>OX276380.1:20643896-21893896 GCA_946251855.1 Alsophila aescularia | reverse complement strand
TGAAGACTTCCAAAAGTTTGAACAAAGAACTTTGGAATAAATGCCATAATTATCAATGAGCAGTGAGAATGAGACTTTGGCGTGGAATTAGGTGAGGTTGGTTATGATTTACATTCGAACTATGAAATTTAAGCAAATAAAATTGACAACAATCTCATTGACAACATGCCTATTTGACGACTTCTGTCAAAATAAAATAAATTGTAAACACAAAATACTCCGCCTACGTCGTAGGCCTACGTGCTTTTTTCAGTAAGAATATTACACTCATTACATTCAGAAAAATCGTAGTATCTGTGTGTGTGAATCTGTGTCTGTGTATCTGTGTGTATATACAACAAAAATCTCTAATTATATGGTTTTTCAATTTTAGCCAAAATAACGAAAAATACGCAATAAACTAACAAAGTAAGGTAAGAATTACAGACAATAACACCCCATACACAGTTTTTATCCGAAATCTATCTCTGAACACAACCAATTTCGGTACTTATTTTAGGTACCTCACATAAACTAATACTCTAGGCAGATAATATGTTGTTCTACGAAAATACACAATACGGAGATACGTAACATGTAAAAGTATTTCTGGAGGTAGTTATACATAACTTCTATAATTCTTACTCAAAAATCATACCATTTATAGCTAAAAATCATACAATAGGTACTAAAGATAGGCCAGACTACAATCTATACTTGTAATAAAACTGTAGCGGTCCAATTCTGTACATTGAAGATATTTTGAATATTTTTTTGTACTTTACTCTCGATACGATACTGAAGCCAAAACTGTATTTTTTTCATTTTTGTCTGTCTGTCTGTCTGTCTGTCTGTCTGTATCTTGGCTAGGCATCACGCCGAAACTTCTGAATGAATTTAAATGAAACTTGGTATGATTTGAGTTCATACTACGAGGTAGGACATAGACTACTTTTCATCCCGAAAAATGAAAGGGTTCCCGCAGGATTGGGGTTGAAAGTTATTTCAAAAAACCCTTACCACTCTGAAACTACTGGACGGATTTTGATGCAACTTGGCACAGACATAGTTTATATGATGGGTTAAAATTGAGGATAATTTTTATCCCGAAAAAATAAAGAGTTCCTGCGGGATAATGTCCCGAATTCTGTAAATTAAAGATATTTTGTAAATTTTTTGGGGGCCGTTCTATATTCAATACTAAAGCCAAAACTGTATTTTTTTAATATTTGTCTTTCTGTCTGTCTGTCTGTCCGTCTGTCAGTCTGTACCTTGGAAGTGCATCACGCCGAAAATACTCAATGAATTCAAATGAAATTTGGTATGATTTCAGTTCATACTTTGAGGTAGGACATAGGATACTTACATCCCGAAAAATTAAAGGGTTCCTGCAGGATAGGCGTTGAAAGTTATTTAAAAGAACACGTATCACGCTGAAACTACTTGACGGATTTTGTTGAAACTTGGCACAGTCATAGTTTATATAATGGGTAAAAATTGAGGATACTTTTTATCCCGAAATATAAAGTGTTCCTTCGGGATAATGTGCAAAATTATATAAATTGAAGACATTATGTAATTTTTTTTGGAGGCCGTTCTATATTCATTACTAAAGCTGACACTGTATTTTTTTTATTTTTGTCTGTCTGTCTGTCCGTCTGTCTGTCTGTCTGTCTGTACTTTAGCAGCGCACCACGCCGAAAATACTTAATGAATTCAAATGAAATTTGGTATGATTTGAGATCACACTTTGAGGTAGGACATTGGATACTTTCCATCCCGAAAAAATTAAGTGTTCCTGCAGGATAAGGGTGGAAAATTATTTAAAAGAACACTTAGCACGCTGTAACTATTGGACGGATGTTGATGCAACTTGGCACAGACAAAGTTTATAAGATAGGTAAAAATTATGGATACATTTTGTCCCGAAAAAATAAAGGGTTCCTGTGGGATATGGGTCCCAATTCTGTACATTAATGATATGGAGTTTTTTTTTGGAAATTACTCTATATTCGATTATGAAGCCTAAACTGTATGTTTTTCATTTTTGTCTGTATGACTGTCAGTCTGTATCTTAGCCGCGCAACACGCCGCCGGAACATCTGGGTGAATTCAAAAGAAACTTGGTATGATTTGAGTTCGTACTACGAGGTAGGACATAGGATACTTTACATATCGAAAAATTTATGGGTTATTATTTAGGGGTTGAAACTTATTTAAAAGAACACGTACCACGCTGAAAGTAATGGACAGGTTTTGATGCAACTTGGCACTGTCTTAAATTATATGATGGGTTAAAATTAAGGATACGTTTTATCCCGAAAAAGTAAAGGGTTTCTGCGGGATATGGGTCCAAAGTTATGTTAATAATTAAGTAATAAAAATATTTTTTGGATGGGTCTCATATTCGATACTAAACCCAAACTGTTTTACTTTTTAATTTTGTCTGTCTGTTTGTCCGTATCTTGACCGCGCATCGCACCCAAACTACTAAATGAATTCAAATGAAAAAATGCTCTTGGGCACCCAAGAGCATTTTTAAAAAAGGTATTAACTTTTTTTTTTTGTTAATCTTTTCTTTCTTTCCGTATTTCTGTATGTTTGTTTGTTCACGCATCACGTAAAAACTACTGAGCCGGTTTTCATTGTTAGATAGCTTAGGGTTTCATTTAAATCTGGTGTAATTGGTATCTCAATCCGGTGAGTTAGAAGCCGAGCAATTGATAAAGTATTTTTGACGGCTGAAGAAATATTGTTCAAATGTTGGTATATTGGTCCTGGAATAGCACATTATGGTACTTTGAACCTAAAGAAAAGAACACGCGTGCGAAGCAGTGGGTATAGCTAGTGTAATATATAACTTGAGGCCTGATATAGGACATTAAAGAATTATTCCCTATATAGCTATTTATATTATCTCAACCAACTTCTAGTAACTTGCACATCAAAATATTGATAATATTGTACTAACTTAAACGATATTGTTTACAGAGGTGAAAAAACACAAAAGTAGAATCAAATCACAAATCATATTGTCTAATAAAGCTCTATAAGTCTTCGTCTATTCAAGAGATGTAATTGGACATAAAGAAGAGTTAGTCAAAAGGATTATTGGTAAGGTTATAGCTCCACCAAATAATTGTAAGTAATTAGCATAAAAATAAATACTACAGTGGGACAGCAACTACTGCTAATAGTATCACTAGATGTGCCCGCTTGGTCGTCTTAATTAAAAGTAACCTACGTGGGCTACTATTAGGCTACTATTAGTCGTGTTAAAATTACAATAATAAACTCATCATCATCATCATTTAAGCCTTTAGAAGTCCACTGCTGAACATAGGCCTCCCCGAAAGAGCGCCACGACGAACACTCTTGTGCCGCCTCCATCCACCGACTCCCTGCGATGGCTACAATGTCGTCCGTCCGTGTGGGGGGGGGGGGGGGTCTCCCTACACTTCGCTTGCTTGTTCGAGGTCGCGATTCGATAACCTTTATTCCCCAACGGTTGTCGGCTCTGCGAACTATATGGCCTGTCCATTGCCACTACAACTTGCAAACTCTGAGAGTTATGTCGATAACCTTGGTTCTTCTACGGATTTCCTCGTTACGAATCTTATCACGTAGTGAAACTCCGAGCATAGCTCTCTCCATTGCACGCTGCGCGACTTTGAACTTGTGTATGAGACCATTAGTTAGCGACCACGTCTGTGCCGTATGTCATCACTGGCATCACGCACTGATTATAAACTTTCGTCTTGAGGCTCTGCGGTATCTGCGACAAGAAGATATGGCGTAATTTTCTGAACGCTGCCCATCCGAGTTGTATTCGTCGGTTGACCTCTTTGTCGAAGTTGGATCGTCTGACCTAAGTAGATATAGTGATCAACAGCTTCGATAATATCGTTCCCAACATAGACCGGCATGGGTGCGACATGGGAATAATATACCTACTACTTTACATCAAAATTCGTTCAGCCGTCAATGTTTTTTATCGATTGCTTTGCTTCTGCCTATGAGATTGAGATACAAAGTACACCAGTACGCCTAGTACAAGTTTGCACAATAAGAAAACGGAAAAAAGTTTCGTGAGCTCGCTCATTTTTTTCGTGAGCTCGCTAAACTAACAGTTTTGAGTGTAATCGGTAACCGGTGTGAAGTTAGCAGCCAAAGTTGGCAGCCATTATAATCCGACCAAATTAAGGTGGTATTTTTGTCGCGGTAGAAATAACCAATTTTATGGTTATTTTTCAGTGATAACTTCTGAAAATTCATAAATTTTGGGCCCCGTATATTTTAAATAACTACTAAATACACTTAAAAGCGCATGAACGAAAAAATTGAAAAATATTTATTACGATGGCTGCTAGTAAATTACGACCAATTATCCCCTGAAATCTGAAACAAAAACGATTGAAAGGTCAAGGTATATAACCTAGATATCGTATCGTAGAAATTTTTGTTTTTTGAAAAATAATTTTGTGTTTACTGTACCGCGAATGGCGATAGCCACAAAGAGCTTCAAAGTACCTTTCGTCACTTTTGGCGGGAAAATGTTAACGTGAGTATATTTTTGATAGTTTAATAGTATCTTTTTCGATGTTCTTTAATGTTTTAGCTATAAAATGGTATATAACATTATGTAATTTATTCTATAAGCAATTCGCAAAATAAAAAGTTTTACGCGCGTTTCTCAAGTGTCCGGCGAATAAACGGGTGTTCTGCGGGATATATAGAACTACTAGTATTCCCGCTCGTGACTTCGTCCGCGCGGACTACTGTTTATCGCGAAAAAAAGCATATCTATTAAAAAAACAATGCAAAAGTAGGTATATTTTTTCATTCTTGATGTTTTTTGACATACTTGTTATTTCGTTTCCATGACAACCGTTTCTTATAGCGAGTAATCATTTTTTTTTTCAGATTTCCAGTTTTCCCGTAGAAACTTTCAATTTTCCGGGATAAAAAGTATCCTATGTTTTATTCCAGGGTTTAAGTTATCTCCATTCCAAGTTTCATCAAAATCCGTCCAGCCGTAATCGCGTGAAAGCTCCCCAAACAAACAAATAAACAAACAAACAGACAACTTTTCACTTTTAAATATTGGTATGGATCATTTTATTTTCGTCTTGAATAAACCCTTCCATCCATTTTGCCCCACTTTACTGTAGCTGCTAGCTGACGTACGTGACGTCACAGGCCGTCATCGGCGGTGATTGGCGATCGGCCGCTCTCTGCAACTCACTGTAACTGAGAACATAATATGTGTATCTCTTTCTGACGACGCGGTTCTGTATATCTCTATTGCCTGAAAGCTCCCCAAACAAACAAACAGACAACTTTTCACTTTTAAATATTGGTATGGATCATTTTATTTTCGTCTTGAATAAACCCTTCCATCCATTTTGCCCCACTTTACTCTAGCTGCTAGCTGACGTATGTGACGTCACCGGCCGTCATCGGCGGTGATTGGCGATCGGCCGCTCTCTGCAACTCACTGTAACTGAGAACATATGTGTATCTCTTTCTGACGACGCGGTTCTGTTCTGTATATCTCTGTGATCTTTTAGCCTCTTCAGTGATGCAAATATAGTTGCTTAAGTTCTATGTAAGTAGCTATAGGACAATTTCGCCGTGTTTTATAATGGGTATGATGTCTCTATACCGTATTGGTGTTTGAAGTTTTGTTTTTCGTATGTCGTTTTAATCTGTGGTTTTATTGGGAACAAATGATTATCGAATCACGTTTAATTGATGTGATAAATGGAAAGAACGTATTTTTCTGATTCTTTCGGTACCTTTAGTCTTTAATTACGTTTAGTAATAACGAAGTTACGGACCAAAGTAATCCAACAAAACCTAGTTATTTTATATTGATTTTATGCCTCAACTAAGACATCTAGGTTCGATGTAATACTTGATTTTTGATAATTAGGTACTAGTTGGGAATCCTGGACAAAGTATTTTTTTTATCAATTGAGTAATATTTGGCGTAATATAAATCTTTGTGACGTCATCACGACATTGAAATTGTAAAGTATGTAGATTGGTACATAGTGTTTCGCACTACAATTCATGTATTTTTTTTGAAAATATTGTTGTAGGTAGGTACATAAGTGCTACAAAAATATAAAATACAAGTTCAAAAGTATCTCTGCTATAGTATACTTAGGTACCTAACTATTAACTTACCTTGGTCTCTAGAGAGATTCTTTGAGAGTTTCTGAGATTTGTATTTTCCCGCAGAGTATTACAAATATAGACAAAACCTTCTCTAGTGAGCCCGTGAGCCGATACCGTTGCACAAAGTTAGTGTAAGAGATGTGGCTGTTTGTAATTAATCTCCGCCTATGTCAAGCTCATGTCGCTCTCCTTCACGTCGGTCAGCTCCTACAGCCTCCGAGGCTAACATCCAGGCAAGATACCGTCTAGTTATAATAATAAAATAAAAACGCAAGATCTCATGAAGCTCTCACGAAAATTTATCTAACGAGTAACAATACTTTGAAAATGATCGAATTCGTCAAAGTTTACTACCGCTAACTTGTGAAAGTGGCAACTCGTACTGCTAAAATGCAAAGAATACTCGAAAACTTTAATTCGAATACTACCATTTACTAAAACCCGTCCTTCCGATTTTAGTTCCTACAAGTTTCCGATAGAGGCGCTGCCAGTAAATTTATGGAACTAAACGAAACTACATTTCGTTTACAAAAACTATTAAAACTTATACTAGGGGTACAGATTTTAAGTCAATACCTAATCTATCCAACAGTAAAAACCACGTGTCAATCGTTCCAGTAATTTTACTTGATGCGCGATTTCAAAACCGTTCTATTCTTGTTAGTAGGTTATTTTAGGTCCCATATACCATGTTTTCCCGCCCGCGACTTCGTCCGCGCGGACTACTGTCTAACGCGATAAAAAGCATCCTATGTTCTTCTAGGATATTAAAAACCAATGCAAAAGTAGGTACAGCACCAATGCGCTTGATGTTTTTTGACAAAGAGAATATAGTTTTTTTACAGGATTGTTATTTCGTTTATGGCAACCACAGACCATTCTGTGATGACAACCGTTATTTACAGTGAGTAATCAACATTTTCCAGTTTTCCCGTGGAAACTTACAATTTTCTGGGATAAAAAGGTATCCTATGTTTTATTCTAGGGTTTAAGCTTTCTCCATTCTAAATTTCATCATTATCGCGTGAAAGCTCCCCAAACAAACAAACAAACAGACAACGTTTCACTTTTATATATTGGTATGGATATCCCTTGTACAGAATTTTTGTTACTTACTGCTTTATTACCTTGCCGCGTACACTGCGCACACGCAGTATGCACGCAATGAGGCGTGTTGACGATATATCGCCATCCGATCATCGACTAGTTATATAAAAAATAAGATATTCTAAACACAATACATAATAATATGTGTGGGCTGCTAAGAAAACAGGAATAAAATAAAATTGTTAAATTGCTGATCAAAAGTGTTTATTGGGCTGCAACATTTTGCGCTTTCCCTACTTTTTTGGCTATCTTCTTCTGCCGAAGCATCTTCTTTTTTTCTTCTGGTGTTTTCTTTAATCCCTTCATCTTGCGCGTCTGCAAGCGGTCGATCTGTTGCTTGCCGATGTGAATGCGGCCGAGTTTGGAGCCAAAGGCATCTCTTGAGATGTTCTTCTTCTTGATAGGTTTCAGTTCCCTGGGTATCCTGCAGGACTCCTTGTACAGGTCATCTGACGCTAGCTTAGTTCTTCTCAGCTTGAAGTCTATTGAAGGTCCTGAAAATATAGGTTAGACACCAATTAGCCCAAACATACTATCACAACATTGTTAGTACTTAATATTATATGGCCGCGACTTCGTCCGCGCGCACTACTGTTTATCGCAAAAAAAGGCATCTATGTTCTTCTAGAATATTAAAAACCAATGCAAAAGTAGGTATAGCACCAATGCTCTTGAAGTTTTTTGATAGACTTGTTATTTCGTTTCCATGGCAACCGTTCCTTACAGCGAGTAATCAACATTTTCCAGTTTTCCCGTGGAAACTTACAATTTTCCGAGATAAAATCCTATGTTTTATTTTAAGGTATAAGTTATCTTCATTCCAAATTTCATCAAAATCCGTCCAGCCGTTATCGCGTGAACGCTCCCCAAACAAACAGATAACGTTTCACTTTTATATATTGGTATGGATTCTCAACAATTATGTTTAATGATATTTTTGGATACTGATATAAATATTAGAAAGTTGATTTTAGAGATGGATATATTTATGAAATTGGATATCCAAATTTATCTGAATAATTTTTGATAATAATATGAATTTTTTAGAATTCTATTCATATTTTTATATTAAGCCGAAGCTTCATATACAGGCTAATTTTTACTAGTGGATGGCTAAATCAGAAACTATGAGGAAAAGCGAAATGTACTCAAAGGAGTCTCGGGCCCGATTTTGATGAAAACTAAAACTACATCTTTGCATTTTAAAATTCTTTATTCCTAGCCAGGAATCGAACACGTTGACATTGAAAAAAAAAACACACTGTATTACACCATTCGATATTGTCGCTAATAAGGATTGAATTCTGGGAAGAAATTACATACGGCAAACTAAAGGAAAATGTTGGATTTTTATAAACTGATTCATATTTTAAATTAATGCATACCAGCATTACCTGTACCTTGTCCGAAATGATGCTCAATATTTTATTCAACACAGACCCGCAGCGAGGTCATCTTCACAACATTACGTTCTAATTTCAAAGGACATGCCCAGTTTTTGCCTAGAACGTACTTTGACTTCAGGTAATTATTAAAATTCACAAAAAAAAAAAAATTACGGCATGTGTTATGTATCTCTAAAACTCCAGGCTTTAAAGGGCTGCTATTAAAAGTAATTAAATTGTTCCATCTGAAAATCAACGACATTTAGAATGTCTTACGTTCCGTTCAACGAAATGTATGTACGATGATAAATAAACTTATTAATGAAAAATTAATCAATAATTAAAGTCAATGCACATAATGTTTATTAAAAATAATATTGTAAATTGCGACATTTTTTGACTTGATTATTTGTTTGTTATTTCATTCTTACAAATAATTCAATACGATTTTGCTTTTCACTTAGCAAAACCGGACTTCGAGAAATATCAGACATCTGTCACATCACACAATATCATGTCACTTGTGAATACTTTTTTGAATTTTGTAGTTATCAAAGAGAATATAATCACTACGTTTTAGTAGTTATCACAAGTAGTTATGCATTGACTCCGTTGCGCTTGCATTCGTGTGTATAGTACCATTTAATTCTGATCTTGTTAGTGCATTATAAAACCGACGACCTTCGCTTTTCTCCCGGACTGATTTCTTCTACAAATATATCTTTACCATCGTTCATTACCACGGACTCAGTTTTGCTCACGTTTTGGATAAATATTTATACGATTGATTTGATTGAGGTGTATCTACTGCTGCATAGCCACATGATAGCCACGCAACGTTTGCGAAGGTATAATGTATACTCACTATCAACGCATTTACTTACGAAGCTCACGCGAGGGCTATCAATTGAGGTAAGCATGTAAAAATGATTTTTGAGTGGGCTATGTAATGATTATATCTAAAAATAGTAATTATTCAATGAAACACTCTATAATTCAAAAGATTTTCTCAAAAACAATTCAAATGGAGTGCCTGAGAGCCTCTATAGCTATTTCTAAGCGTTTCAACTAGTAAAAAAGTATCCTGTCATTATCTTTAAAACTAGAAGTTCTTGAGAGATGTTGCTCATTTGAAATTAGTAATAGGGTAATCTTCAATACAAATAACTTTAAATTATTGATGAATATGAACTTTTAGTAACTAGGCAGAAAGCGCTAGCAAAACGGGCCATGTCCTTTGTATATCTCTTCGCGGCAAGGAAGTTCTATATACTTACGTATGCATATACATAGAACTTCCTTGCTTCGCGGTAAAAGGCCACAGTAAAAGAAAAAAAATTGTAAACAATTGAAATTAGAACGTAGAGTAAATTGGCACCAATAATCTATATTTTGTTCAACGTTTCGTTGACTAAAACTAACTGTTTGCGAACTGTTTCGTATTTTGTTAAATAATTTATAAAAAGTAATACCAATACTTGGAACTAGAATTCAGCAATTTGAAGATGGATTAAACGAACGATTTGATCTAAATCTAATTGAGGTTTTTTTTTATCAATGGGAGAAGTGCCACTCGCGCTTTGGTATGGTACTGAAACAAATATCCTCAGCTCGCGTCTCCAAAAAATAGTTAACAACTTTAAACAAGGAAGGAAGGTAGCCTCATCAAAAGACTAATTAAACCACGTATTTGTAACTAGCTGCGCCCCGCGGTTTAACCCGAGTCCCTCAGGACCCCTGTTTTACAGGGTAATAAGTAGCCTATGTGTTAATCCAGGGTATAAGCTACCTCCATACCAAATTGCATCCAAATCCGTTCAGTAGTTTTTGCGTGAAAGAGTAACAAACATCCATCCATCCATCCATCCATCCTCACAAACTTTCACATTTATAATATTAGTATGATGAAGATTCAGAAATAGCTATTTTGACCTATTTTGAGTCAATTCCACCCGCAATGCAGCTGAAAACATTCAAGTGTCTCAAGCTACGATTTGTAAAGTTCTAAAAAAATACAACTATAAATGTTATCGCTCCGGACACATTGTGCAAAAGTTACATCCAGGAGATAAATTAAGACGTCTTGATATGTGCAACTGAAAATTCAAAAAATCAAAAAATTAATTAAATATTGCATAAAAAAGTGGACTATTTTATGCAATATTTTAATGATTAATGATTTACCGAAGGTTGTTCAGAACGCCAACTGTCTATTATTTGCTGATGACCTCAAGTTATCGCTGGTGGTTAAAAATATGACAGACTGCGAGAGCTTACAAAGTGACATAGACAGAGTGGTGGCCTGGAGTAAAGAAAATAATCTACAATTTAACGCTAACAAGTGTATGACAATAACTTTCACTCGTTCTCATACGCCCGTAATGCATAGTTACAACATAGACGGAACTCCGATGCTTAAAGTAAATGAGGTGAAGGATTTGGGGTTGACTCTTGACACGGCGCTAATATTTCGGAATCACATTATTACAATCTGCAAAAAAGCCTACAGAAATTTGGGTTTTATTCTACGTATGGCTAACAGTTTCACCAATATTAGTGCTATTTCCGCCTTATACAGCGCTCTGGTCAGGAGTCAATTAGAATTCAATGGAGTCATCTGGTCCCCTCACGAAACAAAGTACATTCGGATGGTGGAGAGGATACAAAATAAGTTCATTAGGTACTTATATTTGAAAAAATACGGAGTGTATCCTTTTTATCCTTTGATGTACCCTACTTTGTTTGTTTTAGGCATGGTCGGATATAACGAACTGAAGGTCAGGAGAGAGCTTACTCTTGTTTCTTATATATTTAAGGTACTGAGAGGTAGGGTCCACAGTGCGGATATTCTACAGCACATATTGTGTGTCCCAGACAGATATGTTTGGCGGCGACGGATGCCAAAGTTGGTGGCAGTGCCGCGCGCGCGGACTTACCACCTACGGGAGGCGCCTTTTACGCGTGCACTTCGCATACTCAAAGTAATTGCGGTTAAACTAGACTTATTTGGTTGTAGTCTGAGTGAATTTACTAAGGTAACTTTAGAAGTTTTATGTTATGCCTGAATCGTAGGTTATTTTTTAGCCGACTGATGAGGGTTATTTTTCATTTGTTGCTACACTATCGCATTAGGTGAAATCCTGTAATGGTAGTTGTAAGTTTTGTAAATAAATAAATAAATATTTTATTCTCTGACGAAACGTTTTTTTCCAATAATGGTATCTATAACCGAAAAAATAACCATTATTGGTCACACACTATCCGTGGCATCGCAAAGTGCGTTTTTCATTTAATTGTTGGTGCAGTATTTTAAAGGACAGAATATTGTATTTTAAAATGTATGATGGAACTTTGACCACTTTTGTTATGTTGAATGCAGTACACTCCTTGAGACGTCGAATGCAGCTATTTATTGAAAACAATGGCCATCATTTTAAACAATTAATCAGTTAAGGTTTTAATACGTTGAAAAATAAGAAAAAAAAAACACCTTTAAAATGAGCTCTTTCCTTAAGTTTGCCGTATGTCATTTCTTCCCTGAATTCGATCCTTATTAGCGACACTATCGAATGGTGTATCGAATGGTATACAGGTTATGTTTTATTTTTTTTAATCAACGTGTTCGATTCCTGGCTAGGAATATTGATTTCAAAAAAATCCAAACATGCAGTTTTAGTTTTCATCAAAATCGGGCCCGAGACTCCTTTGAGTACTTTGCGCTATTCGTCATAGTTTGATTAGCCATCCACGTCCACTTGAAAAATTCACCTGTATAGTAGATTTTACAACATGTGCATAGAATAAGCCATGTTATCCGAGACATTTATTCCCCCGAGCCATTCGAGAGGGTGGATATTTATAGATGATAAAATGCCTTGTTTTAAACGAGTTTCGCACTCTGCTTTTCACTTCGATTGCGAGGAATTGAAACAATTATATTTTAAAAAACCAAACATTTAAACAATGCTAAGAAAAGACAATGGCTTCTTACCCGCCACATTATTTTTCTTTTACATGTTACATTGAGCTTGTGGCGGAGATCATAGAGAATTAGAGTAAAATATCCAGTCCAGCAGTCAACCGCACCTTCGCGGTAGACTGCTGGACTGGATTTCGGCAGCAATAATTTACATTATTCTATATTATTATTTATTTACTGTGTTTTTATTAGTCAAAGGTCTTATTCTGAGAAAAATTAATGATAGCAGTGATATTGAGGAGAATTTGACTCCATCTGACATCATTTAAACACATAACAAGGTATTAAAAACTCGTGCTTTAATAGCCCCCATTATGCAACGTATTCATCAACTACTATGATATTCCTTTTTGATTATAAAACATGCATTTTTTTCTAACCTATTTCTTCCAATTCCACCCTCGGTGTGCGTTGTCCACTCTTCTTTAGCGTTATCCTGTAGGATCTGAGGAATACAGCTCCATCATCAGTTGCTGTGAAACTTAGCACATGCTCCAATCCTTGTAATCTGATGGTTTCAACCTGAAATTATATTATTTATATTTTAACCGATTCATTAGAATAGGCAGACAAACAAAGTCACTATAGTACAGTGAATTTATGTTTAGTCTAAATAGACAGGGAAAATGAGTTCTAGACCTTTAAGCTCACACTAGCTTTGTAACAGTAAAACCGGAATATCGTTTGCATTTGTGGTACTATAGTAGAGGCGGGCTGAACCATTAAAGAGCATTATGTATTATAATAATATATTTTTTCTACTGAGAACACAGGTCCGGATTCTTCTTAACAAACTAAATAGGCCAGTCATTTGAAACATCGTAGGTTGCTAAAAATTGCACTGTACTAATGTTTTCGGATGTTGTTAGGATAGATAACAATATTGTTAACCGAATGTGCAGTACTGTACTGTACCTGTACTGTGTGGTGTTCGAAAAACCTCAAATATTTGGATTTTTTCAGGTTTTGGGTCTACTTTAAAAGTGTATGAGGTGAAATTTAATAATAAAACAGGTATGAATGCTTAAATATCGAAGAATTTTCATTCTACTGTATTTTTATGTATTTGATGGGCTTGTTTTTGACCAGAATATGATAAATGGGTGTAAATAATAATATGATAGATTACAAAATGATAAATGTTACTAATATTACCATGTTTTTATTCTTTTAATATCCTATTCTAATAAGAAAATGTAAATAAAATGGCATAGAATTACTGAAGGACACCTTTACAAACAAAATTTCCCTATTTTGTGGGTAACATAGTCGAAGTGGTAACACTGTTGCGTGAATGAAAGGGTAGTAGAGCGGTTACGCGACCCCACCATCTATTAGCTTCTCTGTCTACGGGCCTAAAGCTAGCAAGTGTCAGCATGTAGTCAAAATGCATTTTTTACGAATTGGAACTATTCTTTTATTATCAGAAATTCAAATATTTTTTTAATGGCTTTCAAAGGCACCAGTTTGTCACTATTGGTTTGGTGGAATTGGGCCCCTGATATACAAAAAAAAATTGACACTATGCTATAACAGTATGTTATTTTATATCATAACAGTATGAAATCAAAAAACGATATTTCTCCTTTACACTTTCACTCTCCTATTAAAATTACAAACTACAAACCTTTTCCCTATAAAAGAAATCTGTGAACAATGACTTCAGCCTCTTCAAGTCCTGGTTTAGGTCCCACGCTGGTCCGTTAAACATCAGACAAGGCTTCATCCCGGGCATCACCTTCATGTTGTGGAACTCCGACATTGCTTTGTAGCCCTCCGCCCCCAGTTCCACCATGTCTAGGATACCATAATTGAATGTGCGGCCGAGTAAGATATTGTGGGGCCGCTTTTTACTGTGTGAGCCGACACTAAACAGAGCTGCTTCTTTCTTACTGCACAATCTGAAATTGAAATGAAAACTAGTAAACAACAATCATTGTGATGTTGGTAACGCATTTGTGCACTTCATCTAAAATCTGTCAATTTATAGGGGTCTAACACTATTGTACCAAATTTTATTTAAAAACTAGCTGCACCCCACGGCTTCACCCGCGTGAGGGATGATGTTGATGATGAAAATTATCATATGAGTTATTCCATGGTATAAGCTATCTCCAATTCAAATTTTATGAAAATCCGTTAATCTGTTTGAGAGTGAAGTATGATGATGATGATGATGATGATGAAAAGTATCCTATGTGTTATTCCAGGGTATAAGCTATCTACATTCCAAATTTCATCAAAACCCGTTCAGCCGTTTGAGAGTGAAGTATGATGATGATGATGATAAGAGCATATAAGCTATCTCCATTCCAAATTTCATCAAAATCCATTCAGCTGTTTGAGAGTGAAGTAGTATGATGATTATGATGATGATGATAAGATGTTATAAGGTATCTCCATTCCAAATTTTATCTAAATCCGTACAGCCATTTGAGTGTGAACTGTGATGATGATGATGAAGGTATCCTAAGTGTTTTTCCGTGGTATAAGCTATCTCCATTCCAAATTTTATCTAAATCTGTTCAGCCATTTGAGAGTGAAGTATGATGATGAAAAATATCCTATGTGTTGTTCCAGGGTATAAGCTATCTCCATTCTAAATTTCTTATTCCAGGGTATAAGCTATCTCCATTCTAAAGGATGATGACCATTCCTGCCCCACCTGTGATTGACATGACCAGCAAAATCTTATTTTTAGTTATACTTCGTTTATAAAACTAGGATTTATTGTGGTAGTTTTGAATGCATCAAAAATGCGGATTATAATTGTAATATAAAAAATCGTAAAACTGAATTTCCGGGTTTCAATGGCGTCTCCATGAAATATAAGTGTCCGCGCGACTTGCAAGGATTGGCGACTTGAAGGTTTTTGGCAGATGACATCGTTTTGTCTGTCAAAAATGAATAATTTCGCTATTTGGGAATTGTGCGAACTTTGTTTTTATGGCAATGAATTTATTTTTGATATTTTCTTGACGACTCGAGCTTCTCTAACGGACTACGATAAGCATACTATTTTTATTGGTGAATTAGTTCATCATGTTGCTATGACTAGCTGTGCCTGCGGCTTTGCCCGCGTGGTAATTTCATTTAAAAGTAGCCCATACGTGTTATTCCAGAACCAAAAGTACCAAATAACATATCAGTTTGTTTGTAAGTTTGTATGTTTGTTTGTGCATCACAATTGATTGGCTAAACGAATTTTGAAGATTTCTTTACTTATAATAAAGCAATAGGAATGAAAAAGTCTGTACAATGAAGATAATAAAAGAAATGGTCTAGGTTACTTAAAATAAGCTACTAAACAATAATATAACATTTTTTAAATTTGTGTCTGTCTGTTTGTCTTTTTGTTCGCAAATCACTTAAAAACTACTGGACCGATTGCAATGCGGTTTTCACTGTTCGGTACCTTAGGATTTGACTTAAAAACTGGTGTACTTAGTATCTCAATCTGATAAGTAAAAGCCGAGCAATTGATAAAAATATTCTTAACGGCAGAAGGAAACTGGTATTTTAGGTTCTGGAATAGCACATAAAAGTACTCTTAACCTAGAGCAATGGCCACGTGTGCAACTCCGCGGGCATCAGCTAGTCTAGTATACTTTGATCCTGGAATAACACGTTTGGGCTATACTTTTAAATGAAATGACCATGCGGGCAAAGCTGCAAAATCATTCATTCATTCATTCCACGCTACTTGAAACAAAAACCGAAGTGGAATTAATGAATACCGTACTCATTCATTCCACACTACTTTAAACAAAAACCGAATAAAAAAAACTTCAATAAATCCACTTAATTTTAATCATAACGTGGAGTATAAACCCCATAATTAATTAAGTAACAAATAAATATTGTCCGCATGGTAAGATTTTTAATCAACTTCACCAACAACTAACAAACAAATAATAACAAACTAACAAACAATCAAATCTGTCCTCTTTATAATATTAGTTTAGATATGCACATCATCTTTAGCTGCCGTACATATAATCGTGAATTAACACTAATAAATCATTAAGTTGTCAAAATCCATATAAAATAAGCAATTTAATGATTGATTAGCATTAGTTGATGATTATAAATATGCCAGTCTATCATACATGAGTAATAAGGGGCCTAATACACCTACAATCATTATTAATCCTAATAAGTATTATAAAAACAATGATAAAGATATACTTTCATTACTGGTATACCTAATTTATTTATTACAGAATAACTCCCAATCTGTCGAGCAGGGTCTTTCAAAGCCCAACTATTATTTTGGTCTTAATTGTTAGTGAAAGTATCTAAGCACATTTTTAAACAATTTTTATTCTGGGGTGTTCAGCGACCCCATGCTACAACTCTCATTAGACAATATATGCGGCAGACCAAGGGTTAATGAGCAGTCACATCATCAATCATAATACATCCAATGCTGAACATAGGCATACCCCATAAAAGCAGAGGTATTACCCATCTTGGTGATCGCAGTAGTTGTTAAAACAGAATGATGCTGCAGCACCAATTCTGAATGCTTAATAATAATGAATAAACGCACTTACTTTTCAATAAGAGACGCATCTTCAAAGGGTACAATATCATTCTTGCGTGTTAGATACGCTGCGTCTGGTTTCTTTAAATCGTAGATGTCTTTCATTAGACTCCTTGTACGCTCTGAAGGGCTGCGCCCTTGCATAAAAAGGCATTGTTTGGGTCCTTCAATAGGCTTCGGTTCCTTAGACTGAAGTGCCTTTTTACCTTTCCGAGTCGTCGGCTTTCTGTAACATTTAGATTGATGATTGATTTTCTAATTTGTAGTGCCTCTAACCTATAATGTAAATGGCATAGTCCTATTTATTTATGTTTATGGATTAAAGTATATAAAAATTAACGTACTTTATCCTGTGCATTACAGACATTTCGCTAAGTAATTATGTATGGTTTGATGTTCCAATTTAGTCTGGGAAATCAAAAATCTTGATCCAGAAAACGAACACAAAACACAAACACGTCAAACACACCGCACCACACACCACACCACACGTGCAACCAGTGTGACCAGATTCAAATGTCAAGTTCTGCTAGCCTGAATGACAAAAACTGCTAAAACTTGCTAGACATTTTTCATATAATGCTAAATTACTGCTTTCACAGATATTGCTTAAACATTAGAAAATATGATCAAAAAAGCCAATTTGTACGATTAGAATGTCATTTTTATTAGGGTTCCGTACCCAAAGAGTGTTAACGGTCAACTATAATATTTTTAAGCCTACGTTGTCTGTCTGTTTGTCCGTCCTACAGTTTAACAACTGTATCTTTTGAACCGATACTGTATCTTTGGAGAGCAATAGTATCCGAATGGTATCATGTTGCGCATTAAAATCTGACGGATTATGGCCCATTCTCTCTCTCTCTGAGAGAAGGCCCGTGTCCCAGCAGCGGGAACTGATAACGATGATCTTTTGAACTGTATTAGATATTAAAATGTTTATAATTGTTAACTGATTTCTTGTAAACAGGAAGGACCTGGCTCTTAAGACACAGGTATACTCACCTATTTTAAAAGTCAGAGACTCATTTCAATTGTAATTCATCAAAAAATTTAGTACCAATAAACATTTTTGTATTTGTATTTGTAGAATATGGCTGTAATGTTAGGGCGGATTAATTAAGAAATAATAATAATAAAAAAGGGGGATCCCTATACAATAAAAGTACTTAATACGTATTTCGTCTTTGCACTAAGCGATGATAAGTACAAGCGTAAAAGTCAAACTTGCCATGATTACACACTCTAAAAAAAACTATAATAAGAAAAATAAAAGTGGTGTGGCTTACCACACCTTAGAACCCTCAGTGCGCCGCCCAACTCGCACTTGGCCAGTTCATTTCTATTTACAACACAATTCACTCATCACCATCACTGTCCCTGGCAAATCCTTTGTATAATGATGATGAGTTAAGAGATCATTTTAACATATTTTTGTCGGCTTGAAATTCACATACCCATTTTCTCATAATTATATTTCCTTTATGCCTTTTTGGCATGCACATTTCTTTCACAATAAGTGTGTGGCATTAGTAAAATCATAATAGCCCACGCAAGATTCACAATGTTGGGGTTACCAACACCATTACCATTACCATTTAAATTAAATAAAATTCATCGTTTCATTTTGTCTTCAGAAATTTTCGGTATCTGTTAGTTTGGCATCAGAACTGCTTCCAGAAGCCAATAAACTCAAATTTAAAGGCTTGAGCGTACTGTGTGGACTTTTGGGGTATTTTAGTACGCGTTCAATAAATCACTGCCAGATTATTGCTATTATTAGATGCTATTATTGGATGCATTATTGGATTCTGCTAAATAAGTCTAGATTTCAATAAAATGCTAAAAGTCCTGCTAAGAGCTAAAATGAGAGTCTAATTCTGTTAAAATCGCAGGAACCTGCTAAATATGGTCACACTGCAGTGCGATTACGTAATGTTGATCATGACGGTTTCAAGCCGTCAAATTCAATAATGCTTTGCGATAGAGTCGCTATGCTATGAAAAATGTGACAATCTGATTGAAGCCAAGTTCTGTGGTCGGGCCCCAGTGGCCCAATTACAGAACATGGTTACAATCGGATTATCACTTTTTTCATAGCATTTTCGACTCTATCGCAAGGCATTAGTGATATCGATACTGACAATCCGATTGAAGCTAAGTTATGTGGGCAAAATTAACGTTCTGAACCGTTTTCGATCACCGTTCGTTTTACATGTCTAGATAACATGTTGACGTAGGAAAATTTACTTAATTCCTGCCACCATAGGGTAGTTTTTCGTTCATATCGGAAAGGATCGCTAGTGTCAAATGTTGCAAAAAGAACAAAAATTGAAAAGATTCAACGCGAATTACAATTACAATAATAATATCTTTGCACGTTGCACCGTGCAACGTGCAAAGATATTATTATTACACGGCTAGTACAATTGAAGGGGTTTTTGCAAAAACATCATAACTGTATCCACCATTAATTTACAGTATACATAAAAAATCTTCTGTACTAAAAATGAACAGTTTTTTTTAAACAAATTTGTGATATTATATTCCTGACTTGGTATTCTAAAGGTTGTTTATTAAAACGTAACATTTTTCTCTAATAGTTTATCTAGAAAATACAGTTAAATATATTAAATCTATGTTGTTTTTGTAAAAAAAAACGTACTTAAGTTGTTTTTGTGTAAAAATAAAGGATGAAATAATAGTTCATGAAATAAATGAATCAGGATAATCTGAGTAACGACGAGGTATTCCAAATAAGAAGCTAATCCTAAGAAGTGTTCAGGAAAGAAAGTTACATCAGCACACATTTAAAAAACAAAACATCATTTTAAATATTTATTTGTTTTATTTTCCTTGTCTAAAAGTTCAGTCTAGCCTATTTTATATTACTATTTAAAACATCCTCATTCTTCTCCACTACTATTATCATCATTATCAATTTCCACATTGTCTACATCCTCATGTGTCTGCGGTGATGTTCCATCTATGATATTGTCATAAAAACTCACTTTTGAAGGATCACTTAAAAACTGTTTTAATCTTTTCAAGTCAGCAGCCTTGCTTGGATTGAGAGGTATTCTCTGTATGTACATTGAATCGAATGTTACTTCTGTAGGAAGTGTAAGTTTTGTACGGACTTGAACTCTGATCCATTCCCCTGTGAAGTGGTATTTCACAAACACAAATGGTGAATCTTTTTCAATTTTTAGCATTCGAGTAAATAAAAACAGTTCGGATTGTCACGGCGCGAGTAATGAGACTGACGGGCACTGAATGAAGAAATATGACAGCGTATTAGATGTAGAACAGGCTCTGGGGTCTTCTTTGCTCTGTTTTCAGTGTGTTTGCCTCGCTTATCTCTTGGCGAAGGAATGTTTGCTGCCATAAGCTCTTGTAATCGTCTTATGCGGCCAACAGTAATGCCATGAATATTACAGAATGCAGTCTGGCATACATCAGTCTCTTCGAGTCCTGTGCGAACTTTATATTTATAGGAGCACATCCTGAATCTTTGTGGGTTATCAACTGTGTGTCTTACGGCTGGACAGGACGACATCAATCCCATTAAGTATGCATCCTGCTCATTTTTTTCCCAATGTCATTGAAGTTCGATAATATATTATCTCTACGGCTGAGGTCGACTTTCGTATAGCATTTGTACCTCTTACATCTGTGAAAAGAAACAAAATGTTAAAATCGTATTCACTTTTGCTTATAATCCACTAAAATGGAAAATATCTTTGAAATAATGTGCAGTGAAACATACCTGCAATTAGAACCAGTTTCACGAGCACGAACTAACTTGTTTCTATGATTAACATGCTCTAAGCCTTTTGCTTTTAGATTTTGAATGACATCTTCTTTCTTTTCCTTCCGCTTTCGTTTTTTATTTGCATTTTCATTTTCAAAATCACTTCTCGACGCCGCCATTAACTCCGACATTTTTGACATCTAATATCATAGACTTTTTTTCACAAGAACAACTGAACTGCGTTCAGTTAACTAGTTTTTGTAAAAATCCAAGAAAGCTAAGGAGTTTTTGCAAAAGTATTAATTTTTTAACGGGCAATTATACATTGAATACGTTGTTTTTGTGAAATTCTGATAATAGAGACATGAAGCATTTTTTCTGAAGAATCTAGTGTTACCAATAACAAGAAATGGGCAAAATTGCTAGATAAGCAGTTCTTGTAAAAAACCCTTCAATTGGTGCCGTTCGCTTTGTAACAATTGCCGAAAATAACTGTTAAAAACGCTAAATATGATCACAATTATTGGCGTTCCCTTTGGGGCGAAAAAAGCGTTCTGAACATTTTCAATCACCGTTATTTTTGCAAGTTTCCATGACATGTTGACATAGGAAAATCGACTTTATTTCTTCAAAGATAGGGTCGTTTTTCATTCAGTTTGGAAAGGATCGGTAGTGTCAAAGTTGCAAAAATTACAAAAGTTTGAAAATGTGCAAAGATATCGGCTTGTTAAAAATGTACATTTCGAAACTGCCCACAACGCCATCTCATCATCTCGAACGCAGGGATTTAAAATTATTACAAATTACAATACAGAATACTATCACTGCCTTCGAGATGATGAGATGGCGTTGTGGGCAGTTTCAAAATGTAAATTTTTAACAAGCCATTCGCGTTGAATTTTTACAATTTTTGTTCTTTTTGCAACATTTGACACTAGCGATCCTTTCCGATATGAACGAAAAACTACCCTATGGTGGCAGGAATTAAGTCAATTTTCCTACGTCAACATGTTATCTAGACATGTAAAACGAACGGTGATCGAAAACGGTTCAGAACGCTAATTTTGTCCACATAACTTAGCTTCAATCAGATTGTCAGTATCGATATCACTAATGCCTTGCGATAGAGTCGAAAATGCTATGAAAAAAGTGATAATCCGATTGTAACCATGTTCTGTAATTGGGCCACTGGGGCCCGACCATAGAACTTGGCTTCAATCAGATTGTCACTTTTTTCATAGCATAGCGACTCTATCGCAAAGCATTATTGAATTTGACGGCTTGAAACCGTCATGATCAACATTACGTAATCGCACTGCAGTGGCCCTATTACAGAACTTGGTTACAATCGGATTATCACTTTTTTCATAGCAATTTCGATTCTATCGCAAGGCATTAGTGATAGCGATATCAGGCCACCGCCACTCGCTCAAGGTCGAGCGATATTAGCCTACAGCTCGGCCGTTCCGCAATAGGAACAAGTGACAGTGGGTTGTCAGGCGCACACCTGAGTGCTCGCGCAACACGTTTCCCGCGCAAATATGACGTCGCGTGGATATTGTGCTGTAAATGGATGCAGTAGTCAAAAAAACTAACTAACTGCTAACCGTACAAAAAGTACGGGTCATTATAAAATAGCTTGTAATCGAGGCTGGGGGTATTTTTTAGTGTAGGTACATTAAAATATGTTGTGGATCATCCAACATTTTGAGGATCAAGTAGAATAAAAACAGTCAAAGTACTTTTATTGTTTTAATTTTTATGTGTCGACCCTATGTTACGGCACGATGTATCGTCTCTTCTTGCGGCTTACGTGGTAACTAATATACAATCTGTGCTATAATGCTGACTACTTACATAACGGTAGGTTAATTTTATTATTAGATATTATGATGTTATCGTAAGTGACAAGTCGACAACCCTTACAAGCCGCATCACTCCGCGCCGGACAGCGACAGAGTTATGCGTTAGAAGAGAGCGGCAACGTAATGAAACGTGTGCATTAGGTGAATATCGCGTTTGGTACTGAGCGCTTATGCGAGCTGAATTGCACTTTGTTGCTTAGTAGCAAGCGTCGCTATTTCTATTAGTTGTTGCGCGAAGTGCGTCTTCTGTACTTGTACTAATATTTATTCTGTGGCGATTTTGACAATCCGATTGAAGCCAAGTTCTGGGCCCAGCGGCCCGCAGCCCGATTCCATAACTTGGCTACAATCGGATTATCACTTTTTTCATAGCAAATTCGACTCTATCGCAAGGCATTACTGGTTGCGAGACTGAGAATTCGATTGAAGCCAAGTTATGGAATCGGGCTGCAGATTACAGAACTTGGCTTCAATCAGATTATCACTTTTTTCATAGCAAAATCGACTCTATCGCAAAGCATTATTGAATTTGACGGCTTGAAACCGTCATGATCAACATTACGTAATCGCACTGCTGGGGCCCGACCACATAACTTAGCTTAAATCGGATTGTCAGTATCGATATCACTAATGCCTTGCGATAGAGTCGAAATTGCTATGAAAAAAGTGATAATCCGATTGTAACCAAGTTATGTAATCGGGCCGCCGACCACAGAACTTGGCTTCAATCAAATTGTCACTTTTTTCATAGCAAAATCGACTCTATCGAAAGGCACTAATGAATTTGACGACTTGAAACCAATACTATGAACATTACGTAATCGCACTGCAGCAGTGCTATTACGCATTAAAGAAGAATGTGTTACTTTCTCAATGTTTGGATGAAAAGTTACTCGTTCATAAAACTCGCTACAAATCATAAGTTTAGAGCACTTTGCACATTGTGCCAAAATGAGTTTAGCATATATCATTGTGGCAAGAAGGATATAGAAAAACACCAAAAATGTAATGAACACCAAAAAAGAGAAAGAAGTGCTAGTTTACTAACATCGCTGAAAATATTTATAAAACCCGATCAAATGAGCACTCAAGAAGAAAAAGTGATAGCCGTTGAAGTCACAAAGACGTACACGGTCAAACATTGCCTAACATTCAATTCACTCGAATGTGATACAAAACTGGACCATACTTTGTATAGTGACTCAAAAGTTGCTGAAAAACAGACACTTGGACAAACTTAGGCCAGTGCCATTGCACATAACGTTTTAGGTCCAGCACCGACTCAAGAGGCCGTTGAAACTTTGTAAAATGATACATTTTATAGTGTTGCTACTGCCGCCTCCAATCATGGTACCACAAAAATGTTTCCGCTGATGGTGAGATTTCACAGCCAAACTACAAATTGAATAACGTGTGTACTTGACTTTTATGAAGGCGCAAATGAAACTGCATTAGCTATCCATATGTAACTATATCTATTTGTAAATTTTGTATAGAATATTGTACGTGTATGTACCTCAATTGAAATTAATTTAACTAAGTATTATTTTTATAATTTCATCGATTATGTAATTTGCATAATTTGAATACTTTTATTTTTATATTTGTTCGTTGACATGTAACTCTATTGTTGCCAATAAAATACTATGACTATGACTATGAATTTAGTGACACGACGGAAAGAGCGCAATATCGATACTAAACACCTTACTGTGCTGATAATGCTAATGTGAACTTTGGGTGTCGTAATTCAGTTTTCCAGTTATTGTATCACGATAATGACAACATTTCATCAGTGGAATGTCCTACACATATCTTGCATAACAGTGTAAAGTATGGTCTAGGTAAGAGTGAGTTTGATTTAGAGAATTTCATCCTGAAGCTGAATAACCATTTTTCAAATTATGCAAATTGAGTTGACGCTTTAAAAGACTTTTATGAGACACACGAAGCTGAATTTGCTCCCATCCTGCGGCTAAGTTCTTCTTTGTCTTGTATGAGTGCGATGGAAGATATCTAGTTGTCTATTGGTTTCTCTGTCTACGATTTTGCTCTAATTTAAGCACAGAGTAAAACGCCTACTACACTACTCGCAAAGTTGATCGAAGTTAAGCGAATACGAGAGTGTAGACGGGCACTTCGGTTCGCTTCGTACAACCTTGGCTCGCCTCGGGCGACTTCCGATTGTTGTCGGTTTTTGTGCCCAAATCAAAGGACTCGAAGCGTCCCGAAGTTCTATAACGAAGCATCTCACTACACTACTCGGCCTACTTCGAAAAATTTAAGTGATAAAAAATTATTAAAGGTAATATTAAAATGTATTGTGCCTTGTTTATTCTAATCACATAGTTCTGTTCCAGTGCATTTTTTTTTCTTGTGGTATATACGTAGATATAATACCTACGCGAGAAAAAAACATTCCATTCCATTGTTGCTGCCATTCGAACATTATCCATGATGCATAGCGTGCGGGCGCCGCCGGGCGACTGAGCTCCTTGCGAAGTTGCACGAGTGTGTAGTCACGTACTTCGAACTTCAATCAACATCGAACCGTACTTTGTCGAAGCAAATTCGCGAGCAGTGTAGTGCAGCAGCCCGATTTCATAACTTGGCTTCAATCGAATTCTCAGTATCGCAGCCACTAATGCCTTGCGATAGAGTCGAATTTGCTATGAAAAAAGTTATAATCCGATTGTAGCCAAGTTATGGAATTGCTGTGCTGGTATAAGAGTAAGTAAATGTCTATTAGACATTTCCTTCGCCATTGGATTTAAGCAGTAGCGTAATTCAAAATCCCTTTCCATTAAACCGTATTATAGATTTTATGCATCCTCCCATAGATAGTATATCATGGGCCCTAAGACAAATTCAAAAATTTTTTATGACTTACCTCTTTGAGTTCTAGAACCGTAGACGTAGAAACCCTCTAATCTAAGGAGTCTGCTTGCCATAGACCAAGGACCTTAGAGGTGAATTACTTGCTAAATCACAATTCAACATCTCACATTTTGTGAGTTAATACCTTATCTCTTTGGTGCTTCTTTTAGAGTTATGTCATAACTCAACGTTCCTCTGCGATTCTAAACCTGCTTGATTATAGATCCTTGACCCAAAGAGGAAGAGGTCTTCACTATATACTCCTATCAATGACTAAACTCCTATTCATACCCATATCTTCTTTGTAGTTTGTGATCAAGACATCTCCTTCTTGGTGTGTGTTAGTTGGCATGTTGCAATTAATTAATTTACTATTCATTCCAGCGTGAATAAAAAAGTTATTAGTGTAATTAAGTACTCCACAACTAAACTTTATAATAACATAGTTTTCATCAATGGTAGTTGCCATTTTTATCAGGTCAGATCTGGCCAGGGACCGCCTAACTCAAAGCTATAGCGATAGTGATACCAATGCACTATCCGTCCTTGTCATTTTGTTACGATATGACGAGGACAGACAGTGCATTGACGTCATAAACGATTACAATTCCATCATGATCGCTCAACCGCGATCGCCCTGCTGGCCATCCTTTAAACGGCCTCTTTCTGAAACATGACAGCATCACAGCTGGCTTGAGCATTGGAAGTGTATCTCTCAACTATAGTACTGTCATCAGCATATCCAAAGGTACCGGGCTTCAGAAGGTCATTAATGTGCAGTAAAAAACAGTGTAGCCGAGAGAACCGATTCCTGAGTTACACCGGCATTGATAGCCATTTGATCAGACGAGCAGCCCTCTAGGACTACTTGAATAGATTGTTCCCTCAAGAAATCAAAAATTGCATAAGCCATACAGGTAAACCAGGTGAAATGGTTGACAGGTAAACCATTTGAGGGAAGATTGTTTAAAAGGCCATCGTGCCAGACCCGATCAAATGCCTTCGATATGTCAAGCGACGGCAAGCGCCTCACCATGCAACTCTATGGCTTCGCACAGTACGTGAATGGCATACGCGAGAAGATCCCCAGTAGACTGGTTTCGGCGAAATGCGTATTGCTGGTCACTGAGGAGATCATTGCCCTCAAGGTATGCCAAGAGCCTAATGTTTATGACACGCTCCATACACTTATAGAGTAAGGAGGTTATCGAGATGGGACGATAATTGGCCGGATCAGCACGATTACCCTTTTTAGGTACTGGTTATACATTGGCATGCTTCCAACTCTTCGGAACTTTACCTGAGTGAAGAGAGAGGCGGTACACACGCGTTAAGATGGGAGACAATTCGGGCGCACAGTTATTCAACACAATCGCTGGAATGCCATCAGGACCACTGGCCTTGTTCACATCTAGAGCTCGAAGCGTTCTGAGAACCTCCTTCTGGCGAATGTAAAGTTCGGGCATAAAAACCCCGCAATGAGGAAGGCAGGAAGGTATCTTGTCGGAAGCATCTAGTTGCGAAGCTTCTGCAAAAAGAGAAGCAAATAAATTCGCTTTGTCTCCAGCAGTGTGAGCCAGAGATCCATCAGGTTTCAGCAATAGTGGCAGTGAGGAGCGGCAGATGTTCACTTCGACTGACTTGGCCAGCGACCAAAAAGCTTTGCTACCCGCGGGGTATGAAGCCAGTACGTGATCAAAATGAGCCTTCCTAAGTATCTTCTTGCAGGTCTTAGCGGCAACGTTGAATTTTCTTTTCTTAGCCCTAATATCAGAAGATTTGCGCTTTCGAGCATCAGCCAAGTCTAGATATGCCGCACGCTTTAGTGCCACAGCACGACCACAGCTGGATCCAAACTAAGGCTGAGCTTTGCTGAAAAGAGTCTTGTCACTGAATGGAATGAAATATTCCATTGCCTGACATATTATCTCTGTAACAGCAGACGCACAAGTCGACGAGTCCAGGGAGGTGAAACATGTTTGCCGCCAAGGGTACGATGCAAGGAATTGCCGCATCTCGCCCCAATCCGCTGAGTTGTATCTCCACACGCGCCTATTACCCTTAAGGCTAGGATCAGGTGGGGAATACACTGAGACGGACTTAACCAGTTAGTGATCAGAGCTACCAAGAGGAGGGGATACTGATACGGAGTATCGGTCTGGTTCAGTCATCATCAACAGGTCGAGACAGTTGGCAGTGTCACCGTCATGGTCAGGTACCCGTGTCGGCTCCTGCACCAGCTGAGAGAGATCTGACGCCAGAGCAAGCTTCCGCGTCTCTCTACCAGTGTGGTCGGTTTTTTGGTATGGGGGAAGCTCTTTGTGGTGGGCGTTAAAATCCCCCAAAAACACCTATTGAGCAGATGGGTAACGCTGTTGGGCCACACTAGCCGCCTCACCTAAATTGTCTACCAATAAAGTCGTCCCCCGGTCTCAGCTGTGTGAGCGGTACACACAAGCATACATAATTTTCTCTATGCCTGTGTCCACCAGCACCCAAATCACTGAGAAGTTAGGGTGCTCAAGATTTCAGAGACACAGACAGCAATTGCCATCACGGGTGTTTACACAAACGCTGGCGTTTGGGATAAAAAGGTGCTCCAAGAAATAGCCTGGGTAATCCAAGTATGCCGTATCAGCTGGACATCCTATCTGCGTCTCTGACAAGAAGAACAAGTGGGGCTTAGAGGTCTCTAGATGATAATGGACCGGTTGGAAATTGGATCGAATCCCACAAATATTCGCAAGATCCACTTTGAGTGTGAGGACGTGCATTGCATCTGCCGTTTTAACTTATTTCTTCTTTGCACTTTTTCATGATGAGTAGTGGTGAATAGGTTGGACGAGTAATAGCAAACGAGGTGTCGGAATGGCTAACCCACGGAAGTCAAAACAATAAACCCTCAAGAGCAAACAATGAACCCTCAGGAGATGTTCAGAAGTGGTACTTTATTCTGAGGAAATTCCAGCAGCTATGATATATACCTCATTTAAAAGCTTATTTACTGGACTACATAAATATATGTAATTGATATTTTGTTGAGCCTCCATTTCTTAAACAAAAGAGAAAATATTTTCCTAGATATAAATTTGAACAAAATTTTCTATATTTTCCATTCTAATGAGCTAGTGCGTTTTTCGTACACTGGGAATAAAGCAAAACATATTTCTATATATAATATGTTGTGCTATTTCAACCGCGTCCACCTGGGGGATGACGTAAGACATCGCATCGAGCAGGTTGCTGGTAGTGCTGTGCTCTGGTCTGAACCCGTGCTGGGCTTCCGAGAGTCGTGCCGACACCTGCTTTTGGATACTACACTGCACAGCCGACTCAAAGATTTTAGCTGGTGTCGAGAGGATCGCCACTGACCTGAAATCGCTCACTTTTGAACAGAGAGGCTTTTTTGGTTATTGGAATAAATCGTGTTATTTTCCAACATTGTGGAAAATATGAGGCCCTAAACATAAGTTAAAAACTTGTATGAGTGGTTTCGCTAAAACTAAGCGGCAATCATTGACGACATAACTGGCCCTGCCGAGCGCTTCGGCTTGAACCGCACGAGTGCCACTGTGCTGCATGCACCTCGCTCAGTGTGAGGCGCGGGAAATGCACGCGCGCGGCGCTCGCACCGCACGCCGCCCCAGCCACCTCAATGTCTAGTTTTACAGCCTCATTTCCGTACACTGAATGAAAAAATTTTGCAAACTCGTATGCGTATTCCGGGTTGGCTAAAACTTATCCTCCCTTGGTATTTTTTTTGCGATTTACAGTAGTTTTTTTTTAGATCTTACATAATCCCAAAACAACTTAATATTATAATGGGCTCCAATCGACATCGGCAATCAATGCATAGAACAAACTAACACCCACCCTAGCAAAGTTATATTGTTGCAAAAAATCGAGAGAGGGCGCAGGTGTGGGCGCGGGTGCAGTTGGCACGACGTGCCCCGCGTGGCCAAGACTCACAGTGACGTCGTGCGGCGGGTGATGCGCGTCCACCGGCACCAGTGCCTCGTCCGCAGCGCGCACTTCTCCCTCCTCTATACTCTGCGAGCATAACACTAAATCTAGCTGCCTGTTATTACAATTTGGAACCTTGTTAATTTGTATGAAATCACAGAAAGCCAAAAATATTCATTATAATTAATTACATTGTCATCACTTAAATGTAGGCTGAAATCCCCTACGACTATCATTATTTTGAATTTAGCACACCATTGTTCTATAATTCCAAATAAAATCATGTAATAAAATCTTACTCATTGCTACTCGGAGGTATGTAAACAACACAACATAAAAATTAAAACCTGTTATCTAAATATACTGCCGCGACATCGATGAGATCTATCACTTCTGTAAAGAAACTACTAGTCTTTCTGAGTAATAGCCGTTTAAAATTTGACAGCTGTCATCCGACTTCACACTATATTACAGGGAGATATAAAGGAATCTGACGTAAAAGGAATTCCGCTTTCGTCAGAAAAATAAAAGCCTAATATTTATTCTGACGAAAGTGGAATCTGACTTATGTGAACCAAATCCTTGTACATAATACTTTAAAATTTGTGACCAAATGGTTTTATAGTAGCCGTGGTCAGTATATATTGTAGTCTTTGGCCGTGGTGGGAAAACGGTAAAAAATTTTTTTAGCTATCTCCCGAAATCCCCACCAGTGGTGATGGTCTGGTGGGGATTTCAGGAATAATCCTTATGATGTACACTAGGTAAATGTTTTTTTAATATCTAATTCCTGATAAAATCACTGCAAACGTTATTGGCGTGTGGATTGAATGAAGTCAATAATAATTTAGAAGCAATTCGCGGTGTACCAATAAGGTATCTTGTTTGACATATATCTCTACAAAAAATCATGGCTACAAAAATTCTGACAGAAAATATTTTGCTGTGAATAAACTCCCAATGTAAATAGGTAACTGCATTATACTAGTGTACTTACTACTAAATCATAATATTTTCAGCACGTACACTATAAGGAGCGTTAACACATTAGTTTTCATTATTAAATACATAGTTTATAATAATGTTGCTAAGTACGAGTACGAATTCTAAGTGGCGCTGCTGGGGAGCATACTTCCAAGCAGCGCCACAATACAATGTTCATTATTTCGTTTTCTGTTATACGTACAGCAATTATCGGTTTACGTACATGATGTACGTTCAACGCACATAACTTTCCGCTATGACTGATCCCCATCGATTATGGTGGCGCTGCTGCGGAGCATCACTTCCTTATTCAGATTTACTAAATGATTCATAATAAGTACAAAATTTGATTTAAACCAAAATATGTTAATTTTAGTCCTGAAAGCTGAAAGCTAAACAGTTTGTTTATTCAATAAAGTCGCATAAGCCCCACCACGGGAAAATGCGACTTAAATTTCTTCTTTTAAAAAAACAATAGTCCCTCTTCATATTATAACTTGTGGAAGAAACCAATAAATTAATTTTGCACATAAATAGTTTTCAAATACATTTGTGTTCAGGAATTTTCTAATAATTGCAATGAGGTGCTAAAATTGTGCGAGTAAAAATGTGACGCAATTGCCCCGGTTGACCTTATTCAAAAGTTTAATACGCAATACGGGTATTGGGTTTTGGCTACTTCGGCAGCCACGTGCAGTGAGCCTATACAAAAAAACAGTTAGACGAAAAAAGATACCGAAGTTTGAATGCCCGTCGTCGTGTAAAAAAAGGTATGGTCACCTATTCTATTTTTTAAGTCACACAGTCATATGTACATTTCATTGAGAGTCTAAAACTGTGTCACACACGGTATTTTAAGCTTTCAATTAAATAATATTGCCTGTTAAAGTTGATTATGGTCTAATTGTACCTAGTAAATTTATACATTATTGTATCGTTTAATTTTTGTAAACGTTAACTTCTGCCTCTAAACTTACAAAAACAGCTGTTTTACTAGCTTAACAATAGCAATTTAGCAATGAATTATCATCAGATTTCAAGAATTATTACTTGTGACAGCGGCATTCCGGCCGTAGGTACTCTTTCCTTCTCTCTCATGCAATGAGTAAAAATATAGCTAGTAACGTATCATCATCAGCTTATACCTAGTCCACTGCTGGACGTAGGGCTCCCCTAGTGCACGCCACTGACCTCGGTTCTCAGCTCTCCTCATCCATTCTCTTCCAGCCGCTTTTCGCAGGTCGTCACTCCACCTGGCCACAGGGCGTCCGACACTACGTTTGCCTAAACGTGGTCTCCACTCGACAACTCGTCTACCCCAACGGTTACCAGTTCTTTGGGAAATGTGACCAACCAGAAAATAAAAACCAAACTTTTTTATATTCATACATTATATTAAGAAAGATAAAAAGCGAGAGAGAGAGAGAGAGAGAGACAGAGAGAGAGTTATAGAGTTGTTGCAACTTTAGAAACATGAGAACTTTTGTTTATCAGAAGCACTACACCTACAATTATAAAGAAAAATGTTTTTTTTTATCGGTTACTGCAGTTTCACCCGCGTGAGGTATGATGATGATGCTGATGAAAAGAATCCTGTGTTATTCCAGGGTATACTCGAAATCTATCTCCATTCCAAATTTCATCAAAATACGTTCAGCCGTTTGAGAGTGAAGTATGATGATGATGATGACGATGAAAAGTATTATACCAATGTGTTATTCCAGGATATAAGCTATCTCCATTCCGAATTTCATTAAAATCCGTTCAGTCGTTTTAGAGTGAAGTATGATGATGATGGTGAAAAGTATCCTATATTTTATTCCAGGGTATATTGTCTATGATATCTCCATGGCAAATTTCATCAAAATCCGCCTAGCCGTTATCGCGTTAAAACTCCCCAAACAAACAAACAAACAGACAGCGTTTCACTTTTATATATTGGTATGGATAGGAAGTGAAATCCAATTTTTGAAAAACGAATGTCTTGTTATTCAATTCTGCTGTTTGTATAGCTTGATTTTTTTAAATAGTACGATTTTCATGAAATTGTAGCTTCTTTGTTGCCACAACTTCATGAAAATCAAACTTTGTTTGTTTATTTGTTTGTGGAGCCAAAACGGCTGATCTGACAACATTCTGATATTTTTATTGGTGTAAAAATGAAACATTGGAATCTCATAAAAAATATACGAATGTGCTCTTCGAGTAAATCGCAAGCGCAGCGAGCGCAAATATTTTGATATTATATATCTCTCTTTTTATGACAACATTATTCCGAAACATCTATATCTATACTTATAATAAAACTGTAACTGGTCCAATTCTGAAAATCATTCATTGAAAATATTATGTATTTTTTTTTTCTATTTTCCTTACTGAAGCCAAAACAGTTTTTTTTTCATTTTTGTCTGTCTGTCTGTCTGTATCTTGGCTTGGCATCACGCCAAAACTACTGAATGAATTTAAATGAAACTTGGTATGATTTGAGTTCATACTACGAGGTAGGACATAGGGTACTTTTCATCCCTAAAAAATAAATGGTTCCCGCATGATACGGGTTCAAAGTATTTAAAAAAACACTTACCAGTCTGAAACTACAGGACGGATTTTGATGCACCTTGGCACAGTCATAGTTTGTTTATATGATGGGTGAAAATTGAAGATACTTTTTATCCCGTATAAATAAAGGGTTTCTGCGGGATAGGTGTCTAAATTCTGTACATTGAAGATATTGTGTAAATATTTGGAGGCTGTTTTATATTTGTACTGAAGCCAAAACTGTATTTTTTTTCTGTTGTGTCTGTCTGTCTGTATTTTCGACGCGCATCACTTCGAAAATACTGAGTGAATTCAAATGAAACTTGACATGATTTGAGTTCATACTACGAAGTAGGACATATCCATATCATATAATTGGTTCCCGCAGGATAGGGGTTAAAAGTTATTTCAACGAATACTTATCACGCTGAAACTACTTGACGGATTTTGTGCAACTTGTCATAGTTTATGTTGGATGAAAATTGGAAATACAATAATTGAATATGGGTATGGATATTAATTGGATATGGGTTCAAGTTATGTAAATTTAAGGTATTTTGTTTGGAGGCTTTTATATATTCAATACTGAAGCCAAAACTGTTTTTATTTTCATTTTTGACTGTCTATCTGTCTACCATCTTGACCGTGCATCACGCTGAAACTACTGAATAAATTCAAATGAAACTTGGCATGAATTGAGTTCATACAAAGAGGTAGGACATTGGATACTTTTCATCCCGATAAATTAAAAGGTTCCCGCAGGATAGGGATTGATAATTATTTAAAAGTACACGTATCACGCTGAAACTACTGCAAAGATTTTGATGCAGTTTGGCACAGTCTTAGTTTATATGATAAGTGAAAATTGACGATACCTTTAATACCGGAAAAATAAAGGGTTTCTGCGGGACATGGGTCCAAATTCTGTACATTGAAGATATTTAGTAAATTTTTTTTGGAGGCCATTCTATTCATAGTATTGAGGCCAAAACTGTTTTTTTTTGTCTGTTGTCTTTCTGTATGTATCTTGGACGCGCATCACGCCTAAACTACTGATTGAATTCAAATGAAACTTAGCATGATTTGAGTTCATACTACGAGGTAGGACATTGGATACTTTTCATACCGGTAAATTAAAGGGTCCCCACAGGATAGGGATATTTTATTTGGAGTTGGTATTCATGTTTTACGGTTTATAGTTTCTTCCGTAGTTCACCTCTAGGATACTCAAGGAATATTCCTCCAAATTTCAAATACCTAGGTCCACCGGTTTAGGCTGGGTATTGTCTGTCAGTCAGTCAGTCAGTCAGTAGGTATGTCACGGTACTGTTTTATTGGCGTGATTAAAATAATGTAATAAAACACATATTTTTATTATTCTACCCAAAAGTGAAGGGCATCTATGTGTCCCCCTTGAATCCGCGCTTGCTCGGAATTAATTAATATTGTAGTGCTTTCCCTATTTCATGAGCAAAGTAGTGACAACTACACGAAGGTTGTCTGTCCAACTCCGCAATAAACTCCTGCTGTGGTACATTTCGATACAATGGTCCGGGATCAGTAAAGTTGAGGTCTGTTCAAGCTGGCCTTGGATAAAATTTAAGCGGATGATTGCCAACCTTCAGCAGTGGAGAGGCACCTGAAGAAGAAGAAGAAGAAGAAGACCTGACCTTGGCATTTTCATTTTTAATCATGTCTAGACAAAACGTACAACCCGAGTTTTTATAAACACGCAATAAATAAGTATGGTAGCGTAGAATAATTATACCGTAGGTAATTTATCAAAATATCAAAACATTTTATGGTAATCAAAAAAGCGTTTTGTTGCAATAATAATAATTAAAGAAGGTACCTACCTAATTCGCATAATAATCCGGTTTTGCAGGCCTCGTGTTTAAGGAAAATCCCCCACCTCGGTGCTGGGCAAAATCTCAGGCCGTATACAGATACAGATATGAATAAATAATTAAGTAAGTAATAAGTATGATAATAATCCGCAAACTGACACTTTAAAGATTTAAGATTCTATTCTTTGGGATGGTGAGTTTATAATAATCTGACGGAAGAACGCTAATAAACTAGTCTTTTAACAACGCGATCAAGGCGATAAAGCTTATAAAAGTGTTGCTAAGATTCAATTTGCTTTGAGCATGAGCTTGAAGGTGGACGATTGCGTGTGTGCTTTCGGTAGGTTTCAGCGCGATTCGTGTCGTCACAGAGGAGTGTCGGCGGCTCTATACATACCGACACGCGGGAGCTGGCCGGTCAATGCGTGGTAGAGCGCAGCGGCGATCGCTGTGGCACACGTCTTAAAATATTCTCGCATTTCTCGCCTTTGCAACTTCTAGCCGTTTTGTGTGATACGTGAATTTCCTGTGCCAGTCAAGGATTTCATTACACAAGAGTAAGTTTTTAATACCATGCCTTCCAACTAATAAATTATTATGCCTATATTAACTTTCACTTTATAGAAGTTTTCAAAAAATTACTTTGATTTATATGTATTTTATATTATTGTAACTTTTAAACTTTCGAGATTCTAACACATAGTTAAATATCGAAAACTTTATTTTTATTACCTGCCTACCTACTTACCTACTAAGTATTTTAAAACTCGTAAGCTAGGTAATGCACTTAAGGTAGGAATTCGATATATTTGACAACATAATTCATGGCTAGAGAAATCTTCTGATTTCTAAAACTATTAATATTAGGAGCAATGTTTATTGATAGCTCTAACAGCATCCGGACTTTCACTAATCCACTATTTTGTTTCTTTTGTCAGTACACTACTTATATCTACAGCTACTCTATATCCAATACCAGCTTTCGCACGCGACTTCCTCTGCGCGGACTACAGCTTATCGCGAACAAAAGCATTCTATGTTCATCTATAGGATAATAAAAACTGATGCAAAAGTACATCATCAACGGTCTTGATGCTTTTTGACAGACTTGTTATTATTTCGTTTCCATGGCAACCGATCCTTACAGAGAGTAATCAACATTTTTAAGATTTTTCCGTGGAAACTTACCATTTTCTGAAATAAAAAGTATCCCATGTTTTAATGCAGGGTATAAAGCTATCTCCATTCCAAATTTCATCAAAATCCGCCCAGGCGTTATTGCGTGAAAGCTCCCCAAACAAACAAATAAACAGACAATGTTTCACTTTTATGTACTGGTGTGGATGTATATACATCCTGTACTTTTACCTCATATTCTTCTTTATCATATCTTCAAAGGAAGTAAATTGCCACATATCTAGCAGTATCTATCAAATTATCTTTATAAACATACCTACTAGAATCATATAAGAACTAAACGCGGGAAAAGGTCACAAAACCGTGACGAAGCTATATACACGAGACTGATTTACATAAACAAACCATTTGATGTATCAATTGTAACTGATAATGTACTGGTTTGAAAAGTTTAAGGTTAGTTTATTAGTTTGTAATTACATTATCAAACACAATTAATCAGCAATATAAACATTGAATTGGGTGGCAAAGTGCGAAGGGAGTCGTTGCTTGCACCATAGAATAAATAATAGTTTCTATTACGTACCTAAACCTCAGGAATTGATCCTATTTGTGAACTTACATGCATGTATACGTACGGCTGCGCGTGCACGTGTGTTTGTATGATTTCCGCAAATAATCGCCGAATGTCAACCTCTTTAACGCGTTACCTTTTGAGATATAATGAGAGTGATTAATGTTTATTTAAGTTTTAACGTAGTCGGAAGTGGGTAGAACAAAGTTATCTTCTTCCCGTAGAGTCTTGTATTGGATTTCACTGTCTCTACGCTTGACAGGTGGAGTTCAGACTCTACCTTTGACTTCTGCCTGATTATAGGTAGGTGTATAAATGTCACCGTTAGATTGTAAAACCGATAGATTATAATTTAACGTGGGTTATATTGTAAACAAATGAATCGCTAGCTCATGGACCAATCAGTGCGCAGTTTTACAATTTTACAGATACTATCGCCTGTTAGGTATATTGTAAACCTTTTCGTGATTGGTCGGTATAGGTATGTCACCATAAGCTTGTACCATTTGTTTGTGACTACAAATTAAATAGGAGCTCACAGCATCGGAGCAGACCGACCCCTTCGTGTTCTGACCTTGCCCTACACCCGGTGCAATTCCAAAACGCGGAGCCAGAAGCTCGCAAGGAGTTCCTGAGCAAATGGAGCTAAGGGACGACGATGCGAGAGTTCTGACGAGAGCCCATTTACTAATTCACGATCAATTTTAGTCCTTGAGGTCATGTCGGTGTGAATGATCTCGAGATCATTTGGAATTGACTGACTGTATAATTTGTAACTCTATGGTGGTAAACACGATACTGACCCATCAAGGGCAGGTTCACAATTTGACGGTGGCGATAAAATCGCAGAAATCGGATAAATTGTAAAACTGTGCACTGATTGGTCGGTAACATTCGATCGTACATGTTCGTCGTTTGTTTGTAATAAAACGAATTATATATAATCCGTCAGATTGTAATCTATCGGTTCTCAGAATAAACCGGTGGCATAAATATCACACATCATAAAACGATCGGTTCTTATAATATATTTTTTAAATCCAGTCGTTGACCGGGAATATCGGTCTCATGAAGATAACTAAATATTTGAAATATTTAAACATAATATTGAATGTTCCTTAATGAAACATGATACCAAACCATGACTTATCGTGTAATATCAACATACAACAGTCTCAAAATAAAATCAAATACATATATTTATTTCTATAATTTTCATAATTATTTACTAGGAGTAGGTACTTTACACTTTATTTTGTGTTTAAAATTAATTGTAAGTATTTTTTACTATGAGATTACATCAGTTAAAATATGTTATCATAAACGCAATATTATTACAAAAAAATAATAAGCAAGTACATTTTTCTTTTTGGATTTTTTGTAAACAGGAAGTGTTGGTATGTTTTAAATGTGACATGAAAAATTTTAACCACAAGAAATTCCATATCCTCGTAATCATACTAGTAGGACAAACAAGCACAAATACCCCCCCCCCCCCCTATTCGTTTGGGAGCTACGATGCCACAGACACACACACACACAAACACCCTGTGACATAGTGACACAGTGACACACCCTAAACTTATCACACGTCTCTTTGTTCGGGTATTAAAAAGTAGGGCCACGAGCAAAGACTAAAAAGCCCCCTAACTAGAGCACCATTATTTATTTATTTTTTTACTAGCTGTACCCGCTGCTACACAAGCGTGGTCATTTCTTTAGATTAAAATTACCATAATGTGCTATTCCAGGACCTAAAATACCAATATACAAACATTTGATCAAAATTTCTTCAGCCGTCATAAATATTTTTATCAGTTGCTCAGCTTCTAATCGCCAAATTGAGATAACAATTACACCACTTTTTAAGTCAAACACTAAGCTACCCTAAATTGAAAACGGCGTAGCAATCGGTCCAGTATTGTTTACGTGATGCACAAAAATACAAACAAACAGGCAAAAATACACGAATTAAAACAAAAAAAATGTTCTGTAGTTTATTTGACGGTACCCTAGACCATTTTATTTATTTGACTTCTTTGTACAGCCTTTTTCGTACCTATAGCTTAATTATAAGTACAGTTAGAAGACTATGCCAATTTGCATCAAAATCCGTCAAGAAGTTACAGCGTGATACGTGTTCTATCAAATAATTTCAACCCCAATCCAGCGGGAACACTTTAATTTTTCGGGATTAAAAGTAGCAGTATGAAATCATACGGGTATCATACCAAGTTTCATTTGAATTCATTCAGTAGTTTCGACGTGATGCGCGGTCAAGGTACAGACAGACGGAGAGAAAAATAAATAAATACAGTTATGGCTTCACTATCGAATATAGAGTATCCTCCAAAAATGTATCATTTATTACTTCAAAATTAACATTACTTACCCTTTATTTTTTCGGGATAATAGGTATCCTCAATTTTAACTCATCATTTATACTATGACTGTGCATCAAAATCCGTCCAGTAGTTTCAGCGTGGTGCGTGTTCTTTTAAATAACTTACAACCTCTATCCTGCGGGAACCTTTTATTTTTTCGGGATGAAAAGTATCCAATATCCTACCTCAATGTATGAACTCGAATCATACCAAGTTTCATTTGAATTCATTGAGTAGTTTTGGCATGGTGCGCTGCCAAGATACAGACATACAGACGGACACACAGAGAGAAAGACAAAAATGATGCCCTGTGTGACCCTGAACATTCGGATGCCGAAGTGTCTCATGTTCAGGAGGTACTCAAGCGAAAAGGATATGTGGTGACCAGACGTTGGCGTCTTAGACGCGGATATAATAAGAGTAGGTATGATGTCGATAGACAGCCGGCTTTCATACCTTATGTAAAAGGAGTGACGGATAAAGTCGGTGCTTTATTAAAGGACTTTTCTATCAAGGCCGTTTATACTCCTTTTTCCAAGTTAGTAAGGCATGTTAGAACACCGAAAGATGTCATTCCTTTTCAAACTCCTGGCGTATATAAGATAGATTGCAGCTGCGGTAGTTCCTACATTGGACAAACCAAGCGTACTATAGCGGAAAGGGTCAAATAACACATTGCAGCTGTAAAGAACCGCCAGATAAATAAATCTGCAATTGCTGAGCATTTGCTCGAATCGGGCCCTAATCACTGGATTGAACTACATGACCCGAAGATCCTCTCCATTGAACGTCACTACTACTCCAGGATTGTACGTGAAGCGGTTGAAATTAAAAAGTATCCCAATTTCAACCGAGAGGATGGTTTCAAGTTGGCTGCGTCCTGGAATCCTGTGATAAGCAAGTGTTCGCGTCGCGGTTTATGTCAGAAGATATCTGCAGATGTCGTTAGTGTCGTGTGTCGTGACAATTCTGAATTTTTACAAAACCAAATGCGGGTAGTTGGAGACAACGCTCGCCCTTCTCGACGCTGACACCCGCTACTTCAGTCTTCTCGTGACCACGATCAATGCAACTTGATCGAAACGTCGAGGTAAATATATATTAAGTTTTCAGCACGATTAAGTCCCGTTTAAATATATAACTATAACTGTGCCAAAACTTGCACTGCCAACTTGCATCAAAATCCGTCCAGTAGTTTCAGCGTGATACGTGTTCTTATAAAAATCTTTCAACCCCTTTCCTGCGGGAACCCTTTAACTTTTCGGGATGAAAAGTATCCTATGTCCTACCTCGTAATATGAACTCAAATTATGCCAAGTTTCATTTGAATTCATTCAGTAGTTTCGGCGTGATGCCTAGCCAAGCCACAGACACACAGACAGACAGACAGACAAAAAAGAAAAAAAAACAGTTTTGGCATCAGTATCGAATCTAGAGACAGGTCCAAAAAAAACTTCAATGTACAGAATTGAACTCATTACAGTTTTATTATAAGTATAGATTTATAAATAGCATGTCAATTTACCTTTCTATTTACTCTTTTGAGCATTACTCTGCATCATGACTTTCATTAACTTAAAGCAAATTTAGTTGTAGTCAGTATAATTAAATCCTCCAAGGAATAATCGGGAATATATGCAGTTTTTGTTTTTTGGTTTTTAATAGATCTTAAAAAGCCTCCAAAAAATTTTTACTAAATATCTTCAATGTACAGAATTGGACCTGTTACAGTTTTATTATGAGTATATAGATATAGATGTCAAGCTTAGGTGTAAAAAGTTTACGACCTAGCTACTATCTCAAGTAGTTTCATGCCCCTGATTTGTTTGTCTCAAACAGTTTAAGTCGTAAATCATAAGCATTTATGAATACCATAGGAACAATGGAACACTTGGACATGTAATTTAACAAACATTACGAAGTACATACAGATATCTATAAGATTGCAACAGAAAAATGTGCAGCTGTACAGACAGAGGCATTGTCAAGCAATAATAACAAATGTTAATAAATAAATGTACATACACTTATATTTATTGAGTATCAGCTGTAAAGAGTGTCCACTTTCCTTTTTATCTCATTATGTGAATGATACTCACGATGGCAAATTAATGAGAGGAGGTCTTTTTAAGAAAGTATGAAAGTTTGTCCGCGACTTCGTCCGCGCGGACTACAGTTTATCGCGATAAAAATGACTCTATGTTCTTCTCTTATCTCCATACCAAATTCCATCAAGATCGGTTCAGCCGTTAAGTTGAGAAAACAACAGACAGGCAGACAGAAAAAGAGACAAAGTTACTTTCGCTTTTAAAATATTAGTTTAGATATTGATAGCAAGGCCAACATGGCGGCGAATAACGCAGGACCTGTCGGTCGGCGATTGGCCCTGGAGGAGGCCTTTATGTCGAGACACGAGCTGATGTCAGAATAAGAGAAATTTAATTACAATTTAACAACACTTATTAAACACTTCATATCATATGTTTATTAATAAAATGTTAATCGGTAATAAAATCTATCTTACCATAGAAAAAATCACGTAAACAAATGTTAACTTTCATCCTCACTATTGATTGTGACATCAACTAGAAGTGAGTGAACGACCTCTCGGAGTAGTTTTCCATTTCAAGTCAATCCGCAGCCCTGATTACAAATTGCATGCATCGAGCGAGCCCACTGTGACTCACAGTAGGATGGCTCAGTCCTCCCGCCAGTGCCGCAATCATAGGGGTAATTGCACTAATAGCATAGGAATAAGTAAAGTTAGAGTTACTGACTACTGACTTATTCCTATGACCTATGATTATAGTAATAGCTAAAGCAGAGTGTTGGCTATACATTTCTGCAGCCCGATTCCATAACTTGGCTTCAATCGAATTCTCAGTATCGCAACCACTAATGCCTTGCGATAGAGTCGAATTTGCTATGAAAAAAGTGATAATCCGATTGTAGCCAAGTTATGTAATTGGGCCACTGAATTCAAATACCTACCTTTCTTTATATCATACTAGACGTACCTGCGGCCGCGGCTTAGCCCACGTGGTCTTTTCTCTGGGTTATGGTTACACTATGTGCTATTCCAATACCAATACTCAAAATTCCTTCAGCCGTAAAATCGTTTTGTATGATTGCTCGGCTTCTACTCATCCGATTGAGATACCAAGTACACTAGTTTTTAAGTCAAACCCTAAGCTATCCAAAATTAAACAAACAGTCCAGTAGTTCTTAGTAGACAAACAGACAGAAACAATTTAACAAATAAAAAATCTTCTATCAGACATGTTATGCTGTAGCCTTTTTAAGTCCTCTAGACCACTTTTTTATTATCTACATTGTACAGACTTTTTGTTATTTGCTTTATTTAAAAAAAAAAGTTTTTTGATGTTTTTTGAAAGTATGTACTTGGAGTATATTTTTTATGAAATCATAATCCAACAAATACAGTAATTACCGTCTTACGGGGACGGTAACAATATACCCTATGTATACGTGGCCCGACAGCTTACGGGGACGGTAACAATATACCCTATGTATACGTGGCCCGACAGCTTACGGGGACGGTAACAATATACCCTATGTATACGTGGCCCGACAGCTTAGTCCGCTCGATCGGACGATACGAGTATAAGTTATATTCTCGCTAAGCAGACATTGATGCTAAATTCATAAGACATACTCGTAGGTAAAATCCCTTTTATAACAAGAATACCTCTATTTATTTTCACATTATTATCATTGTTTTTAAAACTTGTAAGAGGAAAACTCCAACAAGCTCAATGTCATAAGCATAAGCATGCGGGTTTTCTTTAATAATGCAGGTTTCAATCAGCAATCATCATTACAACGCGGAAGGTGATGGATTTAATTAATAGGCAAGAACGTTGACAATCTTGGGCATAGGTAGGTATGTATAATCTTTAGGGAAGTAGGTACACACCGCAACATGTCTTTCATTTTGTTAGTTAATCGATATATATCCATGACTCAGTAATAAGACGTAAGTAGGGTTTATTATCTTGCGATGCGCAGGAGGCTTGGCTCGCGTGTGATAAGCAAGAACGATACACAGTATCACAATAGTATAAAGCGAGACGCGCAGACTATAGATACTACAGGGCACGGTGTCACGAACAAATTTATTTTTATTGATAAACATACACGCTGACCGCAATTTTAAATTTGGGTACAAAGTATACCTAATTAGTTAAGTAGACCCGACTGGATATTTATATCAAAATTGTTGATATTTTGAATGTGGGTTGTCATTTGTAGCCGCCTAGTTGGGAATTGGAAACGCTAATGTCCATACCAATGACACGGGTACTTCCCATCGGATCTCGATATCAGAACTAATCTCGCTCGGCGTTCCACAGTAGACATAAACTTAGTTGAGTGACCTCATCATCTCTGCGCTACTTCGAATTTAATTAATGAACATAAAATTGTAGTAAATCTTGATCACGATTGCCTTAATTTAATCATTCATTATTATTATACAAATTACTTTTTATCACCATCGGCGTGCAAAAAACTACAGCACCTATTATAAACATAATTTGAAACCTACAAAATTAGCATTGTAAAGCCAGTCAAAATTAGGTAGCTACCATTTTTTGTTAACTAGTATTCTGTAGTAATTAAAAAAGGTAGGTGTACTTGTTTACTTACTTATAATTGGTTTTCGTTTCGACACATACCTTTAAATGCTCAATATGTATTACATGAAAGCATCGATGGGACCTGTAACACAGGTTTGCTCATGTTAGTAAGTATACGGCACAAAAGATGCACGAGTGAAAAAACATTATAATCCACAAACCCAGAATATTTCAGGGTCTTCGGGTCATTTCATATTTCTTTGATCTTATTGGTAAACAGAGTTAGCTGTACCCCCGGCTTCGCACGCGTGGTAATTTATCTAGGTTAAAAGTACTCCATGTGGTATTCCAGGACCTAAAATACCAATATACATAATAAAAATTACTTTTAATCGGTTGCTCGGCTTCTACTGATCTGATTGAGACACCATGTACACCAGTTTTTAAGGTATCCAACAGTGAAAACTGCATCGTAATCGGTCCAGCAGTCTTTACGTGAAGCGCGAACATACAGACACACAAACAAACAGACAGACATGATTTAAAAAAAAGTTACATTCTTGTTCAGTAGCTTATTTTAAGTACCGTAGACCATATTGTTTATTTTATCTTCTTTGTACAGACTTTTTCGTACCTACTTATGCTTTATTTAAGTATATATATGTATTATATACATATACATATATGTATTATACATATACATATATGTATTATATACATATGTATTACATACATATATATATATATATATATATATATATATATATATATATATATATATGTGGGATTTCACGCGTTATAGCTAAAGCTGACCTTACACTGATTATAGCAAACTAATATTATCAATAGGAACTTATTTAATTAAACTGCTACATTATATTTACTAGTGATGTTAATAATGGCGGAAGGAATTTTGTGAAATGAATGACGTTTTCAGTATTGATCATATCGAAAAAAAATTACAAAAACATCTATATCTATTCCATAATAATGCCACAGAAAATATGCTTATACTAAAGCACTAAGAAAATGAATGTAAATAAATAGAATTGTGCCTGTTATTTCCCGCATCACGTAAAAACTACAAGATCGATTAAAGTGCGGGTTTCATTCCTGGATAGGTTAGGATTTGACTGAAAAACTGATGTACTTTGTATCTCAATACGATGAGTAGAAGCTGAGCAATCGATAAAAAACTATTTGACGGCTGACTTAATTTAGATGAAATGTAGTTTAATATACTTTGTTGGTACTTTTGGTCCTGGAATTACAAAGAAATTACCACGCGGGCGTAGCCACCCATAATGAAGACAAAACTTCATCGGCTTCATAACGACTTATCAAGCCATGCCAAGTGAACTTGTACAACGCTTATTTTAATTGCTATCTATATATATTAATATGCTTAATATAATTTAATTATATATTACAAACAAAAGTAAACAAGGTAGAGTTTAAGGTTATCAATCACGTTCATATCAAAATGAAGGTGCCTATAAGATATCGCCTCTACGAGTATTTTATTCTAGAGTGCGTGATCAGTAGGTAGCTCCAAGAAGCCATTAACCAATTTTATTGGGGGCGTTATCGGATCTAGAGTCAAGTGTGATGGACTCTCCCTCCAATTGGTTTATCATCTGAATTTTCAATTCACGCGTGCAAAGATCGGAGCACATTATCGGATCAGGGACTCTACCGGATGGTCCACTACAGAATACTTCTTCATTCTCTTAAATCATTTAATTATAAAATAGTCATACATTATCATCAGCTATGGTTAATAAAACGGAATATAAATTAAATACTGAGTATACTGACGGTAAATTGAGTGAGTGTTTTTTCTTCAAATTGGAACCGTCCCAATTTGTAGTTTTTATTTTAAGCCAGAATGCGAGTCGTAAGAAGTTTTATAGCGATGCGAAATTCTCGCATTTACGTAATTCTATTGAGTAAGATATTTCTGGCAGCCGCGGCAGTAAATCTTGATGTAATTTATTTATTGATCCTCACGTTTTGTGCTCTCAATTGTTGTTTAATGTTATATGTATTTGCTTGTTTGCAGTGTTGGAGAATGAAGCAAAAGACGTCGAGAGCCAGAAGGCCAGCGAAGATCCGCTAACGAAAGCTATAGGCGCAATTGGCAAATGGCAAATATGGATCTGTTTCGTCGTATTCCTGGTTAAATTTCCTGTGGCTTGGCATCAGATGAGCATTATCTTCCTGGCTCCTCCAATGAACTTCACTTGCTCCAACGGCAACGTATCAGAAGTATATGACAACGTTTGTCAAGCCAACTGTAGTGGCTACGAATACGACCACAGCGTCTTTCAAGAAACTATTGTTTCGGATTGGGACCTCGTATGCGATAGACAATGGCTGAAAAATCTCACGCAGACTATATTCATGTTGGGCATCCTCGTCGGCAATATGGTGTTTGGTCACCTCTCCGACAGGTCAGTAAAAATCCTACTTTATTCTTAGTGACGATGCGAATTTAACTTTGTCGTTTCATAAATTGGCCCATCCTGGTCGTTGCTGCAGCAAGACAGCAGGTCCCGGATGAGATTACTTAAGTGAATGATGCAGTGTCGCAATTGCATCGCAGTGCCATCCCTTTTCATAAAGATTCAATAACTATCAATGTAAATAATTGCATGCAAATGGCGTGTGAATGTAAACTCAAGATAGCTACGTTTGCGCGCCCCGTTCATTGATAAGCCTAAACATATAATAAAGCGAACCCTTGAACGAGTGAACTCTGCTCATTTCCAACCTAAACTGACGTTTAAGCGCGCATGAAGCACAAATAGAACGTTTACAATAAAATATAATATCTACCTATTTCTTTCAGATTTGGTCGTCGCTTACCTTTCCTCGCGGCGGTGTTCCTTCAGCTCATATCCGGCGTCACTACGGCATATTCTGTAAACTGGTACATGTTCACGACGCTCCGCTTTTTTCTTGCGGTCGCCACTGGAGGAACTATGGTAACCAGCTTTGTGCTAACAATGGAGTTGATTGGTGCCAAATACAGAGAAACCGTTGGAATTATCTATCAAATTCCATTCAACCTTGGGCACTTGACGCTTCCCCTGTTCGGCTACTTCCTTCGCGATTGGAACTCATTTCAACTGGCTATCTCGTTGCCGTCGGTTTTATTCCTGAGCTATTACTTTTTACTTCCGGAATCGCCAAGATGGCTGATGACTGCTGGGAGATCAGAAGAAGCCGTTAAAATTATGGAAACAGCTGCTAAAAGGTACATAGTAATTATTCTTTTATCTACACTCATATAGTAAAATCCGGATTATTTACTCAAAAATTCTGGAATAATGTCATACTTTACGCATATCTTCTATACTTATAATAAAGCAACTAATAAAGGTACTTAAAATAAGCTACTGAACAAAATATAACATTTTTAAAATTCGTGTTTCTGTTTGTCTGTGTGTCTGTATGTTTGTTCACGCGTCACGTAAAAATTAATGGACCGATTGCGATGCGGTTTTCATTGTTGGATAGCTTAGGGTTTGACTTAAAAACTGGTGTACTTGATATCTCAAAATAATGTATAGAAGCCGAGCAATCGATAAAAAACTTTTTGACGGCTGAAGGAATTTTGATTAAATGTTGGTATATTGGTATTTTAGGTCCTGGAATAGCACATAGAGTACCTAACCTCGAGAAATGAACACGCGTGCGAAGCCGCGGGCACTGCTAGTAATTAAATAACAATATTAATAAGACAAAATTTTAGCACTGTTTTTGACTAAACAGTGTTATAATATGACTTACGAGTATTTACCATAAAAGCACTGATTTGTCTCGGCTCCGTACAATGAGTGTTTTTGTCAATTATTATCTATGGCAGCGCGTGTAGCGCGTGTCAAACTGTATGCGCGTGAATTCGCTTTGTACTGCATTTTGGCGCAATAATTTACTTTACATTAGTACCATGTACTTATTACTTATACTATTATTTTTATCATGATACTAATGGTATTAGTACCATTAGTATCATGATAAAAAATGTCCGACAGCAGTGTTAATGAAGAGAATTTGACTCCACCTGCCATTACGGAAAAAGCAAGGAACATGACAAACGAGCTTTTACCAGCAAAATATGCCGTTTTTTTTGTCATTAAATGTAAGTTCCTGTTGCAGAAGGGTAGATAAAGCAGTGTATTAAACAGCACATAACTAGTTAATTTTATAACATTCGAGTGATACTATTAAACAGCACATAACTAGTTAATTTTATAACATTCGAGTGATACTATTAAACAGCACATAACTAGTTAATTTTATAACATTCGAGTGATACTATTAAACAGCACATAACTAGTTAATTTTATAACATTCGAGTGATACTATTATAAAACTTGTCTACGGCTCGTTTTTTATACTCACTCTCGTGTAAAACGATAGTTGGCAGTCTTAATATATTTCTCATTTTTTTCTTTTTTTTTAAATGAAATTTACAAAAAAAAAGTTGTTCCTAGATATGATGCAAGGATTCTAATGATATCCCATCCAAATCTGTTCAGGCATTTAAATCTTATGGCGTAATAAAGAAAATCCCATACATACATGCACCCTAAAAACATTACACTCCAGTTTTGGGCAGTGGTGTAAAGTATAAAAAGGGGCCTTATGTTACTTCATCGGTTTTCAGGAATGGTCGCCCAACTGAAAGCATAGCGTCGACCACGCAGAAGATGTCAGTAGAAGTGAGCAGCAAGCCAGAAGAGCGAGCGTCATTCCTCGCTCTATTCCGCACCCCGAAGCTGAGGGCCCGCACCATTGCCATTTGTTTCAACTGGTTCGTCTGTGGACTGTGCTTCTTCGGAGTCTCTCAGTACATTGGACACGTGTCCGGCAACATATTCAGCAATGTCGCAATCTCTGCTGCTATCCAGGTATTGTTATAAAACTACGTTTACATTTAGTTTTTATGTAGGTTAGTGGTGCTAAAATTCCAAAACAACCAATGGTATAAAAACTACTAAAGATATTCATGCAATACTCTACCAGTTTTATTAGTAAAAGAAAAACTCTGTATTATTAGTGAGATCTTATACTCGCCAAAACTTACACTAACAACTCATTTTTACCAAATCCTTGTAGTCCACAGTAGGCAGTAGGCAGCAATAACGCACAAACTAGTGCACAGGTTTTTGAAAATATAAAAAATATGATAAGGTACACCAAATCCTGGCCATAATCTTGTTTTTTTTAATAGTACCTAAGTACTAAAACTTCTGAGCAAAGAAAACATGTACTCGTATTTTTCATGTTTACAAAATAGACAAATATGAGCTATAATTCCTGTAAAGTAATAAACGGCTTTGAAAATTTTATTTCTTTATTAATATCTTCCTCCAGTTCCTACTAAGTGGTAGAAGCACGAAGAATAGCATATCCTCAATTCCTCATACTTCCACCAGTAGGAGAACCTGTATCAGCACGAGCAAAAACCCTTGTACAAATGATTTTTCAATCGAGCTATCGCATCCATATGTAAAGTATTACTTGATCTCATTTTTTGGGCTCTGCGGATGGACCTCGTTGAACCAGCAGCACTGTTTTGGACATTATTTCAATGAGATTTTGTTCCAAATCTGTACCGACCCGCATCGAGCTGCTAATTTTAGTTTAAAAGGTCAAATTATGTTTTCTCAGTAGTCATTTGACTCGTGCGTGTTATCTAACCGGTTTTACCCTGAATTATCTTAACTCTTATAAGTCATCAACATAGCAAGAAATACATTTTTATTAATTGGTATATTTCCGTTGATTTCAGGTTCCTGGCACATTGATATCTATTTACGCGAACAGAGTTCTCGGTAGAAAGGTCACGCTTATTGCTGCGAACTGCGTGACCGGCCTCAGCTGTTTGCTTATCATCGTGATCCCGCATTCTGGAGCGAGTAACTTGACTCTCGGTTGCATCGGACTGTGGGGCATGAGCATATCCTTCGCCACGGTCTACCTCTACGCAGGAGAGTTGTTCCCGACGGTCGTCAGAAACTCCGGTGTTGGATTGGCTTCAACCGTTGCTCGACTAGGATCCATGCTGGCTCCCTTCGTAGCCACTCTGGCTCACACTAGTGCCTGGTTACCGCCTCTAGCTTTTGGAATAGTACCATTAATAGGCGCGGCACTCTGCGTCATGCTGCCTGACACTCGAGGCAAAAAACTCCCTGACACGTTAGAAGAAGGCGAAGCGTAATCTCTTGATCTCATATCTAAGCCAAACGAGGCTTAAGTAGGATTAAATATTAAGTATTCTTAACATTCGCTTATTGATAAATGTGATATAATAAGAACATATCATTACGTTATGTTAGAAAACACAAGTGTGTGCAAGTGTTGTACCATTGCAGTCTTATTTAAATTAAGTGTTAAGTAGCTTGAGAATGATTATATTTATTACTTAGATGGGCACGTGTATTGATAGCTACCATATTTGTCTAGACTTGACAAAGTCTGTATATAGATTGCAGAGATAGGCTGTGATATAAAATTTGTTAATATTTTTATCTTGATAATAAAACATAATTATGAAAGTAAATATGGTTTTTGTAATCGTGACAACATTTTCAGATATAAAAACTAGCAAGATAAGCTGTAAGACATGTTAACACATAGAATGTGATAATAACGAATAAAATCAAAAGTCAGTCTTAATATATAATTTTCCTACATTTTTTTATTACATATAAAAATTCCAACAAATATTTATTACCAACATAAAAATAAAATGTTATCGCTATCTCGCCAAGTATAATCTATTATAATTCGAATGGAGGACAACCAAGTGTAACGTGCTGTGAAACCTGTATAACCTGTTTAGGAGCTAAAAATATGGCGAAAACAAGAATTTCAAACAATTACAAGTGTTGAATGCGTAGAAACAACTTTAAACAGGAAATCAGAAAGTTATTACAAATCTAATGGGTCAAATCGTACAAGCTGAAGATCCTATAGAGATATTGATTGGACCGTTCGGGCTGTATCAATGGTTGCTGCTCCTTCTGGTCTCTATAGCTCGTTTTCCGACTGAGTTTCAATTGAATAACGTAGTGTTTGTCATACCTAGTATGGAGTACACATGCCTAGATGTCTCTGCGAACAATGCGACAAATTATTGTCCCTGTGAGAATCCGCAATACGACGAAAGTGCCGTAGTGAGCTCTGTGACTAGCGAGTGGAACTTGATCTGTGAGAGGAGCGCTCTGGCTAGTCTCACTCAGTCGATGATGCAAGTGGGGATCCTGGTCGGTAGTCTGATCTATGGACATATTGCTGACAGGTATAATTCTTATTATTAACTAGCGGTGATCATTTCTCTGGGGTAAAAGTATCCCATATGTTATTCCAGGACCAAAAGCACCAATAAGCACGTACTAAATAATATTATTACTAAAACGTCCAATATACCAAATTTCATTCAGCCGTCAAATAGTTTTTAGCTATTGCTCGGCTGCTTCTCGTCGGATTGAGATACCAAGTACACCAGTTTTTAAGTCAAAGTCTAGGCTATCCAACAATAAAACCGACTCGCAATCGGTCCAGTATTTTTTAAGTCCTGTGCGAATAAACAGACAGACAGATAAACAGACACGATATTTAAAATGTTACATTCTTGTTCAGTAGCTTATTGTAAGTACGCTAGACCTATCTTTTTTTTACAATCTTCATTGAGTTTTTGGTGCTTACTGTTTTATTATATACATATAACACATATAGTTAACATAACATAAAGTTATAGATAACACAGTTTTCGTAAACTCCTCTCACTAATATTATCAAACTGTGCAATGTTTGCCTTTGTAGTTCTCATCGTGGTATATTTTTTACAGATATGGCCGCAAAAAAGCTGCATTACTTGCAATGGCGCTCGAAATAGCTTTCATAAGCAGCTCTGCTGTTATTCCCGACTTATGGATGTTCCTCGTCTTTAGATTCTTGACTGGAACTTCTGTCGGTGGCGTCATGCTCTGCTTCTATGTGCTGGTCATCGAATTAAGTGGAAAATCATTCAGACCTTATGCCACTGGACTTCAAGAAGTATCTTTAGTGCTGGGCTATTTCACTTTGCCTATAATTGCATATTTTGTCAGATATTGGAGACAATTGCAGCTAGTAACATCAGTGCCATGGATAATTTCATTGACATTTTACTTTTTTATACCGGAATCACCACGATGGCTGATCACAAGGGGCAGAACACAGGAAGCCATTGATCTTCTCACACGTATTGCAAAAAAGTAAGCTTCTTACGTAATAGGTACAATTTGTTTAATTCAATTTTCTTCTTGTATAATACGTTCTTTATTTATATATTTTGGGGACATTTCAGGAATAGGCGTCCAATAGCTAACATCGAAAACGTAGTAAACCAAATGTATGAAGAATCAATGAAAAATAAAGAGCAGCAAGCTACCTATTTGGACTTGTTCAGGACACCGAAGATAAGAAAGTACACTATTATTATGGCAATGATTTGGCTGTGCTGTGCTTCCACATTCTTCGGCGTTAACATAGGACGTCTGCAAGGAAATTTATATTTGAATGTAATGATCGCAGCTTCTAGCCTTGTCCCCGGTCTCATTTTAGTAGTTATTGCTACCATACATTTCAAAAGGAAAGTGAGTGTTATTACTAGTTTTGGTATAGCAGCAATGTCGTTGCTTGTGTTTTTATTCGTGCCCTACTCACTAAGAGGAGCATACTTGACGTTTGCTATCATAGGACTATCGGGCGCCTATACAGCCTTCGTCCAGATTTACTTATACTCTTCGGAAGTATTTCCTACAGTCGTAAGAAATTCAGCGTTAGGGATAGCTTCAACGTTTGCAAGATTCGGGGGGTTCGTAGCTCCTTTCATAGTTAATATTGGAATAGAAATGGCCTCCATTTTGATATTTAGTGGTTTAGCTCTATGTGCGGCTATTTTATGTTGTTTCTTGCCAGAAACGAAAGACATAGTTCTTTTAAATACAATCAAAGAGACAGAGCAAGATAATAATAAACCTCAGCAAGAATTAAACCCAAAATAAAAATAAAACCAGTTTTATCATTTCCGTTCAAATATACACCGTTTAATAACATACTTTACAGTTAAAAACTTGCATTATCTTTGGCATTGATGAGAATTCACAGCAATAAGTATGTCATTTAGGTACCTAATAATTTAAATCAACATTAAAACTATCTCGTATATTTACCAAATTTACTTATTTACTTCAACAGTTTTCTTTGAATGTTATGAAATCCACCAAAATACCACGTTACGAATGTAAACAATAGTGTGTGATATAAAACCCAAAATTGAAATACAACAATATTAAGAATGGCATATGTGAACGCTACATTAATAACTGTCCAAAATATAAATGCTAATTTTGCCAACAGCATCGACCTTGGGTCTCTGTAGAGGGGTGTTTTGTTTGATACAGGATCGATGAAATTACCTGTAAATATATAGTCCACTATACATATAAATAGACCATAGACAGATCCAAATTAAAATATAGATTTTGTTTACTAATTTCCGTTGTGCCACCTTGTCAATAACTGTTAGCGTCAGAATGAGTGTATATTTAAGAATTGCTATCAATTTGCTAGTATTTGCTACGTTTCCTAAATAATTGCTATCTACGACAAATTATGAGAAATTTGAAAAAAAAAATACCAGCCATTCTGATATCAGGTTGGCTGGTGGCCACTTTGTTTAGCATGAAGGGCGCAGATTTTCCTGAAGTGTGTAGTACCAATAATTGAAAGAAAAGAAAGAAAGAAAGAAAATACATTTATTTCTGACAACACATAACATTAAACATTATCAAGAACAAAAAATAGGAAATTAGACAAACAAACAAAAATTAATGCTGTGTTGTCACAAACAGGTCCCGACTCAGCAAACGCAAACGCAAAGGCCAAGGCCTTGGCACTGATTTTCTGTCGGAGTCGGAACCTATTTGCTATCTATTTGCTAGTTTTACGAACATTGGTTAAAAAAATATAGGTGATGGTTTTTTTTAGAAATTTTGCCTCTTTATATTATAAAGGCAACAATCTTTAGTACTACGTCGTCATATTTATACGGCAGGCGTTCAACAATTATTTCGCGTTTAACTAGTCTGGTGAGGTTGCTGATTTATAAAATTTACCTAACCTACCCTCAATTAAACTACTGAAAGAATTCAAATGAAACGGTATGATTTGAATTTTTTTATATTTTTTATAGCAGTTAACGCCTGCTTAGCGTAAATTTATATAATATGATTTGAGTTCATACTCGTACTACGAGGCAGGACACAGGATACTTTTCATCTCGAAAAATTAAGTGGTTCCCGCAGGATAGGGTTTGAAAGTAATTTCAACGAATACCACGCTGAAACGACGGACTAGTGGACGGATTTTGATGCCACTTGGCTCAGTCATAGTTTATATGATGGGTGAAAATTGAAGGTATTTATCGAAATGAAATGAAATGAAATGTATTTATTGCAGAAACTGTGTTATAAAGCGTTGTTATGCAATATTGTTTGTTTCAACAGTTTGTCCAACTAAGGACGTACAATATTTATAATAATAACATGCACATTAAATTACATACAATTTTAAAATTAATTTAATTACAATTTTTATTTGATTTTATAAATGTCAAAGAAAAACATTTTTTTTAACACATGTCAATTTAATTTAACTACCAATTGAGCAATTCTTTTAAGTCATAGAAACATTTTTCAGCTATACAGCTTTGTCTTAAATTGCTTTGTTGGTAATTCTCTCAGATCTCGAGGTATTTTATTGAATATTTTCACTGACATAACAAAACAGTTCTTTCTAAATAAAGCAGTTCTGCAAGCAGGCAACAACAATCGAGTCGGATCTCTCGGAAAAAAACATAAAATTACTTATTATACCGAAAAAATAAAGTGTTCCTGCGGGATATGGATTCAAATTCTGTACTTTAAAGATATTTAGTAAAATTGGGTTTAGAGGCTGTTCTATTATTCGTACTGAAGCCAAAACTGTTTTTTTTTTTAATTTTTATTAGACATTAATGAAAAAAAAACAGTTTTGGCTTCTTTCTTTTGTTTGTCTGTCTTTCTGTACGTCTGTATCTTAGACGCGCATCACGCCAAAACTACTGAATGTATTCAAATGAAACTTGGCACGATTTGAGTTCATACTACGAGGTAAAACATTGGATACTTTTCATACCGGTAAATAAAAGGATCCCCGCTGGATAGGGGTATTTTATTTGGAGTTGGTATTCATGTTTTACGATTTAGTTACTTCCGTAGTTCACCTCTAGGATACTCAAGGAATATTCCTCCAAACTTCAAATACCTAGGTCCACCGATTTAGGCTGGGCGTTGTCTGTCAGTCAGTCAGTCAGTCAGTAGGTATGTAACAGTACTGTTTTATAGGCATGATTAAAATAATGTAATAAAACACAATTTTTTATTATTCTGTCCAAAAGTGAAGGGCATCTATACTTATAATAAAGCAGTAAGTACCAACAAATCTGTAAAAGGAAGATATTAAAAAAAAGTCTAGGGTACGAAACATAAGCAACTGAAAAAGAATGACACATTTTTAAAATTCGTGTGTATCACGTTACGTTCACGCACCACGTAAAAACTACTGGACCGATTGCGATGCGGTTTTCACTGTTGGATAGCTTAGGGTCGAGTCCTGGGTTTTCTTAAAAACCGGTGTACTTATTATCTCAATCCGATGAGTAGAAGCCAAACAATCGATAAAAACTCTTTAACGGCTGAAGGAATTTTGTTTAAGTGTTGGTATATTAGGTCTTGGAATAGTAATAGAGTTATTTTAACCTAGAGAAATGGCCACGCGTGCGAAGCCGCGGGTACAGCTAGTTCTTGAATATACACGCAGCGTCAGACACTCCAGGCAACCAGCCATTCTGACGCTAACCAATAACTGATACTCTATTTAATTTCGTAGCACGATGCCTACTATCACCCTTAGTTGACTTTACAATATTTTCAAGTAATCGGCAGCACTATGAAACCACCATACATTAGATCGCACTATATTATACAATATAGTCATTTTTATATAAAAGTATAAAAGTGTACAATCTTTAAGCCAAATTCATATTAAAAGCACTGACTATAACCGAAGTAGGCATATGTAAGTACTGCTAACAGAATTTAGGAACACATTTTTATCTATATGTCAACACAAAATAGAGTATATCTATGGTATATAATTGGTCTGTAGTGATCAATCAGCTAAAGGGGTTAGGAATAAGGTAAATTTTAAGGTGCTTACCTTCACTATGGAATTTACGTAGACATATTTCCTTCTCTCGCCACCGGTCGTTAAGCCAAACCCTCAGGGCTGCCTCCTCGCTGGGAAGTTGTTCTATGGCGTATCTGCGAATATAGATGATTTATATAAAGTAAAACCATGGGTGTACGGGGTCTTCATCAACATCTATAAGACTCAAGCCAACCTCACCTGCCCGTGGTGCACCCTCTGCTAACTAACCAACGAGGCGAGGCTCTGGCTCTGGCCAACACGCACTGGACCAGCGTGGCGGGTTACGGTCCAAACCCCCCATTTCATGGAAAGTAGAATAGGAAACAGGCCCCAAGTGCCCGGCGACTCCAGAGGCTGTGCTGATGGTGACGGACACTGGCCCAGCATTGGAGTCAGGGGAGCTAAGAACCTCAAGGCGAAATCGATCAACCGTCAAACAACCTCAGGCAACTCTATAATGGATACTGACACACTTAACGTTCTTACTTATAACGTGCGCATACTGCTGAAAGACGAACGTCTTATAGAACTCGAAAACTCGCTAAAAGACGTTAGCTGGTACATTTTAGGTCTTTCAGAGGTTAGAAGAGAGGGTGAACACACAGAAGAACGGGACGACGCTATATTTTTCTACTTCGGTGAAACCAGTGGACAACACGGTGTGGCGTTCATGGTGGCAAAGAAGTGGAAGGATAATCATCGAGCATCATCGAGTTTTTAGGATACTCAAAACGTATCGCTGTGCTTAAATTCCAACTAGCACAAAACAAGACGCTTACGATTGTACAAATTTATGCACCTGCATCAGCATACTCTGATGAAGACGTAGAAGATTTTTACGACCTTGTAAACAAAGCGTGCGATTAAAATAAGGGCACATGGAATTTGGTCCGTGGTGATTTTAACGCTAAGGTGGGATGTAAGCAAGAACTGGATAGCGATGACACTCTTGGCAATTTTGGCTTAGGGAACCGCAACGAGCGAGGTGCTCGTCTTATCCAGTTTGCCTTCGGGCAAAGTTTGCATATTTCCAACAGCTTCTTTTTCAAGAAATCGCAACGACGCTGGACTTGGGTTTCACCCGATGGTACTACACGTAACGAAATTGACTACGTTTTATCATCCGACAAACAATTCATCAAAGACGTCGGTGTTATCAATAAAATCAAATACAGTTCCGATCACGGACCCATTCGAGCCAAAATAAAGTTTGACTTCAAAATCCATCACGCAAAATTGTTCACAAAACGATTGAGAAGAATTTCCAAAGAGACTCTTATAAATAATTCAGACAAATTTAATTTGGAACTATCAAATTATTTTAAAGATCTCGCAGTTGACGAAAATGATCCAGAAGCCCAGTACAATGCTATAATAACAGGAATAAATAAAAGTAGTAAAAATATTAATAGCACACCCAAAAACAAAGTCAAGTTAACGGCTCACACAATCAGTTTGATTGAAAAGAGAACAGAAAAGGAAATAGGTTCGGCAGAATACAGGACAATAGATAAAGAAGGCAAACGAAGTATAAGGAAATACGTTAGGAATCTCAATACACATTTAGTGAAAACAGCTCTAGAAAAACACACTTCACTGAGAGTTTTGAAACAAGGCCTCACAAAAGGAAAAACTTGGATCAACAGCCTTAAAGATTGCGATGGGAAAAAACATTACAGCAGACACAAAATCCTAGAAATAGCCACAAATTTTTACAAATCGCTTTACTCCACAGTAAGAGTTAGTAGTTCCGTAGTAGTTTTTTTAGTTACAGCCCGATATAAATGTAGAAAACAATCTCCCTGACCCTGACGCCATCCCTCCAATATCCGGTTTCGAAGTGCACAGAGCACTAATCAGTAAGCACTACGATAGGAGTACTGGAGAAGATGAAATTACCACCGAATCTCTGAAAATTGTCTCTATCACCTTGTTACCCTACCTCACCAACCTGTTTAACACCATATTGCAGTCAGGTAAAGTACCTAACACAATGTGCCACTCAAATATAGTCCTTGTGCACAAGAAAGGTGACAAAAGTAATATCGGAAATGATTGTCCCATACGCTTAATTTCACACATCTACAAGACATTCATAAAAGTCCTACATAATCGCATAGACAGTCAACTAGACAAGCATCCGAGCAAGCCGGATTTCGCCATAGTTTCTCCACAACCGACCACCTTCAAACACTTAACCAGCTTCTAGAAAAATATTCAGAGTACAACAAACCCTTATATCTGGCCTTTGTAGATTATACGAAGGCTTTTGACAGTATTAAACATTCAGAAATATTTACAGCTTTAGAAAATCAAAATTTCGAAAAACCCTACATAGATATTATAAAAAACATCTATAAAAACAGCTCTGTAAACATAAAACTTAATTCCGCATGACCCTCATTTAAATTACTAAACGGTGTTAAACAGGGTGATCCGCTCTCACCCAAACTATTTACGAGTACCCTTGAGGAAATATTCCGAAAATTGGCAGCCTCGTGGGAAACAAAAGGCATTGAAGTCGGCAATAAGAGGATAACAAACCTCCGCTTTGCCGACGACATTGTCCTTTTTGCCCCAACCGGCCTTGAACTTCAACAGATGCTCCAACAGGCTTGCCGAGCGCTGAGCTCGGCAAGCCTGTTGGAGCATCTGTTGTAGCATATTGATGTAGGACTCGTGATGAATCGGTCCAAAACTCAACTGATGACCAATAGCATGAAACGTAGGGTCGAGGTAGATGGGCAAGTAATACATTATGTCGATGAATACATCTACTTGGGCCAGACAGTTTCCTTCAGCAACCGGCAAGATAAAGAAATCGATCGCCGCATCGAAAACGCCTGGAGGAGCTACTGGTCCATGAAGTCGCTAATGAAGGGCAACCTTCCACTTTCACTGAAGCGCAAACCGATGAGTTTACCATGTGTATCTTGCCTATCCTAACCTACGGTGCTCAGACCTGGTCTCTGACCGAATCACAAAAGTCTAGACTCGGGGTTTGCCAGAGAGCGATGGAGCGTTCTAGGTGTGAAAAGATCCGATAGAGTTCGGAACACTATGCTTCGCTCCAGGACAGGCATTACTGACGTAGGCTACAAGGCTGCCAAACTCAAATGGGATTGGGCGGGTCATCTTAGCCGTATGCATCCCGACCGGTGGGCAAAGGTCATGACACAGTGGACGCCTGAAGATGGACGAAGCCGCCGAGGCCGACCCAGAAAGAGGTGGCGAGATGACCTAGACGCCTACCAAGAGGGCTGGTACGAGGCGGCTCAGGAAAGAGAATCTTGGATGGATATGGGGGAGACCTTTGCCCAGCAGTGGGACAGTATAGGTTAGAAAAAAAAAACATCTTGGGATGTCCGTAATACACGGAATCTAGCTTTCAACATCCCATTCCTCTTGCGTCTACAGCGCAGCGTGTTAGTTGACTACTATTTTCACTGACACGTATTTTGAGGACTGGGTGAGACAGATTTTATTTCAATTGACAGTACAACGTTAACGTTTTAAATAAACGTAATCATGCAGAGCAGAGATATCCGGCTCTTGAGCATCCAGTCGTTGGGTAGACGTACGATTAAACCAGCAGCGTGATGAGTTACACTGACTGGAGTAAACCAAACGTCCATACCAATACAATAAAAGTGAAACTTTGTTTGTTTGTTTGTTGGTTAGTTTTAACGCGATAACGGTTGGACGGATTTTGTTGAAATTTGGAATGAAGATAGTTTATACCCTGGAATAAAAGATATGATACTTTTTATCCCGGAAAATTGTAAGTTTCCACGGAAAAACTGGAAAATTTTGATTACTCACTGTAAGGAACGGTTGCCATGGAAACGAAATAACAACAAATCTGTTAAAAAAAACCAAGAGTGTTAGTGTTTACTTTTGCATTGGTTTTTAATACCTTATATTTAGAAGAACATAAGATGCTTTTTTTCGCGATAAACGGTAGTACGGCTGGACGAAGTCGCGGGCGGGAAACCTAGTAGGTAATATATAAATTATCTATACTAATCTAGAAAGCGAAAATGTATTCTTCGAGAGTATACCGTAAAGGTATACATTCGAACATTTATGACATCACTGGCCGAGCTGAGATCGGGTATAGGTAGTTTCGAATTTAAGATTTTGCGCGGCGTATTTTGAAAATATTCCTCCACATAACGCTATTGCAACACAGATAGATTTCTGTCAACAATCTTCAGTGGCGACCCGACATGGCCGTTCGTCTTCGTCTTCTAACCTATCAACTCGCTCCCGCTTTCGTCTTCTAACCTATCACTTCCATGTCGGGTCGCTACTGTTACTGTACGTAAGTTTGTATCAAGTAAAAACTACTTGATCGATTGCGATGCAATTTTCACTATTAGATAGCTTAGGGTTTGTACTAAAAACAAGGATACTTGGTATCTTAATCCGATGATTAGATGCCAAGCAATCGACAAAAAACTAATAACAGGCTCAAAATTTTTTGAACAAATGTAGTATATTGTACTTTGTAGGTACTTTTGGTCCTGAAATAAAACGTATGAGTTACTTGTAAATGAAATGACCACGCGGGCAAAGCCACGGGTACAGCTAGTAATAAATATTTTTCAAGTATTACCGTTTAAAATAAAAGTAGACATGCCGTGGCATCCGACCTTTGAGCAAGTCCAGCTCAGTCGGTGGGCAGTCGTAAGCCAGTGTGACGTCATACACCGATGCCAGGCGCGAGCTCCGCAGCTTGGAGCAGAGGACTGCCCAGCCAGTCGTGCGCGGGTGCAGCACGAACTCGAAACGCTGGTAACAGTAAAGGAATTTTGAATGTTTAAAATATGTCGGCTGTCAGTCATGACAATATGTTACGACCCCTATAAATAACCCCTATTTAAGATACCCATACATAAAACGAAGGTAGCTATCATTCTGTTTGTTACACCCGTATTCACAAACGTTTCTATGAGGTCTCAGTGCTCACAAACGCACAGGGTCCTACAATCCTATTCATAAACAACACTTGAGTGCCGAATAAAGGGCGTCACAGACGACGAAGATGCTATAATATTTCATGTTAAAATACCTGCATATAATATATCATAGCATCTTAGGGTATAACACTTCGTTAAGATAACATAATATAGTAAAAGCTCGTTCGTCATGTTCGTTGCTGTTTCCGTGACGTCACGTAGAGTCAAATTCTCCTCACTAACACTGCTATCGGTCATTTTTAATCAAGATAAAAGATTTGATTAACAAAAACACATAACACATTAAATTGGTTAGGTAGGTACTAATTAAATGTTAAGTAAATTATGGCACCAAAATCCGTTCCACAGCGAATTCACGCGCATACGGTCTAAAACGCGCCGCCATAGTTAATAAATGGCGAAAACCCTCGTTGTGATACTTCATACAATGATATTTCATATCATTGTTTATTTCAAAAAACAGTTTATACTATACACCACTATTTTTAAATTACCAAAAAAAAACAGCTGTATCTACTGCTAGTACTCAGTACTTCCATGCTGAAAAAATAATAAAAGACGGTATCTAAAAAATATCCTACAAAAATCACAATAATTGGTCAAAAGTCTACATTAATTCGCACAAAAAATGAATTCTCGCATGTTCATTCAATAAAACTAGGCAAGGTACAAGTGCCCGATATGTCATCATTCATAAACAATTAAAGGCTCAAGGCAAGGCCACGAACCACCGCCCCACACCCGCCGCCACCCGCGTCGTCTGTCTATTCCTTACTTCCAAAAGTAAACAATTATGTAATAAGCTAATTAGTCGCATCGCACTGTGGTATGAACGACGAGAAGACTTGACGAAGTTTACCAAATGCTGTCCATCCCAGCTGAATCCTCCTATCCGCTTCTCTCTCGAAATTGTTCCTACACAATTGCACAGTCTGCCACATATATATTCCTGCACAACATCAATAGGTACATAATGATGGAAAAACGAAAACGGTAGCTGACCACCGCCGCTTATTCAGCAGAATTCCGTTAACGCCAGTTGGACCATTTTTCCTAGATAAATGATCAAAGTGGCGTTAACCAAACCGCACTTTAACTTTGCCGATCCCAGCTGCTGTATTCTCTTACTTTGGAATACAATACAACTCCATCTCTTACGGGGAAATTCCAATGATATTCTGTATATTAATTCTTATAAGTTTTATCTTAGTTTATACTTGTACCTACTTGCAAGTTATTAGCTTCAGCAAATTTGTCGCTTTTCTTTCGATTGTGCTCACTCAAGTCAGTGCCCTCAGGAAACAAAACGAGCCTGCAGCGGTACCGGAGCTTCTTGTAATAATCGACATATTGAGACACGCTCATCTCGTCTTCATGCCAATTTCTCTTTACAAAGAGAAAGTTATTTAATTGCATTATCCATCCTGCAATAAAAATGTTAAATATCTTTAAATCACTGTAACTTTTGCTATTTGCTACACGTTTATCCAGTCGACATTTCTTTTTACCCTTTTGGTTTAATTTAGGCATCTTCGAGTATTACTCAACGTTTGTAGGTTAAGTAACCTGTTCAAATTCATTATTTAAAAATAGTCAAATGCTGTTAAGAACATAAATTAAACAAGATAAGTTCAAAAACTAAAAGCCTATGACACTCTTTCGATGAAGACGAATCGATTGATAGGTACCTACCTCGCTTGTCCAAAACGGACCAAGTTTTTAGTTTGAACATATAACCCGTACTTTGCTCCACCGTAGTCAGGTAAAACAATTGCCATGACACTATATAATATGAAAACGAATCGATTAGCACCAATGATGTTATATATAAACTGATTAGCACCTCGCTTGTCAAAATCGGACCAATAGTGGCGACGCTATGGTGGAACATCCACATACCCACATACAAATATACATACATACATTCATACACACATAAATGCATGCGTATATATACATACATAGACTGTTAAACTCATTAACCTTCCTTTGTTTCGCCGTAGTCGGGTAAAAAAAGTTTAAACTCATTTTGATGGAGTTTTCGACATTCGGCATTTTAACTTTAAATCGGAGGTAGGTAAGATTCCAAATAGGTGACAAATGTTTCCTGAAATGTATAGATTGTTCCCCTTTTTTTTTTAGATATAGAACTGTTGAATGAGTCTTTGTTTGATATTAATTTATCATATTGACATCAAATACATTTGATAGGTTTGACTTAAAACATTAAATAATTTAAATCAAATTATTACATTCGTATACCGGACGTGTTTAACATTCTTAAATTATACACAGATAGAAAAATCTTACCTAAACCGGGACTCCACTTAATTTCATCTTTCAATACGATTTTAATTTTAGATTGTCCTCCTAAATTCAGAATACCGTAGGGTTCATCAACAAACTCGATCTTCGAAGCCTCCCTGCAGATGCAGTGGTTACCAGCATTAGGGTCTTGAGTGGCGTGGTACAGGGCTATCCACACGTAGTTCCAGTCTACCCTTGTGCGATGGTTCATTATAAGTATGGTGTTCTCATCAGGGTTGACGTGATCTCCAAAGTGATGCAGTTCCGTACCGAAGCAGCATTGAAAAAGCGCCTGAAATAAATAAGAAAAAGCTTAAAAATTTAAATAAAATACTCAAGAGTATTAAATTCAAAAGTCAGTATTTTATTGTAAGTAGGTATAATAACAGCACTTTTAGTAACACAAGTCAAAACTTAACATATAATGGATAGGGAGAAAAACATAATATATTATAAATAGATCAAACCAATAAAATTGGGTAAACTAATGTGCTTTTAGTTTGAAAAGGAAATTTCCCTGTGCCGTCTCATCTCGCACAGGAAAAGGAATTAACCTTCGGACTCTACCGGTGCTTCGGAAATACAGAATTAAGAGAGCACCCAGAAACTCTACGGGGACATATTTTTTTCCATTTTTGTCAAAAAAGTAATTAAACGCCTGCAATAATAATAATGCAAATGTAAATGTCAAATACAAAAGATATAATGAGAAGTCTCACAATAATTAAAGTGGGTCAAAAATAATAAAAATACAAATGACTGTAAAAATGACTGTGAAATGTAGTAGGCTGGACCAGTCCCCAAATGCAGCACCCGTTCACGAGTATGACTTGTGTACCAGCCATCACCCCCTCAAACATTTTAGAGGGAATGACCCGGTACACAGAGCAGTGATTTTTGAGAACTCAGTTTCTAAATTTAAAAGACATCTAACGGTTACGGAAGGTATATTAAACTCTTGTGCAGGCAGTGCCCCTGATTCCTGTTTAGCTGTGTTCTAAGTGCGAATCCTGATCAGGGCAAAAAGTGTCTGAACATAGGCATTCTCCATAGAACGTCACATGAACCGATGCTTGCAGGTTGCACCTAGCGGCTCCCTGCGATTTTCCCCAGGTAATCGGTCCTTTTCCGGTCGGTCGGGATGTAAGGGAGTACGAACACCACCTCGGTACTCCAAGTCAACCTCACCTGCCCATGGTACATACTGCCGAATAACGGACGAGGATCTGACGACTGACAAATGGCGGTATAACCATTCAGAATTGGTGCAGTTAAAACTCTACAAACCGGTGACGGGCAGCAGCGTCATCGGTGCAAGAAATTGCACATTGTCTTCGCCAACCCGCCTACCCAGCGTGATGATTATAGGCATAAACCTCCTAAAAAATGATAAGCACAAATAAAATACGACCACCAGTTCCCGACCGCCCTGCTATTCCTGGCCACAGTGGCGGTCATGGCACGGCAGGGCTGGGGATGCTAAGAATCTCCGGGCTACCGATTTGTCTGAACGACCGTATCCAAAACGAGGTAATCCGACAGAGAACCAAGGTTATTGACTTAGCCCTTAGGATTAGCAAGTTTAAGTGGCAGTGGGCTGGTCATATTTAAAGAAGGACTGATAACCGCTGGGGTAGACGTGTTATTGAGTGGAGACCGTGACTTGACAAAAGTAGTGTAGGGCGCCCTCTAGCTAGGTGGAGCGACGATATACGTAAAATGGCTGGCAGCAGTTGGAAGAGAGCAGCCGAAGATCGGGCTCAGTGGCGTTCTTTGGGAGAGGCCTATGTCTAGCAGTGGACTGACACGGGCTGATGATGATGATGATGATGATGATGATGAGTCGGCCCCTTGTGAAAGGCACTCTTAGGCTCCATCTTCCGATTCGAAAACCTTTCTACCCAAACAGTTATCGGTTCTACGAGCTATGTAGCCTACCTATTGCCACTTTATGTGTGCTAATTCTGAGAGCCATGTTGGCAACTATGGCAGTTCTTTTTCTAATATCGATACTCCAAATTTTATCTCACAAAGAGACAAGTATAGTTTTCTCCTTAGGTCATAACTATGAACTACAACTCAGCTTCCCGAACGTTGTCTTTCTTTCTTCTTCGATTGACCTCTTTGTCAAGAGTGTAAATGTTCTTAAGTTACTTTTATTAAGTCTTGTACTAGTTTTCCCGCCCACGACTTCGTCCGCGCGGAGTACAGTTTATCGCGAAAAAAGCATCCTATGTTCTTCTAGATTATTAAAAACCAATGAAATGCTATTAAGTTTTTTGACAGACTTGTTATTTCGTTTCCTTGACGACCGTTCCTTACAGCGAGTAATCAACATTTTCTAGTTTTCCCATGGAAACTTACAATTTCCCGGAATAAAAAGTGTCCTATGTTTTATTCTAGGGTATAAGCTACCTCCATTCCAAATTTCATCAAAATCCGTCCAGCCGTTATCGTGTGAAAGCTCCCCAAACAAACAAACAAACAAACAAACAGACAACGTTTCACTTTTATATATTGGTATGGAAGTCCACGAAACTGAATAATCTTACCACTGGATATAATTCCCACAGCGCAAACAACGTGTCCACTACTTTTCTGTACAGCTTATGGTTGATGAACATCAAGTACGTAAAAGGGCAGAATAATATGTAGAACCCTGGAAACACAATTATTGTTAAAGTCTTCTTACAACCTTTAAACCCTTTTAAAAAAGGGTTAATTCAATGTAATGTTATAAAATTTGTGTTTTTTTAGTTCATGTTCATTGAAGCAGGAAGAGTATTCTTACATTATGTTAGAGCGATGGTAGATTATGTTGAACCGTTGTTCAATAGTGCAACTTAGAATCCAACAATACCGGGTTCGGCCCTAGGCTCCGCACCAATGACTTTACCAAGTTACGTGCGGTTTTCCATCGCTCCGTGCTTCGCAAGGAAAAAAAAAACGTTAAACTGTAGGTCCCGGCTGTTATTGATGAATAGAGATGCCCTTGGGCGCCTGAACAAACTCTGGACACCAGAGGCCAGCACTACCTCATACAAACAAAACAAATGCACATTAATCCGAACACACACACAGCCAAGAAAGCGATTATATATTGCATTGCCATTCAGTTCTGTTGAAAAAAAAGGCTAGATTTATATAGAAATGTTACAGAAGTCTTCAAGGTGTTACTCAAGATGACTTACAATGATTTTACTAGCAGGTATCAATGTCTGGAGAAGAATTAACCACATGAAAAAATATAAGCACAATGAATATTGTCTATAGAAAATGTAATCATCACAACAACAAAGTATAGGTAAGTACTTGTACTTACCTTAAATTAATTTTAGCAACACATTTCATTAGAGCTATTATTTATTAAGTGATTAGGGCTACATGCATTTAATATACTGTCAAACTACACTGAATTCGGCTCTAACCTACTCTAGAATTTAATGAAAACACAGTAGTCTACAGTGTAGAATGAACGGACAAACAGAAATAGTCTAATATCGTATCTAAGTCCTACTTGAATACATACCGCATATTATGGTGTAATTCCAGGCAATGGCGAGTAAGAGCCCCACCGCCATGGCGTCGCGGCCCGGTACTGGCTCTGGGCCGCTTGCGAAGCCCTTCATCACACAGATTAGAGCCCTTACAACGACCGCTTAGCTCTATTATGTGACACCTGTTCTTAAAAAAACCTTATAATAACTTTGCCCTTTACAATAGCTTTTTTGTTTCATAAATACATGTCGTACGTACCTACGTCGAAGGTCTAAAATAACTTGTCTATATATTATGCCAATTTATCAATACCAATACGAGTATATATATTTTTTTTCCAAAAAACATTAAATCGACTTCATAATAAAAATGTTATTTATAAAACAACCACTAAAAAGAATAAAATAATTAAAACTGTATGTTTGTTTGTTCACGCATCACGTAAAAACTACGCGACCGATTGCAATGTGGTTTTCATTGTTAGTAGCTTAGGGTTTGATTTAAATCTGGTGTAATTGGTATATCAATCCGGTGAGTTAGAAGCCGAGCAATTGATAAAGTATTTTTGACGGCTGAAGAAATTTTGTACAAATGTTGGTATATTGGTCCTGGAATAGCACATTATGGTACTTTGAACCTAAAGAAACGAATACGCGTGCGAAGCCGCGGGTACAACTAGTACAACATAAGATAAGAAAGAGTTTTTTTGTGTGGAAAATGTTGATTATTCAATGTAAGGAACGGTTGCCATAACAAAATGGTCTGTGGTTATCATGGAAACGAAATAACAAGTCTGTCAACAAGCACAAAGTAAAAATTTATATAACCCCCGACTTCCCACCCCCCATTATAGCTAGGAAGCATCTCAATCACATCAGTTTTCAATCATAGAAGTCGTTCCAACCGTTTGCGAGCTACGGTCGTCACCCCCATTGCCCCCACCCTCCCCCCCCCGCCCCCCCATCATAGCTAAGAACCATCTCGATTACCTCAGCTTTCAAATATAAAAAACCGCAGCTAAATCGGTCCATTCATTCGAAGGCGATTCGCACCGCTCCCTAAACCCCTCCATCCCCCCTTTATAGCTATGACCTACCTCGTTTACCCTAGCTTTGAAACATAAAAATAAACAGCTAAATCGGTCTATTTGTATGGAAGCTACGATTTTCACCCCCCCCCCCCCTTTCTCACCTCCCCCTCCCCATATATCTAAGAACCATCTCCATCACAACAGCTTTCGGTCACAAAATCGGTCCATTAGTTTGGGAGCTACGATCATCAGCCTTGTCTGCGAAATTCAACAAGACATGGTAATATGACTCTCGGTAGAGACAGAGAGTATTAGTTGCCTATAACAATTACAGAAACATTATCTGCCAAGACAAAAACTGCATCAAAAGCGGATGATCCTGAACCTAGGTGGCAACAGGCCAACATACACATACTCCATGTGAAACGCATAACACCTATAGTTTTTTTCAGTCAGTGTAATAAAAAGCCATCCTTTAGTTTCTGTGAAAGTAATACTGTTTACTAAAATTCAGCACCTATTCATATTTAGCAAGGAAAGCATGCTTGAAAATAGTGTACGTTAATCTAATATCATAGTTGTTATTATTTTGCTTTATGAGTATAACATCATTCAAGATACATTTTATATCTATCGATGTACTTGTTATGCGATCGGACTTTGAGAATGCTCCACACCAAAATTCTCGCATTCCTCTATACTTGCCATTAGCTCGCAGTCCTTTGTTTCTGGCAAAAGGAGGCATAGTATCGCTGTTAATAGTGGAAATATTCCAAAAGCTACAGGTGCACACCACTTCCCGTAAGGTCTCAAACCAGCAACGAATGGCGCAGCCATCGCTCCGAGCCGAGCCATCATCGACGATATTCCAAGCGCTGCATTACGAACCACAGTCGGAAACAGCTCTGAGCAGTAAAGGTAGATCACAATAAACGCCACATAGTTGAATAGACATCCGAAGCAGCCAAGAATAGTAGACCACTTTCCTTCAGGAAAGAAAGTTATGAAAAAGAAACATAAGCTTGACAGCGCATTTGAAACTATAACCGAAGTTTTGCGGTTGAGGAACTTCATAACCGGAATGGATAAAAAACACCCACAAAAGCAGACAGCTCCACATGCCAACACATTAATGAACACGTCCCCTGTCAAGTGACTGATATAATGAGTCATTCCATAAAAACAGTAACTGCATCCGAGCCACATAAAAGACATGACTAGCATATTCTTTCTAATGTTCGGTGTTCTGAACAAATCAATAACGCTTCCCTTTTTATTTACAGCGTGAATATTATCCATTTGGTACAGCTCAATCCTTTGTCGTATATTTTCCGTTGGTAAGCCGTTGCTGAAAAGAAAAATATTAGGTTACAAAATCCTGTGCAAAACGGAAGTGTTTAATAAAACAACACATATCAATCTACGTACGTTTTAGCAACACGTTCCATTAGGGTTATTGCTTTGACAGTTTTGTTCACTGCCAAGAGCCATCTGGGCGTTTCAGGCAGTAAGCAAATGTAAAATAAAAGGAAAACATTGGATACAGATATAATCAGTTGTAAATACATGTAATCTCTAATCAAAAATCCAAGAAGAGCCAATATAATAAGACCGAGGGTAAACGGTACGTGAAAAAGCGCCGATACAATATCTCTATGTACGTTTCCCACATATTCCATAATAATTACAAATCCAATAACCGTCAAACCACCCACAGAGATCCCCACCATCATTCTCATAATGGTAAAACTCCAATAATCAGGCAGAAATGATGCCATGATACCCGTGAAAACTTCTAAAACAACAGAAGCAATTAAAGCAGGTTTTCTTCCGTACCTGTAAGGAAAAGTCAACACGATTAAGTAAATACTTAATAAATAACTCAATGGTCGAGGTCTCCAGATCAACTTAGACCCATCAGCGTTGTAAGTGTGAGGAGATAACTTTCGAGCCAAGAATATGTAGTAAATATGTGGAATATGTGGTAAATGGGTACCTATTCACACTGATATCACACTAGGTAATATTATGAGGGCTTCTTCACGCTGAAACGGCTAAATGAATTTTGATGAAAGATAAATAGATACCTACTTTAGGTCCTGGATTACTTTTCATCACTATCATTACTTATTTTTTATAAGGGTAAGAAGTAGTACAATATATATATCAATAATAAGTATGTCTCAACTCACTTGTCTGATGCTATGCCAAACAACAGACTGCCACTGAGTACACCCAACTGAAACATCATCTGATGGAAATCACGGAGCCATGCGTTTTCACAAATTAGGTTCCATTCAGTAACGATTGTGCTTTTAAATACCGATGTATTATAAACAGGGGATTCACAACATAAACTGTTGGTGTTAGGGCATCGATATTGCGTAGGCAGCGCTAAAAACACAATTGCCATTTGATGATACGCAACGCCGAACTTGCCGATAAATATTATGAAGCACAACCATAAATGGTACTTCCCAAAATTGCCAATCAGTTCGTTTACCAGAGGCATTATCTTGAGCGGAACACTATTATTTGGAATTCATTAGACCGCGAAGCTATTAATAATTACTTAATTGATTCACATAAACTCCACTATGTGTGGAGAAATTTTCGTACTCCATTGCGCTGTGTTTATTGCTCGTACAATCGAGTAGGCTCTAGTAGACTAGGTCAAGGAACGCTGAATAGCTCGGGAGTTTTCCTAAGATTACTGTACTGGTAGATATAGGTACCTACCTTATTTCTTTCTAAATTTTGCAATTTTTTTCAAATTTAATCTATTAACTACTTCTTAGTCCTCATACTGCGTCTATTATGTTATGTCTCAGGTACTACGAGTAGAAGATAGCAGAAGGAAAAATAAATATCCCAATGATATGTTTTAATTCAAAGTTTGACATGCAGCGTTTTTCATGTTTCTGTTCTTATGAAATTAAGAAAATGTAAGAGTATTTAGCATTCAAAACCAGTTTAGGCTCATAAAAAAAACATATTGACTTTCGTGCTCGTTATTTTCTTGTTTATGCTGGGTGTGTGTAGGCTACATAACATCGCATTTTATGCTCTAGTGCATAAAAGTGTTTTACTTCTCTTATTCTCTATGGTCTCCAATCCGAGCCTAATATCTCAAAAAGAAAGTTTTTTAAAATGCGACAAAAAAAACGTGAACTTGGCTGACCCGGTGTTCCCCTGAGGAGACAAAGTTCCATACATTTTCCGTAATTTATAAAGTTTTCTTTACGGATTATTTCAGAAATCCCCAGACCGTCCCCACCAGTGAGGATTTTGGTAAAATGCAAAAAAATATTTTCAGTTTTCCCACCACGGCTACTACGAGTATAGAATTACGGCTATACGAGTACACCTATACACCTTCAGGGCTATATACCTTTGGGGGCTCTATGGGAAAAATAATTTAGAAAGTAAAATGTTTTTTTTTAAACTAGTATTTGTTTCTTTACAAAAGTGATAGATCTCATCGATGTCTTCGTTTTGGATGACAGCTGTCTAATTTAATAGGATTATTTTTTCTTTTATTTTTTTATTAGACTAAATAGACACTAGCCTACTAGCAATTTCGCCAATGTCAAGTTTAATAGTTTATATTAATGTCACGTCACGGTCATTAATTGTCAAGTCAAAGTCAAGAATCAGTAAAATGGTGGACATTTACTAAAACTTCCGTAGGAGATTTGAAAAAAACACAAAATGCCATTTATATCTGCGTTTGATTCTTTTGCCTACACTCGTGCACTTTAACGAACACCTAATGGTTAATATTCCACCAATATTACACATCAATACTCGAAGAAACACAAGATTGAGAATAAAATCAAACTCCACAACACAACATTTTGAATTTTTGCAAAAAACGCCTAAGATTATTACTGTTGAAACTATTGATCCTAAACTAGTCGTTTCTTTACAGAAGTGGTAGATCTCATCGATATCTTAGTTTTGGTTGACTGCTGTCAAACTTAAAAGAGCTATAACTTTGAAACTATTGATCCAAGACTAATAGTTTATTTACAGAAGTGATAGATCTCATCGATATCTTCGTTTTGGATGACAGCTGTCTAATTGACAGGTGATAGCTGTCAAACCTCAAAACATCCGGTATTGACTGCAGATGACGAAAAAGATAAGCAATGTCAAAAATGACAGACAATGTTAAAAATAACATAGTAGGTACATGGATTTATCCGAAACTATTCGTAGTTACTATAGGCACTACTTGCTCTACTAACTGCTTAATTCCTCTGTTTATATATATCACACTAATCACACTAATATTATAAATGCGAAAGTTTGTATGTTTGTGTGTGTGTGTGTGTGTGTTTGTTGCTCCTTCACGCTCGAACGGCTGGACGGATTTGGATAAAATTTGGTACCAGGATAGCTCATATCCTAGATTAACACATAGGCTACTTTTTATTCCGAAATAGGAGAAAAAAAAATTATCGTTTTCTTTAAGACTTGAAAAAAAAACGAAAAAATATAATTAAAAAATTTATTTCTAAGTACCAGGAGATACAAAATTGAAAAATAAGGTTAATTTAAACTGAGTATACCTCCCCATGAACATTGAATAGTGTGATTATAATTTTATAAAAGTATTAAATTATTGTGATTATATTAAAAAAATAATTTTAAAGTACCAGGAGTGTAGAAACACTTTAGAAGTTAGAGATATTACATTGAAAAATAAAGGTTATTAGAAGTGAGTATACCTCCCCGTGAACATTAAATTATTATGATTATATTTAAAAAACATTTTAAAGTACCAGGAGAGCAGAAACACTTTAGGAGTTGGAGATATTACATTGACAAATAAAGGTTATTAGAAGTGAGTATACCTCCCCGTGAACATTAAATTATTGTGATTATATTTAAAAAAAAAACATTTTAAAGTACCAGGAGAGCAGAAATAAAAAATTGAAGAATTGACTTTAAGTGTAGTAGCCGAAGTTCGGGCTCAGTGGCGTGCTTTGAGAGAGGCCTATGTCGAGCAGTGGACTGACACGGTCTGATGATGATGATGATGATGATGATACCTCCCATGACCGTTAAATAGTATGAATAAATTTTTAAAATAATATTTCAAAGTACCAAGAGAGCAGAAACAGAAGTTTTATCATCATGAATATATTTTTGCAATTTTTTTAAGTGACATAGCGGTGGTGGATTTTGAGGATTGTTGGAAGAGGTGGGAGCCAGTGGGAGGAGTATGAGACCAAAATAAGGAAGAAAACGGAAGCTTTGAAGGAATTTTCAAAATGATAAGTGTAAGTGTAGAGTAAGTGACAGGTGTCAAAGTGACAGGTGTCAAAGTGACCGGTGTCAAAGTGACAGGTGTCAAAGTGACATGTGTCAACGTGATATGTGTCAAGCAACTCCACAAATGCCATAAAACAAGAAGTGAAGTGAAGTGAATGTGTCAACGTGACATGTGTCAACGTGACATGTGTCAACGTGACATGTGTCAACGTGACATGTGTCAACGTGACATGTGTCAACGTGACATGTGTCAACGTGACATGTGTCAACGTGACATGTGTCAACGTGACATGTGTCAACGTGACATGTGTCAACGTGACATGTGTCAACGTGACAGGTATCAAAGTGACAGATGTCAAAGTGACAGGTGTCAAAGTGACAGGTATCAACGTGACAGGTGTCAAAGTGACAGGTGTCAAAGTAGCAGGTGTCAAAGTGACACCCTAGGGATGCAAAAAGGAGGGATTTTATTAAATGTGTTTTCTAATGTGGTAGGTGTGGCAAAGATTGACCGCGGGCGATGCTGCGGGGCGCAGCTAGATGGATGGTTATATAGCTATGGATATATGGATGGATGTTGTTACTCTTTCACGCAAAAACTACTGAACGGATTTGCATGAAATTTGGTATGGAGGTAGCTTTTACCCTGGATTAACACATAGATTACTTCTTACCCCGAAAAAAAAATGCAGGGTTCCTGAGGCACGCGGGTGGTGCTTGTAATTTTTTACATCAGCTGTTTTGGCCTTTGACAGATGTCACCTGTCAATTTGACCTGCTATCATATGAAAATCTATGAGATCTATCACTTCTGTAAAGTAACTACTAGTCTAGGATCGTTAAATTCAGAGTTGTAGCCCTTTTAAGTTTGACAGCTGCCATAAAAAACGAAGATATCGATGTAAGTGTTTTTTCGTTAAAGACACTTAGTCTTTTTCCCATTAAGCCCCCAAAGGTCGTGGGGAAAACGATCAAAATATTTTTTTGCGTTTTACCGAAATTTCGACTGGTAGGGACGGTGATTTCGCGAATAATCCGTAAAGAATACTTTAAAAATTACGGAAAATGTATGAAACTTTGTCTTCTCCAATCGGGGGAGGCAAGACCACAAGCTTAATGTCCTTGTCTCCCCCAGGGGGAGATCGGCTCAGCCAAGTTCACGATTATTTTGTCTCCCCGCCCACGGGAGACAAGACCACTATAAAAATCTCCTTGAGGGATCAAGTGGGACATAAGAGGCAATGACGCGTCCACCCACTGGCTTCACCCACTAGTGGGTGCACGGGTAATTAGCATTTATCCCTCCACCCACTGCACTAGAGGTGGGAACTAATAAAAAAATAATCGACATTTAGATGTAGTTTTTTTTAGATGTCTTTATTTATTATTTTTGGTTTTTTTTGTTCACTTCGGAACAGAAACTATAGAGGATCAATAGTTTCAGAGTTATATCTCTTTTAAATTTGACAGCTGTCATCCAGAATGAAGATATCGATGAAATCTATCACTTCTGTAAAGAAACTACGCCTCCGTCCACTTGGCTCCCCTAACATTGATCCCCTGGGGGATTCATTTGGATTATTTGTCCACACGGATCCCCTGGCCCTGGCCTGGCGTTGTAAGATCCCCTGGGGGATTTATTTGGACTGGGACATCTAGTCTAGGATCGTTAATTTCAAAGTTATAGCCTTTTAAGTTTCACAGCTGTCATCCAATAAGAAGATACCGATGAGATCTATCACTTCTGTACAGAAACTACTAATCTAGGATCAATAGTTTCAGAGTTATAGCCCTTTTAAGTTTGACAGCTGTCATCCAAAGAGAAAATATCGATGAGATCTATCACTTCTGTACAGAAAATACTAGTCTAGGATCACTAGTTTCAGAGTTATAGCCCTTTTAAGTTTGACAGCTGTCATCCAAAATGAAGATATCGATGAGATTTTGACAGGTGTTGACGTATGACTTTGAAGTTTGACATGTCACTTTGACATTTGTCACCTGTCACTTTGACACCTATCACTTTGACACCTGTCACTTTGGCATCTGTCACTTCAAAATGTCTTACTACCTAATTATAGTACATGATGTTTTTTTTTCTTTTTAGATGTCGATTTTTTTTATTGGTTTTTACCTCTATTGCAGTGGGTGGAGGGGTAAATACTAATTACCCATGCACCCACTAGTGCGTGAAGCCAGAGGGTGGACGGGTCATTGCCCGACACCCCGTAGTTCACAACCTTTCAAATATTTTTTCTTTGTAAGGCCGTCGTCCATGACATATTACTATTTTATATTTCAAGAGAATCGAGAAATATGTGTACTTAACGGTTATTTTTTTCTATTGATTTATGTTTGTGTTTTCGAAACAGACTGATAGTGATCTAGGATATTTATTATACACTAACTGTGATAAGGGCTTTGCCCGCGTGGTTATTTCATTTAAAAGTAGCTTATACGTGTTATTCCAGGACCAAAAGTACATTATATATAAAGTTCAGTATACTACATTTATTTAGAATTCGTTCAGTCGTCAAATAGTTTTTTATTGATTGCTCGGCATCTAATCATCGGATTATGATACCAAGTAGCAAACAGAAGAATTCAGCTGGGTTGGGCAGCATTCCGCAAGCTTCGTCAAGTCTTCTCGTAGTCTATACCACAGTGCCTGAAGACAAAGGTCTTCAATCAGTGCGTCCTACCAGTCATGACCTACAGTGCCGAAACGTGGACACTTACGATCAAAATAGTTTACAAATTTAAGGTCGCTAAGCGAACTATGGAGAGAGCTATGCTTGGAGTTTCTCTGAAGGACAAGATTCGTAATGAAGATATCCGACGGAGAACCAAGGTAACCGACATAGCTCATAGGATAAGCAAGGTGAAGTGGCAGTGGGCTGGTCACATTTCCCGAAGAACCGATAATCGTTGGGGTAGACGAGTTCTCGAGTGGAAACCACGTTTGGGCAAACATAGTGTAGGATGCCCTGTAACCAGGTGGAGTGATGACCTGTGAAAAGCGGCTGGCAGAAAATGGATGAGGAGAGCTGAAGACCGAGCTCAGTGGCGTGCATTAGGAGAGGCCTACGTCCAGCAGTCGACAGATATAGGCCGATGATGATGATGATGAGCCTCATCGAAAGTGCTTTATATTTAAACTATCTAACCTCATCGAAATTTTTACATTTACCTTTTACCTCTTTCTTGCACGCCATAGCTTGTACTATTATTTATTCTGTGGCCATAGGAAGACTGGCAAAAAATTCTGTACTAGTTTTATACCTACCACATATTTGTTAACAAAATAATTAATTAATAAAACATATAGAAATAAAAATTATTTTTTTAAATACACAACAATAGGTTATATAACCTCATCCAAAAGGTACTTTAATAGCGTAAAGTGTTTTATATAACACCCAGTGCTCGCTTAGATATAGGTACATAATAGAGAGCGAGCGTGAAGTTTTTATTTTTATGATACCCAGGCATGACCAGCTGCAGTGATGTGGGCAGCGGCAGTAGTGTGGGCAGCGCCAGTGGTGTGGGCAGCGCCAGTGGTGTGGGCATTTGGACGGTGCGGCCCAACCAGAACATAGCATACGGCGAAGTAATTTCAAACGTCAGCAGCTTTCTATATTAAAATTACGCAATTTTTTTGCTTGGCGACATTGTAAGTATACTTTCTATGCACATGGTATACTTTCATCACTGTCCACGGGAAAGAAGCCGTGGGATGCACTATGTTATATTAATATTAGAATACACATAGGTAAATATTTATCGTTTACTTAGTAAAAAAAAAAACAATAAACCTATATATAATCAAAGAACAGTAAATATCTTAATAATGATGGTTTTATTTCAAGTAATAACTTTTATTTACATTAAAGTCAATACAGGTGATACATTGAGATGGGTCATTACGAAAAAAATGATTTTCTCGGGGGAGCCTCACCCCTAGGGAACGCGTCCCCAGGTGGCGGATAGGGGAAAGCTCGGCAGATATGCAGGGTAGGAGGGAAATTAAATACCTACCGCGGACCAAACAGGCCGGAGAAGGTAACTCCGTCACAAAACCCCTCCAGCGGGCTGCTACGGCATCTTCGGAGTTAAGGTCACTGGAGTGCTGTGCGTTTGGGCTAGAGCACACAGAAGGGATGGCGGCGGATGAGTCCAGTAGGGCCAACGGCGGCGCCTACATCTTGAGAAGATGAAAGCCTTGGCGTTAGGTGGCAACCAGCCGTAAAAAAATATGGCCAAACAAAAATTCTTCTTTTACAATGATAGCACAACATAAGGATAAAACAATAAAAGCTAGGGCGTCCCCCGTAAGCGACTTGAAAAATTCAGATGTGATCGATGCGACTTCATACGTTCCAAATGCTAGGGCGTCCCCCAGAAGCGACGACAGTGACAAGAACCAACATTCGCAATATAGCATAGTTAAACTAAGATTGGGAACATGGAATCTGGGAACCATGACAGGACGCAGTGCAGAACTTAGCGACATTCTTAATAAAAGAAACATCAGCGCTTGTTGCATCCAAGAAACAAAGTGGAAAGGCTCAAAGTCTCGAGATATTGGTCATGGATACCAGCTCATCTACCATAGCGTTGACTCAAAACGTAACGGTGTTGCTAACAATCTAGATAGAGAACTAAATCGGAGGATTATCAATGTGGACCGGAGAAGTGACCGGATAATAGCCGTCAAGTTAGCTATGGACAAACAACCCGTACTTAATATCATCTCAGCCTATGCACCTCAGTCTGGTTTCCCAGTTACTGAAAAAGCCGCTTTCTGGGAAGACCTCGATGACATTCTACTCAACATCCCATCAGAAGAACTTGTGCATATCGGAGCAGACCTAAACGGACATGTAGGGACGCAGAGTGACCTGTACAAGGCGGTACATGGGGGATATGGATACGGAACAGTAAACCAAGAGGGGATAGATATTCTAAATTTTGCAACCAAATTTAGTTATAAAATTATTAATACACAATTTAAGAAAAATGAGAAACACATTATTACCTATAAAAGTGCGAGAGCCATGACACAGATTGACTATATTATTGCCAAATACTCTATGTTCAAACTGTATAAAGACAGCAAAGTTATCCCGGGGGAACCTATTACATCTCAACATCAACTGCTTATTGCCATCATGAACCTGCCTAAGCCCATTAAGGTACGCATAGATAGGACTGCGCGTATAAAATGGAAAGAAGTTCACTTCAATAAAGGTACTTCACTCGTTGATAGTATAAAGGCCTATATACAAAATGGTCTAAAAGTGAATAAATCAACTGAAGAAATGTGGCAAGACTTTGAATATCACTGTCAAAATGAAGCCAGGCAAAAATTAGGCATATCCAGAGGCTGCCTTCCCACGAACAAAGACCCGACTTGGTGGAATGACGACATAAAAGAAATAGTCAGGGCAAAGGGCAAAGGGTTAAGCTTTGGCAGAAAACTAAGTCGGAAGAAGACCGCAATATCTATATGCATTGGCTGATCTGGTTTGTTTATAGGATAGATTTTGCAAGTTGTTTTACCATAATTTCCCTTTTTAAACAAACACTCCAAACAGGCTTCAACATAATATTTTTTTATGAACCGAGTCATGCGTGAAAACCAGTAATCTGCTTTAATTGCTTCTTCACATTTCTTCAACCCTACATGACCAATGTCATCATGAAACATCTTCATTATACGCCATCGAGCAGCTTTGGGTACCACAAGGCGTTCCCCTTTAAGAGGTTTTCGATAAATCCGTTAGAGTTTTTCGATAAAGTTGTTTTTGACGTCATTGTTAGGATTTCCGCTATTAAGCTGATTGTACATAGATTGCAGTTGCTCATCCTGAAGTTGTGCCGTCAAGAACCACGTCTACGTCTTCAACATTTAAAACATCGGAAACTGGGTTGCGGCTTAATGCGTCTACATGACGCATATTTATCCCTGGTCGATACACGACTTCCATGTCATAATGTTGAATTTGAACGCTTCAAGGACTCAACCACAGCCAGTGTTTCCAATTCATAACTATGGTAGTTCATTTCTTCTGTAGTTGTTACCCTACTAAAATATAAAACAGGCTTAAGTTCGTTATCGGGTTGCTACTGGAGAAGTATGCCAGCTATCCCCATTTTTGAGGCGTCCGTGTGAATTTATGTCTCATACTCACGATTATGTAATGCCAGAACTGGTTTGTTAACAAGTAATGATTTTAACCTTGAGAAAGCGTCCTCTTGTTTTCCTTCCCATGTCCAACAAGCGTTCTTTTTTTGTCAGTTCTGTCAGAGGTCTTGCAATTGTAGCCGGACTTGGTGAACATTCAGGGGTGTAGGAAAATTATTAACAGCATCTAGTTTTCTGTCTCCTGGCCGAATCCCATCAGGTGTCACATGTCCCAAATAGTTTATTTCAGACTTTAGGAACGCACACTTCCTTATGTTTAATTTTAGACTAGCCTGCCTCAAACGCTGCAATACCTTTTCCAAGATAGAAAGTCCTTTATCTACATCTAAACACGGAAGTAACAGATCATCCATAAATGTTAATACCTCCTCGTAACGCAATGACCCTAGTAGTTTATATATAGTCCGCTGGAATACTGCGGGTGCATTAGCAAGTCCAAATGGAACTCTTGTATATTCCCATTGCCCGTCAGGTGTAATGAATGCTGTAAACTTTGTAGCATCAGCAGAAAGCGGTATTTGATGGTAGCCTTGCGCTAAATCTAAGCTCGTATACAGACAACTACCCGCTAATCTATTTAGTTGGTCATCGATGTGAGGCAAAGGGAACCTATCTTTGATTGTGATAGCGTTTAATGCCCTGAAGTCAACCGCAAAGTCTACTATCTCCATTCTTCTTCTTGACTAAAATTACTGGTGAAGCGTAATTAGACTGTGACTCCTTAATTATACCTGCATCCAGTAAGTCCTTTACCTTTGATCTCACAATATCTAATTATTTCGGTGCAAGTCTGTATGGTTTATGAAAAACAGGATTGTTTGAAGTCAACTGAATTTCCATTTCAGACAAATTTGTAGTTCCGAGATCATTTGTGTCAGTGGCGAAACAATCTTGATAATTGAGTAATAATTCGAACAACTTACTTTTGTCATAAATTGATATATCTCCTACATCTATATCCGATAAAAGCATATTACCAACTTTACAGGTACACAAGTACTTCAATGTATGCTCTGGTGCAAGTTCTAGTATACTGTTTACATGAATTTCTTTTTCAGGTTGTGCATTGGGCTTTAAAAAGTCAGGCCGAACGCCAAAAACAAAGCATAATATCAGGGTTGAGTGCATATTGAAATGTGTAACTTTGTCAGATACCACGAGAAATTCTCAGCAACGCAATTCAGCTATACTATTTATCAGAAATGTTTAATGATAATATACATACATATATATTTAAATATATAATAGTTTTTATTCAGCAATTTCGCTAATTTTATTTAAATATAACATATAAACAGAAAATATAAATAGCCTGAACCAATATGGATACTTGAAACAGAAATATTAAAACAGAACATCGGAATCAGAATAGTAGAATTAAAACAGTAGAATACATACAGAAACATCGAAATATAAAAAAAAACTCTGAATCAGACAGAATAGTAGACACACACACAGAAGAAACAGAAGCAGACAGAATAATTTCTCAAATTAAATAATTCAAAAGGCTCAAAGGCCACAGATAGAATAAAAAATTGAACAGCAGAATCAGACAGAATATTATATACAGATAAAACAACAGAATCAGACAGAATAATAATTCAGAAGGCTCAAGGCCACAACAGTTTAAATATTTGAAACAGTTACGCACTTAAGCTTTATCGGCCTGAAGCCTTGCACCATCACTTTCGTCTCCGCACATCTCCAATGATTTGGTCTCCATCAATTCACATGGTACAGCGCGGGTAATTAAATCGCCCTTCTTCCAGGACAGCTGTTCTTGACCCATGTTGTAAATACGGATATAGCCCTCTTGTCCAGTGAGTAAAGCAGCAGGTACAGCGAAATTTTTGTTGTCGAGATCATGAAATCGTGGTGACGTGCATACGTCAATTTCAGAGGCATTCCCAACAATATTCACTTCCGCGAATGCAGACGCTTGTGGTGGTAATTCAACGTCCGAGTAGCTGGTAACTTTGAATTTGACGTCCGATGATTCATTGTCAACTATAGTATCATCCTTTAATACAGCCGAGTTCTGAGTAGTCACTAATGAAATACCTTTAGCGTTAATAATAGGTTGTCCAATAAGTATATCAACGTCGGCAGGTAGTTTCAAGTGTGTAACGACCGCAGTCGTGTTAAAAGTCAATCTATCAACTGACATTGTCAAGTTCACCTGCCCCATAGCTGGCACTGCATATCCCGTAAATCCTTTCAGTAACGCATCTGTTTCTCTCACGTTATAACCTAATGCATTCACCATTTATAGTGATACAACATTCAATTGTGCACCAGTATCCAAATAACCAGAAAACGATCTTTTTCCGACGCACACCTCCTTTTTATAAATGTCATTCAGATTCTGCACAATATTTATAGGCACAGATTCGCTCTTTGATTTTTTAATGAGATTTTCTATTTTGGAGCAACGATTTATGTTGTGCCCAACTTCGGAACAAAATTTACATACTCTTTTGTCAGGGACTGGGCAATCTTTTACAATATGCTCGGTGGAATTGCACCTGAAGCAGTTAATTCGACGGAAAGTTGAAGTTGATAAGGCACGAGAAGTTGAAGGTAGGGCTAAGTCAGAAGTACGCTTCTTCTCTGGTTCAATTCTAGATAAGCGTGGATAGCTTCGATTAAAGTTGGATTTTACTTCAGGTTTATTTCGATAGTTCTCAAAAGTAGATAAATAACCGCTGTAAAATTCTTCAGGAGTATCGCATTTAAAAGCCTTTGCATTATTTGCATTAAGTCTGGTGGTAATCCTTTAATTAAACAAGAAAGTGACGCTGCATCATCTAAACGGCAGCGGCGACACATAGCTAACTTGTCATGATAATAATGTGTTATTGTTTCTGTGTTTAACTTTTTTCGAGATACCAGCTCTTCCAGCATATCTGCATACTCATAACTTCTTGGAAACGCGTTGATAAGTAACGACTTCCATTGTTCCCATGTATGATCATATTCATCCAAACGGCTAAACCATAATTGTGCTTGATCGGGTTGGGGTGTACCCTTAGGGGCGCTATGGAAAAAAGACAGAAAAATTTGAACGAAAAAACACTTAGAAAAATTCAAGAAAAATTATTCTAAGTCTTTTTCCCATAGAGCCCCTAAGGGTACACTCTGACCCTTGATCGACTAAGCGAGTTTGCATTATGACTATTTTTGAATAATCATCCCATTTGTGCACCAATCCCAACTGATCGATTTTTGCCAACCAGTTTTTCACTTTCATCTCGTGGTTATCAGGATCAAAGGTAGGTATAATTTTCTCACCAGAAACATTCCTTGTCGGTCGTGTTTGGACACAAAACTTTTCAACCATTTGTTCCAATTTAGTAGTTAATAACCTTTCAAGTAACACGTTAGGACGTATATCTTCCTCCGGATCATTTTGGTTACAATCACTTTGTACTTCTTCTACACAAAAGGTTCCCGTACTTGTCACGGATTCCGAAGATAGTCTAGATTTTTTTTGAGGTGTCACTACTTTGTTTTTGCGCGGATTTCTTCATATTTGGGTTCGATATTCATACGTTTATATAAATCCCAATTCTGAATGTTAAAACAACCAAACACTTGTCGGTAATAATCAATATATTTACAATAATTCACTGCGAAAATATCTAATTTAGCACACACAAAACAGTTAAACGCCCGTCACGTCCATAGATCTTTCTGGAATGCCATGATATCGCTTCCCGCCTGCATGACACCAGCGTAGCCGAGCGCTGCCGAGTGTTAACGAAAGCGCCCGATGTCTTCAACTAGGGTAGCGGCGCGTAACATTATTTACCCGGTAATTTTCCTACTATTATAGATAGACTAACATAATTAAATACCTACAAAGCTCAATACACCGCGGTCGCTGTGACAACCAAAACTCAATACAAGAACCGCTCGCGGTCTACTGAGCCTAACCCCAGTAGATAGACAGACGGCTCTACAAATCTTTATTTGACACAGGTATATTCTACATAAATAATTATCTAAATTATTCCACAAAATAACATTACTATTTACCTAGGTACATACTATTCCTACAATAATATCACTGTTGTTAGTGGCAACAATGACGCTATCACAATCAGACTTTTTCCGCTACGTGCGGAGACACATAGGCGCATATAGCACCTTAAGACATGCTGCCACTGTTCAAAATATTCTGAGGGGCGGTCTCATAGAAACTACGCTGAAATGAAAAGGACTATTGCTTTACTTCTTAGTTTAAGAATTAACTTTTTTCCCAAACTGTTCACCCTCTTCTATGGTGGTCATAAATTCGAAGCCTTTAGTCTCAGGTAGCAGAAACGTCACACAGCCAGCCATGAACGGTAAGATGGCGAACGCAACCGGTGGCAACCACAGCGCCACGCCCCGCATGTCTATCACGAAAGGCGCCATCATGGACCCCACACGAGCTGACATGGAACAAAACCCGAGCGCGGCGTTCCGCACCACAGTCGGGAACAGTTCCGTGCAGTACAGATACACAACTACGAACACGATGAAACTGCACACCACGCCGGTACTAGCAAATATCACCGAACCCACTCCTTCGGGTATCACAGCCAGCACGAGCAGACATACAGTGCATATAAAGTGAAACACTATTAGAATAGTCCTCCTGCCGATTATTTTCATTAGAGGTATCGACAAGAGGGTGCCTAGAAGAGTGACGCCGGCACTCGACGCCACGTTGATGAAAGCATTTCCACTCAGCTGCCCAACATATTGCGAAACTCCATAGAAGCAGTAGCTGCACGCCCACCAGTTCAACGACATAGCTATGATATTTTTCCTCAGATTAGGAGTACGAAATAAATCCAATATATGTCCCTTCTTGAGTTGATTTTGTTGAATTGATGCCTGATATGCTTCGATATCAGTTTTAATATTTTCAGTCGGCTTATTATTCCTGTAAACAATTAACTCACTTTCAGATAGGCGTATACTCAACACTAGGTAAGTAGGTACCCCTATGCTTAAAAATTAGATAATATATTCACGTGTTTCATATATAGTATTCAAATACTTATGTAAAATTCCACAAACAGTTAAATATTATTATCATTTAGAAAAAAACCTGCCAAAAATGAACTAAAAAACTTTTTAGTCAATAAATTATATATTACTGGAATGTGCTCATCAAGACCTTCAATTTGGTACCCATATTGTAAAACTAAAAGTTTTTTTCGCCTTTGGAAATGGAGCCATACTGAGGCCATACTGTTTTTTTTTTTAAATATATAACAAAAAACAGACCTTACTTTTATCCTCTTTTACTCAGGATGACCTACGGATTCTAATTCCCCATACATCTAAATCTGTTCAGGCATTTTATATATATGATGGAAAAAATAAACTCACATAAATACAATACATACATGAACCCTAAAAACAATATAATCCTTTATTGGGCAGTCGTGCAATAAGATACGTTTTCTTACAGTTTAGCTACGCGCTCCAAAATATGAATGGCCTCATCGGTTCGCTGGAAAGCGATGAGCCATCGCGGAGTCTCCGGAACCAGCACAAAGTAAGAGAGCAGTAGCAAGGCTGGGACCGATATTGCGAGTTGGAAGTCAGAAAAATCTCTGAGGAAGTAGGCGAAGACTGGCAACAGCATGTGTCCTATATTGAATGGAACATGATATAACGCTGAGACGATATCCCTGTACTGTATGCCCACGAACTCCATGACGATTACAAAGCTGGTGACCATGGTCCCTCCAACAGACATTCCCACGAGGAAGCGCAAGAAGGTAAAGGTCCAATATTCAGGAATATAAGCGGCCGCTACACCTGCAGCGAGTTGGATTACGACGGCCAACAACAATGGTTTTTTCCTTCCAAACCTGAAACACACCAATAACACAATTTTATATGAATAATATGAACAGTATATATTAGATACGATCAATGTACCTTGAAAGTTATATGCAAAAGTTAGAAACTCAATGTCACCTGTCTGCCGCCATTCCAAATAGCACGCTTCCCAGTAATACGCCCAATTGAAAGAGCATTTGTGTGAAGCTGATTAACCATTTCCTGTCGCATATCAAGTTCCATTTCATGGTGATAGTTCTGGAGAATACTGAAGTGTCGTATACAGGATCAGAGCACGGACACGTTTCTGCTCCGTTTGGTTCACATATGTAAGACACTTTTGGCGCCAAAAATATGATGGCCATCTGATGGAATGCCACCAGGTATTTTGTACTGAATACGACAAGGCACAGTCCAAGCTGATACCTGCCAAAACCTCCAATTATCCTTTGTATTATATCTGTTTGCTCCATTTACCTCCTGAAAATAATAAATTTTATTTTATTATCTATTATTTCTGAACTGCTGGCTCGGGGCTCCTGTCAAAGAAAATGCTAACTAATATTCCGATCCAAATGGACAGGTCCACTACACTAATTTAATAGGCCTCATAAGAAGAAGTTGAAGTGGACCTGTCCAAGGTCCACTTCGACTTCTTCTTATGAGGCCTATTAAATTTTGTTGACGAATAAAAGAAACGAGAAGCAGATTTATGTCGGTTTTATATAAAGAAATAGAACGATCTCTAGAAGTACACTATATATATGCCACTCTTGGACTGTATTACCGCAGCAAAATGTTGTGGTTTAGAAGGATGAGAGTATGATAGAAAATTAGAGTGTCGTGAAGAATACATGTGCCCAAATAGCAAAATTTGTGTGTCAAGTACTTTCAGAAATAATCATGATAAACAGATTTTGCTGCGGTAATGTTTGAAACGTTACCCCAGCAAAATTTATTTTTCAAAATCGATTTAGCTTGGAACCAAATACATAAATAGGTAGCTTTCCTTGATTAGTAAATGTGCCCAAATAGCAAAATTTGTGTGTCCTACGGTTTTTGAGTTATTCAAGTTATTACTGGGCTAACATTTTGTGATTTGCCATATATCGAAAATGGCTTGACATAGAAGTATGAAAAAATACCACTAATAGACCTTAATTATTTTTTTTGTGATTATTAGTTTTTTGAATAGTTCGACAAATATCTACTAATTAATTTGTTTCCGAAATCATAAAAATCACAATTTAAAGTAAATGAGTGAACTTAAAATCAAATGAATAGCTGCCAAATATGCCAAGTATCCCCAGTACACTTTAATAACTTCAGTAAATTTGAGCTATGTAACTTTATGCGTTATGAATATAAACCACATTTAACATGTACTTACTTTTGCGCTTGATTACGTAGCTCCCATAAAACATGGAAACTTAGAATTTTATAAATAATTAGAGTGTTCTGTGGACAAGCATTCCTGTAAATTTCAGCTTAGTATATCAGTTGTACAAAAAGAATAAATAAAAAAATCGAAATCTCAGAAATTTCCATAGAAGCCGATCAAGTTAGAATGACTACGTAAACGCGACCGCGTCATACAATAGGATAACCTTCTTAAATGAACGGTATATTCTGAAATATTTTTTAGTACAGTTGTATACAAAAGAGTATATGTAACTTGATCATTACATATTAACTACTATTATTTATTGCGTTGTAGCGAGAGTTGCTATGTATTTAAATGACTTTACTCAGTTATCCTTCTGTACTTGTATTATTTATTCTGTGACCGAGGGGAGGGTGGGGGAAGATGAGGGAAGAGAGTAGTAAGTTGGGAAAAAGTGCTGGGAGGGAGGGATGTGAGGGGAGGGTAGAGGATGTTAGGGAAAGGTGATGTGAGGATGGGGGAAGTGAGAGGACGGTGGGGGGAAGTGAAAGGTTGTAAACTGATGGGAAGTGTAGGGAGGGTGGACGGGTAAGGGTAAGGGGGAGGGGGAGTTTGGGGGAATATTTTTTCTAGTACGTTAAAATAACAAGGTACTTAGCTCATGACAATAATGTCGGAAATAGTCTGACACCTTTTAAATGATTTTGGAGCTATGTAAGTACATTACAAAAATTAGCTTCACACGATTTTGACCCTCTTTGGTACAAGCTTTAAATTCATTCATGTAAGTATCTACTTAATATTATTTATAGGAGGTACTTTTTATTTTGTTATTATTATTATTGTCTTGATAGTGTCTTGAATTTCAATTTCAATTTATTTATTGCAAAAACATATGTACATAGTAAAAAAAGGCATTAAGGTGTAACTGTCAACATATGACCCTCACAGGGTATAGCAAAAAGTAGAAAACAGACCGAGATATTATCTATTATATCAATTAATTATATATGTAGATTTATCTTTTCTTTTTTTTATCTTGTGCTAATAAACACTTTTATTTTATTCTTATTCTTAATCAGATTAAGTCAGATTCGGAATATACTGTGTTCATTTAGTCACTCTCCCCATACTTTACCCCACCCTCTTCTAACTTGCCCCCACACTCCCTTAACTGTTAGACAACATCCCTTCATCCCAACGTTCCGTTCACTTTTTGGTAACTTCCCCAACCCTCACCTTCCACCTCCTATCACCTCCTTCCACCCTCCCCTTACTTTCCCTAACCTTGTCTTACACCCCCCCCCCACTTTTTCTCTCTCTCCCCCACCCTGCACCGACTTTTTGACAACATCTCCCAGCCTCCTTTTACTTTTTGACAACTTCCCCTACCATCCCTTCACATCTCTCCACTCTTTCAAACTCCCCTCCCTCTGCTCACTTTCTCCTCTTGTCACTTTTGCTCAAATTAACACACCTGCCCCTCACTTCCCCCATTTCCCCCCCCCCCCCCATTAGTGAAGTTGATGAAAAAAGTGATGGGAGGATTCCCATCACTTTTTTCATCAACTTCACTATCACCTGCCACTTTGACACCTATCACTATAGATATGAAAGAGTAATATTATGATAACTACTACCTTGCTCGCGCGCAAAACAGCTACCAAGCGCACGACCACGTGCATACAGTGCATGCGTATGCGTTAAGTAGTGGGAGACAGTGCAACTCATTTTGGAGTTATGTCAGTAGTTTCATCAAAGGTACTGAACAATGGTATCGCTGACGTAAAGGATACATTCTGCGTCGCTAGTACCATTATATTAATGGTACGTAAAGGTGTGTCAGTAGGTATAAATAAATATAAATGTGTATTTTTTTATTCATTTGGTATGAGCAAGAATGCTACTTTACAGTGCTACAATAAATAAATAAGGGCTTTAAATGAAGTTGATTGACTAACAATATTTTTTGTGTTGATATTTCAGCTGATTGCAAAAGATTTCAATTTTTTTTTGCATATATCCGATGCAAAAAAAACTTGACATCTTTTGATTGAAATGATAGGTACCCACCGAATAAAAATAATAGTATACCTACTAAAAAATATCACAAAAGAAAATCAGCTGCATGAGTGACGATTTTCTGCTTACCTGTACAATGAATCGAATACTAAGCTACTAATTTGCGAACGTTACCGTTATGTATGTCGCAGTCGCTTTTACGTAGCCATTCTAACTTGATCGGCTTCTATAGAAATTTCTGAGATTTCGATATTTTTAATTACCTTTTTTTACAACTGATATACTAAGCTGAAATTTACAGGAATGCTTGTCCACAGAACACTAATTATTTATAAAATTCTAAGTTTCCATGTTTTATGGGAGCTACGTATCAAGCGCAAAATTAAGTACATGTTAAATGTAGTTTATATTCATAACGCATAAAGTTACATAGCTCAAATTTACTGAAGTTATTAAAGTGTACTGGGGTACATTTGGCAGCTATTCATTTGATTTTAAGTTCACTCATTTACTTTAAATTGTGATTTTTATGATTTCGGAAACAAATTAATTAGTAGCTATTTGTCGAACTATTCAAAAAACTAATAATCACAAAAATATATATATTTTAAGGTCTATTAGTGGTATTTTTTTCATACTTCTATGTCAAGCCATTTTCGATATATGGCAAATCACAAAATGTTAGCCCAGTAATAACTTGAATAACTCAAAAACCGTAGGACACACAAATTTTGCTATTTGGGCACATTTACTAATCAAGGAAAGCTACCTATTTATGTATTTGGTTCCAAGTTAAATCGATTTTGAAAAATAAATTTTGCTGGGGTAACGTTTCAAACATTACCGCAGCAAAATCTGTTTATAATGATTATATCTGAAAGTACTTGACACACAAATTTTGCTATTTGGGCACATGTATTCCTCACGACACTCTAATTTTCTATCTTACTCTCAACCTTCTAAACCACAACATTTTGCTGCAGTAATACACTCCCACTCGTGACGTAAGTATTTTTAAGCGACTTCACAAAAGGAGCAGGTAATAAATGTTCGATAGTTTTTTTTTTTTTTGGTCGCTTTCTCCGTCAATTACGGACCGATATTGAAAATTCTTTTTTTGTTTGAATTTGTGTACTTATCAGCGGGTCCCATATAAATTTAATCAAAATAGGTTTAGCTGTTTTTCGAGAATAAATAGTTTATTTAGTAAATCCATTCGATTTTGTGTTTATATCGCCTCGATTTTGTGTTAACATTGCCTCAAATCTTTATAATTTCGAAATCGATTTAGATGGTTGTTTTTTTATTCAAAAGGTTAGACTTTCAGTGTAGTCTCATATAAACTTCATCAAAATTAGTTCAGTAGTTTTATTAGAAAATCTATTAGTTTTATAGTTTACGTTCTCTAATCTTGGGATTTCTGAACCGAATTAGATGATTGTTTTTACTTGAGAAAGAAGACCTCTGGTGTGGTACGGTATAAATTTCATCAAAATTGGTTTAGTAGCTTTAAACAAGCTTTCACTGTGTTATGTATTATGCTTGGGATTAGTTTGCAAGTCAATTTTGAACCATTTAACGACGTCCACAGATGCTGAAATTTTGCACATGGGTGTAGTGCTGTTGACAATTATGGTAGATACTATTGATGATACCTTTCGAGTTTGGGCTCATTTGGTTTGTCTTGATAAGTTCTCTGGTGTTATGTAGTAATCACGGTCTGATGATGGAGCCGGAAGGTTGTCATAGGAACTCAACAACAAAATTATTGAACCCTTTCGAATTCGGGTTCATTTGGTTAGCCTTGATGAGTTCTCTGAATTTATATGGTATCCAGGGTCTGATGATGGAGCTGGAAGGTAGTCACTGGAACTCAATAACAAAATGATGGAACCCTTTCGAGTTTGGGCTTATTTGGTTTGTCTTGATAACTTCTCTGGTGTTATGTGGTAACCAGGATCTGATGATGGAACCGGAAGGTAGTCATAAGAACTCAACAACAAAATTATGTAACCCTTTCTAGTTTGGGTTCATTTGGTTTGCTTTAATGAGTTCTCTGAATTTATATCGTATCCAGGGACTGATGATGGAGTCGGAAGGTAGGCACAGGAACTTAACTACAAAATTATGGAAGCTCTTCGAGTTTGGGCTTATTTGGTTTGTCTTGATGAGTTCTCTGGTGTTATGTGGTATTCAGGGTCTGATAATGAAGCCAAAAGGTGGTCACAGGAACTCAACAACAAAATGATGGAACCCTTCTAGTTTGGGCTCATTTAGTTTGTGTTGATGAGTTCTCTGGTTTAATGTGGTATTCAAGGTCTGATGATGGGGCCAGAAGATAGTCACAGGAACTCGAAAACAAAATGATGGAACCCTTTCGAGTTTGGTCTCATTTGGTTTGTCTTGATGAGTTCTCTGGTTTTATGTGGTATCCAGCGTCTGACGATGGAGCCGGAAGGTAGTCATAGGAACTCAACAATCAGACGATGGAACTGCTTCGAGTTTGGGTTGGTCTTGATAAGTTCTCTGGTCTAATGTGGTATCGAGGGTCTGGTGATAGACATGGAGACGGAGTCATAGGAACCCATTATCCAACCATGAACCAAATGATGAATCCCCTTCAAATTAAGGTTATTTGATTGTTCTCGATGAGTTCTCACGTCTTAAGTGCTACTACTAGTGGTGTCTCGTAAAAGATTGGTTTAAATAAGGATTTATACATATAATTAGGATTTATAAGTGAAATGAATGAAAATTTTCATCAAAACTAATTCAGTTGTTTTTTAAGAAGGTTATTCATTTTTGGTTTTAATTTACCAACGCCTTGAGTCTAAAGTTTAACTATTTTCTTTGGCATACATTCTTTCTGATGTTGGCTTAGGCCACTCAAAAGGAAGAAAAAACAAACAAAAAAAGAATTGTCTTCATATTAAAAACGTTATTTTGTAAACAATTACTAAAAATAATAAAATAATCACAATTGAGCCAGAACAATATTACTTTTTCGAAATTACCAACATAATAATAATGCAAAAATACAACATAAGATAAGAAAGAGTTTTTTAAGGCGGTGCCAAAGCTAGGCATCATTATAAGTAATATGCAGATGTCTAGACTAGACACACCCTCTTACAAAACACGAAACGCAGAAGAGACAAAACACATAAAATTAAAATATATTATGGAATGTGTAAAACACATCATAAACTAAAAATCAAATACAATACATATTTACTTGCGCTGCTCGCGAAAAGTGCTCAGCCCGCAAAGTTTACAATGGACAGTCCAATATCCGTGTAAAATCTTTCCAAGAAGATGTAGACAATCAATCTTGAAGTAGGTACCATAACATCTGAAATATAAGATTGTATGGCAAGGGAGCAAAATAATATTTTGATGGTGAGGTCGCTATTTTGAATCCAAAGCGGAATGAAGGATTCTATTGTAGAATCCCTGGCTTCGCTCGGTATTATCGGTTTTGGGGCAGTGGTCCAACTGGTCTATCCAACTAGTTGGACTACGACCCTTTACTAGGGGTCATGGTCCATCTATTTTTGTAGTCCAACTGATTTATTATAACTGTAATTACTAAAATATTAAGGTTTTTTAAGGAAGCTCTAATTGGTTGTTAATTAATAAATAACTAAACAGTTAAAATCAAGACGAATCAAAAAACCCTCGAGGGAATTGCGTCGTTTTATTACAGTGTCATGTGAACAATCATCATCACACGGCCAACCAAGTGATGATTCAAATACTGTGGAAAGAAAGGTGGAAACTGTGGAAACTCAATTTTATATTTTGGTAGCCCAGTCAAATAAGTTACTCTTAGGGAAAACTGCTAGAGAGACGTAGAAAATTGTAAAGTATATTTTTTCTACATAATATTTCAGATTATTTATAAATTATTAAAAAAATCTTATTTAATTACTTATATAAGTAATTACAATTTTAATAAATAACTTGGTATGATTTGAGCTCATACTACGAGGTAGGACAAAGGATACTTTTCATCCAGAAAAATTAAAGGGTTCCCGCAGGATATGGTTTGAAAGATATTTAAAAGAACACGTATCACGCTGAAACTACTAGACGGATTTTGATGCAACTTGGCACTGTCATAGTTTATATGATGAGTTAAAATTGAGAATACTTTATATCCTGAAGAAATTAACGTTCCCTGCGGGATAGGGGTCCAAAGTTACGGTAATTTTGAAGTAATAAATAATGTTTCTTGAAAGGTGGGTATTCTATATTCGATACTGAAGCCATAACTGTATTTTTTTGTTTTTGTCTGTCTGTCTGTCTTTATCTTGACCACGCGTCATGCCGAAACTACTGAATGAATTCAACTGAAACTTGGTATGATTTGAGTTCATACTACGAGGTAAGACAATGGATACTTTTCATCCAGTAAAAGTAAGTAAGTAAGTACTTTTCTTCCAGAGTAAGTAAGTAAGTCCGCAGAATATTAGTTGAAAATTATTTAAAAGCACACGTATCACACTGAAACTACTTAATGCAAATTGACCCAGTCATCTATTTATTTATTTATGAGAGTTTATACCTTTGGGTTAAATTGAAAATACTTTTTATCCCGAAAAATAAAGGGCTCCTGCGGGATAAGGGTCCAAATGATATTAATTTTGAATTAATAAATATCGATACTTATAATAAGTTTGTACGAAAAAGTCTGTAAAAAGAAGATAATTAAAAAAATATGGGCTAGGGTTTGTAATATAAGCTACTGAAGAAGTTTTTTTTTAATTCATATATTTCTATCTGTATGTTTGTTTGTTAGCGCATTACGTAATAACTACTGGCTTGATTGCAATGCGGTTTTCACTGTTGGATAGTTTAGAGCTTAACTTAAATCTGGTGTAATTGGTATCTCAATCCGATTAGTAGAAGCCGAGCAATCGATAAAAATCTTCGTGGCGGCTGAAGAAATTTAAATAAAATATTGGTATAATGCTATTTTAGGTCTTAGAGTAGCACATAGAGCTAGTACCTTGCCTTGTGGCGTGTTGGCGATATATCGCCACCCGATCACCATGACAACGCGTGCGAAGCCGCGGGCACAGCTAGTATTGAGTATGTAAACAATTAATATAGTCAGTACTATTATATATTGTTTACGTGGTTACCTCTACCACAATCGCCAGTATCATATTTTTTTCTTGTGACATAACCAATTTACTCTGACACTACCTGTGTCCAATGATGTTATATATATAATCTCATTGACTATGTCACAGTATTACAGCAATAAAACTGCGGCTATGTATAGAGAAAGTGTTTCAATACAAAGATTACATGATGGTGTTTTTTTACTAACAGAGTAGTATATGTTGTAGATTTATAACTCTGTATCTATAAGCTCCAGAGGTCTAATTTTGGTTTGGTGATGAGATGTAATATTTATTTTTTGTCAAAAGACTGAGAGGAAGGGGCGAGACGCACAGAGCAAAGTAAAAGTTATGACGAGATGTTTTTTTGTTGAGCGGATTTCAATATTCTGCACGACCCGTTCCTCGCATGCATTAGTGTATTCTGTAGTGTAAAAGAGCAGCAGGCGCGGGTTCGGGCGGGCAGAGGTGCGGTTGGTCAAAAAAAAGGTGAAATATTCAGAGATAAATCTTTATTTTTGGAGTTAGTAAACGATGTGATGATAGTAAAATCCAAATATATTAGTTATATATCTGTTTATCTGTCCAGGACCACGCTAAAATTACAGGAAGGATTTTAAACGAGGAGATCGCGGAAGATATAGGCCTACGCGGTTTTTAATTTGTCCTCGCTGCGGCTTGTTTGGTTACTACAGACCAGTAACCAACCAACCGCTTTGTTGGCAACAAAGTAATAATAGTATTGAAAGGCCCGGAAATAATAAAACGCAAAAAAAAATGAAGCTATCGCGTTCTATAACTTCATTTTTTTTAAATTAATATATAAAAAAATGAAGCTATAGTATAATAAGAGTTATTTTTTAAAATTAAAATGATGAAAGAAGGATGGCGAATTTCCATATATTTTGAGACTCCGCCTTTTCGACGACGTACAGTACAAATATTTTTGCTACAGTTAATACATCCACAAAGCATCAAAAATCAAATTTAACCTAGGTTGGAGAAGATGGGGGGAAAAAAATGATAGAGGTTATGTTAGTCCATAACATAAATCATATCTCTCGTATTATCTGGTTGTTAGGACCTGTAGTACGAAACATGGCCATAGTATGTAGTACTATTATTTATTGTGGCCGTAGGTTTAAGTGAGTTTTAATGTATTTAGATACAGATTAGTGGAATTATTAAAAAAATGATTTTTACTCTCAACGCCGAGCCATGGTGCTATTGTAAGACAAATAACAGACTATTTTGTTTTATAGCTGTCTTTATTGTATTTAAATTAATTCAATTACAAAATCACAATTACTTTTCTTATTAGTGTTCAAAAAGGATTCAAAAAGGCAGCTCATGCTGTCAGATGTTGTCAGATGCTCATTACGTGTGAACAGCAGTCTACAGTCATTTTTCCTGCAGCGCAGTGGCAGTGATATACAGCAGTTGCCAATACCTATGTCAACTACGATGTAAGAGAAGTATGATCTACTTCCAGAGTGAGTGCCATGATTTCATTTCGTAAAATGAATAGATTAATACCTTAAAGGCATGTCCCTCTTAGTTGTGACTCTATCTAAAATAAAAACATCATTTTCTTTGAGGAAGTAGGATCAATGACAGCTTCTTCTTCTCAAAGATATTTCGTCATTGAATCATCAATTTTTTGTAGCAGAGTATGGTCCCAAGGCTTCAATGATCTATCCATCACAACAAACTATCAATAATGTTTAACGTTATGGTATTCGTGTAAAGAGTGTGTTTCGAAATAAACAGTTACTGTTTTTCTGCGTTAGTAAATATGTGCCATCAGCATTAACTATTAATTCTCTTTCTTCTAGAGGAGCTTCTGGATTTCCAAAAAGGTTCTGAGCTATAAATGAGTTTCTTCTGACAAATTCTTGTTAAGACAAATGCCGCCATCCCAGATAATGGATACATAGTCCTGTTGAAGAATTTCTTGCACTTTTTTCATATTATCTTCCAGTGTCCTTGTTGGCCTTTGAAACAAGGATGCAATTCAATCATCGCTGTCTCTTGTATGCATTTTACACAATATATAATTGAATCCTATTTTGTTGTAAGGACTGTTCAGTTTCAGAACTTCAGTAAGAATTTGTTGGTACTTATTCGTTATTTTTTCTTCCAAATATATTTATTAGAAGATCATAATCTATATTTTGAGGGTTTTTGAAGTCAATTAATCTCTCTTCTGATGCCAAAACAAAAACTATGTCCTCAACATGTGCAGCCGTAAATGTGGACATGGAGTTTTCAGCAGAATAAAGTTCATGAAAAGAATTACTAGACATATGTTAATTATTCTAGCATTTGGTGTATGCAGAAATTGAAGTGTTTGATAATTCTTGCTCTTATAATATCAGATAAAGTTCGTTTCTCATTGGTACAGTATAGGATTAGGCATATGGCATCAGGTACGGTTTCAGGTACGGCAGTAGGTACGTCATTGGTTACAGCAGCGGGTACTTAATTGTCTGCCGTGTTAATTTTCCTCTGTGCTCTTAATCTGCATGGTATACAAACTTCATCAGTGGGCAATAACTAAAACAATAATACATAAATCAGCAAAATAAAAAAATACATAACCCTTCTTATGACTTCATTGAAGTTAGGTAATAAACTAACATATCAAGCGAGGTCTGATCCATTGTGATATAAGATTTCCGATTATGTTTTCGCCTTCTAACATTTCTAACATTTTGAACATTCGAATTAATCGACTTTTTATTCTTAGGATAGATCTGGCACATCCAACACAAATACGGCAATGTCCAATTTGTTGTGCTTGTGATGTCCCAGCATCAAGTTGCGAATTTTCGTGATGATTATGATGCATCAATTCCTCACCTGGAAGACAAATATAGTTACGGCTTGTTACCTGCAAAGAAACAAATATATTTTAATGCAATTTTCAACATTGACAATTTATTGAAGAAGTCTGATATTTAAGTACAATAAATACATTGCAAAAAACAGGAAAAGAATATGTAGTGATTCCTTTCATACATTAGCTGCATTTAATAGAGAATAAGTAGGAGGTAATAAAATACTTACATCATTCGGATATACCCATCTTCTAATTCTCTCAATAACTTCGTCATTTTCTTCAGCCAATAGATAACATGTCTTCAGATTCAGACACGAAATATACGAAGATGTTATTTTTATACCGCAGCAATGTCCATTAAACAAGTATATTTCCTATGTAGTGATAGTGATTTGACGAACGTTTGGTCTAGTGGCTAGAGATCCTAGGTATGGAATCGAACGGTCGCGGGTTCGAATCCTGCAAAGTGAAATCATTTGTGTGAAGAGCAGAAATATTTGTTTCCGAGTCGTGGATGTAATATTCTTATCTATGTATGTTTATCCGTTTTATAGTGCCCATAGTACATTGCCCGTTTTATAGTATCCTAGATTGGGGCTAGGTAATTGGTGTGGAAATGTCCCGAATATATTTATGTCACCGCAGAGACATGTCACAGTCCACAATGTTCAAAACTGACCGAAAGGATGTCGACTTTGATAGATAAAATGGAATGTTGTGTTTTGTCTCACGCAAAATACATACGGTGATTTCTAATAAACCTGGCTTCTAAACATATATGAGGTACTAAGTTTATTTTTATTTTTAAATTATAAGTATACTTATTGCATTCATGAACGGCACTTGTTTATTTTTTATAAAGATTGGGTCGAGAGTTGCCGTTGTTCTTTGTAAATTAAATATACCTAGGTACTACTCTTTAAAACGTGTTTCTTTACTGTATGGGTAACATTTATTATATGAAGATGCGATTTATTACATAGAAATATCAGGTTATGGAATATCACATATAGGGTACTTAGTTTACATCATCCTCATAATTATGATTCACACGGTTGTAACTGCGGGCGCAGTTAAATTGTTTTATAATAAAGCAATAAGAACGAAAATGTCTGTACAATAAAGATAATTAGGATGTTCAACAATTAGGATACAATGAAGATGTTCTAGGGTACTTAAAATAAGCTATTGAACAAGAATATAACATTTTTTAAATTCTTGTCTGTCTGTTTGTTTGTCTGTTTGCCTGTTTGTCTGTTTATCTGTTTGTATGTTTGTTTCCGCATCACGTAAAAACTACTGGACCGATTGCTATGCGTTTTCACTGGATACATAAGTGTTTGCCTTAAAAACTGGGGTACTTGGTATCTCAATTCGATAAGTAGAAGCCGAGCAAACGATAAAAATAATGTTGACGGCTGAATGTATTTTGATCAAATGTTGGTATATTGGTATTTTAGGTCCTGCAATAGCACATAGAGTACTTTTAACCTAGAGAAATGAAACAGCTTGTTAATATTATAAATGCTTATGTAACTCTGTACCTTTTTTCCCAATCCGTCAGTCTCTCTGTCTGTTTGTTGTACCTATTGTGATGAAATTTGACAAAGAAATACTGCGCATGATGAGTTTTTCTTTTTTACTTTTTACTACGATAATAATCCACGCGGGATAAGCCGCGGAGCGCAGCTAGTCAACAATAAAAATACAAACTTAACAAGTAAAACACCATTTTTAAATTGTGAATTTTAACGATCTTAAAGTTTTCCGTGCGTTTGTTTTCGAAAAACTACTTTTAAAGATTGAATGTAATTAGTTAGTATTTTGAGATTTGCCAATATTTGAATCCGCTGTCTAAAATACAAAATACCAGTCTATGTAATTCCGTTATTTGAATTTGTATAGATCTTTCTATTTCTTATAATAAGACCGCCAAAAATCTAGATCGAGTTGTTTTTTTTTGTCAAAAAATGTAATAGGCCTGTTAATAAAAACGGACCAGTATTTGGTTTTGGTTTAGTATGATTGAAACGTTTTCTCCACGTAAAATCTATTGCAAAACCTGTAGAAGCCGTGTTGGTTCCCTATATCCTCTTAAGGGAAACTAGCTGTGCCCGCGGCTTTGCCAACGTCATTTTTCAACGTTTTTTTTTTTTTGGTCATTTTTCTGGGATATAAGGATCCTGTGATCCTGTCCAGAACCAAAAGTACCAACCAAAAGTATCAAAATAATCAAACTTCCTTCAGACGTCAAATGGTTGGTTATCGATTCCACGGCTTCTACTCATCGGATTGAGATACCAAGTACCCCAGGTTTTAAGTCAAACCCTAAGCTATCCAACAGTGAATACCGCATCGCAATCATTCCAGTAGATATTACGTGATACGCGAACAAACATACATACAAACAAACAAACAAACAGACAGACACCATTATTTAAAATTGTCTTTATTGTACAGACTTTTTCGTTCATATTACTTTACTAGCTGTACCCGCGGCTTCGCACGCGTGTTCTTTTCTTTAGGTTTAAAGTATCATAATGAGCTATTCCAGGACCAATATACCAACATTTTAACAAAATTTCTTCAGCCATCAAAACTACTTTATCAATTGCTTGGCTTCTAACTCACCGGATTGAGATACCAATTACACCAAATTTAAATCAAACCCTAAGCTATCTAACAATGAAAACCGTATTGCAATCGGTCCAGTAGTTTTTACGTGATACGTGAACAAACAAACATACAAACAAAAAAATATTTTTATAATAATACCTTTTTTAAGCACCCAAGAGCATTTTTTTCATTTGAATTCATTTAGTAGTTTGGGTGCGATGCGCGGTCAAGATACGGACAAACAGATAGACAAAATTAAAAAGCAAAACAGTTTGGCTTCATTATCGAATATAGAGAACCATTCAAAAATTTATTTTTATTACTTAAATATTAACATAACTTTGGACCCATATCCCGCAGAAACCATTTACTTTTTCGGGATAAAACGTGTCCTCAATTTTAAACCATCATATAACTTACGACAGTGCCAAATTGCATCAAAACCCGTCCATTACTTTCAGCGTGGTACGTGTTCTTTTAAATAAGTTTCAACCCCTAAATAATAGGCCATAAATATTTCGATATGTAAAGTATCCTATGTCCTACCTCGTAGTACGAACTCAAATCATACCAAGTTTCTTTTGAATTCATCCAGTAGTTCCGGCGGCGTGATGCGCGGCTGAGATACAGACTGACAGACATGCAGACAAAAATGAAAAAACATACAGTTTAGGCTTCTCGAATATAGAGTAACTTCCAAAAAAACACTATATCTTTAATGTACAGAATTTGGGCCCATATCCCACAGGAAACCTTTATTTTTTCGGGACAAAATGTATCCATAATTTTCACCTATCTTATAAACTATGTCTGTGCCATGTTGCATCAACATCCGTCCAATAGTTTCAGCGTGCTAAGGGTTTATTTAAATAATTTTCCACCCCTATCCTGCAGTAAGACTGAATTTTTTCGGGATGAAAAGTATCCAATGTCCTACCTCGAAGTGTGAACTCAAATCATACCAAATTTCATTTAAATTCATTAAGTATTTTCGGCGTGGTGCGCTGCCAAGGTACAGACAGACAGACAGACAAAACTTAAAAAAATACAGTGTTGGGTTAAGTATTGAACATAGAACGGCCTCCAAAAAAAAACATAATATCTTCAATTTACAGAATTTTGGACATTATCCCTAAGGAACACTTTATTTTTCGGGATAAAAAGTATCCTCAATTTTTATCCGTCAAGTAGTTTCAGCGCGATTCTTTTAAATAACTTTCAACGCCTATCCTGTAGGAACCCTTTAATTTTTCGGGTTGAAAAGTATCCTACTTGTATGTCCTACCTCAAGGTATGAACTCAAATCATACTAAATTTCATGTGAATTAATTGAGTATTTTCGGCGTAATGCACTTCCAAGGTACAGACAGACAGACGGACAGACAGACAGAAAGACAAACATTAAAAAAATACAGTTTTGGCTTTAGTATTTAATTTAGAACGGGCCCCAAAAAAAAATTACAAAATATCTTTAATTTACAGAATTTGGGACGTTGTCCCGCAGGAACTCTTTATTTTTTCGGGATAAAAAGTACCCTCAATTTTAACCCATCATATAAACTATGACTGTGCCAAGTTGCATCAAAATCCGTCCAGTAGTTTCAGAGTGGTAAGTGTTTTTTGAAATAACTTTCAACCCCAATCCTGCGGGAATCCTTTCATTTTTCGGGATGAAAAGTAGCCTATGTCCTACCTCGTAGTATGAACTCAAATCATACCATGTTTCATTTAAATTCATTCAGTAGTTTCGGCGTGATGCCTAGCCTAGATACAGACAGACAGACAGACAGACAGACAAAAATGAAAAAAAAAACAGTTTTGGCTTCAGTATCGAATCTAGAGTAGGGTCCAAAAAAAATTCAAAATATCTTCAATGTACAGAATTGGACCCGTTACAGTTTTATTAAAAGTATACTTAGATAGATTATAAGTATAGATAGATATAATCAAACTAAAATTAAGTCATATAGGTAAGAAGAACCCGCCGTTTGATGCCCAGTGTATTATCTATCACCACTACGATCACCAGACAGACGTCTTCCAATCGTATTTGAGAGGAACAATAAGCGAATGTCGATGGAAACTTACCAGCCCTTGAGCGCTGTTTCGTTCGCAGTAGAATTAATGTTAGAATGAGATAAGGAGTATACGAATTGCGAACCTTTTTTTAATTTAGTTAATAAGGATACTAGTTTGCACTTTCATTTTACTTTTTCTGCGATTTATGATGTATGTACCTACTAATAGCAAAGGCTACTCAGACAAACGAACACCAAAAGCCCGACTTCGTCCGCGTAAACTACGAGTACCTACAATACCTACAATTATTGCGATAAAAAGTAATCTTTGTCCTTTCCCAGGATTCAAACTATCTACATACCAAATTTCATCAAGGTTGGTAAACCAACCAAAAAAAAACTAAAAAAAAAAAAAACTAAATGGCTAAAGCCATTTAGACTTGAAAAGGTCATAAACAGTTACTTACGCTATTAAAATATTAGTAGGAACGGAAGAGATAGGTATGCAAGTATGTATATGGTAGTGTGGCTACATAAAAACATATCGTCCACAGTATGGATACATATCATAGTGTTAATAGCATTCTGAATACCATTGCTGAACAACCTGATTGTCCATTGCACGCACATTGTCAATCAGGTTAATAGGTATTAAAAAGTGAATTATCTCAGTGTATTTTAAATTTTTGTGTGAAGTACATACCTATACTTATCTTATTTTATAAAAAATATTTAATTTTGTGTGTTATGGACATGTACGTCTGAAATAAAGATTTATTATATTAATATTATATCGTACTGCAAATTTGTGCTCACCTGCAAATATTTCATAAACATAATCAAAAACTGATCTCACAACGGACGCCATTATCGATTAGATCATTATCCCCCTATTTTATATTCTCTTTGCCCCCTACATTACTATACTCTTTGGATTAGATGAACAGACTCAGTCCGGCGCATGTCCGGCGCAACAACAAAGAAATTCTCAAATTTTTGGACTTTGGCAGAACAGTGAAGTTCATTTGTTTTTCAGATCCCAATGAACGGACCAAAAAGAACGAACTATAGAGTCCAAACATGATAATATTCTCTATGGTCCATTGAAATTTGTCAAGAAAAATCCAAAGTTTAGTGTTCTGCGAATTTTTAATTTTATTCATATTATTGTTAATAACGTACTGTTTTGTGTTTTCTTTGAAGAATCATAAGTTTATAGTGTTAAACCAGTTTAAATGATAATTTTTAAATGCCACCAACTTTAGAAAGCTACAGCAGATGTGTTTTATGTGGAGTTCGCGCCAATCGCGAAAACAAGAAATTTATGGCATTATTTCCTATTGATCAGCCCCGGTAAGCATTAATATGATATTGCTTAATGTCACCTCCCATCAACGTGACCATAAATGATAATTTAAATGATTTTTCATGTTTTTTCATGTTGTTTCAACACTAGAAATGCGCAAGGTCAAAAAACTATTAACTATCGATAAAGCTATCGTAGGCTAGGTCAGGCTGCCTATAACTTATTTCCATAACATTAATCAACATGTTTATTTCCAGATGCAGAAAATGAGGATCTAGCATAGATTCCTATAGAGACCTATAGTAACATACACTTATGAGTGTGAGTGCGTGAGATAAAGGTAGGGTAGGTACATCGCAAGATCTCAATTCAGAGGGAAGCACTAGTAGGTAAGCTTACCTATGCTTGCAAAATTCATTTTCGTATTTACTTTGTAAAAAAGTATTATAAGTAAAATGTTCCGTTGTTCAAAAGTGTTTTATTTCCAAGTTTTTTATTACATGGCTCCACAGTTACCTGTTGCAATGGGTATCCAATAAGCCCAACGTTGTTGCATTGTGAGAAAACAACGTTGTGCATATTGGAACCGTCTTTCATTAATATGAAACCTTGACGAGGGTATGCATGTTTTATCGATATCGATAAAACCAAGAATATGTGCAAGCAAGCACTACTCTATCCGTTAGGTTGGTCTCATTGTCAAGATAGGCTAACGTCTGACCTTTAATGTTAGTAATGTTGGATGCATTGCTGCAAATAAATTTCTGCCAAATTGCTTTCATTGGCTAGTAGGGAGGTTCCGCCTCTTAAAACGTAGTGATTATATTCTCTTTGCACAGACTCAAAGAGAATGTAAATACTACGTAAATTACGTAATACACAGATTATGTAGTGATCACAAATTATAAAGCAATAAGGATTAGATCTAGGGCAGTGTAAATATTCTAAGCGTAGAAAGATAATACCAATAGAATTGCTATGAGCGTATAAGTAAGGGATAGCATTAGTTTATGACGTAGCCTAAAGAGTTGCTAGGAGAGATATTTTACCCATACTAATGGGTAAAAAAGCAACCATCACCAGCCTTAGTTTGATAACCAATGTGTGTGTAAAAACAAGTACAAACGTCGCCTTCCTTCACCTTAGTTAAGTAGATAAAATAACTTTAATAACCTTAGCGATGTGCGTTTAAAAAAATATAATATTGCATCCGTCCGACACCATAGTCGGCCTCTCACTAGGGCATGCAAAATCGAATGGTTTTCGATTCCGAAAATTGAGTTCCGACTCCCGATACTGGACACCTAATTCCGGAACTATTAACTTCATAATGGTTTATGATTTCTAGGAAAAGAAAGATTTCTACGAATAAAACAAGTTAATAAACTAATAAATAAAGTGATCAGTTTATTTATTTAATACTTTATGCACAAAAACAGTGTACAGAGGAGGACTTAATGCCATGACAGCACTTTCTGCCAGTCATCCTGGTTGTGCAAGAAAGATGTGCATAGGCGTGCACTCGAGATATGCAAGCCTATACACATCTATACACATCTTTGGACTTGGGTGTGTAGACTCCCAGAGCAACACAGACTGGGTGACCCGGGGCCGCATTAATCTATAATGGAGTCTACACCATAGTCGCCAACTAACCCACCGAAACAGCCTTTCACACGGCTTTGTTGTCGGCTACTTTGGTGTGTAGACTCCCAGAGCAAAACGGAGCGGGCGACCTGGGACCGCGTTGCTCTATAATGGAGTCTACACCAAAGTCGCCAACTAACCCATCGACACAGCCTTTCACACGGCTTTGTTGTCGGCTACTTTTGTGTGTAGACTCCCAGAGCAAAACAGAGCGGGCGACCTGGGACCGCGTTGCTCTATAATGGAATCTACACCAAAGTCGCCAACTAACCCACCAACACAGCCTTTCACACGGCTTTGTTGTCGGCTACTTTGGTGTGTAGACTCCCAGAGCAACACAGACTGTGTGACCCGGGGCCGCATTAATCTATAATGGAGTCTACACCATAGTCGCCAACTAACCCACCGACACAGCCTTTCACACGGCTTTGTTGTCGGCTACTTTGGTGTGTAGACTCCCAGAACAAAACGGAGCGGGCGACCTGGGACCGCGTTGCTCTATAATGGAGTCTACACCAAAGTCGCCAACTACACGCCACAGCCTTTCACACGGAGTTGTTGTCGACGAAATTGGTGTGTAGACTCTCTTAGGCTTGAGTGGATGGGTTGGCCATGTGTAACTTGGAAGAAATTATATTTCTACTACTTAGGCAATTAAATTCAAAGAGTTATAGGATATAAAAAACCCACTTTAAATGATTATATTATACAACCAATAATTAATGTGACGTTTTCCGCCCCTTTTACGCTTACTTTGTTTGTGTCCTAGTACTACGTAGTATCACAGTACACTTGAGTACACATATAGTACTTGGAGTATATAATTTATGTTCAGTGGTAGTATTATTAGGTACTAGCTGCGCCCCGCGGTTTCACCCGCGTGAACGATGTTGATGATGATGATGATAATAAAAAGTGTCTTATGTGTTATTCAAGGGTATAAGCTATCTCCGTTCCAAATTTCATCAAATTCCGTTCAGCTATTTGAGAGTGAATATGATTTTCATTTATTATTTATATGCTACTCTTGTCACTACTATAGGAAAAATAAACAAAAAATGCCTTCTAGTTGCACCCTTAGGGTTGACACCTGTCACTTTGATGATAAAACAGTACTCTAACAAACATTAACATACACAAACTTTCTCATTTATTGTTTATATGCAAATCAAAAAAAAACTGCTAGTTGCACCACCTGTCACTTTGACACCTGTCATTGACACCTGTTTCTTTACTCTCCTGGTACTTAGCAATACTTTTTTTTAAATATAATCACACTATTTAATATTCATGGGGACCTCCCCAAATACATTCAAAACAAAACTATCTCCAACTTCTTAGGTGTTTCTGCTCTCCTGCAGCCCGATTACAGAACTTGGTTACAATCGGATTATCACTTTTTTCATAGCAATTTCGACTCTATCGTAAAGCATTATTGAATTTGACGGCTTGAAACCGTCATGATCAACATTACGTAATCGCACTGCTGGTACTTTGAAATATTTTTTATGCCAAAACCGCTAGAGTTACACATAGGCACAGAATAAATAATAGACATTGGTATGTAATGTATGATGGAAATGTTTATCCTACATAAGCTATCCTGGTACCAAATTTCATCCAAATCCGTCCAGCAATTCGAGCGTGAAGGAGTAACAAACATCCATCCATCCATACCTACAAACTTTCGCGTTTATAATATTATTAGGTATTCTGTGCTAGTACCTTGCTATTAACCGGTTTAATCCAGTTCCACAGTAAATTTTTAGCGCTTAAGCGTAAGTAGAAGATAAGACGCAAGACGCGACTCATTAACGCCGAAACGCAAGTCGCAGAACTTCGATCAAACAACTCCGTTGGTTGTTTGATGGAAGCCTTTTTTTTTGGGAATGATTAATGCTGTTGGCCTTACCGACCTCTACAGCTTAAACCGGGCTTGAGGGCGGGCCCTAACAAGCACTCCGCCGCAATGCGTGACGCAAAAGGCGCACGCCAAAGTTAAATTTGGATGACCCGCACGAGGGTACCCAGAGGGTACGGCCCTCGGCTTGGACGGTCGTCTGATTACGAGGGTATCGAACTAAACACCCCTGGATCGCTACCGTTAGGTAGTGTTCAGGGAGCCCTGAACAATGGTTAGGAGCCCTTTGGTTGAATTTTGTAACTGACCGCCGATTCGTAATTCACCTTCGAGAAGAATCGGCAAGAAACTCGAAGGCGAATAATAGCTGACTATGTGTTATGGGACCTCCGACCTCGCCAGCGAGATCGGTGTCAGTGTCTAAGTGTGTTGATACCCCCTGGCGGGTTGCCAGGGGTGGTCGGATTGGGCGAGGCCATCGCTGCTAGTACTTTGACTGCGATGGCGTCGTCCGGATCGTCCAGGACATCGCGGGGCCATCTACGGAGGTCAATACTGTCTGTCGTGTAGTCGGAGGCTTTTACTACGAGATGGTTAGGATGATGGGGCGCCGCATCAAAGTAACGGCGAGAAGCATCTTTCATGAATTGACTGATCGAGGGGGATTGAAGCCTGTGAAAAAAATGTTATCCATCAAGCTTTTTGCTACTTGCATGTAAAACCATCAGGCGCTAGTTTTTATTTTATTTTCAATTTAAAGTAGAAAACTATTACTATCTAAATAATTGATATATGTACATATACTGAAAATAAATCAAGAGAATAAATCAGAGAACACTTCTCTGATTTCTAATGTCACCGCAGCCGCTGTCGTAAACAGACCAATCAGAGCTTGGAGCTTTAATAATGAATACTCTATTTTCGAGTGGAAAACTTCGTATGCGCGATGCTGAACTGCATATACATTAGAACTGACAGTCCATACAAAATGTCATAAAATTCATTAAAACCGTAGACGCGAGTATATACTGTACTAAACCGATTAATGCATTAAAACCGATTATAGCCATCTATTTGTCTCAGGGCACAGAATAAATAATAGTACAAGCACTCAGGGTGGCAAGCGCAGTGCAGTGACATGCAAGATTTTGCAACCAAAGTTCTGGGTGGCACTGCAACTGTTATGGGCAGTCGTGACGCTTACCATCAGGCGAACGACCTGCCCGTCTCGCCAATCAAATAAAAAAAACTTTTATCTTTAGTGTATGTATGTTTGTTACTTCTTCACGCTCAAACGGCTGAACGTATTTGGATGAAACTTGGTACCAGGATAGCTTATATCCTTGATTATCACATAGGCCACTTTTTATCTGCATCATCGTCATCCGTCATCTTAATCCACACGGGTGAAACCGCGGAGAGTAGCATAGATATCTTTAAATATTGACTGAATTTTCAACATCACAAAGTGATCCTAAAATATTTTTTTACTTACTTAAAAAACAACGTAGATTTAATAAAAACCCAGGAAATGCTCAAATAGATTCTATTTAGTATACTTTGAGGTCTTCTGTCTATAAAATTGCGTTGGAATACTTCAAGGAAGTTATAAATGTACTTACGTACAACTGGAATGATATCTCTATAGTACAAAAGTGGTCGTACCGAAACGTTCACGAAAGCGGGAAGTCTTTTTCTCTCACGTACAACGTTACACATTTTTCGCACAGACTATATAACAGAGTATGTGGAATTATAGGCGTGGTGAAATAGAATGACTACGAAGCTTCAGAAATAAATCATTGGTAATATTTCAACAGAAGGTATTTTTATTTCTTCTCGCAAAGAAAAACTCTATTGACATAGTCAAAACATAAAACAGTATCTAAGATACATCTGACATCTCACTATTTTTGTATTCAGCCAGTGCATAGAGGTACCGACCTCCCTGCAACTTCAACACTCCCTCTAATACAATACTAGTGCAGATCTCAGCATTTGAAAGCTTGGCTTAGGTAGGGCCTTTGTCATTATGTCGGCTACTTGTGTCTCTGTGCCAATTCTATTCACTTCTATTTCATTATTTAGGACAGCCTCTCTGACGTAGAAATGACGTAAACGTATATGTTTAGTTCGCTTGTGGAATTCGGGGTTATGAGTTTTACTGCTACCTCATTATCAACTAATAGCAGAGGAGTCTTCTCCATCTCAATAAGACTAACAAATATTCTTTTGAGCCAGATTACTTCTCGTGCGGCCTCGCTTGCCGCCACTATTTCTGCTTCAGTTGTAGATATAGAAACTGAGCCTTGTCTTTGGCTTTGCCATGAAACTGTTCCTCCTCCATAGCAGCATACTATGACACAGATCTTCCAGTTTTAATGCATCCACCATGGTCTGCATCACTGTATGCAAGTAAGCGACTGTTATCGTCTGTACGTCCATACATAATTCCAAAGGTTGTTGTCCCTTTCAGATAGCGCAATATACGCTTTACACGGAGCCAGTCTGCCTTTGTTGGATTCTCCAAGGATCTCGATACAATGCCAACAGTATAAGCAATATCTGGACGCGTGGCGACCATCAAGTAGGCTAAAGCTCCGACCGCTTCTCGGTATGGAAATTGTTTGCTCTCACTTGAGTCATCAACATCTTTTGTTTCGGTTACTTTCTCGATTGGTGTTCCGATAGGTTTACATTCCAACATTCCGAATCTTTCCAGCACTTTGTTTGCATAGGAACTCTGATGAATGAAAATGGTTCCATCTTTGCGTTGTTCGATTTCCATTCTAAATAAAAGGAGGCAGGCTTTGATGTTATCTTTAAATGTCTCTTTAAACTTCTCAGGAACTCTTCAGCAAGCTGCTGATCTGTGGCAGCTAATAATCCGTCGTCAACATCAGTCAACAGAGTTATAAGAATCTTTTTATTTCCTATATGTTTAGTGTAAAGACATGGGTCTGCTGTACTACGCAGGAAATTAAGCTCACTCAGAACTTGGTCAAAATGATAGTTCCAGCATCTGGGTGCCTGTTTCAAACCATAGAGGCTTCTCATCAATTTGCAAACTCTCTTAGAGTCATCTTCGAAACCTTCAGGCTGCTTCATATAGGTCTCTTCATTCAGTTCATCGTATAAGAACGCTGTGGTTACATCGAACTGTGTAAGGTATAATTTTTCAGTAGCAGCCACACTTAATAAAGATCTAATAGTTGCCATTCTTGCTACTGGACTATATGTCTCTTCATAGTCGATACCTTTCTTTTGTTTTAAACCCTTGGCGACTAAGCGAGCTTTATATTTATCTATAGAACCGTCAGGATTTTTCTTAATGCGATAAACCCATTTGCACGGTAGAGCTACCTTGTTACTCGGTAATTCGCATAAAGTCCAAACATTATTCTCTTTTAGAGATTCTATCTCAGTTGCCATAGCTTTGAGCCATTATTTTCCGTCTGTTCTCTCTATAGCTTCTCTATAGCTTTCTGGAGCGTCTTCTACGCTAATATGGCAAATGTAGTCATCTAGTCATTTTGGGCGCGACAGAGTATTTCTATCTCTGAGATTGTATCTTCCTATTGTATTCCTTTTGTTCCTGGTTCATCAATTTCAATCTCTTCTTGAGATTCTTCGGCATCTACAAACTCTTCATCACGAGGTTGATCTACACCAGTGAACTCACTATCTCCCTCTAGATCATGCTCGGGTTGTTGATCTCTGTCTTCTTGATCAGGTATATCACTCAGCTATGCTGTATCGCTTTGACCTTCATCTACTTGTGGTTCTCCCTCTGCTTCGGAAGTACTCTCTTTGACTGTAGTTGAGGTCTTGTACTCAATGTCAGTTTCAAAGGTGATGTCTCTGTATCTAATCGTTCCACTGGGTGTCCAGATACGATATCCGTCGTCATTCTCGTAGCCGGTAAGTTTACCTTTTATAGCTTTTTTGCTTAATTTCATACGTTTTTGTTTAGGTACGTGAGCATAGCATTCACTACCAATAATTCTAAGATGACTAATCTTTGGTTTTCTGTTGTGCCAAAGTTCGAAAGGTACTTTGCTTTTCTCTCTAGTAGGTCCAGTACGATTGAGCACGTATGTGGCAGTATTTATAAGTTCTGCCCAAAGAAACTGAGGAAGCTCTTCTCTGGCATGTAGCATAGATCTTGCAGCTTCTACGAGGGTACGGTTTTCACGCTCACTACAACCATTTTGCTCTGGTGTGTATGGCATTGTTAGCCGCTGCTGAATTCCATATTGGTTCAGGATATTCCGTACATTTTCATTATAGAATTCAGTCCCGTTATCGCTCAATAAGGTTTTAACAGTATGTCCTGAAGTTTTGGCTTCATTTAGCATTTGAAGAAGTTTATTCTTAACTTTTAAGACTTTTCTCTGATAAAGTAAACAAAAGGATAGCTGGAGTAATCGTCTTTGAAGAGAAGGAAGTATCTGAACTTAGAGCCGCTCGGGGTAAAGGGTCCACAAACATCTGCATGCATCAGCTCTCCTGGTTTAGTTGCTCTTGGTCTTGTCCCAAACGTGAGTCTGTCTGCTTTTCCGTATATGCATCCTTCACATTTCATGTTGTCAAGTGACAGTTCTATGCCCATTCCTCTCTTGACTAAATCTCGCACATGTCGTTTATCTTGGTGCGCGCGTTTATGGTACAGCTGTAGCATATTCGAATTGTTTGAAATAATATTCACTTCAAGAGTTTTATTTGGCAGGACAGTTTTCAAACCTAGTTTGTACAGTCCTCCATTTGGTTCTCTTCTTCCAATTATAACTGTAATCCCTTCAATGTCTAATTTGCATTCTCTCACAGTTGACTTAAACATGCTATTCTGCATTTTGTCTTGCGCGGATAATGTTGAAAAAAGATTTTTCGTTAAAGATGGTACTAGCCACACATCTTCGAGTGTTATTTTCCGCTTTTGATCATTGACATTTGATTCTACGATCACGGTCCCTGTTCCAACTGCTGCAATAGTGGTGCCGTCAGCCGTCATGACTGTGTGAGTTAAATCAAATTCATGAAACTCATGGAAAAAATCTTGTCTATTGGTGACATGCCTTGTAGCTCCGTTGTCAACAAACCAGCTGTTTCTATCATGTGGTTGTTCCTTTGAACAGGCGTTTACCATCAACGTTATATTTTGAAGTTGAGCATTAGAAGATGAACTTCCTGCACTTGTAGGTTTAGGTGGCTTTCCATCCTTAATCCACTTCTTGCAGTTACGAACTATGTGTCCAATCTTAGAACAATAGTTGCATTTAATTTTCTCATCTTTCTTTCCTTTCTGCTTAATAACTTCTTTTGATACTATTAAGACTTCCGAAGAACCTTGATTTCCGTCTTTAGCATTCAAAGAAAGTTCGAACGCGCAAATATTGCTGTCAAGTTGTCAATGGTCCTGTCTTGCTTGTTAACCAGAAGCCAGCTAGATTTAAATGCAAAGAACTTTTCATCTCGGGAATCTAGCACTTTACATATCAGAAACATATCAGGAAGCTTCACGCTTGCATCTTCTTTAGTGATTTCGGCATTTAAGGCACTCCATATATTTTTCAGTTTTGACATTAGTGTGTCCACGGTGTCTTGCTGGTTGTGCTTAAAATCGAAAAACTGAAGACATAGCTGATAAGCTCTATTTTCTGATTGTCTGTCGTATAAGCGATGTAGCTCTTCCCAGACTTCTCTTGCAGTCTTAAATCTCATGACTTTTGTCAGCGTTTCTTCTGTCATGTTGTTGGTGAGTATAAGTAGAGCGCATCTATCTGCCTGCTTGAATTTAGCTAGAGCCAAATTGTATGCCGCGATTTCTGCGTCACCTCTTCTTGGACAAGAAAAGGGTTCAAATAGTGCCTTCACATACCTCCAGTGCATTCTCGCAAGTGCTCAGGAGTATTGAGACTTTGTATTTCCATGTTGGCCAGTTACTCGATCAACGATCCAATTTTGAACTTCTTCGTAAATCCTTCCATTTTCAATTACTGGCGTCACATAACCTAACAGAGTTTGTGGAATTATAGGCGTGGTGAAATAGAATGACTACGAAGCTTCAGAAATAAATCATTGGTAAACGTTTCAATATAAGGTATTTTTATTTCTTCTTGCAAAGAAAAACTCTATTGACATAGTCAAAACATAAAACAGTATCTAAGATACATCTGACATCTCACTATTTTTGTATTCAGCCAGTGCATAGAGGTACCGACCTCCCTGCAACTTCAACACTATAAAATAAACTTGCTGTCACTTCAGATTGGCACTTTATATAAGAAAGAGACAATAACGGCTTCCGTTAACTTCCTTGTCTCTTTTTCTTTTTAATTCGTTTTCAAGGCCAAATAATCGATACCCCGTTTTTCTTTGAAGAAGTCGTTCGAGTTGTACGCAAGTACATAGAACTTCCATGGAATACCTACAGAAAATTGACATATTTCACCCTTCAAAGTGCCTTCAGCTTTCAGTAATTGAATTACTGAAGGCACTAAAAATATTTTAAGATTAATTCGACTTCCTTTTAGAAAAGGGTGTAGGTTAGGTAATGGCCGTGATTGCTCTAGGTACTTGTCGAGCAGAGACTTGTCTTGTAGATAGTTAACAACCTAGCATGTACCATGCACATGTACCTGGGCACAGAATAAATAATATATAGTACAAGACTTGGGTGTAAAAAGTGTCTAAATACTTACCCAATAAGACGGTTCAATGGCAGAACTCTTCGCTTACCTAAGCCACACAAATAGTCGGTAAGTAGTGCTTTACTTTTAGATAACTTGTTCTTAATATTCATCGAATTTTAGATAAAATCAAGCCGATTTCTTGACTATCTGGCATTTGTACTCGTACAAGTAGAAATTTAGCGATACAGAATGTCAGGAAATGTCAGGCAGATCTTTTTACCCGAGTACGGCGAATAAAGGGAAGGGTAATGTTAACAGTCTAATTATTTATTTATTTAAATTTACATTATCATTATAGACAAATCTAATGCGACAATGTACTTAATTACTAACACATTTAAGGGCAGCATCAGTGAATTTAACCAATGTACATGTGAAAATGTCTAAATTGCTGTGTTCAGCATTGTGTATCTGGATGTTCCACCATTAGCATCAAAGAGAATATAATCACTACATATACTACGTTTTAAGAGGCGGGACCTCCCTACTAGCCAATGAAAACACTGGCAGAAATTTATTGGCATCAATGCATCCAAGATTACTAACATTAGGACATAGCCTATCTTGACAATGACACCAACCTAACAACATAACGGATAGAGTAGTGCTTGCTTACACGTATTCTTGATTTTAACGATATCGATAAAACATGCATGTCCTCGTCGAGGTTTCATATGAATGAAAGACGGTTCCAATAAGCCCAACGTTGTTTTCTCACAATGCAACAGCGTTGGGCTTATTGGATGCCCATTGCAACAGGTAAATGTGGAGCCATGTAATAAAAACGTTTGAAATAAAATACTTTTGAACAACGGAACAATTTATTTATAATACTTTTTACAATGTAAATACGAAAATGGATTTTGCAAACATAGGTAAGCTTACCTACTAGTGCTTCACTCTGAATTGAGACCATGCAATGTACCTACCTTTATCTCACGCACTCACATTTGTAAATGTATGTTACGACTGGTCTCTATAGGAATGTATGCAGATCCTCATTTTCTGCATCTGGAAATAAACATGTTGATTAATGATAAGGAAATACGTTATAGGCAGCCTGACCCAGCCTACGATAGCTTTAACGATAGTAAAATTACTACTTACTTGTTCTTTGACCTTGCGTATCCCTAGTGATAAAACAATATGAAAATACAAAATGAAAATCATGTAAATTATCAATTATGGTCACGTTCATGGGAGATGCCACTAAGCAATATCAAAATTAATGCTTACCGGGGCCACAGAATAAATGCGGGCTGCTCAATAGGAAATCATGCCATAAATTTCCTTTTTGTTCTGGTTTTCGTAACTGGCGCGAACTCCACTTATAACATTGTAGCTTTTTATAGATGGTGGTATTTCAAAATTATCATATAAACTGGTTTAACACTATAAACTAATGATTCATCAAAGAAAACACAAAACAGCACATTATTAACAATAATATGCACATGCGAGAAAGAGAAAGCATGCTGAGCTAGTGGGATGCCAGTACCACAAAGAGATTGGACCAAAGAGTATAGTAATATTATCATGATTGGACTCTATAGTTAGTTCTTTTTGGTTCGTTCATTGGGATCTGAAAAACAAATACTTCACTGTTCTGCCAAATTCCTTAAATAAGAGCCAAATTTGAGAATTTCTTTGTGGTTGCGCCGGACTGATTAGCACAAGGAAGTTATATGTACTTACGTACAACTGGAACGATATCTCTCATATAAAAAGTGGTCTCACTGAAAACGTAATTTAAAAAGAAAATGCGAGAAAAGGAAGTATACGGAGGATCGGAAGTCTCTTTCTCTCTCGTACAAAGTTTCAGAGTTTTCGCACAGACTAAAATAAACTTGCGAAATAATCATCACAAAGACAACTGTACTAAAGAGGTCACCTATTTAATACATTTACATAGTACATCATCTTTGGTATCTGATGAGATTTTAAATACTATTCTAGAAATTAAAGAAGTTCTTGTCCTGTTTGTTTTTTGAAGTATTTGCTGTCATCTTTGGAACTATAAATAAGAAAGAGAGAACAAGAGCTTCCGCTCACGTCCTTGTCTTTTTTTATTATTAAATCGTTTTCAAGGTCAAATAATCGATTCCCCGCTTTTTCTTTGAAGAGATCGTTCCAGTTGTACGTAAGTACATATAACTTCCTTGGATTAGCTTCACCTCTATTGGTCCGATTTTGACGAACGAGGTATCAATCGATTTGTCATCACCATAGACAACTGCATTATTACCATGGACCAAGGAAGTTATAAGTACAGTTATAAGTACATATAACTTTCTTGAGGGACCTACTAGTATAACCAAAGAGTATACAAAAACACTTTAACAACTAGTGGTCTTCAGGTAGGTATCTAATGTCAAAGCTATATATTTTTAACTGACTACGGCGAAGCAAAGGAAGGGTTATGTTTTCAATCTAATAATTTGGTCCAATTTTGACAAGCGAGGTATCAATCGATTCGATTTCATCACAAGAGTTTCATAGGCTTTTTTTACCCGACCTTAGCAGGTTTTTAGTTTTTGAACTTGTGTCTTGTTCCATAGAAAATGGTGTTTAAGTGGGCGGCCACCTATACACCATATTCTTCAAAAACATTTAATTAAATACCGGATGGCCCATCGTGCGCCCATCCGGTATTTAATTAAATGTTTTTTTTAAATACCGACTTTTGGCATTTAAACACTAATAAAAATATTCATAAGTCACTAGATTTATCATTATCACTACAGTAAACATCAATTAGGTTACAGCAAAATATTAAGTAATAAATTGTAATGCTTTTACTATTGTTCTTAAAGATAAGCGCTAAGTATAAAGTAAGATGGAAAAGAAGTGACAGTGTGAAGTGAACATATATAATAAAAATAATAGTTTAAAAAAACTAAAAAACACGGTTTATAAAGAAAACCAAACTAAAAACATGGGTCAATAGATATAAATATTTCATTGACAGATATGAGAAGAAGGATTATCATTTCGATAATATCTTAAAAAGCACCCTACGCTTTTTTTAAATAAAACTTTTTTTTTTATTTATTAGAATTTTTACACTATTCTTAATTCAAAATTATTAAAATTTATTTTCTATTTTTTAGTTTGGTTTTCTATATAAAGCGTGTTTTTTAGTTTTTTAAACTATTATTTATTTTCTACATTTTAGTTTGGTTTATTTATAAGAGCGTTTTGTTTTATTTTCGAATTATTGCATTGTCATCGGTCTTTGACAGGTGTGCAAAATTTGAATGAAATCTGACCGTTTAAAGTGGGTCAAAATAGCGTCCAAAGGAGTCTGTTACAAACATACAAGTGAAGCTAATATAAAGCGTATAAAAATGAAATCTTACTAATTGAAATAGATTTGAAATAGTTTTCTGAGATACCTATTTATCTACGTGAAAGTAGGTAAATCTTTAGTATCTAACTAGCTGTACACGCGGCTTTGCAAGCGTGGTTATTTCTTTAGGTTAAATGTACCCTATGTGCTATTCCAAGACCTAAATACCAATATACCAACATTTAGCCGTCAAAAAGATATTATCGATTACTAGGCTTCGGATCTACTCATCGGATTGAGATACCAAGTATCCCAGATTTTATGTCAAACTCTAAGCTATCCAACAGTGACCGCATCGGTCCAGTAGTTTTAACGTGATGCGCGAACAAACATACAGACAAACATACAGACATGATTTTTAAGAATGTTATATTCTTGTTCAGTAGCTTATTTTAAGTACCCTCACAACAACCTCCTTATAACAGTACCTACATATAATCAAAGTACTGTATCTTAAAACCTTTTAACCTCGTAGTATGAACTCAAACCATACATTGTTGTATAAATTTCAATACCTATCAACTTTCGTCCATACATTGGGGGACTTACATTTGTTGCATATAAGCACCTCTACCACGTCCTGCCGGAATACGTCGAGTTACCAATCACCCCACATGTTTATTTTTACTGAATGTGCTACGCAAATATTTATCGTTTACTTAGTAAAAAAACAATAAAGGTAAGGTACCTATATAATTATAATGAAAGAACAGTATCTTAAAATGGTTTTATTTCAAGTATCAAGCAATAACTTTTATTTACATTAACGTCAGCAACTGATCCATGAAGATGGGTTATTACGAAAAAAGAAAACGAAGGAACCAAAGGTCGATTTTAGAGTAAAGAAAAACAGCAATCAAAGATTTCAACAAAATTCATACACGACTCGAGAATCGAAAGCTCATTTTCCTTTTAAATCGCATGGTGTTTTATAGCGATAATTGATAGTTTATAAGGAATAAATCTTACTATGGAATGACATATCTACAAATATAAATAAAACTATATTTTTCATTATATATCCAGAACTTTTGTTATCAGTTCAATTCAAACTAACACGAAACACGATACGTAAACATTGCATAAACAATCGACTGGGTCAAATAAAATGTTATGTATTTGTAAAATAAGTAAATACGCATCAGTTTTGTCTTAGTTACCCGGTAATTTTCCTACTTATCCTACCTTATAGATAGACTAACATAATTAAATACCTACGAGACTCAATACACCGCGGTCGCTGTGGCAACCAAAACTCAACACAAAAACGGCGCGCGGTGTACTGAGCCTTTAATACCCCAGTAGATAGACGGCTCTACAAATCTTTATTTGACACAGGTACATTAATAAATAATTATCTAAATTGTTCTAAAACATAACATTACCATTTACCTACATAATATTTCTACAATAATATCACTGTTGGAGTGGCAACAATCACGAAATCACAATCAGACCTTTTCATTTCCGCTACGCGCGGTAGCACATCTAGCCGTAAATAGCACCTTCAGCCTTGCTGCCACTGTTCGAAATTCTAAACGGCGCGGGGCGCGGCGATCACGTGGAAACTACGCCGAAATGAAAAGGACTATTGCTTTACTTCTTAGTCTCAGAATTAACTTTTTTCCCAAACTGTTCACCCTCTTCTATGGTGGTCATCAACTCGAAGCCTTTAGTCTCAGGCAGCAGAAACGTTACACAGCCAGCCATGAAGGGTAAGATGGCGAACGCAACCGGTGGCATCCACAGCGCCACGCCCCGCATGTCTATCACGAAAGGCGCCATCATGGACCCCACACGAGCTGACATGGAACAAAACCCGAGCGCGGCGTTCCGCACCACAGTCGGGAACAGTTCCGTGCAGTACAGATACACAACTACGAACACGATGAAACTGCACACCACGCCGGTACTAGCAAATATCACCGAACCCACTCCTTCGGGTATCACAGCCAGCACGAGCAGACATGCAGTGCATATGAAGTGAAACACTATTAGAATAGTCCTCCTGCCGATTATTTTCATAAGTGGTATCGACAAAAGGGTGCCTAAAAGAGTGACGCCGGCACTCGACGCCACGTTGATGAAAGCATTTCCACTCAGCTGCCCAACATATTGCGAAACCCCATAGAAGCAGTAGCTGCACGCCAACCAGTTCAACGACATAGCTATGATATTTTTCCTCAAATTAGGAGTACGAAATAAATCCAATATATTTCCTTTCTTCAGTTGATTTCTCTGGATTGACGCCTGATATGCTTCGATGTCAGTTTTAATATTTTCAGTCGGCTTATTATTCCTGTAAAAAATAAATTCACTTTCAGATAGGCAACATTAGATAACATTAATATTAGATAATATGTTAAAGAGTATATCATGTGTATGTCAAACATGCAAGATACTACAAATATGTAAATTTTATTATCATTTAGATAAGTAAGATAAGTTTTCTTACAGTTTAGCTACGCGCTCCAAAATATGAATGGCCTCATCGGTTCGCTGGACAGCGATAAGCCATCGCGGAGTCTCCGGGACCAGCACAAAGTAAGAGAGCAGTAGCAAGGCGGGGACCGATATTGCGAGTTGGAAGTCCGAAAAATCTCTGAGGAAGTAGGCGAACACTGGCAACAGCATGTGCCCCATATTGAATGGAACTTGATATAACGCTGAAATGGTGTCCCTGTACTGTGTGCCCACGAACTCCATGACGATTACAAAGCTGGTGACCATGGTTCCTCCAACAGACATTCCCACGAGGAAGCGCAAGAAGGTAAAGGTCCAATATTCAGGAATATAAGCGGCCGCTACACCTGCAGCGAGTTGTATTACGACGGCCAACAACAATGGTTTTTTTCTACCAAACCTGAAACACACCAATAACACAATTTAATATGAACAGGAAGTATAAGATACGATCAATGTAGCTTGTACGTTGGTATGCAAAAGTTAGAAACTCAATGTCACCTGTCTGCCGCCATTCCAAATAGCACGCTTCCCAGTAAGACGCCCAATTGAAAGAGCGTTTGTGTGAAGCTGGTTAACCATTTCCTGTCGCATATCAAGTTCCATTCCATGATGATAGTTCTGGAGAATATTGAAGTGTCATATATAGGATCAGAGCACGGACACGTTTCTGTTCCGTTTGCTTCACATGTGTAAGACACTTTTGGCGCCAAGAATATGATGGCCATCTGATGGAATGCCACCAGGAATTTTGTACTGAATACCACAAGGCACAGTCCAAGCTGATACCTGCCAAAAGCTCCAATTATCCTTTGTATTATATCTGCATGCACCACAGCGGGCGGTTTACCTCCTGAAAATAATAAATTTTATTTTGTAAGCTACTATTCCTGCACTGCAATTTCGGGTCTCTTGTCAAAGAAAATGATAGCTATCATCAATATATAAAAGTGAAACGTTGTATGTTTGTTTGTTTGGCTTTCAGCTTTCACGCGATAAAGGCTGGACGAATTTTGATGAAATTTGGAATGGAGATAGTTGATACTCGTACCCGGAATAAAACATAGGATACTTTTTATCCCGGAAAATTGTAAGTATCCACGGGAAAACAGGAAAATGTTGATTACTCGCTCTAAGCAACGGTTGCCATGGAAAAGATATAACAAGTCTGTCAAAAAACATAAAGAGCATTGGTGTTACCTGCGTAAATATGTCTATGTTTGCATTGGTTTTTAATATCCTAGAAGAACATAGAATGCTTTTTTTCGCGATAAACAGTAATCCGCGCGGACGAAGTCGCGGGCGGGAAAACTAGTAACAATATAAAAAAAACAGTATAATTTTTCTTATGGAAAATTTTGGATTACCTACGGACGGGACTTGAACCCACACGTGCCTCTGCGCGGCACATGTGCTTAGCCAATTAAGCCTCTGTAAACTCTACATCCCACTCCAAATTCTTCCTTCATCTTCTTCTTCTCTATCTCCAAACTTCATCTTACAAGAATGATAGGTAGTGTAAGATTAACATTTCACGGAAAACTAAGCGTCGTTAACATAAAATTAGGTTTGCTAAAAGGAAGCATGAAAGCGAACGATACGTAGTTGCTTTCATTTAGATGCCGTGTCAAATGAAGACCCAGACGTCTAGTATAATAAATATACCATGTAGTATTGTTGTGTCTCTATTATCAATCTTAAAAATGTTATATTCTTGTTCAGTAGCTTAATTTGTGTAAATTGAAAGTTTCCACGGAAAAACTGGAAAATTTTGATTACTCACTGTAGTGAACGGTTGCCATGGAAACGCAATAATAAAAAATCTTTCAAAAAACATTATAGAAAGAAGTTTAAAGAAAAACATTAAAGAAAGAAGGGAAAGAAGTTTTTCGAGGGGACGGGAAAGGGGGGGGGGCTAACTTTTAAATGCCTGAACAGATTTAGATGTATTGCACGAGGTATCGTTAGAATCCTTATATCCTCCCGAGTAACATAGGCATTTTTTTTTTCAATATGTCTGCCGTATGAAAATTGAAACTTGAAAACCATTGAAAAAAGCGAAAAAAAAACTTCGAATTTTACAATATGGGTAAGTATCAAATTGAAGGTCTTTAGGAGCACATTCCAACAGTATATAATTCATTGGCATTCGTTTTTTTTGGCTGTGTACGCATTATATTATGATAGCCGGTCTTAAATTTTACCATGACATGGTCCACAGATAATGAAACTCTTCAACGGTCAAAAGCTTAGACACGAAATTCACATACATACAGATTATACATTTATATTTTATTAAAATTATTACGATAGTCGATTTTAAGTTTTACAATGACATGGCTACTGCATGAAAGCTTTCTTTTTTAAACGTTTTTTAATTATCTTTTTTTTATAAATGTTTATCAAATAAGTTGTCATTTACTGCAGAGGGTAAATTAAGTGGGAAACCAATTTCCCAGAAGTACCGTTGACGGAACTAGTGGGGAAAAAAGTCTGACTAGTTCCGTCACAGAACTTCTCTCACGGAACTACTGGGAACAGCATTCGGAACCTACCGGCTGCTAACAAAGTGCCTTCCAATTTGAAACGTTATCATCGCAGCCGTTCTCTCTTGGCTATGCGACAAACGACGAGCCGCCCGCGTCGCAAAAAAAGACAAAAACTAAAAGTAGGTAACATTCGCAAAGCATAGGTCAAGGATTCATTGCACCTTATTTATAAACTAGCTTTCCCGACCGCGACTGCGTCCGCGCGGACGCAGACTACTGTTTATCGCGAAAACAGCATCCTATGTTCTTCTAGCATATTAAAACCAATGCAAAAGTAGGTATAGCTAGCGGCACGTAAGTCTAGCGGTGAACGAATCGTGGCGGGGATCTTGGCACAGTCAGTTTTCGGGATAAAAAGTATTCAACATTTTAACACATTATATAAACTTTGACTGTGCCAAGATCCCCGCCACGTTTCGTTCACCGCTAGACTTACGTGCCGCTTGGTATACAGAACCAATGCTCTTGATGTTTTTTGACATACTTGTTATTTCGTTCCCATGGCAACCGTTTCTTACAGCGAGTAATCAACATTTTCCAGTTTTTCTGTGGAAACTTACAATTTTCTGGGATATAAAGTATCCTATGTTTTATTGCAGGGTATAAGATATCTCCATTCCAAATTTCATCAAAATCCGTCCATACTTTATAGCGTGAAATCTCCCCAAACATACAAACAAACAAACAAACAAACAAATAAATAAACAAAAAACAGACAACGTTTCACTTTTATATATTGGTATGGATGACAATAGGTAGGTACACAATTAGTTATTTATCACGCTTTTAACAATACCTTTGCATAATTTACCATGCAAAATTATAATGCATTTTTAAATGCAATTTATATTCATGCAGGGAAACAACGGGTTATAACCCGTTAACCTGTTACCACTATAGTGTAATCGGGTCCATGATCCTCGTTGAAAAAAGTTTACTACATTATTCTCCGCGATTATAGCGACCATAATAATTAGTCTTATTTAATTTATCATCATGGGATGATAAATTAAATAAGACTAATTATTATGGTCGCTTCACCCTTTACCAAATACACATAGACGAGTAATATTTCCATTAAACTATTTATTTGTATTACCTAGTCTACTTATTGTTCAATCTTCAAGTTTGCTAACAGCTATCTTCTACTATTTTTAATCCAAACATGCCTCTAGATATTGAATAAGTAAATAATTAATATAGTAAGTACTAACGTGGTTACCTCTACCACAGTCGCCACTATCTTATTTTTTCTTGTGACATAACCATTTTCTCTGGCACTATGTATACATAGAGAAAGTCTTTTAATACAGAGATTACATGATGGTGTTTTTTACCCGACTACGGCGAAGCCAGTTAAGGGTACTGAGTTTAACAGTCTATGTATGTGGATATTCCACCATAGCGAGCCACCCTTACGGGTCCAAATTTGACAAGCGAGGTATCAATCGATTCGTCTTCATTTATAGAGTGTAAGCTATTTTTTTACCCGACTACTAGAATAAAAAAAAACAATCTAAAAACTTGGTCCTATTTTGGCAAGTGAGGTATCATTCGATTCGTTGTCATCGCAAGAGAGTCATAGACTATTACAATAGTCACAGCCAACCTATATGTTTGTGAAGTTAGGCTCTGTGAACGATTGCGCGGGTACTGATGTGGGGATAAAACAGCATAAAGTAAGAGCGAGATAGAATATGCGAAAAACGAAAGCAAGTGAGCGAGGCAGTTATACAGTGCTGTCTTCACCTTCAACATTGGGATTGCGCCTGAAATATAGCAGCTTGCGCAGCGACTAGCAGACAACTTCCGAGACACATACTTCCGCTGCTACTAACCGTACGAGTAAGTATTTACCTGACTGTAGTGGAGTTTTAGTTTTTGAACAATGTCTTGTTACATACACTGCTAAGAAATAGCTATAAAAAACCGCGCCTTCTTTAGAAGTCGCGAAACACTATAATTTTTTTTTTTTGTCAAGTTTTTTTCTATTGGTATGTCTGTTTGTAAATGCGATAAATTAAAATACCTATTCGTTCAAAAGATCTATAACATTCATTAGGCTGCTTATTTTTTAGTTTATTTTTTGTTACACCTTCATACCTACCAGAATCATCCACATTCCACTTATAGACTTTAATTAAGTATCTACCAACTCGTCAGACATGTCAAAGCGAAAGTTCAATGTAGCAATAAATTAATACATATATACAGAACACCTAATAATACTACGACATAGAGATATCTGCTCACATGCACTAATGCATCAATACATAGTACAAAACAAAGTCGCTTTCCGCCGTCTGTCTGTAACGCTTAACGGGTCGGTGGACGGTGAATTTTGTATACATACGTAATACCAAAATAATTTGTAATTGGAGCATATTTCATAGCGTTTATCTAGGTTCCCAACAGTATTTTGTTTTCAAAATACTTGCCTGAAACTAAATATAGACGAAAATTCCATTTTGCATATAAATGAGGAAAATGCAATATTTGCTCATATTTCGTTTCAGGTAAGTATTTTGAAAACAAAATACAGTTGGGAACCTAGATAAACACTATCCGAATCCGGATAATATCATAGCACTGTTGAAAAATGACCATATTACAAATTATTTTGTTATTACGTTTGTATGGAAAATTCACCCTCCGGCGGACACTTAATCTTTTAATTAATGCGGTTTTCACCATCAGTTAGATTATTTTTCACGGAAGTTTTATATATATATAGCTGTGCCCGCGGCTTTGCCCGCTTAGTCAAAATTCATAGGTTTTTTTGCGCCGAACCCTAACTCTTTTCAAAAATAACAGTAGCCTAAGTTACTTCTTATAACATCACCTATCTGCCATTTAAAGTCCCGTCAAAATCGGTCCAGCCGTTTCGGAGATTTGTATTATTTAATATGGATATGGATAATACGAGCATACGACACCTGAACGTGTTCTCCGGTAGAGTCAGAAGGGTATTTCCTTTTCCCGTGCCAGATTTAACCCTGTTGGCACATGAAAGGAAAATTTCCTTTTCAGACTCAAAGCATAGTTAGTTTACCTAATTAAATAATAATTTATCATATTTTATTTATTTCTCCTTGTTCATGAGATTACACGACTAATTACACGACTGCCCAAAAAAAGGAGTGTGATGTTTTTAGGATTCATGTACGAGTATGTTTGTATGTATGTGAGTTTATTTATTCCACCATAACTTTTAAGTGCCTGAACAGATTTAAACGTATGGGGTGTATGGGTTTTATTGTTAGAATCCTAACATCTCTCTATTTATTAGGTTTTTTTTTGAAAAAGTTCTATGTGGCTCCATTTTTAAATGCGAAAAACTTCGAATTTTACAATATGGGTATCAAATTGAAGACCTTGATAAGCACATTCCAACAGTATATAATTTATTGGCATAAGACCTTTTTGGGCAGGGCAGGTGTTTTTGTAAGTAGGTAGTTATATTGACTTGTAAAAGTGCTATTATTTTGCCATTTACAATAAAATACTTTGTTTTGACATTATTATTACTCTACTCACCATAAACAAGCAAGTCATTGTTATGTAGTATTAATAAGTGTTATAAGTGAAACACTCCCGCGTGTTCGTATTTTGTTTCTTAATATATTTCGAGAAAAGTTTCCTTTGATTTCTTAAAATTATGTTAGTTTTTTTTTGGTAGAAAGATCTAGATTAAATTAACCGCGGCTTTTTATAAATTTAATGTGATTTTCTATCCAAATTGTTCGCCTTTTAAATTGCGCCTTTGTAATTTGCTTATCAAATTCGATATCAGAATCATCGTCTGATGAGCTATCTAATAAATCTGATAGTGAAACCGTATTACTTATATATTATCAACCTGTGTATATAGAATGCGGTGAAGAAATACGTGTGGCACCTAGGAAGGCTTCGAGAGAATGAATAATTTCAATATATCATATTAACCGTGTGTGATACCTTAAGATGCTATAATATTTTGTATACAGATAATTAACATGAAATATTATAGCATCTTCGTCGTCTGTGACGCCCTTTACCTACTGTTGTGCCAGCGACTCAAGACCACAACCGCCACGGAAAGGAGTTAGAAGGGCTTCGGTCAACGGTGGCAGTGGTATATGCACAATATGTATACACCTCAAGAGGGACGTCAGTGCAGCCGACTGGCCATTAAGGATAAGAATCCTCAACTGACCGAGCGAGCGCGAAGCGCGAGCGAAGTGTCTCTTTTTAGTTTCGACAAAAATTCTTTCGTATGTCCGGATGTCTGTCCGGATTTCCGGCTATTCTTCTCTACAGGTCGCATTTCTCAACCGATCTAGACGAGACTTGGTACACAATTTAAGCGAATTTTTTGTTTTTTTTTCGTCGTCGGGGATTTTCGATTGGGGGGGGGGGGGGTTACTTCCCCTAAAAAAGGATAAAAAGGGGGCTACTGAATATCTGCGCTATATTAAAACCGATTTCGATGGTTCTTTTTTTATTTGAAAGGTAGTAACTTTAAGTTAGTCTCATAAAAATTTTGTGAAGATCTGATGAGGATCTTCGGCGTGATGAGCAGAATGCTCCTCAAAATGCAGTAAATTTCTCAGTTTTAGGTTTCTACCAGTAGAATCAGCCCTTTACCTACTAGGTAGGGATTGATGGAGCACCTTGGTTATTAATGTTAGTTGTACAATAAAGTAACTAGATGGCGCTACTGTGCACCGCTAGATATTTTGCAAAAAAAAAGTACGTGCGATGTCTACAGCCTCACAGAGCCACTAGTATATTATTCTATACATACTAACTAGCTGCCCCCGCAGCTTCGCCCGATGCACCGTGTTGGCAATGCCCGAGCGTGTCTGTAGACACACTCAAGCGTAGCAGAATTAAACCCGTATTTTATTGTGTTAGAGTTGATTTTTCTATGAGTGTTGCTTAATGTTAGTGTTACAATAAGGTAAAACTAGATGGCGCTACTGTTCACCTCTAGATTGTTTGCAAAATAGTTTGAACGCGCGAGGTCTACAGCTCACAGAGCCACTAGTTTTATTAATTTAGGTTATGATTACAGAATAACTTCGAGCTATAATTTAGAGAGCTGCTGAACGAGATAGTCTGTTCTAGGATTATAATGATGAAGCAGGCTCAAGAGTTACTTTCGTTCAAGTCCATAGGCTCTCAGAGTACATAGGTTGATAAGGGTTGGTTTGTAAACAACTACACTTGTCAAATGCTTGTTCGAGAGATTCGAAAGATAACTCTCTTACGTTTGAGGAAGCTACAATTCTTGAGGATTCCTCGCGTAGAGGAGATAAACGTGATCTATCGTATTCCGACACAATACATGTTCTGGTTAAGTATGTATGTTGTATGAGTAGCTACGGTATGCAGAGTATCTACACTAATATTATAAAGTGAAAAGATTTTATTGTTTGTTTGTAATGGATAAACTAATAAATACTAAACCAATTTTAAAAATTGTTTCACTTTTTACAAAGCTATCAGCGAGTAACATGGACAGTTTTTTTTTTCAAACAATTAGAGATCCTTTCGAAAATTGCAATAATGTAACCTAAGGTATCAAAAATACAGAAGAATGACGTTGCTATGGAAACGAAATAATAACAAGTCTGTCAAGTACGTGATTAATAATGCAGTTGTCTATGGGCAAAAAGCAATACTCGCAAAGATTTTGAATTACGCTTACTGGCTTTTTTTTTTTATAAGTCATGACGGGTTTAAATTACTAAAAGTAAGAAAAATGCCGCGGGTGAGCGCTACCCGTGCGAAGCCGGGGCGAGTCACTAGTGTTGGATATATAAAAGTGCTCATTTCACTAACAACAGATGAAGCAGAACATACTTGATAGTAGGTAAGTTAAAGTGGATAGGTATATTATGTGTATGTAGGTACTGTGGTTATAGTTTAATGTCACGTCACAGTATAAAAAAAATAGCAATTCGTTATTTAGTTCACATCATTAGTACTACCGGAGTTTACTGAAAATTATGCCGTATGAGAAGTAGGTTGGTATTTTGTGGTTCACGACAGCAGTTCCTTCTCGCTCACTATAAACACTGTCTGTATCTGTATGATATATTTTTTAAACGTGGTATCATACAGTACATGAACAACAAAGACACATCTAAAAGTGGACGAAGCTGTTGATACAATAATGCGGGGTGAAAGTCTAGGTACCTACATCATATATGTATTTAATTAATTTGTGTACTGTAGATAGGTACTGTAGCAATAATACTCATTAATAAATGAATACCACAGTGGGTAATTACGCTATGATTATTTTAACCTTCCCTCAAGCGCTAATTCCCTTACCATTATCACAGTATTTATATAACTTACCATAATTATGTAGGTAGCTAGGTATAGATACATTAGAGCTGCTGCCACAAAATAACCAATACTAAGGTCCTACAAGTACTGTAGTGTAGAGTACCTAGAGGTGTATGTGCAACTTTGGTCACACCTGAACTATATCGGTTTCAGAATGTAAACCCAGCAAGCATCCCAGATTATAAATCACAACAAAACTTCTAACTTAAAAGCATTAATTATAAGTAGGCAACAAGCACTGACCTACTAAGGCAACAAGTCAAAAAATACACATGAACAACGAGAAAAACGACGGGACTTAGTCACAGTACAAAATGTAAAGGTATATTTGTACTGTGGTACTGTAGAGACCACCAATCCGTTGTTTTACGTGTAAACAGTAAAATGAATTTTTGTAATAAATTATCAACCAACTCATAAAAATAAATTCATTGGGTGAGAGAGTTTTAAATACCGAATGGGTGATCTTATCGTTAGAGAGTGATCTGTTACAGACAGCGTTGGACTGGAACAAGCGACAGTGCGTTCCTAAATTTATAATTAAAACATAACGAACATAGGCCTCCCCCAAAGAGCGCCATGACGAGCGTGTTGTGCCACCTTTATCCATCGACTTTAAGCTTGTGTATGAGATCAATAGCACTGGATTCGTCGGTTGACCTTTTTGTCGAAGTTATATCTACCCAGTTGGATCGTCTGACCTAAGTAGATATAGCTTCGATAATATCGTTCCCAACATAAACCGGCATGGGTGCGACATGGGAATTTGATATGATGTTCGTCTTACCCATGTTCATTTTAAGACCCACGGAAACAATATTGAGGTCACTAAGCAGGCAGGTAGTCCTTCCAAGGTTTCTACCATAATGACTATATCATCAGCAAATCGAAAGTATAATTTATAATTACATTTTATATTAAATTACATTTTACATATTCTAAGTATGTACAAAAATAATGTAGAAATTCATAATTAATAGTTTTCTAAGGTTAATATTTATTTCTGTTTAGTTAGAGGATGTAACTCTGATAAAGTAAATGCGTAAAGGCCTTGTGACCGTTATCTTCTTCGCAAGGTAAAATACTAAGTTGCAACCTTTGATACATTATATGACGGTCTTTGGTTGCAACAATAATCAAATAAATAATATAACTACCTACTTTTATTTTTAATACAGCCTTATGTAGCACTAAGTTTGTAATTGACGAGTGTCATTGAAAAAATCTTAATGTGGTGTATACGAGCCCATCTAACCTGGCTCCTAAAAAGAGTTTGTCATTTTAACACGTGGTGGAATCTTGCAACTCAAATTTACAAGCACTTCCCAATTAGGTATCCGGCTGAAACTTTCAGGGTAGCTCACAAATCGAAGACAATGCATTTAAAAACAAACGTGTTTTAGATTACAAACACATACATACACGTACATTTCCTGCATGTTTGAAATGATATCAGTCTGTTCTCTTTTTCTGTTTATTTTCATACCTTCAAGTATTTATAACAATCAAACAAACTTAACAAGGAGTAGGTTTTTCGCTCGAAGTTCACGTAAAAAGTGAACACCCAACCGATAACGAAGGGGCGGGCGGGTTATCGTTTGGGTATTTCCTTTTGTTTTCACTATTGGATGGCCTAAATTCTAACTAGGCACTTAGGTATAATTATGTACGTAATTATATTCTAGATATATTGCATCTCAATACTTTTGGTAGAAACCGATAATATTTTAATGCAGTTATTTATTTGTTAGGTACCTCATCAGTACCTCATTAGTACCTCATCATGCATTACTGAACTGATTAAGATTCTGTTTTTACTGTTCTGTTGCATATCTGCGTACATTTAGTAACTATAAATATTATAGAGTCTAGAAAACTCTACTGCGAACGTGTGGTATTAAATAAATAGTTAGTTTATTAGGTTTCAAGATAATCATCATCAATCTGTCCACTGCTAAACGTAGGCAGTGGACAGATTGATCTCCTGATGCACGCCACTGAGCTCGGGCTTCAGCTCCCCTCATCCATTCTCTTCCGGCCGCCTTTCGCAGGTCGTCACTCCACCTTGCCACAGGGCTTCCTACACTACGTTTGCCTAAGCGTGGCCTCCATTCGAGAACTCGTCTACCCCAACGGTCGTAACTGTCAAGATAATGCCAATGGCTAATACTTCCTTACTATGTAACTATTACTTCATCTGTGGCATGTAACAAGCATGATTACGTTACATAATAAAATAATTAATTAATTATCAAATGGGTTTACTAGTAACCCATTTGATTTTGAAAACTAACACGAGTGACATTCATATTAAATATAAATAAAACGGCTAAAAACTCACGAAATAGAAGATCGGAAATACTCCGACCAGTTTCGGACTATTTTGAAGTCCATCATCTGGGAGTATTTCCGAATTTTCCGATCTTCTATTTCGTTTGTTTCTAGCCGTTTTTTAGCTGTAATCCTTCACGGTAGAGTCGCAAAATACAGAAGGGTAGAGTTTCCTAGATTCCCAGACATAATAAGTATAATATAGTTAGGTACTATATGAACGCTACGCCACAGCTATAGGTAGATAAAATGGCAATAGAATAAGATAACTTAATTATTTGTTTATTTGAAAGACTGATAGTAGAACGAACTATATTATATTACTAGCTGTGCCCGCGGCTTTTCCCGTGTGCTTATTTCATTTAAATTCATTCTAGGACCAAAAACCACATTTCTTTAAAATTCGTTCAACCGTCAAATATTTTTTTATCGATTGCTCGGCTTCTACTCATCGGATTGAGATATCAAGTCACCAGTAAGTACCAAGTCAAAAACTAATCTATCCAACCTTGACAACCACATCGCAATCGCAGTAATGTTTAGTGAGAACTAAAGTTTACGAACAGACTGACGACATTAAAAAAAAAATGAATTTTCTAGTTCACCGCGACCATTTTTTTTAATTATGTTCTATGTACGGACTTTTTACAGCTGTTTTAAACGTATAATTATTATAATATCTATAGTATCTTATATCTATAGTATCTTATATCTATAGTATCTTATATCTATAGTATCTTATATCTATAGTATTGTAGTATCTATAGTTTTTTTTCCGAGTCATGGATGTAATATTCGTATTTATGTATGTTTATCCAGTGATTATTGCCCATAATAAAGGTTACCTACCTATCCTAGTATGGGGCTAGATAATTGGAGTGAATTATCCCGAATATATTATTATTTATAGTATAGATAGATGGTGTAAGTTTCAGACAGCGTTTGACAGGAAATTAGAGCTCGAACGGAATAGACGTCGAACTGAAGCCACGGTAAAGCTGTGATGGATTCATGGGGAGTTACTAGGTATGTTGATAAAAGCAGACAGAGCGAGAAGCTAAAATTGTGAGCAATCAGGTGCAACAGCTCTTTTTTTATTTCGAAATGACAAGGTTCTCCTAATTTGACTACATTAAATATGTTTTTTTTAGTAATGTTTAATCTGGCCACAAGCACTGTTTCAGTTGCTGACTACACCAAAATATTTAATTCAACCAGACATGTAACTTTGGCTGTAAGTTTAAGGTAAGTATAGTGTTTTGTGGATATTACAGATGTTCTGTGCCTACTCTGTACACTTAGGTAGATACATAGAGATTGTCCTCGTTCTCAACAGGATAGTCTCGGTCAATTACCAAATGAGATCATAAATACAAGAACGAGATCTTCGCAATATAAAAATAAGGTCATAGGGCCGCTTGAACATTGTCTACCCACCGATAAAATAAAGATACCTAATATAAGTCGTACATAAATTAGTACCTAAGTAAATAACAACTAATATGTGAATAATATGTGAACACGTACCCTACTAAATACCTAGATAACTTCTGACTGGCGCTATTAAGGGCAGCTACTTTACATCTTTATTTGTATTATTTATTCGACTAAAATAGTTCCTGAACTAACATTCTGAGAACTTTTAATGCAGTCACCTTCGATTCATCTACAATTTAAGAAAGTACAAAAAAATGGGTTAATTTTTGCAGAAGAGTAGAATATCTAAAATAAGTAATATTTTGTTTTTGGCACAACCCTTCAAATTTAGGTTTGGCATGATGTCTTAATATTTTAATAGAAAGTTATTAAGAATATACCTAAAGTTTGTCAAAAAATTGTATTCACTAATAAAAAAAAAAACAAGTCTAAGCTCTACTTCTATTCTCTACCTTGGAGATAAAAAAGTTATTTAGAACAAAAAACAGATTAAAAAAATAACTACCATTAGTAGGGGTAAATTAAAAGAGGCTGAGGATGGTTGTACTCCGAATGTCGTGTCCAGACCAGACACACCTACCCTATCTATCAGTAATATTGTTTATTCTGTGCCTTTAATTAAGTACCTTCAAAACTTAAATACCACACTTTTAACATTAATACAGTTTTTATTAAATTGCTTCGCTCCTACTCATCGGATTGAGATACCAAGTACACCAGTTTTTAAGTCAAAACTTAAGCTATCCAACAGTGAAAATCTCATCGCAATCGGTCCAGTAGTTTTAACGTGATGCGCGAACAGACAGACATTAAAAGTGTGCTATGTACTAAGTTTCGAAGGCCAGTTATTGTTATTCATTCGCCACACAGTAAATATCTATGCAATTTCTGACCAAGTCACGCCATACTTTCTTTTGCCGTATCCTTCACTGGTGGCAATGCCACAAAACCTTGCCTCAATCATCTGTAAGTACCGGCTCAATAATCAATAGGTACACGATAACAACTTGAGATAACTTTCGCTTGTTATTTTCTTACCGTTAGCTGTTTTGCTGTCCTGCATCTCCATTGTAAGTTTGTAAGATTAACTTGTCTCACTTTCGATGATCGCTAGACACTGAGATACGAGTAACACACGCAGTGGCAGGCCGCGGGAGTTGACAGTGCGGCCCGCTGTAGCAGACTGGCAAGTGGCAACATACATACAGCAAGCGTCGACGCGGGCGCAACGCCGCGGGCGGCCGTGCCTCTCTCCAGCTGTCGTCAAAGAGTATACAAATATGCTGTCGTAATTATACAAACGTAAAGAATGGTCTAGGTAATACTGCAACAATAGCGAGATACAGAGATATATGTGACGCTAATGTACCTATTTTTCTTAACGTTATTTGATATAATGCGGGTGGCAATTTGCTGGTATTATTATTTATTATCACACAGTGATACAACAACACAGATGCATTCAGTTTGCGGTACACTTTGAGCGGAGTTGAATGCCCTTCGATACCGAAGCCTGACCGACCTGATAATGTGAATAGTGCAATGAGGTTGGACATCGAGTTTTGGTATTCGTTTACGAACATAAATACTGTCAAATTAAGTACGGCTATGGATACCAAGTACTTCCAGATTATTTTTCAATCGGATATCTGAAGGTTTCTAATAATTTCCGATACGGATTAAGTTATTTTTTGTATGTATCATATTTCACTTATATAAAATACGTTAAAAATATGAAACAGAGATTTTACTCTTGCTAGTGAAACATGAAATTAATCTCGGGGACGCTTTTAGGGCAGCCACAGACCTACCTATTCTGTTGTACTAGAACAGAACAGAAAAGAATTGTAATCGGGGAGACTAGAATGCAGTACCTACTAAACTTACCTCTCGTCACATACCTTCCGACCCGAATCGGCAAGAAAGCCCGATCAGCAAGCAACCGGCCTGCATCGCCGATCAGGGCTATATTTCATAAAGCGACAAATCATAATAAAACTACAAATGTCAGTCGAATACTCCAAACCTGCGTTTCATATAACAATAAAGCACGACATTTCGATAGTTTGACTGACATTTGTCGGTTCGATTGCCCTTTTTCAGTGTACTATATTTTTTTAAAACAGGTCCCAGAACGTTTCGGCCAGTCAGAAAGAGGCGTGGCTTTCTTACCTACTAGCTCCGTATATCGTCACACACAGCCCGGTTACAACTCGGTGCCGGCGATTTTGGTTCAGTGCGCGTGCAACTGTGCGCTTAAAAACATCTTTTAAATGTTACGAATCCACAGAAATTTTGTAAAAATCAAATAACTTATCTGGGTTATTTCTTAATTTTGCTCTATTCGTGAAAAATTGGCATTGGTAGCCTGTGTAAGTTAAAAGGGTGAACCCAGTACCTTCTCTCCCTTTTTTGATCTTCGTGGTAAAGAGTAAGCCAATGCAGATCAGCCCCCCGATTCAGAACCTTTCGGTAACTCAGTTGTCGATCGATATGGTATTATTTATTCTGTGAATTCGATTTGAAATCATTCAATTCAATACATTATTCATTCACAATATCGAATCGAATCGATTCAGTACGCTATCGAAAGGTTCTGAATCGGGAGGCAGTTCATCTTTGTCCATTTTACGATTTATCACGCACTAGTTATCCTCTGTCTGTCTACGTCTCTCGGCAAGCGCTAGATTACGACTGAGAGCGAATCAAGAAAGCCCGGGACCAGAACAGAATAGAAGACCGAACAGAATAGAATCCGGATTCTATTCTGTTCTAGTAAAAACAAATAGAACAGAATCGGTAGGTCTAAGTGGTGAGTGACGCCATCTACGACGGTGACGACACGTCCGGTTCGACGCATATTTGATATCCGGTCAAACTGAAATTTTTATTTATGTTTCGGTTAGGTACATAGACATATCTAATATGTGCCAAAAAAACAGGTTAACAAAATAATAAATTAAAATTAAAAATAATAAAATTTCGAATAGTACTTATTCATTTTATATCGAATAACCGATAGTTTTGGATAAGGATATGTGTTCATATCATAACATCACTACTGTGTAGGTATAAAGTAGGTACAATGAATCGATTCTTGGTAAACAAAACAAGATTCCACAATATTTGTATTCAAATATAGGTAATTTATAGATATTGAAAAGACTTTGTTTTTAAACGACTTCAAATAAGGAGGTTTAATGGTTGGTTTCTTTTATTTAAGTAGGTATGTACTTAGGTAGGTAAACCTAGGTAGCTAGGTATTTCTCAAGATTTCTGAGCAGATATGGAAGTATTTTTGTTTGAAAGGGTAGACCCCGGGAAGTCCCATATTTTCTTGACTTAATTATTATTCAGCCGTCAGCCTATACGAGATCAGAACCAATGGCTCTCAAACAGCTTAAGAGCAACAAGGCACCAGGGGAGGACGGAATAAGGGTATTGTTTAGAATCGTGCCGCACGAATTAAGGAGGGGAGGGTGTGGGGGAGGGGTAGGGATGCCCCCCCTTGAGTGGGGATGTGAGGAAACTAATAGTTTTGGATAAAAAAATAAAGAAGTTTTTGAGGTTAAGTATGAAGTTTTATAATTGGAAGTGCCGGACTCAAAGTTTTGGGTATTGTTTAGAATCGTGCCGCACGAATTAAAGGGGGGAAGGAGGGGAGGGGGAGGGTAGGGGACGCCCCCCCCCCCCTTTAGTGGGGATGTGCGGAAACTAATAGTCTTGGAGAAAAAAAATGAAGTTTTTGAGGTTAAGTATGGTTTTTTTTTGAGTTTAAGTATGAAGTTTTATAATTGGAAGTGTCGGACTCCGGTATGGGCTCTCGGCAGTACTCTCGCGAGGTTGCCCCTGAGCGAGCTACTGGCTCCGCGTTTTTATATACACTCTAGGGGCGTGACGCACAAGACCACTTGGAGTCGGGGTGCTCCGTGTCGGTTCTGTCACTTATTTTGAACCCAACCTACTCATGTCGGAATGCCCTGAGTAGATTCTGAGGCTCATTTTGAACCTAGCATCTCAATCTAATTTATTTTGTCCAGTAAAGGAGCAGAATGACGGACGAGCGAACTCGCATCGGCCATTCACGAAACGTGCCTGATTGCCTGCACTATGTTTGTCTCGTTCTTGCATATATGAGACAGGAAGAGACAAACCGTTATGAGCCTACGAAACATTTTTGGGCCTGAATACATATCCTTTTAGCCACTATTTGCGTTCCATAATAATACAATTTTCTAATTTTAAATTTCAATTATCTCAAGAAATATAAATTTCCGCATAATAAGCAAAATATTATTTGAAGAAGGGGCTCCCCGCTACATGTTCCACTCATCATTTTATCGAAATTCGTGCGGCACGATTCTAAACCCAACCCCGGAAAAACGACAGAGCTACTGAAAGCGGGTGGAACACCGGTACTAAAAGTCCTTCAGAAGCTGTTTTACTTCGTCATCCTTGAGAGTACTACGCCAGAGGCGTGGCACAGGACCCTAGTGGTTGGTGGTTGATCTCTGATTCAGTCGAGACCTGAGCAGTGCTGCAGTCATTACCTACAGCGGTGCCAGATTGACTACCGGTACATCAAAGTGTTGAAGTGTTTGAACAGCAAGGCCACCATGACTGTCGTCTCCAAGATCGGAGCACGAATTCTATCAAATTGCAAAAAAGGGTGAGACAGGGAGACGTTATTTCAATATTTGCTGATGATATAGTCATCATGGCAGAAACCCTGGAAGACCTAAGCACAATGCTCAGTGACCTCAATATTTATTTTCAACAGGTGGGTCTTAAAATGAACATGGGTAAGACGAACATCATGTCAAATGCCCATGTCATACCCATGCCGGTTTATGTTGGGAATGATATAATTGAAGCTGTTGATCACTACGTCTACTTAGGTCAGACGATCCAACTGGGTAGATCCAACTTCGACAAAGAGGTCAACCGACGAATCCAACTCGGATGGACAGCGTTCTGGAAATTACACCATATCTTCTCGTCGCAGATACCACAGAGCCTCATGAAAATAATCAGTGCGTGTTGCCAGTGATGTCATACGGAACTGAGACGTGGTCGCTAACTATTGGTCTCATACACAAGCTCCTGTGAGCTTGTGATCAAGTCGCTGCGCGACTTTTCGCGAAGCGTGCAATGGAGAGAGCTATGCTCAGTGTTTCACTACGTGATAGAATCCGAAACGAGGAAATCCGTAGAAGAACAAGGTTACGGACATAGCTCTCAGAGTTTGCAAGTTGAAGTGGCAATGGGCAGGCTTACCATGACAACCGCTGGGGAATAAAGGTTCTCGAATGGCGACCAAGAAAAAGCAAGCAAAGTGTAGGAAGACCCCTCACACGATGGACCGACGACATTGTAGCCATCGAAGGAAGTAGGTACGTGGATGGAGGTGGCACAAGATCGTTCATCATGGCGCTCTTTGGGGGAGGCCTATGTTCAGCAGTGGTCTTCTAAAGGCTGAAATGATGATGATGAATTATTATTTTTCAGTAAATCCATTAACTTGTGGCTTTGCCCGCGAGGACAATATTCATGTTTTGCATGGAAACTTAATTATTTTTCAAAAATAAAAGTACTATAAGTTACTCCTTATAACATCAGCAGCCTGCCAGTGAAAGCCCCGTCAAAGTCGGTCCAGCCGCTTCAGAGATTAGCCGGCACAAACAGAAAGACAGACAAAAATAAAATGTATTTTTTGTTATTATGTGCCGTATAAAGTCTCTGAGTTAGTACCTACTTTCATATGCATTCAATAAAGAGCTGTTTTTTTTTGACATTTCAAACAGACACTTCAATTTTATTTATTTATGTAGATGTATACGGATAATTATAAACAAATGATTGTACCTAAGTACATAATGCAACAACTAAGTAAATATAAATACCTGCGTTCTATACTTATTTGTAATGACAAAAACAACTTAGTAACATATTCTGTGGTAACAGCAAGAATATTTACTAGTGGCTCTGTGAGCTGTAGACCTCGTGCGTACAAACTTTTTTGCAAACAAACTAGCGGTGCACAGTGGCGCCATCTAGTTACCTTATTGTACAACTAACATTAATAACCAAGGTGCTCCATAAATCCTTACCTAGTGGGTAAAGGGCTGATTCCACTGGTAGAAACCTAAAAGTGAGAAATTTACTGCATTTGAGGAGCTATTCTGCTCATCACGCCGAAGATCCCCATCAGCTCTTCATCAAATTTTTATGAGACCAATTATAGTTACTACCTTTCAAATAAAAAAGAACCAACGAAATCGGATCTAATAAGGCGGAGATATTCAGTAGCCTCCTTTTTGCCCCTTTTTGGGGGAAGTAAGTCCCAATCAAAAATCCCGGACGATTAAAAATTCTAAAAATTTGTTTAACCCGTATACCAAGTTTCATCTAGATCAGCTGAGAAGTGCGACCTGTAGAGGAGAACAGAGATCCGGTTGGACAGACATCCGCAGCCCGATTCCATAACTTGGCTTCAATCAGATTGTCACTTTTTTCATAGCAAAATCGACTCTATCGCAAAGCATTATTGAATTTCACGGCTTGAAACCGTCATGATCAACATTACGTAATCGCAGTGCTGGACATATGCCCAAGCTAAAACGGAGACGCTTCGCGTTCGCTCGCCAATTATCTCTATGGATTTATTTATTTATTTATTTATTTATTTATTTATATGGTACACAAAGTTATAAAAGTAATAAAGATTACAATGCTTAAAGATAACAAGTAATAGTTGAAAACAAAGTATTTTACAACCCAAAAAGAAAAGAAAAAAAAATGCATCACTAGATCCTGCACTAGGAAAACCTGTGTCGCAGGAATCTAGTAGTACTTATGAACATAATATTCATAATCATATTATTTATGAGTGTGACAAATGAACGATGAATGATGAATGAAATGATGATGTATGAGTGTGAACGATGAGTGTAGTGTATATTAGGGGGTGTGTGTGTGTGTGTGTGTATGCGTGTGAGTATATATCAAGTGATAACGAGTTTGTGCATGCCTGCTTATTTGTATAGAGACATGTACAAGAGTTATGCCAAAAAACAAGTTCATTTGTGATTACTGTTGCTCATTCATACTGTAACTGGGTGTTTGCGAAACCATAATATGCTTGTAGATACAGGAAACCATAGCTAGATCATAGTAGTTAGATGTATGGAATCGAGTAAATCTACGCTAAGAGGGAAGTTGAGCTATGCTTAAGGAATTCATAAGTTAAGTCAAATGTCTATAGGTTAAGTTAGTAAATTTAAGCATACTAAGTTGATGAAATAGGTTGTGGTATATCACAATATTTTGGGAATGAAAGAAATTTGGGCCTGTTTCTCTCCATAGAACGGGCAGGAATGTACTTTTTGTGCCTAGAATTCCCGGGCTGGTTGAGACGAAACAGACCCCTACTGTCATCTGTAAAGCCAAGGTAATGTATGTATGTCTATATGCCAAGGTAATGTATGCTGTGCTGTAAATTTGTATAATCTTTGTGCCGTACTTTTGTTTGTGTCATAGACATTTCCTACTGGCCGGTTCCTATATCTTAAAACGAACCCTTTTTCCTTACTGTCCGTAGGCATTTGACATAAACGCCATACAAAAAACGTCAAAAAGTAACGAGACGTTGGAAAAACGCCTAGTTTTATGGCAATGCCCAAAAATCTAGGGCAATCTAGTACCCATAGTACAGGGTATCCTAGTTTGGGGCTAGGTAATTGGTGTGGAATTGTCCCGAATATATTATTATTATTATTACTATTATTAATGCTTTGTGTTGATTCAAAGCACCCGTAGAGCAATAGCGAAGGAAATGTCTAAAGGGAAAATTCCTTACTATATGCCGTAGACAGAGTCTGTCTACGAAAACGCCCCACCGGGCGTCCATCCATGGGACTAAAATTGATATTGTTTCATCTCCTGACGTTAGTCACAAAATACATAATAGTGCAAAAACCTTAGTTTCGTGGACGCTCTCTACTGCCAATCTATATTTTGGCAAAGGGCATTGATTAGCGCCATTTTGGCGCAGATAGCAGCTGCGCCAAAATGGCGATAATCAAATACTCTCATTTCGACGTTCGTCAAGAGCCTGTCTAGAGTACGTAGTAATATGCAATTGTCTGTGCCTGGTACCAACTAGCCAGCCTATTATTTTTTGTACTTTGTTCCTACCCATAGAAATATGCCTATAATCCTACCACTGTCTGTCGGTCGAAGTGTATTATTTGTCATAAATTGATGCCTATGTAGTTTACTATAATAACAGCAATCACACAGTAGCATTTATACCTATACTTTATTCCCCCTTTTTATAGGAAACTGCGAAAAAATTATACCTACTTACCATTATAAACACGCCAATGCTAGTTTATAACAATGAACGTTTTCCCCGCTTATTGTTGCCGACTCACATATACCTACTTAGTTAATTTCAGTGGGTGCTCTAAAATTGAAACTTCCGATGAACATACCTACTAACTTAATGGAATGAGACCACATGCATTTGCGCTCTGAATGATGTAAGTTTCTAAAAGAAACATGTTTTATCAGGAACGCCTCAGTCGAAATATTGACGGTAAATCAATTCGTAATTATGTAAACAAAACTATACGATCTGATTCGATTCAACATTTCGAAATATTATATTTCTGTAGGTACATTATTTTTACGTTTAAAACTCTTTAAACAATGATTTATTTGAATTATTTTAATAAAATACCTAAGTACATAAAATAAACTTTACTCTTATTTGCCCTTGTTATTATTAGGTATTCTGTGCTCTAAGTTAGTCACTTAATCACAGTACATATAATTAGTCTTTACGGAAAGTAGTGTATCGAAGCATTGTTTTCGAGTTTGATGTCTACTGCCAGTCGGAGAACGATGGTTGCCACCTGTGGGTCTTTACCCGGCTACAAAAAAGGAAGGTTATGATTTTATCAGAATACCTATGTATGCATGAATGAATGTATGTATGTATTTTCGTCTGATTGTACATGACCACACTTTACAGCCAACCTTTTAAATTTGTAGAAATCTTCTATAAGTAAAACCAGAGTTTTTAAGCTACTTACAAAAACTTACAAAAAAGGAGGCTATCGATTTCACGCGTCTGTCTACACTCATATTATAATAAGGAAAGATTTGTTTTTTTTATGTTTGTATTTTTGTATCTTTGTTTGTAACGGACAAACGAAAAAAATACTGAACCGATTTAAAAAAAAACACCTTTTAGAAAGCTACGTTTTCAGCGAGTAACATGGGCTCTATTTTATTTTTCATGAAAGTATGATAGTACGAAAATTGCAATATTGTAATCCAAGGAAACAATAAAAATATTTTCCCTAAAAAAAAAGACTTCGAATTCAAATGTTCTTTTCTAAACAAACACTAAAAAGAATAAAATATATTACAATAGAACCAGAACACTATCACTTTAAGAAAATTGAAAATGTAATACCGATTCAAAAATACAATTTTAAACAGAAAGAGTTATAATAGTTTCTTGTTCTGGGGTTAAAAAAAGAATCTTACATAAATTAACGACTAAGATTAATTTTATACAGTACCACACTCTATGTTTATTCTTTAAAATGTGAAAGAACATTAACATCAAAACAAATTGATTTATTAATAAAAACTAAACCATTTTTGATAAAATTAATGTGGGAAATCAATAAAAGTCTATCGTTTTAAATAAACCAAGAATCATTCAAATTAGTTTAGAAATCCTTCATCCTTATTAACCCAATAAAAAACTGCTGAACCAATTTTGATGAAGTTATGGGACTACGCTGAAAGTGTGCCCTTTTGAATAAAACAACAACCATTCAAAACGGTTAAGTAATCTTAGAGATTTGGGGCAATATAAACACAAAATGAAATGGATGTACTAGAAAAACTATTGAACCAATTTTGATACAATTTATATGGGACCACCTGGAGAGTATACCTAATCAAACAAAAAAAGTTTTTTTTAAAGAAATCGGAGTACATCAATAAAAAAACATGCAGTCGAACATATAGCCGTTTCCTTTTGTGAAGTCGATTAAAAATATACAATGGAATGACACGTTGCTAAGGAAACGAAATAATAACAAGTCTGGCAAGTACGTGAGTAATGATTAGACATTTCTTACTGTCGTTGAAATAATGATGAAATTATTGTCTATGGGTAAAAAAATACCATGATCGTTGCTGCAAAAGATTTTGAATTACGCTTACTGGCGTTTTTTTTTTAGAAGTTACAATACTCTATTATTCAATACTATAACAAAAACTGTATGAGTTTCATTTTTGTCTGTTTGTTTGTCTGTATAGTGATCGCGCATCACGCCGAAACTACTGAATGAATTCAAATGAAACTTGGTATAAGTAGTTTGAGTTCATACTGCGAGGTAGGACATAGGATACTTTTTATCCCGAAAAATTAAAGGACTCCCGAAGGATAGGGGTTGAAAGTTATTTAAAATAACACGTACCACGCTGAAACTACTGAACGGATTTTGATGCAAATTGCTACAGTCATAGTTTATATAATGGGTTAAAATGGAGAATACTTTTTATCTCGAAAAAATAAAGGGTTTCTGGTAGATAGGGGTCCAAAGTTTTGTTAATTTTGAAGTAATAAATAATCTGCTATCTGCTGCTATTGTTCCTTTATTTTTTGTGTGTGCAATAAAGAATGTATCTATCTATCTTTTTTGGAGGGTACTCGATATTCGATACTGAAGCCAAAACTGTTTTTTTTTTTTGTCTGTCTTTCTGTATCTTGACCGCGCATCACGCCGAAACTACAGAATGAATTCTTGGTATGGTCTGAGTTCAAACTATGTGGTAGAACATTGGATACTTTCCATCCCAAAGCAAAACTAAAACAAAATCTGTCCATTTCAAGTCAACGGCAGCCAATGGGCAGCCACAATAACATCTTCCATACACGTGCGCAAGGGCATAAAGGTACATATTCAGCCTACTATAGGACGATATCGCTATAAAAAGTTTGAAAACGTATTAAAAATCAACTACTTACCGCATAGAAAGCCAAAATATTCAAATTAGTTTCATAAAATAAAGTTTACTATAAGTAAAAAATAAAAAATAAATACAAAAATAAAACTTTATAATAGGTACCTACTGAATTCAGTTATTGACAAGCAGTTGATTATCAAAACAGATATCCTATCAAGGAATAGGATTATCATAGATGACAAATAAAGATAAAGCAAAATGTTTAGGTTGCAAGTAAGTATTGTACCTACAAATTTACGAGAGTTCTAGAGATTAATACAATACCTAGTTAAGTTATCATACCTACGGTTTGTATAATATACCTACCTACAATAAGAACTACGGTTTGCTTCGACTTGTTACCATCTCGGCCTATCATCAAATCAAATAGGATTTCGTGTCCGAGTTGCCACATCATTACATTAATAAATTATTTCATGCCTAAATCGGATTCCCATACAAACTCTTTGATTTGCATCACTCCAGCTAACAGACACAGGCTCAGGCCCAGACCAAGTGAAATGAGAACTTTTTACCGATTGATTATTAGAACCTAATGATTTTTTATTCACTTGTTTTCACTTTTCACAAGCTAGCTTAAATTCAATTTGTGTAATGTTCTAAATGGTGTTAATTGCTGTTAAATATTGCTATTTAAGTAGTCAAAACCTCGGTACGTTTTCTGAAGAAAATAAAAATGAATATGACTCGGAAACAAAAAAAAATATATATATAATATAGCATATGTATATAGTTCTATAAATACAAAACGATATATATGAATAGAAATAAATAAACAATAAATGCATAATATCAATAATGGAAAACTTAAATAAACAACAGAAACTTTGGAAGACAATCAATTTGATTATCGTGACAAGTTTGTGACAGCTGATCGCGGCGCAAGTCTTTCCATACCCATATTTCGTGCAAAATGGGAATCTCACATTATTTGAATATCTAAGTACTTAGTTCGCAAAGCAAAGATATCGTCATCAGTCTTACAGCCAGAGCACATTTCCGTTGAACACATCCGTGACAAGTTCGTGACAGCGTGAGCGCTGATGGCGGCCCAAGTCTTTCCGTACCTACCCACATTTCTTCAAAATGAGAATCATCAGTCTTGTAGTGGCCCAAGCTGAACCTGAACACGACTCAGTTTGGGGTAGTAGCGTAGACCGTTGGTTGCGACGCAACTCGTTTATCGCTAACCCGCATGCCCAGATTGGGTTTGTACTATTATTTATTCTGTGGCTTGGTGATAATAGACAAAACCCCCAACATGAACGACACAACAATGCTGAAGAACGAGCTAAGTGGCGTACATTAGGGGAGGTCTACGTCCATCAGTGGACAAGTATAGGCTGATAGTGATGATGATGAGTGCGAGAAAATGTGGCACAGGGCGAAACAAATTTATATTCACAGAAAAGTCGTGTTTTTTTTCGTTTTTTTGATGTTGCGTTGGCATCTAGAATCAGTTTGTCAGGCCGACCGAGGGCATCTGACATGGCTAAGCTACTGCTATCAATCAATATTAGTAGTAGAGTAGCGGGGACCGACGGCTAATTAGCTTCGACGGGCACATTTAAATGTGCCCGCCGAAGCACGGTGCGATAGAAATCCGCATATAACTTAGAAAAGTCATTGGTAAGGAGTCGAGGACAGAAAACGGTTTCGTTGGATACTAAAGCACTCAATCCTTGGCTACCACCGTTTATCTTGGAAAGTAGGTATTAGTTTTGTATAGATTAGACTTACTCATGTGTCTATCTGTCTCTATGTTTAGCTGGAAAATCATTGATCAGGCAACCTCGGGACGTCGCCTTGACTGACTTCAAAGCTCTCATTCATATCGGCCTCCTTGATCGCCAGCCAATCGTAGTCCTTCTACAAACTGTCCATGAAGATGGCGTACCTACTTGACATTGGCACAGAATAAATAATAGTACAAACATTGGTTCCGCTTTGCATGAGCGTTCATGCAGTCTCTTGTGCCGTACGGTTCGACTGTAACGGTTAATTAGGTTTGGTCAGTTTACATTACACAGGTGTTGGGCAGATGGTTTGCCAATGGTATGGTAATTTGATACTTATTCCCAACTAGCTACGCCCCGCGGTTTTACCAAAACAATTTTCCAGATTTCCAGGACATATTTGGAAAAGAAGACTCAAGAACTTCTCATAGTCAAACAAATAAACCTCAGTGAACATGTTTATAAGCACTCGATAACTAGTTACGAACTAAAAAAACATTATTACGTACCTACCGTACGTAATTCAAAATCCTTGGCCCCTACACAAGAAATAATAATAATTAAACTCGAATGCCCTTCCAAAAACGAACTAAAATGATTTTATTACAATAAATCATTTATTGTTGGCTCATCCAGGCCTTCAATTTGATAGGGGTATCATTTAAGTAATGCAAAATTAGAAGTTTTCAATATGGAGCTGCACTGCAGCAAAAGGGATAACATTTCGAAATAAAAACTGACCTATTTTTCTCGAGATGATGTAAGGATTTTAACAATACATCTAAATTTGTTCAGGAATTTAAAACTTATGGTGGAATAAACAAACTCACATACATATACATACTTACATGAACCCTGAAATCATTACACTCCTTTTCTGGGCAGTCGTGCAAAAAGGCGAAGTCACTTCTAACACTGGTCGTCTATAAACAAATATACTTATAAATAAATATTTATGCTAGGTACTCAATTTTGTTATTTAGGACAGGATCCATTCCTTTGATTATTCTTACCTCATTGGTATTACCTTGAGAATGAAACTGCCAAAACAGTTAGCTGATATTATAGAATCATATAATTATATCAAACAAAACTCTTCGTACTAGACTAGAAGATGCCTATTCTGAACGGAAGGAAATAAAAGCAGGGGTACCGCAAGGAAGTGTTTTAGGTCCGGCCCTGTACCTGCTATACACTTGTGATATCCTGAAATAGAAAATAGCATCATTGGGACCTTTGCTGACGACACTGCTATAATGGCTGTTGGAAGTACCCATGAAGAAGCAGCAGAAAAGGTCCAAATGGCTGTGAATCAAGTCTATGACTGGACCATAAAATGGAAAATTAAACAGAATTAACCTAAATCAATCCATATACACTTTAGTTGCAAAAAGCATCATTATTCACCAATTTTTATTTATGATAAGCAAATCCCTTATGAGAATACAGCAAAGTCCCTCAGTATGACACGACACTAAACTCCTCTGGAAAGCTCATGTCAAGAAAAAAAAAAGAGTTAGAACTACGGTTTAATGTATTGGCTGCTTAAGAGACACTATGCTGTCAACGCACAATATTTTTTGAAATATATAAACTAGTCCTAATGCCAGTGTGGACCACCTATGGTATACAGCTGTGGGGCTGCACCAAAAAGAGCAACATATAATCAATACAACGCTTCCAGAATAAAGTACTGAGGAAAATAGTGAATCGGGACCATAAAGTAGAGTTTGTTGATAAAGTAGTCAAGAAATTTGCAGAAGCTCATGAAAAAAGACATCATCATGTGAATGTCGAGGAAATCCAGCTCCTCGACCACATGGACATAGTGAGAAGACTCAAAAGAACAAAACCGTTCGATTTAGTGTTAGTGTATTAGTAAAATAAGGTTCAAGTGCTACGTATAAAGAACACATGAACAAAGTCTTCGCCTTAATACGAGACTGTACGAAAAGTATTATTGGACACATTCTTAGTTCTATTCAATCTAACAGTAGATAAATTTAAATTACTTATTAGCCTAATTGATGGCTAGATTGTAATATAAATAGGGTATACTTAAAATGTACTCTAGAGAAGGAAAAATATATATATATACCTTATTGGTAGCAATGACCCGTTCATATTCCTCTGCTCTCTACAGAGATTCTTCAGTTTTATTATATTCCTCTATTCTTTCTCGAAGCATGTTTTCTCGACGAATGTACATAGTATGGGCTGATCTTTATTGATGATGAGTTATTTGCATTGTATTGAGTTATTTCCTCGGAGAAAATAACTCACCAGTACCAGTCGTTTATTTTCCCGAAAAAAAAATTGCAGGTCACTCTCAATCTTAAAAAAGATGTCAGGAAACGTAACAGCGTTAATAAAATGACCCAACAAAAGTCGTGCCCAAGTAGGTGGGTCTTAAAAGTCGTGTCCAGCGCGTCATCAGTCGTACATTTTTCATGCAAGCGAGCACACGTCATATCTTCGCGTACGTTTTAGTTTTATCATGAACTACAGCTGTGAATCATCATGCCAGCATGTGTTGTGAAGAGGTGCAGGAGCCATACAAGATTAAAATGTCCAGGGATCACTTTTCACTAGAAGTAGTTGCAAAATTATAATTATATTCAAAGACGTTCAAATACATTATCAAACCGCGATGGTCAATACTATGCAAAATGAAGTCAGTCAATTTTTGCACTAAAGTTTTTTTTCTACTCGATGAAATTTTGAAATTAAGCTGTTATTTTTTCACGTAGATGATTCATACCGAAGAAACGTCAACATATTTAGGAGAATACTAAACAAAATGAGAAAATAAACAATAATGAACGATTACAGTTGGTATGTAATATAGGTTCGGCTTTTTCGACTCATGGGAATAACAATAGCATTAAAAAAACAGTTCATAGTTTGATCGAATTAAAGCACGTTTAATTTTTCAGGCTAATGAAAATTCACCTTCTGGAAATTTTGAAGTGTTTGATTTACCTGAGTTGCTCAAAAAAACAAATAATGCAAACCCTCAAGCGCATAAGGCACAAAAACTTGTAAGATTTCACTATTATTTTTTGCACTTAATATTTAGGTTCGATAGGAATTTTTATTTTAGCTGTATATGTTTATCTATTTCAATTAGAGACAGTCTTTCATAGATTTGAAACTGATCTTCAATAAGGTTATTTTCAGGAGAATAATATCAACACTGAATGTAATGACGGTGTTGAAGAAGAACCAAGAAAAACAAAATTAAAAAATAATCTTATATCAACCGAAGTCTTTAGTTTTGAAGACAGAGGATCATGCGTTACGCCGATAAATATACCATCGTCAGATATTGAATCTGCTCTGAATACTCCTAAAACACACATTTTAAAGCAAAAACTAAGAAAAAAACCATTTTGGCAGTATAACGACTATCACAGATCAGAAATCTACAACGCCCAAATAAAAGATTAACTATGAAGAATATTTCACTTAAAATATTTTATCCCAATTGAAGAAAAATGGATTTGGCGATACTACAGAAAATACTGCATTGGATGATTTTTCGGACGATATAGTTTTAGCCCTTAAAAGGAAAAAGTCAAAAGTTACTTTGATCTTTGATGGCTGTGCATCCAACATCGCTACGGCTAAGATGTTGGGTTGCAATTTTGAAGACACAAACTATTCAAAATCGTTTTTTGACCACCCATCTACCGGAGACCCAGTAGTTGTAATGTTAGATCCATTTCATATGGTGAAACTTGTGCGTAACACATTAGAGGAAAAAGACACTGGTAGATAAAAACAAGAAAAAAATTGAGTCGGCACATTTGCAGAAACTGAAAAATGTTCAAGATATCGTTGGATTGCATTTTGGGAATAAATTGTCAAATCGATCGTTTTTATATCTATACTTCCGAAATAATATCATGAACGTGAAACTAGCGATTCAAACCTTAAGTCAAAGTGTAGCTGATGCGATTAAGTTTGGTTCGCAACAGTTAAACATGCCTGATTTTCAAGAAACAGATGCAACTGTTAGCTTTTTAGAAACGTTTAACAACCTTTTCGACATACTAAATTCAAGACCGACCGATACGAATTTAAACACCCTTTTTCAGTGGTAGAAAAAGAAAAACTACATGACGTTTTGGATCAAAGGTCTCTAAATCAATGTGCAGTCAAAAAAAACTCGAACAGTAATGGACAAAGAGTAACAGTATATACTAACTCCTTGAAACCAGTGACCAAAACTCAGTTCAAAACTGGACTTCTAGGACTCCTCATATGTATTTCAAGTTTTAAATTACTTTTTGCACGGCTAGTAGAGTTACAAATATAGAAATTTATTAAACCATATTAAGCCAAGATCATATTGAGTCGTTTTTGGAGTGATCCGCAACCACGGCCGTTGCAACAATAACCCAAACGCCTGACAGTTTATTGAAATATATAAAAATAATTTACTGAACTTGAACCTCAGTTCTAAATTCACAGGCAACCGTATACCATTACCAGGCAATCCAATACCATTGGAGGACATTCCGTTTTAAATTTCTCAGAATCCGTCTTCACTACATTGCGAAGAAAGATTATTTTTTAATGTCTTCTGGACAAAAACTTAATAAATTAATTATATTTCGTGGGACAAAGAATTTAATGAATTGAAAGTGAGCCAAAAAACCATTGTACAATAATATTGTTTTATTACTGACTTGGTCCGGTCCACTTATTGCATAACATCGTCCACGCCGCTATGACTCAGCTGTCATAGCAGACATTGCAGCACGCGCGTGAACCAATCCCTGCTTTCGTTCTGAATTTAAACCAATCACCAAGCATGTCTATTTGTAACCTCGGAAGGGATTCGTACTTTGAATCTTACGTCGTTTTGGTTTGTAGTAGGGGCACTTTTAATGTGGCATTTGTTCTGAATTAGAGTTCCTGAAGTTAAACCACAGAATAATGAAACTAATAAAACGTGGTAGGTACAACAATTAAAATGGCTATGAATTAAAACAAATCACAAATATTTTTCACTTTTATTATTTATACATTTCTGTTTCCCATCGTGGGCCTGCCTATTTACATACATAAACTTAGTAAATATTCTACAATAATCAAATAATAAATTGTGGATATAAGTGTTTTCTTTACCTGACTTCAAATTGGGTACTTTTATAACTGTATATACAGAGCGTTTGTGTATTCTAATATAACGAACTCTGAACTGATAAAGGTACATTATTATACTTTTGCAAATAATATTATGACTAATTAGTGTGAGCCAAGACACGACAAAGCCAAAAAGGTAGGAAATTAAAAGTGCAGATATTAAACCTTCAAATATATGCGTCAAACACAAATTCTAAATACATAGTTATATACATAATTTCACAAATTCATCTCTTCACAACTCCTGTGAACTAAAAGTATACAAAACACTTCATTTGTTATTAAAATAAAATTATCCAAGGAATATTTACACCAACAAATAGGCAAAACTACCGCTAGTAGTACATTTGTCATGTATTATAACTTATAATTTATCACATCATCACGTACTAATTTATACCAAAAATATTATTATTAAACTATTAATCATTAATCACGACAACAGATAACATTGAAATATCACATGATGAAATGTTTAAACATTCATTACAATAACACTTGCAAATGGCAAATTTAAATAAGAATAAAGCATCTACATAAACAATACTTTAACCAAAGGAATTTCCTTCTAGATAGGCTGGCTCATCGTAAGGAACAATCAATAAGATTATAAATAAATACATAAGAGAAAAAAAAAAGCAAAAAAACTAATTCCCGATATTTCAGCACTTTTTTAAATAGTTTGGCTCGTCGTAAGGAACGATCAATAAGATTATAAATAAATACATTAAAAAAAATACGAATTCCCGATATTTCAGCACTTTTTTTTTGTTTGTTGATGAACTGAACCCTAGTCTGTGGCCTCTGTTTGATATACCACCAGCGGGACACATATTATGGTAATATTTTATTACAATATTTATAATAATCATTATAACATAACTAATACTTATGACGCCCTATAATGAATGTTAAGGATTTCTTTTTTGTTTTAAAACAAAATAAGATATAAAACAAACAAAGAAAAATATCAATGTGAATCAGAATGATGCTACTGCTCTGTCATATCGAATAAAAATAATTCATCCGAGTCTAGGCCTAAACAACATAATATGTGAAAATCATTACTACACCACCTTTTGCAAGGCAAATACTTGTGCCGTAAAAAGGTATTTTATACTTATCTATACTAACAATGAAGCAGTAACAAAAATTCTGTACAACGAAGATAATTAAAAATTAATGTTCTAAGGACTTAAAATAAGCTACCGAAAAGAATATAACATATTTTTAAATAGCGTCTGTCTGTTCACGCATCACGTAAAAACTAATTGACTGATTGAAATGTGGTTTTTACTGTTGGATAGCTTAGGTTGTAACTTAAAATCTGATGTACTTTGTATCTCAATCCATTAAGAAGAAGCCGAGCAATCGATAAAAGACTACTGGACGGCTGGAGGAATATTGAAGAAATGTTAGTATATTGTACTTTTAATCCTGGCATAACACATTACTTTTAATACAGAGAAATGACCACGCGGGCAAGATGCGGGCACAGTTAGTTTATAATAAATGTAATCTGCAATATCAACAATTCTATTTTGCGACATAAATTACGACTTATGTTGCAAGGCACTAAAACCTAATCTACAAATATATTTTCTGTACACGGGACTGGATTTAAATTAGAAGATTGTTAAGTCTTCCTGAAGCTACCGATTATTACACCAAGGTGTATCTGCAGATTTTGTATGTAACTGCATGGTTTTAACAAGATATTTTTTTTTCTGCCCTAATTATTTTCATGGATACCAAATATAATGTAGTTATTTATACCACTGAGGCAATAATTTTCACGCGCGACTAGCCAATTTAATGTATAGTTAATAAATATATACAATGATTACTCTTCATTGGTTGTAATTAGACAATCATAGTGTTTGCCACAAGCCCGTATAGTAGTCGCAGCGAACCTGTGTTTGTGACGTTAGGCTCTGTGAACGATTGCGCAGGTACTGCTGTGAGGATAAAACAACATAAAGTAAGAGCGAGATAGAGTATGCGAAAAACGTAAGCGAGTGACCGAGGCAGTTATACAATGCCTTCACCTTCAACACTGGGATTGCACCTGAAAAATAGCTGTTTGCGCAGCGACTAGCAGACAAATTCCGAGACACAAACTTCCGCTGCGAGTCTGCGACTACTGTACTGCATATCAGTCGCCTAAAACCAAAATCAGTTGACTTCACTAATGTGTTTAGGATTAAACTGATTTTGGTTTTAGGCAAAATACACACAATGATGGTGGCAAAACGAAAGGGCGATAAACACGCTTTTTAGAAAATATACTTATCTTCCGCTCCATTTTTTATGCGCGGCCATGTTAAAAGGGTGAACGGACTGTACATAATCGATAGGTCTCACATATTTACGAATACAAACAATGCCCTAAAGTTAAATAACAATATTCTAATGTGACGAATTTACGAGATATTAACATCCCCAATGATATTATTGTAAGTTTCAATGTCAACATTTGTATTAAATTTTATGATTTGATTCCTCTAAGCCCATTTGATCATCGTACTACATACATCGTATGGTGGATATTGCAACTATACTCACGAAGCGTTTTAAAACCCTTATTATTGGAAAATACATACTCCGGTGTGTTTTCCAATTGCGAGTCTTCAACCGCCATTATAATAAAATCGCGGAATCGCGGCCACATGTCAAACTTTAATAAATCGATAAGAGGACTGCAAAAATAAAATAAAACTAGTATGTCGCATAACGTGTCGCGTTTCTGAATACTATAGTGTACTAGGGATACTAGTGTGCTATTTTTTTTGTCTTCTATCGATTTATTGATTAGTGGCGATTTGTTTTTCAAAATAGTAGTATTGTAGGTATGCCACAAAGGTTAGAAGGGCTTTAGGCACTTTATGGATCAAATAGTAGTCGCTAATATTATAAGGAATATAAATAAAACTATAAAACAATACATCAAACTTAAACATTGTATGGTATTGTTATCGCAAATAAACTAAATCACTCCGAATTGCAATGTATGGCCTCAACAATTTATTCCGCAAATATTAACATCACCGCCATCTATGACTCACCCCTTTCAAATTAGTATGTAGTGGTCAAACAGAAGCGCTATTGTTTTTACCAGACTGAGCAACGCAAAGCACTGGTAATGTGTTTATCAGCCTATAATTATATGTATCTGTTCTTTTGTGCCGCTCTAGAGACCAAACACATGGGTCGATTTTGATGATTCTTCCGTCATCGATTTATTTTAATCTTGCGAGCCAGACGCCATATAGTGAAAAAGAGATAAATGAAAGTCGACGAACTATGTTAAGTGGGGCATCATTGAATAGGTATTTGAAAATCATCTTTAGGTTTCTCTTGTGATTTTTCATTGCGAATGACCATTTGGGATCTATAACGGTTTAAAGTTGGTTAGCAACCATTCTCATTTAGATTGTTGCCTCTTTTTAGTTTTCTTTGCAGTCTTTTTGTCTTTCGATTATGTCTTGTTTTTAACCCCCGAACAAAGAGACGGGTGTTATAAGTTTAGGGTGTGTGTGAGTGGGTGTGTGTGCGTGCGTGTGTGTGTGTGTGTGTGAGGGTGTGTGTGAGTGTGTGTGTGTGTGTGTATGTGTGTGTCTGTGGCATCGAATGGCTCCCAAACAAATGGACCGATTTTGATGCGTTTTTTTTCTGTTCGAAAGCTGATGTGATCGAGATGCTTCTTAGCTATAATGGGGGAGGGAAATCGAGGGTTATATACATTTTTAATTTGTGCTTGTTAATAACTAACTTTACGGGATTGTTTGTATATGCGTTATATCGATTAATATTAGTCTGATCGCGGCTGGCGCTTTTAACTAATTGGCCTCGGTGCCCATGTCAAGAGGTTCGAACCCCTCTAGTCAAATATAGGTAAGGCAGATCTGCCTCATACGGATGATATACTAGCAAAAGAACAGTTTTAACATCTTCTGGGATTATATGCCAAATGAGCACTAACTACATTAAATGCAACTTTACTCATTCAAAATACTTATTTACATGACTATACTTAACAATACAGGGGAAGCAGCTGACGTAGCCTTAGTTTCTGCTATCATCATAGGTGTTAGTATTCATAAATAATGTAAATTGAAAAGGTTCTGAATACAGTAGACTGGTTGTAGAACCAGTCACACGTATTGGTGTTAGTATTCATAAATATTTTATATTGAAAACGTTCTGAATACAGTAGACTGGTTGTAGAACCAATCACACATATTGGTGTTAGTATTCATAAATATTTTATATTGAAAAGGTTCTGAATACAGTAGACTGGTTGTAGAACCAATCACATATATTGGTGTTAGTATTCATAAATAATGTATATTGAAAAGGTTCTGAATACAGTAGACTGGTTGTAGAACCAATCACACATATTGGTGTTAGTATTCATAAATAATTTATATTGAATAGGTTCTGAATACAGTAGACTGGTTGTAGAACCAGTCACACATTTAAATTAGCAAAGGTTTACCAAACAGTCCCAAGGATAAGCATTGTATAATGAATTAGTTTTATAACATGGGTCTCTATGGCAGCTACGCTAGTAGTTGAAAATAGTGATTTGTACTTCGAAATCCGTCTAGCTAGGTTTTTTAAAAGTAATAATCTGTCCAGTACCGGGCATTTTTTTTAAATAATATAAGAGCTGACGATAGTCAGTCGCCGGTACGCAACAGGTTAATAAAACTACATTATTGAAACATCGTTTTATCTGCCTAAGACCAGAAGTAATTTTTTAAATATTGACTTTAAAAAAAGTCATAGGTTAGGTTCTTTTATACCGTTTTTAACCCCCGAACTCAAAGAGAGGGGTCTTTTAAGTTTAGAGTGTATCATTGTGTCTGTTTCAAGTATCGTTGCTCCCTAACGAATGGACCTATTTTGATGAAGTTTTTTCTATTTGAAAGCTGATGTGATTGAGATGGTTCTTAGCTATAAATGCTCAATAGCCAAAAAGTTTTTAGCGCGCGCGCGTGCACGTACTATATAAAAGTGTAGGGGGGAGGATCTCCCAAACGAATGGTCAGATTTTGATGCGAATTTTTTATGGTCGAAGCTGATATGATCGAAATGCTTCTTAGTTATAATGTGCTTCTTAGACATAATGGAGGGTGGGGTATTCGGTATTTTTTTATTTGTGCTTGTTAGATACACGATTGAAGGCCTAAGTGGATTTTTAAGAAGAAATATTCCTATATCTGTTATCGAAGCTGCCACAGAATCCCCGTCAAAAAAAACACTGTATAGTTAGGTAGACTATTACCCATATTCATCAGATTTTTAACAAGTTGCCACATTATTTCGTGCGGTGTGGTAGAGATAAAAGCTCTCACCACAATGGACCTAACAGTAAATAGTCAAGCGAGTGCAGATTATATTTTAGGAAAAACGCAAATATGTTTTGGTTAATGTTAATTAATATTATGCAAATCGCAAATCTTGAGATTCTGATAACTAAGTCATCTCAAGTAAGGAAAAATTCAAATGCGAAAAACTTAAGACTAGTTATTAAGAAGTAGAAACTTACAGTTTCATACTGCGGGTGTAAGATATATATTGTTATATATTCAGGTGCTGTAATGCCTGCGATTTTTTATTTTCGATACAAGATTGCAGATTTTTAGAGCGGGCCCGAGCTTCAAACCCATGTACTTCATCATCATGTCGGAGTTCAGCAACAGCAGCGCTTTTCCGTCTATTTCCTGCAACAAATGTAAACACAGTTATAATGTAGCATGACCCTAGAATGTTTAAAGAACGAGGTGCGGCTGTGTCATGGACACGGCCGTGTGTTTTACGTACGTATCCGCTCGGACGCCTTCATTCTTTCACGTTCTCGGCACCGCTTCACTCTCTCATACGGTGTTTTATGGGTATCACTGCCATGTGGACGTTGCATTCGTCTTTAGCATTGCAACATTAGAATAGTCATGACCATGTCACTGTTGTCTCCTACCCGTCTAGGTAAGTACACACTTGGACAGTAGTACGAACTACGAAAATTACGAAACACACTGTGTGCTTCGTCAATCTACGTTTATGTTCTATGTATTATTCAAATTTTGGGCCATGGTGTTGGTGCATGACATTAAGGTAAAAACAAATAAAATCAAAGCACTAGTCGCTACTACGAAGCGTAAGTCGTTATGGGCAGGAGTGACGCTTGTTATCAGGCCAGCGGCCTGCTCGTCTCGTCACGACGCGCCATCATCATCATCATCATCATCAGCCTATATCCACTGCTGGACGTAGACCGCTCCTAATGCTCGCCACTGAGCTCGGTCTTCAGCTCTCTTCATACATTTTCTTCCAGCCGCCACGGCACTGCGCGATATATTAAAATACACCTGTGACAGACGGATTTATAAGGATTACTTTTTTATGGTTCCATATCCAAAGGGTCCAATTGGAGTCCTATTACTAAGTCTACGCTGTCCGTCTGTCTGTCCTACCTTCAGAGGGTTGTATCTTTTGAACCGTAATAGGTGACTAGTTCAAATTTTCACAGATAATGTGTTATAATGGCGGGCACCCTAAAAACAAATATGAAAAATAATAAGGGTACGTAATATGCATCTCCCATTTACCCTATACCTATTCATAGTATATCATACCATTCATTTATGAAACCCTAGTACATTTAACAATACGATAAAAAAAAGCTTGAACAACTATAAACGTGCCACCACACATCACACATAATTATATATTATAATATAAGCCATGACCATCCTTGCCACAAAGCACCACACACTCTAAATATACCTAATAGTACATATTAAAATAAGCTTTAAATTACCCTAAGGCGAACTCCTCATTTTTAATTGTACTATTATTCTTTCTGTGACGTCACTATCGGTTGACCTAATTAAAACACCACTTCATCTTGACCTACTTAATTCTCGGTATCTACCTGTGTCAGTATGTAAAGAAAATAATGTATGTCTATGAATTCTCTATTACTTAACCCAATTAACCAATATTAGTATTAGAGTTATCGGAGTGCGCAAGCCCGACTCGCACTTGGCCGGTATTTCTTCGTTTTCTTTACTACTATTATTACTATTAGCAGGCCAGTCGCACTCCGCAAAAAGAAAAAGTACAAATATTATACATACACTTTGCGGCCGCAATAATGCGGTTAATTCAGTAGTGTCAAGCGTGCGCTCGATGAGTCGCGCGCCGTGTGCTTACGATAAAGTACCTACTTACGTAACATTTTTGACAAATTTTATTCTTTTCTTAATTATGAGTACCAAGAAGAAACCTAGAATGTACTGCATAGCATTCGGTGTGACAAGTCTCGTAAAATACCCACATACTGACATTTTATTACGTAGGTAGCCATTTATTTTTCATTCATTATTAAGGATGGAATTCAGACAAGCACCTTTTATTCATCAAAGTGCAATTCCTATTAAGTTATAATCAAATAATGAGGTACTAGGTCTATTCTGATAAGAAAGTCATTATATTTAGTTAATAGAACTACCAACATTTATAATAATAAGTAAAAAAAAAACATTATTACATAATTGTTTATTCTGTTACAATATCTAAGTCATATCATATCACAGAATAATTACTAGTGCAAGTACCTAGTTATATCTTGATACAACCCTGCCGAGCGAAAAAGTGACAGAGCGATTCTGAAACGGTTAGAGCAATGGAAGCTCTCGCGCGTTGTAATACGGTACATTCTAGCCTGCACGCAATGGGTGAGCGCCTTCTATAAATGAAAGATCGCAACGCTATGCGAGTTAAATTGCACTTTATTGCGTTGTAGCGAGTTGCTATGTATTTAAATGACTTTACTCAGTTATCCTTCTGTACTTGTACTATTATTTATTCTGTGCTATTAGCCTGTGTTGTCCCATTGTTGGGCAAAGGCCTCCCAACATAACTTGCAGACATTGCAATCTTGTAAAATATTTGGCCAGTCTTTATTAAGCTCGTCCCGCCATCTCTTCCAAGATCTGCCGTCTTTTTCTTTAAGAAACCTGAAAAATGTGCCGAGAGTTAAGTCCTCCTGGACGTCGTTTAAAAAGTTTGACGGTGCTTACATGCTTCCTAAACAAGTCGGCGTGCGCGGCGAGCGCCTGGTCCGCGGCGGCTATGAACCCGATGACGTCCTCGACGGACCAGTCGGCGGGCGGCGCGTGCGGGGCGGGCGGCGGCGGCGCGCCCGTCGTGGAGGACGCAGGCTCCGGCCGGGCGGGCGACACGCGCGCCGTCTTGCCGCCCGCGCACGAGCCCCCCACTGCCTCCTCCTGCAAATATCACTCGCTTATTACACGAGTGCCCAAAAACGTAGTCATGGTTTTAGGGTTCATGTATGTATGTATGCATGCAAGTTTCTTTGTTCCACCATAACACATACTGGATGTATGGGGTTTCGTTAAAATCCATACGTCACCCCGAAAGACATAGGCTATTAAAAAAACTATTACTTCCAGGGCAGTGTCGTTTTTTCTCTTACTTCGATGATTTATTTGTTCATTGTTTGCTTGGGACAATTTTATTTAAAAACTAGTTGAACCCGCGGCTTCACAAGCGTGGTCTTTTCTCTAGGTTAAAAGTACTCTATGTACTATTCCAGGAACTTAAATACCAGTATACCAACATTTGATCAAAATTTCTTCAGCCGTCAAAAAGATCTTTATCGATTGCTCAGCTTCTATTCTTCTATTCATCGGTTTGAGATACGAAGTACCCCAAACGTAAGTCAAACCTTAAGCTATCCAACAGTGAAAACCGCATCAAAATCGGTCCATTAGTTTTTACGTGATGCATTAACAAAACAATTACAAGCAAACAGACACAATTTAAAAAAAACATGTTCAGAAGCTTAATTTAAGTACCCTAGACCATTTTTTTTATATCTTCTTCGTACATACTTGTTCGTACTTATTGCTTTAGTGTAAGTATAGATTCCCTATGATTTTATTTAAAACTAGCTGTGCCCGCGGCTTCGCACGCGTGGTCATTTCTCCAGGTTAAAAGTACTCTATGTGCTATTCCAAGACCTAAATGACAATATACCAACATTTAATCAAAATTTATTCAATAAGATTTTTATTGATTGCGCGGCTTTTGCAATCTACCTCTGATTGAGATACCACTTACACCAGTTTGTAAGTCAAATCCTTAGCTATACAGCAGTGAAAACCGCATCGCAACCGGTCCATTAGGTAATACTTGATGCGCAAACATACAAACATACAGACAGACAGAAAGTGCCCCCATACTCTCGAACACCATTCCGATTCAATCACAATCGCAACAGTGCGATTCAGCTAGAAAACCTAATCTGCACTGCAACGTGATCGTTACCTTTCAGTGTGGCAACATGTCGGCTATCCTTCTTGGTTTAAAAAATGTACACCTTCCCCCACTTCCCGACCTTTCTTCCATTTACCCTTCCCCTTTTCTTCCTACCCTTCCCTTATTTCTTGCCTACCTTCCTTCACTTCCCTCACTATTTCCCCACTTCCCCTACCCCTTTTAAATTTCACCCCTTTCTCCCATTCTGCCCTAACCCTTCCCTTCAGTCTTACCCCACTTCGCACCACCTGCTCCACTTCCCGCACTTTTCCCCGACATCCCCCACCAATCGTCCACTTCCCCCTACCCTCCCCTAACTTTCCCCCACCTTCCCTCACATCCCCCCCACATTGCAGTGCAGTTATGTATTATAGCTGAATCGCACTATTATGATCGTGATTGAATCGGAATGGTGTTCGAGAGTAAACCAGATGATATAAAAAAATAATTGTTCAGTAGCTTATTTTAAGTACCCTAGACCACATTTTTATTAATTATCCTCTTTGTACAGACTTTTTCATTCTTTTTGCTTTAATAAAAGTATAGTATTTATTACTTCAAAATTGATATAACTTTGGAACTCACAGGAATCTTCTTTTTTCGGGATAAAAAGTATCCTCAATTTTAACCTATCATATGAACTATGACTGTGTTAAGTTGCATCAAAATCCGTCCAGTGGTTTCAGCGTGATTCTTTTAAATAACTTGTAACCAATAAATATCCTGTAACCAATAAATACCTTTACTGTTTTGGGATGAAAAGTATCCAATGTCTTACTTCGTAGCATGAACTTAAGTCATTCCAAGTTTCAGATGCGCGGTCTAGATACAGACAGACAGAAAGACAAAAAAAAACATTTTGGCTTCAGTACATAATATAAAGTACTCTCCAAAAAATATAATTGATTACTTGATTACATAAATTTGGACCCCTACCCCGCAGGAACCGTCTATTTTTTCGGGATGTTTGTTTGTTTGTCGAAAAAGTATCTTCAATTTTAACCCATCATATAAACTATGACTGTGCCAAGTTGCATCAAAATCCGTCCAGTAGTTTCAGCGTGGTACGTGTTCTTTTAAATAACTTACAACCCCTATCCTACCGGGAACCCTTTAATTTTTTGGGAAGAAAAGTATCCTATACCCTACCTCGTACTATGAACTCAAATCATACCAAGTTTTTTTTTAATTCATTCAGTAGTTTCGGCGTGATGCGCGGCCAAGATGCAGACAGATAGACAGGTAGAAAGACTGACAAAAATTAAAAAAAAAAAAAACAGTTTTGGCCTCAGTATTAAATACATTGTACACTAAAAAAAATATTTAATGTACAGAATTGGACCTGTAACAGTTTTATTATATGTGTAGATATTAGAAGGCAACAGGTTTAAGAAACGTTTAAGTGACTGGCTCATAAACTATTTTTATAGTATTAGGGAATTTGTCGAAATTTGTGACAAAAATACTTTTTAATATTTTTACATCGCGTGCAGGCTGAAGGCACTTTACTTAATAATTAATATTAAGACCTTTATAATGTTTACATGTTTTTTAACAATAATGCCGGCTTATAGAGAACATAATATCTAAAGGAAAAGGTTTTTTTCTTCTTCTATGTACCATGCTTAGGCACGGAATGATGCGGGTTCGAACCCAACTTTGATCCAAATTTTTTCCTTTAGAAAATTATTAGTTAAGATCTTTACGTTGTGTATTATTGCAAACAAATTTATTAACTGATATAATAATATATGCACTATGTACTTGAGATGGGGAGGTTTACCGCCCCCATCTTATTAATACATAAGGTTACATCGCAAGGCTTGAATGCGGCGTGCGCGCAGCACTTCTCTCCTTCCGCGTTCAATCAATGCGATGTCAATTGAGATTGACTTAGGTTCAAATTATATTAAATTAGGGAGCACATGCAAGAAAAGTGCGTGTCGCTGGTACCCAGCGGTCACGGGACGGACACGGCGCGAGCGTGACCTAAAAATCCATTGTTTCATAAGATTAGCATGTAATCTGTGCCAATAATAATTAAATTTTATGATAAACTTGCAGTTTTACTTATACTGGGTCTCTTGGTAACAGACGAGACATTGTTGCAAGTGGACTCGCCAAAGAGAGTGCAGGGCCAGCCGGCAGCTTCCCCAGTGTTCACGTCGATCATGCTGACACAACAGCCCACTCCGTTGCAGACATTCTTACTTACATTGGGTCTCTTTGTAACAGACGAGACATTGTTTGAAGTGGATTCGCCACAGAGAGTGCAGGGCCGGCGGGAAGTTTCCCCAGTATCCACGTCGATCATGCCGACACAACAGCCCACTCCGTTGCATACACTTTTTACTTACACTGGGTCTCTTGGTAACAGACGAGACATTGTTGGAAGTGGACTCGCCACAGAGAGTGCAGGGCCGGCCGGCAGCTTCCCCAGTGTCCACGTCGATCATGCCGACACAACAGCCCACTCCATTGCAGACACTCTTCAACCAATTCTTCAGTTCGTCCGTAGTCAATTCGGCTGGTACTTTCACTGCATAGCTTTTATTTGCTGTTGACACCTGAAACAGTTTTATTTTAATGGAACAACATGATTTAAATATTTATTTGATTTTTAGCTTAGCGAGAACATATCTAATAAATTTTTTAACGAAAGTTTGAATCATAGACAGGTATCGAACCCGCATCATTTCGTGCCTCTGCGCGGCATATGCCTTTACCAAGTTCAGCTACCGATACAGCAGTGCGAGCATGGATCTTATCGATCGATAAAATTCGATAAATTTATCGATAGGTAAACAGTTCTTTTTTTATCAATTTTATCAAAATGCGGTAGCATGGATCTAGCCTCTCGGTAAATTTTATTGATTCGATAAAACGTCGTGAGTTTATCGATTTAAAAAATGGCAACTCGTGAACTATACCATACATCAGATAGAAGACTAATAGTCTAAAAAATATTTTTTGACACAATTTGGCAGATTTTTATTATTTTGAGTTGTTACGGAGAAACTTCTGCCATTTGGAATAATACCTAACTACCATAAAGTATTTATTTTTGTATTCCTTTAACCTAACCTTAAGTACAACTAGCCATAACTCGTTGCACAATTGCTTGAGACATCTCCCTGAAAAGTCTGACAGTTTGCTGTCCTAGTGCTATATTATATTCCTGGCCGATGCATCGTTGGTGCAACTGCCTTCGGTGAAAAAGCATACAGCCGATAGAACCTACAACTGAGTACCTACTAGGTACCATAATAATTAGAGCATTAGACATAATCACAACAAAAGATAATTTCTGGAAATAGGAAAAATGTAACTAAGTATTTTGGTATTATTATGTAAAGTAGATACTACAACATGCGCAGGCAGTCCATTAAATCGACTCCTTCTCAAACGCCCTCATCATCTTGAATGGGGCGAGAGCAATTTCCTTATAAATTCTAAAAAGAATCTTAAAATGCTGTTCTTCCAGATCGAAAGGATCATTGGCATCCCTGAAACTTGCCTCTCGATGTTCTGACACCTCCACGTTTTGGTTTATAATCCGAAAAGGAATTTACAAAAATAAAAGTTTGTCGTGTAACTTTGAAAAAGCCGATAAAATTCGATAAATTCGGTAAAATTACCGACATTATATCGACAACAATTGACAAGAATAAGATTCATGCTTCCTTTTGTCGATATAAATCTATATATTAAATATGATTTATCGAATTTATGTCGTTGTCGATAAAGTACGTTCCGTGCTACCGAACTAGTATTATCGAATATTAACGACAAACTTGATTTAAAAAAGAACGGTAAATTTATCGATCGATAAGATCCATGCTCGCACTGCAGGTACAACATGCTTCAAATTTTTCGCTTAGTTTGTAAAGGCATGTGCCGCGCAGAGGCACGGAATGATGCAGGTACGAACCCCGTCCGCGATTCAAATTTTTCGTTTAAAATATTATTCAATATGCTTTACTTTATTTATATACTAGCTGTGCCCGCGGTGTTGCTCGTGAGTTATTCCAGTACTAAAAGTACCAAATAGGTACCTATCTACCTGTGTTAAGAACCTTCAGTAGCGACCCGACATGGTCGTGATAGGTTAGAAGACGAAGGAGCGAAGCGTAGCGAACCGTAGCGAAGCGCAGCGAGCACCCGCCTTCATCTTCTATTTGAATCCTTCCCCCATTATAGCTAAGAACCATCTCGTTTACCCCAGGTTTCAAACATAAAAACCGCAGCTAAATCGGCCCACTCGTTTGGAAGCTACGATTCTCACCCCCCTTTTCTCACCTCACTTCTTCCCCACTATATCTAAGAACCATCTCGATCACGTAAGCTTTCAAACAGAAAAAAACCGCATCAAAATCGGTCTATTCGTTTGGGAGCTATGATGCCACAGACATACACACGCAGTGATTCACACCCTAAACTTATAACACCCGTCTCTTTGTTCGGGGTTAAAAAATGTAAAAATAACGCATAAAATATGTAAATGCTTTTCATTATGGAGCAAAAAATTCTCGGAGGTCGTGGTTTCGATCCACGGACGTCTGGATTACATTTTTACGCATGTGTGAGCGAACAACGAAATTCGGTACCGTTCTATAAACGGATGTATTATTAGTTTAGTTTTATATAAACTTTGGACCCCTGTCCCTTAAAAATCCTTTACATTTTCGGGATTGAAAGTATTCTACATTATAACAGATAACATAAACTTTGGTTATGCCCAGTTACATCAAAATCCGCCCAGTAGTTTCAGCGTGATACGTGTTCTTTTAAATGACTTTCAACCCTTATCCTGCGGGAACCCTTTATTTTTTCGGGATAAAAAGTATTTCTAAATGTTAATCCATAACATCAGCTGCGATTGTGCCAAGTCGCATCAAAATCCGTCTGGTAGTTTCAGCGTGATGCTTGTTCAAAAAGACAGACAGAAAGACAAAAAATAAAAAATACACTTTTTTGCGCTCCATATCGATTTTGAAGTTTATCTCAATTATAATTTTCAAAAAATATTTAATATACAGATTTAGCCCAGTTCCAATTTTATTCTAATATAGATAGATAGATTACCAAACTAACTGTGCCCACGGCTTTGCCCGCAAGGTAATTTCTCCGGTTTAAAAGTAACCTGAGTGTTATTCCAGGACAAAAAGAACCCATAAAATTCAAAATACCAAATTTCGTTCAGCCGTCAGTCAGTTTTCTTATAGATTTTTTGGCTTCTAATCATCGGATTAATCAGTCAATCACTAAGCTATCTAACACTAAAAACCGCATCGCAATCGGTCTAGTAGTTTTCGCGTGATGTGCGAACAGACAAACAAAAAAGAAAGACTATTTCAAAAAATGTTACATTCTTGTTTTTAGTAGCTTATTTTAAGTACTCTAGACCATATTTTTTAGTATCTTCATTGTACAGACTTTTTGGTACTTTCTGCTTTATTATATGTATAGAAATATATATTATTTTCGATTTCACCAGTGTCTCTCAGAAACCGTGCATTTTTCCGGAATAAAAAGTAGCCTACGAGGGGAGTTCAATGTGTTCTCGGTATAGGCATGAAAGAATAAGCAGAAAATTCTGAATAAAATTTATTTTTCAATGTAGAATGTCCTGGAAAATAACTTTTCAATTCCCTCCAAAAAATATTTTTCTTCCTGGTCTGAAAAATGATCGTTAATTGCTGCCTTTAACTCTTCATCGTCGGAAAAATGCTTGCCTCGAAGTTCTTTTTTGAGATTTGGGAACAGAAAATAATCACTAGGGGCTAGGTCCGGGCTGTAGGGTGGATGATTGATTTCTTCAAATCCGCAATCCCGCACAGCAGCATTGGCAATGCGCGCCTTGTGAACAGGCGCGTTGTCGCGCAGAAGCAATACACCTGCGGTCAATTTTCCCTGCCTTTTTTTTTATTGCCTCCTTTAAATTGCGCAGGGTGTTAGCGTAAGTTGCACCTTTTTTTGTGTACTCAATTAATAAGATTCCCTTGGAATCCCAAAACACTGTGGCCATGAGCTTTCCGGCGGATGGGCAGACTTTGAACTTCTTCGGTGGAGCTGTTCCTTTTTTATGCCACTGCATAGACTCCTGCTTGCTCTCAGGATTATAGTGATGAACCCACGTTTCATCACCAGTAACAATCCGATCATAAATACTTTGCGGATTTTCACCACAGAGTCCAAAAACTCCTTGCAACAATCAACTCGCGCTTGTTTCTGAAGCGCTGTGAACATTCGCGGCACCCATCTTGCACTGACCTTTGACAAATTCAGATGGTCATATGAAGGATAGTGTTAATGGTACCCACGGATAGCTTGGTTCTTTCTGCTAATATTTTCACTCTCACTCGGGCATCTTCGAGTACAAGTTTCTCAACAATTTTTACGTTTTCATCAGTAGCGGCACTAACCGGCCCACCGGCACGAGGGTCGTCTTCAATACTCTCTCTACCCCGTTTAAATTCACTTGACCACTTCTGAATTGTAGATAATGAAGGGCAGAATCTTGGTAAACAGCCATCATTTCTTCGTGAATTACTTTTTGAGTCTTTCCTTGTTTTGTGAGGAATTTTATCACAGCACGATGCTCGATTTTTTTCAACATTGTCGTATCAGTCATCGTAGTTGATATTTTGACTACTAATGGCGACAATCAAATAAAATTTTGTATTTATACCCTCAATGAGTGTCATAAACTTCTTTTTTTTTTCTTCTTTTTTTTTTATCTGCAATCAGTTTATAAACTTTTAGCAGATGTGTTGGGCGTCTGTCTTGTGGGAGTAGCGGGTCCATCGACCCGTCCTCCTCTCACTTCACATCCACTTTCATGATGTGGTTTCTTTTCAATCTCTTTGGGAGATTGATCGTCAGTAACTTTGCCGCAAGGGGGTTTGGGTGGATCGCTAGTCTTTGCTTGTAGTTAGCAGAGAACTGCTTAATCTCCTCACTAACTGTGTTAAAGCTTAGCTCTTCGTGAAGTTCACAGTTTCTTAGGAACCACGGAGCGCTGGATAAGTTTCTCAGGATGCAATTTTGAGCTCTGTGTATGATTGCGATGTTGGAATTGCACGCCGATCCCCAGAGTTGGATGCCGTAAGTCCAGATTGGTTTGAGAACAACTTTGTATATCAGGAGTTTGTTGTCTGTGCTCAACACTGAGTTTCTACAGAGCAACCAATTTAGCCCTCGATATCTCTGGTTTAATTGCTCTCTTTTCTTTTGCAGGTGATTTTTCCAGGTGAGCCTTCGGTCTAGGTGCATGCCTAGGTATTTTACCGACCCATTGTGTGGCAGGGTGGTATTTCCTAGATGTACAGGTGGACAGTCTCCAGGGCGGAGAGCAAATGTGATCTGGGTCGACTTTGAGGCACTAGCTTTAATTCTCCATTTTCTGAGCCATGCTTCAATTTTATCTAGGCCTTGTTGGAGATTCAGCGAGGCTTGGTTTCGGTCCTTACTGCTTGCGAGGATAGCAGTGTCATCTGCGAATGTGGCAGTTACTACATCGGGTGTTTCGGGTAGGTCGCATGTGTATATAGTGTATAGGATTGGGCCGAATACAGATTCCTGGGTTACTCCCGCCTTTATGTCGTAGAACTTAGATGTATATTCACCATCCTTGACTTGGAATATTCTTTCTGAGATGTAGGAATTAAGTAACCCAAAGTAGGAGTGTGGTAGCAGGGTTTTAATCTTATAGAGCAGACCTTTGTGCCATACTTTATCAAACGCCTGCTGTATATCTAGGAAGGCTGCCGAGCAGTACTCTCTGTGCTCTAATGTCTTCCTTATTTGGTCAATAACTCTGTGCATCTGTTCAATGGTGCCGTGCTCCTTTCTGAATCCAAATTGGTGATCTGGGTCTTTCATGTAGGATTTTTGATATGCGTTGTAATAATATTTTCTCGAAGAGCTTGGATATTACAGGAAGGAGGCTAATCGGTCTATACGAGCCCACTTCGTTGATAGGTTTTCCATCTCTGTAAATCATTATGATTTGAGATATTTTCCATATGCTTGGATAATAGCCTACTCTCATAATTCCATTAAAGAGTGTTGTGAGGAAGACTATTCCTTTTTTTGGGAGTCGAAGAAGGACTTCCTTGGTAATAAGATCAAATCCAGGAGTCTTTTTGTTATCAAGTCGAGATAAAGTTCTAGATACCTCTTTGGGGGTTGTATGTTTAATGGGAACATCTAGTTGGAAGTCTTTGTTTAGTGTATCATCTATGTCCGAGTCTTCACCATGTATGCTCTCATTGGGTTGGAATACATTGGATAGGTGGTCCGCAGAAGCATCTATCCTTTGCTGCAGCGTTCTAGCCCATTTACCATTTTCCAGTTTGATAGGTGGTCTCGTTCTTTTTGGTTGGTTCAAGTCAGAGGTAGCCTTCCACCAGGAATAGTTTGTTGACTTTGTGGATGTTAGAGATTGTAAGCGTTGATTATTTGATGTTATTTTTAGTGTATAGTCTTTTCTTTCTAAGACTGTTTCTATTGATTCTGTGAGTTTATACACGTTTTCTATCCCGTATAAGATGAGTGGTGGAGGTTTGGTGGGTTTAACAGGGTAGTTATTATCCCCAGTTGTATCGGTCGGTAGAATAGAGAATCTATTTTGTGTTTCTGTAGGTTGTGGTGGTGAGTCCGAGATCCTTTTTCTCTTGTTGGTATATGGCTCTGGAATCTTCTGCCAGTTTGGCCTGGTGATTTTGGTTGCATTTGTTGGCAACTTTTTTTGGACAAAGTCTGTCTTCTCCTGGGTAGCTATGTTAAGAGATTTTTCGTTTAGTATTGATGCACTAGTCAGTGAGCTACTGTGTGGTCTCGCAAGGAACATGCTCTTGTGGAAAGTCTGTTGAATCATTCTTGGTTCTGATGTTTGTGGACGCACTTCTTGCGTCATATCCACTACTGGCAAAACTGTGCCCCCCCCCAGAGTACGAGGGGCAGCCTGAGCTAAGCTCAGGGAGGGATTCTCCGGTGACTTGGTCACCGGTACCCTCCTGGGGTAATATCTCTTTTGGTTTTGCTTCCATGGTTTCTTCATTTTTAGTTCGGGGTTTGAATCCCCTATCCAGTTGTTTGGTTTAAGCGCCAAAGACTCGCTTTCGCCCTTCACACTTAGCTATTACAATCCGGAGGTTAAGGAATGCGAGGAGCTCCATCTGGTATGTAATATTGCCCAGGGGGGGGGACCCACACAGATGCGGGTCCGTTACTAGTTTGCTGTGTCCTAGTAAGGGCGTGGACGTGTGAGATTAGGACTTGTCAGTGGGCGCTTATAGACTACTCCTGCTAGTCGTCGCTGTCGGTATTCTCGGCATTTTAGAGAAGTGCAGCCTCTGGCATGGACACACCCCACCGAGGCCAACACTGACCTTTCCCCCCATGAGTGTCATAAACTAATGAGATAATTTAATTACCCTCATCATTAGTATATTACCCCGATACCGAGAATACATTGAACGCCCCTCGTATGTGTTAATGCAGGGTATAAGCTACCTCCATATCAAATTTCATCCAAATATGTACAGCCGTTTAATCGTAAAGAAGTATCAAACATACACATACATACAAACTTTCGCCTTTACAATATTAGTGAGAATATTTTTGTCAGCTGATCTATATTTCTATACTATAATATAACTGTAACTGGGCTAAATCTTATTTAAACGTCGAGGTAAATAAATATTAAGTTTTCAGCGCGATTAAGTCCCGTTTAAATATTTAACTATAAATCTTATTTCTCTTTCATTTTTAAGTAAATATATTCGGGACATTTCCACACCACTTACCTAGCCCCAAACTAGGATACCCTGTACTATGGGCACTAGATAACGGATAAACATATATAGATAAGAATCTGTACATTAAATATTTTTTGAAAATTATAATTGAGATAAACTTCAAAATCAATATGGAGTGCAATAAGGATATGTTTTTATTTTTTGTCTGTATGTCTCTTTGAACACGCATCACGCTGAAACTACCAGGCGGATTTTGATGCAACTTGGCACAATCACAGCTTATGTTATGGATTAACATTTATAATACTTTAAATCCCGAAAAAAACAATGGTTCCCGCAGGATAGGGGTTGAAAGTTATTTAAAAAAACACATATTACGCTGAAACTACCGGACGGATTTTGATGTAACTTGGCACAGTTAAAGTTTATATTATGTGTTAAAATCAATGATACTTTTAGTCACGAAAAAATACGGGATTCCTACGGGATATGAGTCTAAAGTTACGTTAATTTGAAAGAAATAAAACACACACACACACACATCCGTTTATAAAACGGTACCGTGAATTCGGCGTTTATGCCACAAGGCAGAGTGGCACAGCGGAAGCGGTGTCTGGCCTGCAACCCAGAGGCACATGGATCGAATCCACGCGCTGCTATAAATGTTGTAAAGTTGCCTCAATATTTATAAGAATTTACATATTTTATGCGTTATTTTTACATTTTCTTTCATTTTTTTAAGGCTTCTGTAATTTCCTTAAGTAAACCGTCAAGTTTTGTTTGAAAACAATGTATCATGGGATATTGATAATTTATAACCCTTTCGACGCAATATACCAAAAACGTCAAATCCCAGACGTAGAATGGTACGATAAATGCCAAATTCTCATTATGCCATTATGCGCGAAAATCGAGAAATACCAAATGCTCGACGATGCCAATGTCGAGTTCATCACAGTCACAATAATTTCACTTCGGATTATTTAGAAAAAACCTCAAAAACAGAAAACAATTCTGTCAATTTACTTTGTAATATTTTTTGACTTCGTAAATTTGTTAGTTTTAGTGCATGTTTTATTTGCAATCCCTCATAAAAAGCGCCCTCTTGCGGCTGTTTGTATTGGTAACCAAAATGCTTACTGTTTTAATGTTGTACTAACAGAACTGTCACAGCTATGCGGTCGTACGCGCAACCACGTGTTCTTCCGTGTTGCACTAACTAAAGTGAGGGCCGACGTTGAGTATTTCGAAAATATACATTACCTACACAACGCTCTTGACGTCAGAGCTGAGATCGGGTATAGGTAGTTTCGAATTTAAGATTTGCGCGGCGTATTTTGAAACCATACCTCCACATAATGCTATTGCAACACAGATAGATTTCTGTCAACAGTCTTCAGTGGCGAACCCACATGGCCGTGATTGGTTAGAAGACGAAGGCGGTAGCGAAGACTAACTACACTATTGGACTACTTATCCAACTACTGTCTACTTATTGTCTTTTTTGTTTGTCTTTTCTGTCTTTGTCTTTGTCTACTTATTTAACTCCGTCACTATTGAATAGCTTAGGGTTTGAATTAAAAACTGGAATACTTGGTATCTTAATCTGATGATTAGATGCCGAGCAATCGATAAAAAACTATGTGACGGCTGAACAAATTTTGAACAAATGTAGTATATTGTACTTTGTAGGTACTTTTGGTCCTGGAATAACACGTATGACTTACTTTTAAATGAAATGACCATGTGTGCAAAGCCGTGGGTACTGCTAGTAGTCAATAATTTTGTACGCAGTCAGGTTTTTTGTATTTTTATTATAATTTTACTTGTTTCAGGATGTGGATTGCTTGCTTTTTTTTTACTAAGTATACGTTTTGAATGTTATTGAGTTTTTCTCTGAGTTCAGGTTTAATGGGAGATCATCCAAAACAGATAGAAATGGCGCTTGCTTTTGTCGAAGCCAAGATCCGCCGACCTGGGTCGCTTAGCCAACATTGTAAGTAAAACTGTTTTACCAATAGCAATCTAAGAACTTAAATTTAATTGGTTTTATTAACTGGAATGGATGTTACCTGTACATTTGTGATATTTGAATAGCTGCTTGACGCCGTAAGTATTGCCCGCGTCAACCTCTGGGGGTCCGGATGGACACTCAGCAGCTCCTTAGCTAGCGACTCTGCTGCCCCAGACGGCCCTACGCCTGTTATCACAGTAGGCAGCGTGCTGCTGCCGCCTGAACAACTGCTGCGTATGCTCAGACGGACTGAAGCCACGGGTGTGGGTGATGGCAAACTGCTTGAGTTACTGCTCCCGGTGGAACCTCCCTCTGGTAATGCTGGATTCGGAATGCCACTATGGCGAAGCTTAAACCTAAAAATTAGTTAAGAAATTGTTAAGTGAAATTAGAATTTTGAATGTCCTGAAATGTGAAACAGTTAGATGAAATATTCTGTAATAATAAACATGTGTGTTATCAGACTAACATTATAAAGGCGAAGGTTTGTATGTTTGTTAGCCCATCACATTTAAACGGCGTTTCGTTTTACAGACGTTTCACTTTTATATATTGGTATGGATATTTCTCCTTGCTCATGAGATGTTAATTTTGACTTGTAAAAGTGCTATTATTTTGCCTATCTATCTATCTATGCTTATAATAAAGCAACAAGAACGAAAAAGTCTGTACAACAAAGATAATTTAAAAAAAATGGTCTAGGGTACTTAAAATAAGCTATTGGACAAGAATATAACATATTTTTAAATTGTGTCTGTCTGTTTGTCTGTATGTTCGCACATCACGTAAAAACTACTGGACCGATTGCGATGTGGTCACACATAGACTACTTTTCATCATCATAGATCACGCAGGTGAAACCGTGGAGCGCAGCTAGTTCAAAATTTGAACAAGTATATTCTTATATATAATATGGAGAAGATGACATCCCCATAGAGTTTCTTAGTGCTCTTTTCTCTAACGGGCGTATTTCCGAAGCACCGGTAAAGTCAGACAGAAGGGTATTTTCTTTTCCCGACCGAGATTTAACTCTGTTGGCACATGAAACGGAAATTTTCTTTTCAAACTCAAAGCTATAAAAAGATCAAATCCATAACATTTGAGTAAAATAAGTAAGTTTACCAAAATTTTGTTAATTTGATCTTTTATAATATTTTATATTAGCTTTCGCGCCCGCGACTTCGTCCGCTTTTTTTTCGCGTACAGTTTATCGCGAAAAAAAAACATGCTATGTTTTTCTAGGATATTAAAAACGAATGCAAAAGTAGGTATAGCACCAATGCTCTTGATGTTATTTGACAGACTTGTTTTTTCGTTTCAGTGGCAACCATGCCTTACAGCGAATAATTAACATTTTCCAGTTTTCCCATGGAAACTTACAATTTTCTGAGATAAAAAGAATCCTTTGTTTTATTTCAGGGTTATAGCTATTTCCATTCCAAATTTTATCAAAATCCATCAGCCTTTATCGTGTGAAAGCTCCCCAAACAAATAAACAAAAAAACACGTTTCACTTTTATATATTGGTATGGATATTTCTCCTTGCTCATGAGATGTTAATTTTGACTTGTAAAAGTGCTATTATTTTGCCTATCTATCTATCTATGCTTATAATAAAGCAACAAGAACGAAAAAGTCTGTACAACAAAGATAATTTTTAAAAAATGGTCTAGGGTACTTAAAATAAGCTATTGGACAAGAATATAACATATTTTTAAATTGTGTCTGTCTGTTTGTTTGTCTGTATGTTCGCACATCACGTAAAAACTACTGGACCGATTGCGATGTGGTTTTCACTGTTGTATAGCTTAGGGTTTGCCTTAAAAACGGGGTACTTGGTATCTAAATCTGTTGATTAGATAACGAGTAATTGATAAAAAAGTATTTGACGGCAAAAAAAGAGAAGGGTACCAGGGAGTACCCCTCCACCTCTCCCTCCACTAAACAAAATGGCATAACAAGTAACAAATACACATACATGTGACACCAACAATGTGCAACAATAGGCAACAGGCGAGTGCAATTGTGGTATGGGCTGGGGCGTTCGGATTATAGAGATGTTCGGATAAACAGAGATTCAGTTTATCGAGGCTCAGCTGTAAATGATATTGAAAAATTCTAATTTGTTCTCAAGATATGTCTCACAGTTGATGTGGGTCTGTTCCAGGGCCCTATTTCATAAAGCGACAAATCATAATAAAACTACAAATGTCAGTTGAATACACCAAACCTGCTTTTCATATAACCAAAAAGCACAAACTTTCTATAGTTTGACTGACATTTGTTGGTTCGATTGACATTTGTCAGTGTACTATAGTTTTATGAAATAGGGCCCTGAGCATCTTAGCTGCGTACACATCTGGCGCAGCTAGGATGCTCTATCAATCCAGATAAGTCAAAAAGCAGTTAAAAAGTAGTGCGTATACTATAGGACTGACATAGTCATTGGACGACTCAAAGCTACTATAAAAAATATGAAAAAAATAGTAACACAAAAAACAAAACCAGGATGTACATAGTAATAATACAATAACTGCTAATTACTACAAAAAACTAGGAACCAGCACCCACAAACAGCACCTATTCACCAGTATGACTTACGTACCAGCCATCACCCTCTCAACCATTTTAGTTAAACAACCAATTAATTCACTGTTGGCTTTAATAAATAAATTAGGTAAAGTACCAATAATAAATTATTATTATATTATGAGTTTGAAAAGAGGAATTTTCATGTACAGACTCATCGATAAATCTCATACAGGGAAAGTAAAATATACCTTTCAAACTCTATCTGTGTTTTGTACAGTTAGAGAAGATAGCACCAATAAACTCTATGGGGGTGTAATTTTTGTAATAGATCCCTGTGCGTCAAGCAATTGTTGTATGAATAAAACAACACTTGAAAGTGGTAAACATAATGCAAAACAGATGAAATGTCACTTTACAGAATAAATTATTATAATGTTGATGATAATATCATATTGCAAAAATGTATAAGTGTCCCACAACCAACAAAATGAGATAAAAATAATGCAGCGACGAAGATTGGTTTAAAAAAACATACCTGGAAGGTGCAGTAGCACTTTTTTGCCCAGGAGGCTGCAATGGATGGCCAGCTCTTGCACACCAGCCCACTGGGAATATGTCCCTAGAGTCAAACCTACACCAGTAGTCAAAAGCTCCTCTCCAGCCATCAAACGTCACATGGATCTGATCATTTTTCACAGCACCTACTGTGGCACAGCATATCAGTTGGGGATTCTTTTTATCCACGGCTTCCAACTTTTGCCCAACAACAAACACATTTGACTTGGGAGTTTGTGGCTCTAGTTGAAAAACTTTTGCAGGTGCCATTTCTGCACCATTCAAAGTCTTGAGCAAAAACATAGGCCAGCTGCTAGCATTCATGCGAAAACCAAGAGGTGGTTGCAACATTCCATCATTCTTTTCACAATAACCGATAGGATGAATATCTCCAGCATCAACTAACCTCCAAAAATCATTCTTGTTATCACTTCCATCAAGTCTCAATCTTAACCTGGGTCCTAGCACTCCAACTACTGTAGCAATACATGTAGAAGTCAAATTTCGTGGATCAAGAGCCTCTAGCTTCATTCCAATTTTAAAATCATTCACTGGTGGCAACGGAGCTTGCTTGAAACAATCTTGAGAAGCTGCTGAACTGTTAGTTTCCTTCATGTATTTGCTCCAAGTCCAATCAGAGGACTGGTAAATATCATAAAAAGAACCAGTTGAGTTATTGTTCGAGTGGTTTTCTGTCCCATTTGCCCCATTGCCTGACTGCGGAGATGTGGTTCGTTTCTCGTTTTTTTTCTGATATTTATTCAGGCAGTAAGTAGAACAAAAGTTCTTACTGCTTGATGGAGCATTACCACGAATAACATTGTCGCAGTGAAGACAAGCGCCTTTACTGTACGCCTGTCTAAATTCGGATAGACACGTTTCAGAACAAAATTCCTTTTTTCCATTCTCTGTTGGTAAGACATATTTCAGGGGCGTCTTACTTTCGGCACACCATGTGCAAGTTCGTTTTGGTGGTCTCCCGGGTCCACGTATTTTGCCGGGAGCAGGCCCAGACGAGCCGACAGTGTTGTTTGACATCGTTCCAAGTACCAACACATATGTTTTCAATTCACTGTTTGGAGATTTTACATTGTATGCACCAAGAAGAGAAAAGATTATTGCAGAAAATACAATTTGAGTCGCAAAATTAGTATTCCTGCGCAAATATAAACAACATCAGTAAGTATGTATATTTGTGACGCGCTTCCAACGGCCATATTTATTAGTTTTTCAGCCAGTGATGGGTAAGGTAAGGGTAAGGTACGATGAGATGCTGTTATAGAATCAAAACATCGATTAAAAACTGTCCGGGCCAAGGCCATGAAAATATTCACAGAATAGATTTATAACATTATTATTATCATCGGATATTTATTTAGTAATTACCATGCGTTTTGTTTGTTTTATGTAGTCGATATTTCGTCGATCATTGGTTGCAGGTGCCATGATCGTGACTCGCTAGGCTACAATGCAATTCCCAATCCCAAAGCCAATTTGATTTGTTGTTATCAAATTTTCAAAGCAATATCAACTCTAATGCACAGTATTAAGTCCCTGTTATAATGAAAATCTGATTGCAACTAGGTAGGTAATTGCCCCGCTGATCGTATAACTACCTGCGGCTGACCAAGGAGAGAGACAATTTTAATTTGTTAACTGTCGATTATAAAGGCAGGAAAGTGGGGCAAGAAAATTTGCGTAATTCTAATACAAACAAAAGTAATCCCAATAAACTAGTTAATTGTAATTGAAATTGTAGGTTATAAGATCCTTATTACAGGCACGGAACCTGATAGATTGATATCGATATGTTTGTCTACCCTTTAGAACCCGCCGTGCGTCGCGGTGCTGCGACGACATTAAACATAATTGGTTTTAAATAATGAAACTCGTAAACAACGGCTTGGAAGGATAACAATATTCCGCCAGCAAGAACATCAGTTTGCTCGTCATCATGGCGATTCACGTAATATAATTATGTGGTAAATATCATACATACAATGGTAATTATAATAATATAATTTCATCCTTTCAGGATTATGGAGTACCTTAGAATCCGTAGAACAATGTCAATACGGAAGTTCCCATAGCTTTCATTTAAAAATCACGCTAATTTTGCAATGGAGCCCAGTGAAAGAATTATTTAAACATCTTGAATAATAAAGAAGTTATTCAAGTTTTTCTGTAGCCTTATTGAAACCAAAATAACTCGCAGATCTTACACGGTGTAACGTCTCAACTCACATTGGCCACTTTTGTCGTATGTACTAGGAATCCTATGGAGTAATCAGTCTTCCATTTCACGCTCAAAAAGTACTGAAACAGTATTTTTTTGTTAACCTGTATTTTTTAATGTCCCAGGAAAGTCTTATGGTGCCAGTATGCTAAGATCTGATGGCTGACTAGGTCATGAGGCTATGGACTTCTGACTAAAGATAGAGACGTGAGTTTTTTCCTCCGATACTTGCTTAAGGAGCCCTTTATGCAACCAATATTTTGATTTGAAGGTCTGATGCAAGATCAAGTCATGAATCTAATGCCAATGGATCTCAGTTCCTTCCTAATAAAGGTAAGATGTAATGTGTTTTTATTAATGATGATAGTATTATCTTTATTTAATGTTATTTTATTGATACTGTAATACTTTTAAGTTTATGCCTTGTATTAACAATATATGAACCAAGATGACCGAATAAAAATAAAATTTAATGACAATGTGGCTACGTCAAGATTTTGATGTTTAGACACAGAAGTGGCACATGACGCAAGCGAGCAATGCACATAACGTGGGCGACCGCCAATCACACACCGAAAGTTCATGTAGCTTCGAACCATGAATAAAGATGACCATCGGCTGAAGATAAAAGCTTGTCCGAGACTGTGCGTATACATATTTGATATTAGTACATTGTAACTGATGGAAAAGTTACCTTGAAGTGATAACTTTAGTAGTAGTTTATAAGAATTATAAGTCCACCTTCAGTTTTTAAGTATTTCTTTATAATATAACTTAATATTTCTATAAACTACAATGAATTATTTTCTATAGATCTATCTACTTTCACTAATAATAAAATTATCACATTGGTCGGACATATTTTTAAATCGATAAAGTTTTTAAACTGAAAAGTTCTTCCCTACAACTATGATATTTGTCAGATTTTGTTTGTGCAATTAATAGAGCGTTACTTTTGAAAAAAATGCCAAAATAAATAACTGAAAATCTCGTGAAATATCAATTTTGGCGTTCGATTTGAAATGTTGTGGGCAAAATTAGCGTCAAGGATATACATTTACGTACAAGAAATCTCGTACCCTTACGAGATTTAGCAGTCTCAGTACGACATACGAGGAAAATGAAAATCTCGTACACTTTTTTACGAGATTTTAACAATGTTGACTGCCTGTCTGCACCATGTATAAAAATCAAAATGTAGGAAGTAAAAATGTAACAAACGATTGACTTTCCGGGGAATCCTACTTAGATATATATTTTATTAATGTCCTTATTTCACTTATGAGTATTTTATTTCTTATCTATTTTGCACTAGCTGAAACATGTTGGGCTAAGTATTTTTACGCCAAAGTATTTGAAATTCCAGTGCATTTCGGGATTCTCTAATTCGTCAATTTTACATAATGAGTATCTAGTGACAGCGAATCTTCATCGACTCCACTTAGAAAATAACAAAAAAAGGGAGGATGAACTGCAAAAAAACAATTAACACGATTTAAGAACATCGTTCGCATACCTTTCCCGATGAGTGGTTAAAGCATCCGGTTCTTCGAGACTTACTGCAGCCCGATCCTAAACCTAAAATTCTCACAAATCCTTCATATTAGTGTGATTTAAGGACTATACGTTATTTTTAAGCCTTATGGTTTTTTGTACGAGATATTTGGCAGCCCTGGTACGAGAAAAAGAATTCGCCACCTGGCAACCCTGGTGATCGCTCACAATGCTCAATTGCTCACATCGAGTCCCTATATTACACGGCCAGTATTACGCGACCAAATAATGTACAGCCAATAATACGCGACCAATATTACGTGGATTGGCGTCGTAATATCAGGGTGTACATTATTTGGTTGCGTATTATTGGCCGTGTAATATCACCCCGTGCTGATTTTGTACAGGCGATATTACGCAGCCACGATTACGAAGCCAAAATATGTACATGTAATAACAGGGTGTGCATTATTGGCTGTGTAATACGGGCCGGACACTTTTTGTACGGGCGATAATGTACAGCCAATATTACGTGTACATCACAGATTAAAATATAGAAATGACATAGTAAAAGCCTCGTTTGCACGTTCCAGTTTCCTTTTACCACAGATTATGAATCGCGATTGCTCCGGCGCTGCGGGAAGTGCTGCCCCTCCGCCCTTGCGTAACAAATCACAGGTACCAACGCTCGCCTCCGCAGCTTCGGCTTTTTGGTCACCTTCGGCGACCAGCCTCTGCCGCTCCAGCTCACCCTGGTACCTGCACTTTGTTACTGCGGACGGGGGCTGCACTCCCTCCGCGCCTCCGGCTTTTTAAAACACTCTAGTGTAGGGCAGACAAGACCACGTGGAGTCGTGGTTGGCCGATTCGGTTCTGTGACAATTTTTTTTCATCTTGACACTCGCCTACACAAACGAGGCATCAAGGAGTGATTCTAGCTTTGTCTATGGTTGGCTTCGTATTATTGGCCGTGTAATATTGGTCGTACAAAATCGGCACGGGCTGATATTACGTATCCAGTTGTACACGTAATATTGGTCACGTAATACTGGCCGTGCATTATCAACCCGGACCGATTTTGTACGGGCAATAGTACACGGCCAGTATTAGCCGTCCAAATATTACGAATCCATGTACACGTAATATCTGGCCGTGTAATATTGGCTGTACAATACTGGTCGTACATTATTTTGGTCGTGTATTATCGTCTCCCGCTCACATCGATTTTATCCGTATTTATATTCTCTTTGGCTCTAGCTCTGAAAGTTGAGGTTATATTTTATTTTTATACCTTTATCTATATAATTTCGGCAATTGCGGCAGTTTTTGAGGCCATTTTTCGATGCTATTTTACACTATTATACGAAACATGTCTCATTCAAATATATCTAAATTATTGAAAATGGCTGATGCAGCTGAGGAAAGGATAATAGATCTAAAACAAAAGGTGAGTTGGTTCATGATATATCTAATAAATCATGAGTTGGTTGGGGCATTATTTGTGGATATGTGGAAATCGTCCGTCAGCTTATGAGCTTAACAAACTCGGAGTATACAAACACTATGTAGGTACGTAAATCAAATTAACCAAACTTTGTCATAATTATGAGGATGCTCTAATTCCAGGTCGAAGGTTTGAAAAATTTTAAAATAGCAGTAAAAATTAAGGAACTCTCTGAAGAAAATAAAATTCTTGCTGCTAAAGTTGAAGCTGCAAAATCAGAACTAATAAAACTTGAAACTTTGCATGGGAAGAAGCAGTACCCAATTCCGGGCAAGTTAGATGTTGCAGTTCAAGACAAACTTCCAGTGAATAATGATTTACCAGCAACAATTAAAAAAGAAAAAAAAGATAAAGATTCTGCTAAAAAGAGTAAAGAAACTCCTAAGAAGGCAGTTGAGGCAACAAGTGACATTGTGGACATTAGGAAGCTGGACTTGAGGATTGGAAAAATAGTTGAAATTAGTAAGCACCCTGATGCAGACTCGCTATATGTGGAAAAAATTGAATGTGGTGAAGAGAAGCCTCGCACTGTGGTCTCAGGCCTTGTCAGCCATGTACCCATTGATGAAATGAGAGATAGGATTGTAATGGTGCTATGCAATCTAAAACCTGCAAAGGTAAATTAGTTTATTTTATAAAAATATATGATAGGGTCATAATGTAGAATTTCAACAATACAGCACTGATTTAAACGGTCCATAAAGTTTAATGATGTAACGTATACTTTATACTTTCAGATGAGGGGAATAACATCAGAGGCAATGGTGATGTGTGCATCTTCACCAGAAAAGGTAGAAGTGCTGATACCTCCCAGTGCTGCATTGCCGGGTGACCTTGTGACTTGTGATGGCTATCCCCGGGAACCTGAGCCTCAACTTAATCCGAAAAAGAAGATATTTGAAACTTGTGCACCTGATCTTTTAACAAATAATGATAAAGTAGCATGCTACAAAGGAAGTCCATTAGTAGTACCTGGAAAAGGACCTATTGTAGCATCTACCCTCAAAGGAGTTAGTGTTAAGTAATACACAATAGCCTTAGGCATCAATGTAAAAATCCATTGCCTACTACAGTAATAAATTATTTAAATAAATATCAGTTTTTGTTTTATAAAATATCTTTTATTATGCAAATAAAACAACAATATTTAAGCAATGTCAACAATGTTTATAATACAATCTATATAATGTGTCTATACAACCATATGCTGTTAGCATTACTAATAAGAAATAATTGTATTTCATTTATGGATATAGAAAAATAGACAGTGTGACAATATATGTATAACATCAACACCAAGACCACAGAAACTTTACTATTTTTGAATTAACAACAGGAAGCACATTTTTTAAATGTACTTAACTCTCAAGTAGTGGTCCTGTTTACATTGGTTATTATTAAAATTAGATACATAACACTTATGGTTTGTAGAAAAACTTTAATATACCACCCAGCTGTAATGCAATTTGTTAAAAAAATATTTCTTTAGAATTATTTAACAAGAGTGCTGGCAAGCTCAGTACAATGTGTCTAGCTGAATTCTACACTTCTGCTAAAAATGTAAATCTACTATTTACAGTGCACTTAATATTGATTAGTAATGAGGTTTTCCAAACTATACAACACCTGTAACTTCTTTCTCTCTCTCTGTATAAATTGCTATTTTTGGATGGTTTGTGTTCTGTATGAATAGCTTGAAAATAATTGAGATTTATGTTGAATAAACAAATCAGATTGTAGTATGAAACTCGTGACCGATGCTAGTGTGGAACAGATCCAGCCTAGTTTTATATATATATAATATTAGCTGTGCACTGTTGTTTTACATATTTGGATGATGATTATGAGCCTATATCACTTCCAGTCCTCGTATCAGGTAAATCAATCATTTATTTGATTTGCTACGTGAAAGAGGAACAAAGAAACACATTTTCTCATTTATGATATTAGTGGGATAACAGTATTATGATTTTTAACAAAGTATTGATATCTCTCTAGGATTAATTAATTTGGTAATATCATGTGTATTGTAATAATTTATACTGTAATAATATGACAAATGAAAAAAATACATCCCTGTAGGTAGAGATTCTTGGTGCTCCTTTATCTATCGGCGTATTTCCGAAGCACCAACAGAATCAGGAAGGCGATTCTTTTGTTCTGAGCCAGATTCAGCTCTGAAGCGGTATCGGAACTTGAAATACTTTTTCAAACTCAAAGTATGGTTATGTAGAGTTTAATTTACTTATGTATTTGGTCTATTTATAATATATGAGTTCATTTGAGACATTAAGTATTTGACTTGTAAGTTGTAACACTTGCTATAGGTTGCCTATTGTTTGTATACTAAAAACATAAGATGTTGAGTGCAGGTCTGTTTGGGTTGTCTGTACAAATATCAACTGAACAAGGTAGAAAGAAAATAAATAAAAATGTGAACTGGACATGTCATCATCAGATGCCATATCAACTCGTTTACATGTTGTAAAATAGACCATTCTGGTACAGTCTGCAGGCCTAACGTAGACAATGCTACTGGTGACAATACTTAAATAACTATTCGGTCGCGGATCACAAGTCCTCATTTATAAATATGATAGCATAGGCAATACGGAATGTCCGCAGCTTGATTGAAATGGGGAAAACGGAAATGACTGAAAAAAGAACGAACTAGCTAAGGCTAGGAATGTTGTGGAAATCCGAATCGAACTAAAATCAAATTTCAATATCTATAAAATTATTATGACAAAGGACAACAGTTAAATAGTCCATCTCACAAGGAAAACTTCAATGTAGTTATACTTGTAGATAATAGATTAACAGACTAGATTTATTGGTCTACCTTTGGTGTATATATGAATAATTCACTGTATGTTGCACACACAAGCAGGTGTATTATGTTTCCATTATCACTTAGTATATTATAAGAATGATCCGAATTAAAATGCATCAACCTCCTAGAATTATTTTTTATCTTATTTCAAATACTATATTTTATTCTTAATATTTTGTGACCAATTTAGCTATTTGAAATCGAATTTGTACTTTTATAATTTTTATTTAAAAATGTTAAAATCATTTATTTTTAAAAATATCAATTTATGCACCTTCTTATTTATTTATTTTTGTTCTATACTATATATATAGTATATATATATATATATATATAATTTATGTCAGCTATGAATAACTTTACCTTATAGTGCAAGTATTTCATTTTATTTTTAATGTACTTCTAAGGCGATGAATAAATTAATTTGGTATGATGAATAATAAGCGATAAGCATTCGTTCAGATGAAACGTTTACGTTTTCTTGAATATTATCCATGTTGATACTTATTATGTTATTTATCTAGATATGTCAAAGATTAGTAGGCGAAATAGTACTAGTCAAAAATCTTATTATATATTCTTAGCCCATGCGAGTTCTTACAATATTATATAACGCGTTTAGTAACTGTATATTATAACTATTCAGTATTTAAATCAATTCCTTCATTTGATAGAACTATTAGACATATCATGATAGCATCAATATAGTGAAGACTGAAGGAGTATGCAGATACTAAAGTACTACAGTTATTCATTCTTTTTATATATAGCATTGGAATAAATCTAATCAATAATTCTAATGAAAATCAAATAAAATGTTATGTTTGATTGATACATACTTTAAGATTTCTAAGTAATACCACAAAAAATACATGACAAAGACCCGTACAGTATTCGCAGCGGAACTTTGTGCCTCGGAAGTCGCTGCGCAAACTGCTATTTTTTCAGGCGCAATCCTAGAAGGTGAAGACAGCATTGTATAACTGCCTCGCTCACTCGCTTACGTTTCTCACATATTCTATCTCGCTCATACTTTATGCTGTTTTATCCTCACAGCAGTACCTGCGCAATCGTTCACAGAGCCTAACTTCACAACCACTTAGTTTCGCTGGGACTACTGTACTCATCACATTTGTGACTATGTGACAATAATAATATAGAAATAATATTTAGTATTATGCAAAGAATATCATAATATAGGACATCGGTGTTTTTAATTAAATATTAAATTCGTAATACTGAATGTCTAAAACAGCAAATAATGTTCCTAACATCGATGGTATTCAATGTTATAATAAAGCTTCAAACCATTCACTAATATACATAAGAGTATAATAATTAGTCTAACTCATATAATAAGTTGACATAGTCTAATTAAAAAAACAGTTAGCCTAAAACTACAGCACAGAAAATGGCACCAAGTAAGAATAGCATACAATTTTAAGTAAACTCATTGGTCATTTACTAAATAACGCAGAAAATAACTAAAATGAATACACAATTAAGTAGACTTGCAATAAACACTATTATAAAACCCTAGATTATATTATGATAATATGAAATAACACAAAACTATAAACGGTGGCAACTAAAAAATAATCTACTTAGAAAAATATTGTGATACATTAACACAAATTAATGCCAATGCGACCTTTATTATGCTTTGTTTCCTTTACTATTATTATTAATAAATAATTATAAAATCAAATGTCAAAAATATATAACCAAAGTAATTTCCTTGTCTAACGAAATATTAATTGAACAGTTACACTTTAGTGAGCAAGTTAGGCCAACTTGATATGAAATGAAGAATGCCTACCACATCTTCATGGTAACCTATCATACTTTCGTTTTTTAGCCCGAATTTTTAATGCTCGAAATCCATAAAAAATACATATTATTTTGTTTGCTTGTTGTATGAGGTAGTGCTGACCTCTGGTGTCAGAGTTTGTCAGCCCCCTCCCTCTGACATGGCTTAACTTATTATTGTTATTCCGTAAATACACATACTGGGCGATGAGACTTAACAACCAATGTCTAAGGGTGACGACCGCAGTGAAGTGACGCGCAAGACTTTGCAACCAAAGTTCTGGGTGGCACTGCAACTGTTATGGACAGGCGTGACGCTTACCATCAGGCGAGCGACCTGCCCGTCTCGTCACTCAAAGTAATAAACCAAACAAACATAGCAGAAGTATCATTAGATAGCAGTAGTTTTTTTTTAATTTGTTTATCAATACCGTTTTTTCTTTAGGTTACAATAAGTTGTGTACGAAGTTTTGAAAGACCAAAGTAACTTTGTGCATAAAATAACAAGACAACAATTATAACTTCTATAATATTATTGTGAGTCGGAAATAAATATTTTACGTTAGGTACACTAAAGGAGTTGATATAGCAAGCACCCCGGGCGCGCGCCCAGTCGCTCGCTCATTGTTACTATTTAGTCTCTGTGTCAATGCGCTATACATTTTAAGCCGGCCGCGCGCCCAGGGCGCTTGCTATATCAACTCCCTAACATTAATTGATACTAACAAAGCTAATAATATTGGAGAGGAAAATATCTATAAAACACTACTACACCAAACCAAATTCGCAGACGAGCATGGCGATAGAAATCTGAGCACCCCGACATTCACGTGGTCTGCTTCTCTACTTCCCTACGTTGTGCCCTACTTCCTCCGGCAATTCCAAAGCGCGGAGCCAGATGCTACAAGGAGCTCGCAACAACAACGCAGCGAGTGTTCTGGCGAGAGCCTATTTAAAATTAATTATACGGAAAACAAATATACAGAAAATCAAAAAGACTTATGTAACTACGGAATAACGTTTAAAATAAATAAAATTCATGTGATTTAAAAAACAGAACAATAAAAAAACCTTTGAAAATATGGAATTTGTGATTTACATCATAAGAAAGTGAAATAATAAAATAAGTTTACGGGAAAATAATAATCGGAGTTACAAATTTCGTCAGTATGATAGGTAACCCTTCACAATGCACGCACGAGTCCAGACTAGATGACTAATTAAATACTTTGGATTTGTGCCAATTCTTATATTGTATTTAATATATTCTTTGGATTATGAACGTTAATATGCAAGCTTAAATTATATACTTAGGGTTACCTACGAATTATACTAATTTTTTATACAGACAGCGGTATTTTTCCACTCTTTGGAGTTTTAAACTATTCACCGCTGCAGGCAACGATCTCTGCGACAGGAAACGTTTGAAATTGACTGATCTCAACACACATTCTCGAGAGATGACAATTAGCGATAAAAAAATATATGAATGCATTAACGTAATTGTCACATTTAAAATGCACTACGAAAATATAATATACCTACCCTACATTTTCACAATCTTAAAAACCAGATGAAATGTACATTTATTTGTATCGCAGACGATTCAAATGCGATGTAAATGTCTTACTTAATTAAAATTATTAATACTTATTTTAACTACACTTTCTTAACATTTGAAGAACTTACATTCTTTAACTCTTACGCCTAATGGATACGTCATACAAAAATATAAACAACATCTGATTTAGATAAAATAAACATAAATTACTTAGTGACCACCAACACTTTCACAAACCTACATTGACAGTACTGAAAAGTAATACTGTATTTAAAATAAATTTACCAATAAAAATATAGATTTGGTAGTTTATACTTTTTAGTCCAAGTAGCATAAAAAAAGTATAGTGCAATGGCACGGAGCAAGGTTGATAATTTATCAAGGTGGGCAAGCAACTCTTTTATAGAAATATGTTTGCTTAAAATAGCCATTTTATATAAGACGGAAGACAGCTTTCACGTATGTATTGTGAAATTAGATTATATCATAATAATATATTTCTCGTACGATCTTGATTTTGTCTATCAATGCAGACAAAACAAGTGTTTAGTTGGGAAGTTTTTTAACATATTTTTCAAAGTATAAATAAAGTTTTAATTTCAGACATAATAAAAAGGAACACAAGATAAATAGTGTCCAAAGGAGTACCTAACAAAAGTAACCAACAGAAAGTCAATAAACAGCAAGAAAAACATGTAGGATGGAATGTACTTACACAAGGACGTTAAATAAAATTATAAAAAACATCACGCAAGCTGGCCTGTCTCACTCGATGTACTTGCGCGCGCTAATTTCTGTAACGCCCGCGTCACTCTATCCGTGGCTTGCCGCGAGATAGATTGACGCGTTAGAAAGAGAGACGAATATAAAATTATACGCATCAAAGTCGTGCGAGCATAAATTGCACTTTATTGAGTGGCGGCAAGAGTCGCTTTTTATTTAATTGTCTTAGCGGAGTGAGCCTTTTTTACGTTAGTACTATTTCTTCTGTGACGCAAGCCAACTTACGTGATGGTCAGTATTTAATATGACAGAAGGGCTTGAGCTCTGCCTTCGGTCATTCTCAATTTTATCGCTGAATAATTAGGAGTTGGCTAATAATGTAATGTGTTCGTATTTATTTGTTCGCGCATTCTTATTACGCTAATAAATCACGTCCTTGCCTTATTTTTATTATTCACTAACGATTATATATAATTTCACATGACTTAACATGTTTTTTTAATCTCGCGAAGATCTTTGAAATGGTTTAGGTGACCGAATTACATACACAATTAACCATGAACCTAAACAAGAAACTTGTGCCTTGACTACTCGTTAAGTCTTGCCGTTACAACTTGGGGCGTTAACATCAAATATAAAGCTATCGCGCTATAGAACCGACGCTCACACCAATATTTCAAACACTACATAACCTTTCAATACATCAATTTCTTCCAAACTCTTAAGTTTTTTTTAAATACTTGTGGAGTTTTCCATTAGAATTGTAATTTTGGCAGTTTGTTCGTATACCTCTTCGGTTAAAGCTGAGTGGGGGGGAATCGTCTTTGGGGCTTGTTGCGGCGCTGGGCCAGCGACGACTGTGTCACTGGGCCCAGCACTTGGGGCGTCAGCGGCGACGATGTCAGGGCCTGAAATTATCCATACCAATATATAAAGTGAAACATTGTCTGTTTGTTTATTTGGGGAGCTTTCACGCGATAACGGCTGGACGGATTTTGATGAAATTTGGAATGGAGATAGCTTATACCCTAGAATAAAACATAGGATACTTTTGATCCCGGAAAATTGCAAGTTTTCAGGGTAAACTGGAAAATGTTGATTACTCGCTGTAAGGAACGGTTGCCATGGAAACGAAATAACAAGTCTGTTAAAAACATCTAGAGCATTGGTGCTATACCGACTTTTACATAGGTTTTTAATATCCTAGAACACAGCATGCTTTTTTCGCGATAAACAGTAGTCCGCGCGGACGAAGTCGCGGGCGGGACAGCTAGTCATGTATATATGTTTATTTTGTATCGATACTTATAACACAGCAGTAACAAAAAGTATGTACAATGAAGATAATTAAATAAAAAATGGTCTAGGAGACTTAAATAAGCAACTGAACAAGAATATAGTTTAAAAAAAAAGGTGGCTGAACTGTGTTTGCGCATCACATTAAAACTACGCCCGCGCCGCGGTCAAGAAGGCCGGCGGCGGCGCGCTGGTAAAAGTGTCCGGCGCGGCGCGGCGTCGCCGGCGTGGTGTCTTTTTTTGCAAATAATTGTGTGGTTGGAAATGTTGGAATAAAAATCCGTTAAAAGTATGCAACGTCAACATTTCCACGGGTTCTTGAAAAGTCCGATGAAATTTTATAACGTCTTCTAAAATATTCCATTTTTCGGCATTAATTTTCATGTCGACTGACCAATATTAGTGAGCATCGCGTTTATGGTGCCCGGTTACAGCAATGCACCAAGCTTTCCAGCGCGTTTTCCAACAAATACGCGCGAGTAACGTCACTCGCGCGTATTTGTTATAAAAATTAAAGTCGGCGCGAATATTTGGATGACCCGGCGCATTGGTGTAACTCAGCGGCGGCACGCCGGCGCAGCGCGGACCTTTACTGCAGAGCGACCGCGGTTGAGCGATCGTAATGGAATTGTAATCGTTTATAACGTCAATGCACTCTCCGTCCTTGTCATATCGTAACACAATGACAAGGACGGGTAGTGCATTGTATCGCTATCGCTTTGATTTAGGCGGTCACTGATTGAATCAAAGTTTTCACTGTTGTTTACCTAAGTATTTGAGTAGAAGCCGAGCAATTAATATAACACTGTTAGACTGCTGAACGAATTTTGATCTAATTTGGTGTATTGGTATTATAGGTTCTGGAATAACACATAGGATACTTTTAACCTAGAGAAGTGACCACGCTGAGCACAGCTAGTAAATAAATAAAATAAGAAAGAGTAAAGAGGGCAATACATACCTTACTCACCTGGAAGGTGAGATCGACGGCGCGGCGCAGGTCCGCGGGTGGCGGCGGCGCGTCGCCGTCGGGCAGGTCGCGCGGCGGCGGCGCGGGCGGTGGCGCGCCGCACAGCCACGGCTCGCGCACCAGCGACGCAGCGCGCGGCCGCAGCGACGGCTCCAGCTGCAACATGCGCCGGATGCAGTCGCGCGCCTCGGCGGACACGCCGCGCCACGGCCCGCTCGACAGCTCCACCTGGAGGACAAACCATGTATTACAATGGTGCTCGAGCAGTTATATGTGGACTTCGCGATCCAAGCATACCAGGTTCGATCCTCGGTCCACCGATGAATTTTAAACCCTCATCATCATCATCATGTCAGCCTTTAAAAGTCCACTGCTGAAAAAAAACCCCACTAAACCCTACTATAATATATTATAAATGCGAAAGCATGTATCTATATTTGTTACCACCCAGCGTTGAACATAGTCTTCAAATGGATTTACAAAAAAAACTTCTGTACCAATTTTAATGAAATTTATATGGATCTACACTGGATGTCTATCATTTAAAATAAAAAACCAAAATCGGTTCATACAATTCGGAGAACTGACGTAACAAACACAAAAACAAATAAATAGAACAATTGGATATCTCCCCGTTTGTTAAGTCGATATTAATATGTTCATTCGCTCTAGCACAGTAATGCGGAGAAGGAGAAAACCTACACACTTCGATGAAAGAAACATATAAGGATTCACTAAGTTCGCTCGATTCGTGTTCCACCATGTTTCAAACTCCGCGCATTGACCGCTTATAGTGGAGACGGCTTCTTTAATTGGCAAATAGGTAACTAAAGTTAATTATCATAAAAAGTAAAAAGCCGCTATCCATATTTTACGTGTTTTAAATTTTTGCGTGGAGCGAACAGGCAAGCGATACGGGTTAACGCGTGTGGAAAAAGGACGGCACAATATCGCTTGCGATCTTCTGATGACGAACTGTGACGTAAGGTTTTGTACCACGCGACACGCACGCCACAAATAGTCACGTGGTCGCATTTTGAATAATAGCACAGAATAAATAATAGTACAAGTACAGAAGGATAACTGAGTAAAGTCATTTAAATACATAGCAACTCTCGCTACAACGCAATAAAGAGCAATTTAACTCGCACAGCGCTGCGATCTTTCAATTATATTTACCTAGAAGGCGCTCACTCATTGCATGCAGGTTAGAATGTACCGTGTCACAACGCGCGAGAGCTTCCATTGCTCTAACCGTTTCAGAATCGCTTCGTCACTTTTTCGCTCGGCAGGGTTGTATCAAGATATGACTTACTGGTACTAGTAATTATTCTGTGATATGATACGACTTAGATATGTAACAGAATAAACAATTATGTTTTTTTTTTTTTTTTTTACATAATGTTATAAATGTTGATAGTTCTTTTAACTACATATAATGGCATCAGAATATACCTAGTACCTCATTATTTGATTATAGCTTGATAGGTATTGCACTTTGATGAATAAAAGGTGCCTGTCTGAATTTCATGCTTAATAATGAATGAAAAAGAAATGGCTACCTACGTAATAAAATGTCAGTGTGTAGGTATTTTACGAGACTTGTCAGATCGAATGCTATGCAGTACATTCTAGGTTTCTTCTTGGTACTCACAATTAAGAAAAGAATAACATTTGACAAAAACTTTACGTAAGTAGGTACTTTATCGTAAGCACACGGCGCGCGACTCATAGAGCGCACGCTTGAAACTCTACTGAATGAACCGCAATGTTGCGGCCGCAAAGTGTAGGTATAATATTTGTACTTGTTGCGGAGTGCGACTGTAATGATAATAGTAAGTATTAAGTGCTTGATCTTTATTTGTTTCTTTCATCGAAGCCTATATACTGAATTAAAGTGTAAATTACCTTTCCGGACTCGATTCTCGCCAATATAGCTTCAGGTGTGTCGTCCCCGGTCGAAGCGAACGGCGTTCTTCCAGACAGCATAATATACGCTAACACTCCTGCAAACAAATTATATCAAAAATTCAACAAAACTGTTTTCTTGTCTGTGAATATGTCTATATCTACACTAATATAAAGATTTGATTGTTTGTATGTTTGTTTGTAATGGATAAACTCAAGAAATACTGAACCGATTTTAAAAATTCTTTCACCTTTAGATAGCTACATTATCATCGAGTAACATGGGCAGTATTTTATTTTACAAAAAAAAATAGTGATCCTTACGAAAACTGCAATAATGTAACCCAAGGAATCAAAAATAAAGAACGCATTGACGTTGCCATGGAAACGAAATAATAACAAGTTTGTCAAAGGGTGAGTATTATATTCTATGGTCAAAAAACACTGCTGCTAATGATTTTGAATACGCATACTGGCGTTTTGTTTAGAAGTTACGACGAGTATATAAATAAGAAAATAAATTTAAAAAAATCTATTACGGCCATTTTTTAAATGAATGTGTTTTTTCCTTTTTTTAATTACCTTTTCACTTTTTAAGTCTTTTTTTTACGATTTTAATTTATAAGTTTTTTTTTCCTTTTTTTATTGCTTTGTCTTCGGTTTGTGAGCTACCCTGACAGTAGGATAGCTAATCGGGAAGTGCTCGAAAATTGAATTGCAATATTCCAGGACAGACAAAATACATATATACATATATACAAGTGAAGCTAAATAAAAGCTTTTAAAATATATTATAAAGGCGAAAGTTTGTATGTATTGTAACACAAAGCTTACTCCTTAAAGCTCAAACGGCTGGAAGGATTTCGATAAAATTTGGACTAACTAACTTTGGAACTATTACATAGCTTAGTAATAGTGGAATAACACAGGATACTTTTCATCATCATCATCATTCACGCTCAAACGGCTGAACGGATTGAAAGTTCTATCACCACCGTCAAATTGTGAACCTGCCCTTGACGGGTCAGACTCGTGTTTATCAACATAGAGTTACAAATTATACAGTTAGTCAACTGCAAAATATGTCATTCACACCGACATGACCTCAAGGACTAAAACTGATCATGAATTGGTGACAAAGTTAGACCGACCAATCAGTGGGTTGTTCATAAGCTAGCGAATAGCATGTCCGTTCACGATTGTTCGTTCGTTTACAATCTTACGAATTAGGATCCGTTAAATTGTAATCTATCGGTTTTTACAATTTAATGATGACATATATATTTTACGGGCCAATATTAGAGTTCCCGGTATCTTTTTTATTCTACATCGGGTCATTAAAGAGCGAAGAACAAGATAGTATATAGAACAGAAGTAATGCCTTTTGACAGTTACCTAAGCTCCATATATCGCATGTGGCGTCGTATCCGGCTAGCTTCAGCACCTCGGGCACCACGAAGTTGGCGGTGTAGCACGGCGTCATGAGCAGCCCGTTCTCTGCGCAAAGCTGCTTCGCGAGCCAAAGTATATAATGAGGCCCAGACAGTTACCTAAGCTCCATATATCGCATGTGGCGTCGAATCCGGCTAGCTTCAGCACCTCGGGCACCACGAAGTTGGCGGTGTAGCACGGCGTCATGAGCAGCCCGTTCTCTGCGCAAAGCTGCTTCGCGAGCCAAAGTATATAATGAGGCCCAGACAGTTACCTAAGCTCCATATATCGCATGCGGCGTCGTATCCAGCTCGCTTCAACACCTCGGGCGCCACGAAATTGGCGGTGTAGCACGGCGTCATGAGCAGCCCGTTCTCTGCTCGCAGCTGCTTCGCGAGCCCGAAGTCCACGAGCCGAATGTCTTCGGGGCGCTTCTCTGCCGTTGCAAACAGGATGTTGGACGGCTTTATGTCTCTGAAAATTTATTATGATATTAGTCTCTGTCATCGCCGCGATGAAAGCTTCGTATTCATTAGCCGTGTCGCTAGAGATGTCTGGCGACGTCAGCCGAAAGATGTCTGGCGACGTCGCGCGTCATCGCCCGACATCTCTAGCGACACGTGAAACGGGACATTTGTCCCCTAGTGAATACGAGGCCTAATCCGAATGTTTAGTAATACGCTGCGTAATGTGCTCCGACAGCTCACCTGTGCACGACGGTGTGGCGGTGCAGGTAGTTGACGGCCTGCAGCACGTTGCGCAGCAGCGGCACGGCCTCGTGCTCGGGCAGGCGGCCGCGCTGCGTGATGTGCTCCAACAGCTCGCCGCCGCGACACAGCTCCGTCACGCACAGGATGCGCCCGCCCTCAGAATACACGCCGCGGAGGCTGATTATGTGCGGGTGTTGGCTGTACCTGGAGAACGCACAATCTCTATGTCATCCATCATCATCAGCGCTACTTGCATAAACTTCTAAGCGGAAATAATTTTGGTGGATCATGTGTTCCGCTACTGAGACTTCGCTTTTACCAAGCTTGGAGAGTCTTTTGTAATGTTTGATTGGTTTTGACAACTACATCACCCAAACTTAAGTAATGATCGGCCTAGGATGAGACACGCACACGTAAAAGAAAGAGGTATGTAATGGGATAATAAACTCTTTCAACTGACAGTATCGTGGCGATACAGAAGTCACTGTCTGGAGTATACTCGTAATACATCATGCTGTCTCCGTTTTATGTAACACCTGTGCACGACGGTTTTTTTTGTATTCCGTTTTTTGTTTTTTGCTTGACTAACACCAGAGTTCAAGCAACGGGGTATGCTGAAAACCAGCCCTGCGTAGACTCTTAGTCTGCGCAGTACAGTGCTGAGTATACCCCAATTGTCAAACAAGCTCATTATTGTAAAAGAAACATCAGATGTGCATGCTAACATGACGCGCGGCACGGTAAATTTAATGTTACTAATTGTCGCGAGTCATGTTATCGTGGAATATCTAATTTTTTTTATTGTGTTGATTGTTTTTTGTTTGTTTGTTTGCAATAAATACATTTTATTATTATTATTATTATTATTATGTGGATGACCCATATCGTTGGAATTTTCTGTTTTCCATGGTATATTTTTTTCCAAAGAAAAGAGAATTCCTTACCTAATTTTAGCTTTAAAAGATAACCAATAAATCATATCAGCGGATTAATTTTATGTATACTTATAATAAAACTGTAACGGGTCCAATTCTGTACATTGCAGATATTTTGAAATTTTCTTTTGGAGGATACTCTATATTCGATACTGAAGCCAAAACTGTTTTTTTTTTCATTTTCGTCTGTCTGTCTGTCTCTATCTTGGCTAGGCATCGCGCCGAAACTACTGAATGAATTTAAATGAGACTTCATACTTCGAGGTAGGACATAGGATACTTTCATCCCGAAAAATTAAAGAGTTCCTGCAGAATAAGGGTGGAAAATTGTTTAAAAGAACACGTAGCATGCTGAAACTATTGGACGGATGTTGATGCAACTTGGCACAGATATAGTTTATAAGATGGGTAAAAATTATGGATACTTTTTGTCCCGAAAAAATAAAGGGTTCCTGCGGGATATGGGTCCAAATTCTGTACATTAAAGATATTGTGTTTTTTTTGGAGGTTACTCTATATACGATAATGAAGCCTTAACTGTATGTTTTTCATTTCGGTCTGTATGCCTTTCTGTCTGTTTTTTGGCCGCGCATCACGCCGCCGGAACTACTGGATGAATTCAAATGAAACTTGGTATGATTTGACTTCATACTACGAGGTAGGACATAGGATACTTTACATCCCGAAAAATTAATGGGCTCTCGCAGGATAGGGGTTGAAAATTATTTAAAAGAACACGTACCACGCTGAAACTAATGAACGGGTTTTGATGGAACTTAGTCATAGTTTATATGATGTGTTAAAATTGAGGATACGTTTTATCCCGAAAAAGTAAAGGGTTTTTGCGGGATAGAGGTCCCAATAAAGCATATTTTTTTAGAGGTTTCTCTGTTTTCGATACTGAAGCCAAAACAGTTATTTTTGTATGTCTGTTTATCTGTAACTTGAACGCGCACGTATCACGCTGAAACTACTGGACGGATTTTTTGAAGCAGTCATCTATCAATATTTATAATAAAGCAATAAGTACGAAAAAGGCTGTACAAAGAAAATAGATAAAAAAATGGTCTTGGGTACTTAAAAAAGCTACTGAACAAGAATATATCATGTTTATTTTTTCACGCATCACTTAAAAACTACTGGACCGATTGCAATGCGGTTTTCATTGTTAGAGAGCTCTGGGTTTGATTTAAAAACAGGTGTAATTGGTATCTCAATCCGGTGAGTTAGAAGCCGAGCAGTTGATAAATATATTTTTGACGGCTGAAGAAATGTTAATCAAATGTTGGTATATTGGTCATGGAATAGTCTTTACTAAAATTATGATAATTACCTGAGTAAAATTTCAACTTCTTCGCGAGGATCATACTGCAACTTGTCCATGATTTTGACTGCATATTGGACTTTTGATGCTTTATGTTCGCAAAGGCGCACGACGGAAAACGATCCCGTGCCTAATTCGCCCATCAACCTGTAAACAGTAATAATTATAAGTTTTCTTCTTATCTTACCTTGTTAGGGTGAAACATGAACAACTTTCACTTTACCAATCAAGTCGAAATTTTGATAAATAGAGACCCGATGAAAATGCAATATTTTGACACCTTATCACCTCATGATAATATCGGGAGTACCAGTAAAATATATGCACATAAACAATGCATTTTATCCCGATATCAATATCTACCCTCGCCTTCTGCCCGGGCTGATAAATTTCTCGAATATAATGGCTTGTTTTAAGCTCATTGTACAATCCTACTATTTGTTAAAACTTGTTTTAACTACACTCATATCTTAAAATCCAGATTATGAACTCAAAAATTGTGGTATAATGACATACTTTACGCACGGCACGTCTCTAATAAGAAAAAACAAACATTATAACACTATTTCTTTAAAGACCTTACCGATATATAAAAGTGACACCTTGTCTGTTTGTTTGTTTGGGGAGCTTTCACGCGATAAGGGCTGGACGGATTTTGATGAAATTTAAAATTCAGATAGCTTATACCTTGGAATAAAACATAGGATACTTTTATCCCGTCTATAAATAACAAGTCTGTCAAAAAACATCAAGATTAATAAAAGTATCTGCATAATTGTTTGACGAGATAAGATAATTAAAACAGTTTTAACCATTCACTCGTACATCGTAAAGTGAATAATTGCATATCTAAGAATTGTGTTATTAACCAGATAATCTCTAATGTAAGCATGATAGTAAACACTTACAAGATTCATAACAGATTACATGTTTTATTACTTGGCTTTACATTATCTATGCTATAATAAAACTGTAACTGGGCTAAATCTGTACGATCGATATGGAGTGCAAAAATATTTTTTATTTTCTTGTCTGTCTGTCTGTCTGTCTCTTTGAACACGCATCACGCTGAAACTACCACACGGATTTTGATGCAACTTGGCATAATAATAGCTTATATTATGGATACCTTTAGAATACTTTTTATCCCGAAAAAAAAACAATGGTCCCCGCAGGATAGGGGTTGAAAGTTATTTAAAAGAACACATATCACGCTGAAACTACCGGACGGTTTTTGATGTAACTTGGCACAGTCAAAGTTTATATTGTGTTATAATCAATGATACTTTTTATCACGAAAAAATAAGGGATTCCTGCGGGATAAGAGTCTAAAGTTATGTTAATTTGAAAGGAATAAAAATAGTACATCCGTTTATAAAACGGGACCGTAAATTCGGCGTTCATGCCACAAGACCGAGTGGCTCAGTGGAAGCGTCTCTGGTCTGCAACGGAGAGGCCCATGGATCGTTTTTTTTTTTGCCTCAATATTTATAAGTATTTACATATTTTATGCGTTATTTTTACATTTTCTTCCATATTTTTAAGGCTTCTGTAATTTCCTGAAGTAAACCGTCAAGTTTTGTTTGAAAACAATATATCATGGGATATTGATAATTTATAACCCTTTCGACGCAATATACCAAAAACGTAAAATGCCAAATTCTCATTATGCCATTATGCGCGAAAATCGCGAAATAACAAATGCTCGATGATGCCAATATTTTAAATCATCACAGTCACAATAATTCCACTTCGGATTATTTACAAAAAGCTCAAAAACAGAAAACAATTCTGTCAATATCCTTAGTAATATTTTTTGACTTTGTAAATTTGTTAGTTTTACCTAGAGTGCATGTTTTATTTAAAATCCCTCGTAAAAAGCGCCCTCTGGCGGCTGTTTATATTGGTAACCAAACTACTTACTGTTTTACATGTTGTGCTAACGGAACTGTCACAGCTGTGCGGTCGTGCGCGCAACCACGGGTTCTTTTGTGATGCACTAACTAATGTATATTTTCGAAATACGCAACGACGTCGGCTCACAACGCTCTTGACGTCAGAGACCGTGTTGGTATACAGCATGTTTTAAAATCCAGAAAGCAAAAATGTATTCTTCGAAAGTATACCGTAAAGGTATACATTCGAACACTTATGACGTCACTGACCGAGCTGAGATCGGGTATAGGTAGTTTCGAATTTAAGATTTTGGGCGGCGTATTTTGAAAACATACCTCCACATAATGCTATTGCACCACAGATAGATTTCTGTCAACAGCCTTCAGTAGCGACCCGACATGGCCGTGATAGGTTAGACGACGAAGGCGGGAGCTCGCACTGAAGGTCTGTATGTAAGTTTGTTCGCGCATCAAGTGAAAACTACTAGATCAATTGCAATGCAATTTTCACTATTGGATAGCTTAGGTTTGTACTATTATTTATTCTGTGCTTAGGGTTTGAATTAAAAACTGGGATACTTGGTATCTTAATCTGATGATTAGATGCCGAGCAATCGATAAAAAACTATTTGAGGCTGAACAAATTTTGAACAAATGTAGTATATTGTACTTTGTAGGTACTTTTGGTCCTTGAATAACACGTATGAGTTAATTTTAAATGAAATGACCACGCGGGCAAAGCGCGGGTACAGCTAGTAAACTATAATTCTCGGCACAGAATAAATAAAGTACTAGTATAATAGTGTTAGAGGTTGAATCCCCACACAAAGTTCTTCTTTTTTTTAATAGAATCCTCGTACTTTTATATAATCATCATCAATCTTGACGACACTCTAGCGCAGTTAGTAGTGCAGCGTAGTATTACATAATAAATAAGGTAGTATCCCAGGTTTAAATCCTGGCCAGGACACACATTTGTGCGATGAGCGTATGTGTTTGTTATCAGGTCTTGTGCTTGTGGAGTGTTGATGAGTGTGTCCATGCCACCCGTGGCTCCGAATTCTAGTGCAGGGGTATGAGTGTAAGCGTTAATCTATGTTGCCACTGATGGAATCAATATAAATACAACTGAAATTAAAAAATTAAATAAGTCCCATAAATTATATCATCATCATCATCATCATCAGCCTATATTTGTCCACTGCCGGACGTAGTCCTCTCCTAATGCACGCCACTGAGCTCGGTCTTCAGCTCTCCTCATCCATTTTCTTCCAGCCGCTTTTCGCAGGTCGTCACTTCACCTGGCCACAGGGCGTCCTACGCTACGTTTGCCTAGACGTGGTCTCCACTCGAGAATTCGTCTACCCCAACGGTAATCGGTTCTTCTGGAAATGTGACCAGCCCACTGCCACTTTAGCTTGCTTATCCTTAGAGCTATATCGTCCACCTTGGTTCTCCGTCGGATATCTTCATTACGAATCTTGTCCTTCAGAGAAACTACAACATATATTATAGCTAAGAACCATCTCTATCACATCAGACATGCCACAGACAGACACACAGAAGCACACGTTAGGCTTATAACACCCCTCTTCTTATGCGACGGGGGGTTAAAAATAGTGTCGTAAAGAAATTAGGTGTGTGAATGAATGTTAATATCATGTAAGGTTTCCGTTACAGCCTTTTGAGGAGCAAATAATGTGTTCTCGCATTCTTTTACCTGTATTCATCGAAGAAGTTGTTCCTATTGACAAAGCCGGACCAGAACTCTTCCGTGGACGTCTTCGCGTTGGGCGGCGCATGATTCTCGTTAGTCACCGTTTTATTATCATCTTCGTTGAGTAGACAAGGCGCGACGAAACTAAAGCCCCTGGAAACAACGTCATTATTATCACTAAACATTCGCTCTCGCACACGGTTTGCACAAGGCTGAACGTGGCGTCAATCATGTTCAGATTTTATCAGTTGATATTGCCTTAGAATTGTTGTTTTGCCTATCGACACGGGGAGTTGTAAATTTTCTTCCTCTCTCCTCTATGCGCTCAACTATCTCTTGGATGCTAATTCTAAGACTGATGTGTTTGCGGATGGATTGATGGAAATACTGTCAGTGTGTCTGAGGTTTTGTGAGAGGGATGGATGAATGTCTGTTTTTTATTATTATATAACTAGCTGTGCCTGCGGCTTTGGCCGCGTGGAATTAAAAGTAGCGCAAACGTGTAATTCCGGGACCAAAAGTACCTTTAAAGTACAATATACTACATTTCTTCATAATTCGTTCAGCCGTCAAATAGTCTTTTATCGATTGCTCGGCATCTAATCATCGGATTAAGATACCAAGTACCCCAGTTTTTAAGTCAAATCCTAAACCATCCAACCGCATCGTAATCGGTCAATTAGTTTTTACGTAATGTGCGAACAAACATACAGACAAAGAGAAAGACACGATTTTTAAAATTGTTATATTCTTGTTCAGTAGCCAATTTTAAGTACCTACCCTAGACCATTTTTTTAATTTTACCTTCTTCGTACAGATTTTTTATTACTACGGCTTTATTATAGGTATAGATTTGTAGTATTTATAGTTAAATATTTAAACGGGACTTAATCGCGCTGATAACTTAATATTTATTTACCTCGACGTTTCGATCAAGTTGCATTGTCTTCTCGTGACCACGATCAATGCAACTTGATCGAAACGTCGAGGTAAATAAATATTAAGTTTTCAGCGCGATTAAGTCCCGTTTAAATATTTAACTATGTGTTCGAATCGCGAAAGTTTAAAAGTTACAATTGTAGTATTTAATTGGCTCAAATAATAATAATAATAATAAAATCTGTGAACCTTAATGTAAATTGAATTTTAAGTTGCCATAGTGTATTTTTTGTATTATTTTCTAATTTATATTTGACATACCTACTAAATAATAATTTGTTATTTGTTGTATTTTTTATATTTTTGACATGTTATGCAATTAATTATAGCAATTGGTCAACGCCGTTCAGTTAATTAAATAAATAAATAAATTTCGATTAAGCTAGTGTTTGTTACATGCAAACGGAATGTGCGAGAATTCGATGACATTTTGAGACAGAGCTACGATAAGTTTTAGCATTATCATTGAATCATTGAATTCTATACAATGACATTTTGAGACAGAGCTAAGATAAGTTTAAGTATTATCATTGAATCATTGAATTCTATACGATGACATTTTGAGACAGAACTAAGATAAGTTTTAGCATTATCATTGAATCATTGAATTCTATACAATGACATTTTGAGACAGAGCTAAGATAAGTTTAAGTATTATCATTGAATCATTGAATTCTATACGATGACATTTTGAGACAGAACTAAGATAAGTTTTAGCATTATCATTGAATCATTGAATTCTATACGATGACATTTTGAGACAGAGCTACGATAAGTTTTAGCATTATCATTGAATCATTGAATTCTATACAATGACATTTTGAGACACAGCTAAGATAAGTTTTAGCATTATCATTGAATCATTGAATTCTATACAATGACATTTTGAGACACAGCTAAGATAAGTTTTAGCATTATCATTGAATCATTGAATTCTATACGATGACATTTTGAGACAGAGCTACGATAAGTTTTAGCATTATCATTGAATCATTGAATTCTATACAATGACATTTTGAGACACAGCTAAGATAAGTTTTAGCATTATCATTGAATCATTGAATTCTATACAATGACATTTTGAGACACAGCTAAGATAAGTTTTAGCATTATCATTGAATCATTGAATTCTATACGATGACATTTTGAGACAGAGCTAATATAAGTTTTAGCATTATCATTGAATCATTGAATTTTGAATTCTATACAATTACATTTTGAGACAGAGCTAAGGTAAGTTTTAGTATTATCATTGAATCATTGAATTCTATACAATGATATTTTGAGACAGAGCTAAGATAAGTTTAGCATTATCATTGAATCATTGAATTCTATACGATGACATTTTGAGACAGAGCTACGACAAGTTTTATCATTGAATCATCAATTCAGAATCCATAACTAGTTTTTAAGAGTGTTATTGTAATTGTATCTCTCTGATGTGGTAATCAACTCCTTGAGATACAATATATCGTTATAGTTATAAAAATCTGGTCTAAGTTCTGGCAAAGAATAACTATAATGGTTCTGGTTTAATCTGTCTGGTGTTATAATAGAAATGTTATAACAACACTAAATATTGATATAACTGGTATAGTAGGAACCAATATTTATGGCGGCTGTGAAGCGCGCAGCGAGTGTGACTTCGCGCTGGTACAGTAAGGTTCGCAATTATCACAGTATTTTTTTTTACTACCTACTTGTAGAACATGCTACTAATAAGAAACACTTTATTACACCAGAATTATGGAACAAATATACAAGAATTTAATTTAAAAATAGGCAAAACGGGTGATCTTATCGCTAAAAGCGATCTCTTCCAGACAACCTTTGGATGTACAGAAATTACGAATTAAAAAAGGACGGTGGTGAAAAACAATACAATAAATCATGCAAAATAAAAATGAATATACCTAGGTACATACATATTTAATAAACTAAATAAACCATACTTACTTACATGTCACATGCAAATAATGTAATGATTGAAAAATATATGTGTTAAGTACATACAAATAATGGAATGATAAAAAAATGTTATACCTATAGCTATGTTTCTAGTAGCTAAATTAGCGTCGACACTAAACGCTTTAACCTATTCATTATTTTTAACCAATTATGAAATTATGTTAACATACGTCAACACAATAATATTAATATCGGAATATATGCTGATATCGTGTTGGTGGATTATACTGGTTGGTAACAAACAACTTTAAAATAACTATCTAGACTGTACTTGAACAGAATCGTATGCATATGTGCAGCGTACGTATGTAGCGTGCACACAAGCACAAATGCAGTGGGCGCGCGCGGGATGCCCCGGCCTTTCACCTCTCCAAAGCCCGCTTACACCTAAAATTAGCTATTGCGCAGCGCCTTGTGCCTAACTTCTCAGCCGCCAAAAAGATTGGTTCCTACTCTACATGGTGGATTTTTGAGACGGGACAGTAAGGGCAGGTACCTTAACCGTTATAGTTACAGGAAAACTTTCCTAGGAGACCATCCATAACTTTTTGAGATATTCTGAACTGCATTCACAGATTTTGGAATAAATGTACAGTCAGCAATAAAATTGTCACTTTACATAAAAACTATTTTTTGATGCCAATCGATGTTGTGAAATGTTAGAAACTGCGAAAAACTTTTTCCATACTTTTGTAGGAAATTACCATAACCATTTTAGCTAGAGGAAAACGTTCTCAGGAGGCTGTTCTCAACTTTTGGAGATATTTAGACCTAAATTCACAGATTTTGTTAAAAATGTTCAGTCATTGAGAAAATAAGCAATTTACACAAACATATTTTTTTTATGCCAATATAACCTGTTTCTAAGTATCAAAAATGCTTTCGATTTTTGAGCTTATTTGTACGTAATCACATAAAAAGTAATTAACCAATCATTCTGTTTTTTTCATTCAATTTTGAATAACCCAAAGAAAGACTAACTTCACTATCAAATTGTAACCCAAAATTACCCCAGTTTTAAAGTCAGTTGTAAAGTAAAACCTTAAGCTATCCAACAGTGAAAACCGCATCGCAATCGATTTGGTAGTTTTTAAATGATGCGCGAACAAACAAACAGATCAACAGAGAGACAAGATTTAAAAAAATATTACATTCTTGTCCAATTTTAAGTACCCTAGACCATTTTTTTGTAATTCTCTTCATTGTACAGACTTTTTCGTAGTTATTGCTTTATCATAAGTATAGATAGATACATCTCTGTTCTCTACCATAACTTCCGTGAACCAACAATCTATACTTATAATAAAGCAATAGGAACAAAAAAGTCTGTACAACGATGATAATTAAAAAAGAAATGGTCTAGGGTACATAAAATAAGCTACTGAACAAGAATATAACATTTAAAAAAATCGTTTCTGTCTGTTTGTCTGTCTGTATGTTTGTTCGCGCATCACGTAAAAACTACTGGACCGTATGCGATGCGATTTTCAATGTTGGATAGCTTATGTTTTGACTTAAGAACTAGGGTACTTTATATCTCAATCCGATGAGTAGAAGCAGAGCAATCGATAAAAATATTTTTGACGGCTGAAGGAATTTTGATCAAATGTTGGTATATTGGTATTTTAGGTCCTGAAATAGCACAAAGAGTACTTTTAACCTACAGAAATGACCACGCGTGCGTAGCCGCGGGCATCAGCTAGTTAGTAATAACCCAACAAACTAATTTCATTACCAATACTATACTAATTACAGCGTGTCGCCAGCGCCACATATCAATAGGTGTCTGCGAAAATTGCTTCAAGGAAAAACCCAACATTGACTGTTCCTATCGTAACAGGAACAGGCGCACCTTACCCGTGATTTTTAGCATATTACATTAGTTGTAAGTCTATGTATAATAATAACGCAGGAGTGTTTCGTTGTATTGCTGTTAGTTGGTATGCATTACTGATTCCAACACTGAAGTGGTAACTGTGTGAGAGTTATGTTTCTAGTCTGTTTGTCGGTTCGGTACTAATTTGGATAAAAACATTGTATATTAAAATACCATCAAACTGTTTTTACCCGAGTACGGCGAAGCAAGGGAAGGGTAATGAGTTTAACAGTCTATGTATGTATGAATGTATATATGTGCGTGGGCATGTGGATGTTCAACCAAAGCGTCGCCCCTATTGGTTCAATTTTGACAAGCGTGGTATCAATCGATTAGTCTTTATCGTAGAGAGAGCTCTCTCTACGGTCTTTATCATAAGTATAGTGTCATAGGCTATTTTTATTACATGACAACGGCGAAGCGAAAGATGGGTTATGTGTTCAAACTAAACACTTGGTCCAATTTTGACAATCGAGGCATCAAAAGATTCGTCTTTATATAAAGTGCCACAGGCTATAATTTACCCGACTACGTCGTTTAAAGGCAGGGGTATGTGTTCAAACTAAAACCTTGGTCCAATTTTGACAAGCGAGGTATCAATCGATTCGTCTTCATCGCAAGAGTTTGATAAGCTATTTTTAGCCCGAACGTAGTCGGGTTTTAGTTGTCTAACCCCCAATTCCTATAAAAACGAAACAAGTCGTTTTTCCACGTCTCGTTACTTTTTCACGTTTTTTGTATGGCGCTTATGTCAGAAGCTGACGGACAGTAAGGGAACACGGTTCATTTTAAGATATAGAAACCGGCCGTGGTACTTTCCGAGATATTTGGGTACAAAAATGTTTTTATCATTAACCTTCACTATATTATAATATTGATATGTAGTTCTATGGGACTATGGGACGGCGCAGGTTCTAATAGTTGACTGTGACTTTAACTGCTTTAGACAATTATATTTAAGGTGGTTGCTGCCAAGACAGAAACACCAGACAGCAGCATGTGTTCCAAACGCGTAAACAACGAAAACATATAATTTCAAACCCAAATATCTATGAAAGTATATCACTTAGGCAATATTTTTTTCCTATCGATTGGCAATAGTTTCATTTATGGTATGGTATGTATTACATACTCTTTAAATGTATTCTTGTTGGTTTTATGTTCACTCGTTATATGAATTTGAATTGAACAGATTTTAATGATTCTTTTTTATTTGCAAGGGTAGGTATCAATTGTGTTCCCCGTTCTCGTATACATTTCATCAACATTTGTTAAACCAGTAGTTTTTATAGTAACTCCATTTGAAGTCAATCCATACCAATATATAAAAGTGAAACGTTGTCTGTTTGGTTGGGGAGCTTTAACGCCAAAACTGCTGATCCGATTTCGATGAAACTTTGTAAATAGGTACTGTACAATATAGAGACTTTTTATCCCGGAAAGTGATAAGTTGCCACGAGAAAACTAGAAAATGTCGCAAACGGTAACGTGTTGCGTGGAAACGAAATAATAACACTTCTGTCAAAAAGCTTCAAGAGCGTTGCTGCTATACTTTTGCATTGGTTTTTAATATCCTAGATGAACATAGGATGCTTTTTTCGCGATAAACTGTAGGGTGTTAGATGTATGTGAATATAGTTGTTACCTAAATAGCTCATGTGCGTTCGCGGATGCAGGAACGCCGGGCGAGTCGCGCGGCGTGCGGCACGTGAACTCCGAGTCGAAGTAGACGGCGTCGTCAGCTCTCGACACTGCAGGCCTGAACGGCGGCACGACCTGCAAATAATACAAGCATTATAAAAGGAAGACGTTCTCTATCATCTAATCTATCTATACATCCGGTTGGTCTAGTGGCTAGAGATCCTAGGTACGAAATCAAACGGTCGCGGGTTCGAATCCTGCAAGGTGCAATCATTTGTGTGAGGAGCAGAAATATTTGTTTCCGAGTCATGGATGTAATATTAGTATCTATGTATGTTTACCCGTTATCTAGTGCCCATAGTACAGGGTAGTTAGAAGTTTAAATTCTTGTGGAATTTTCCTGAATATATTTATTTATTTATTTTACTTATAATAAAGCAATAACAAGAAGTCTGTACAAAGAAGAAATTTAAAAAATGGTCTAGGTTACTTAAAATAAGCTAAAATAAGATAATGAACATTAATTGTCTGGATGTTTTTTCGCGCATCACGTAAAAAATACTGAACCGATTGAAACACAATTTTCACTGTTAGATAGCTTAGGTTTTGACTTAAGGTCTGGTGTACGTCTCACCTCAATCAAATGAGAACAAGCAATTGTTAAAAATATTTTTGATGCCTTTAATTTCGATACTAGAATACCACGTGACTTTGGCCAATAAAAATGACCAAGCGGTCAAAGCCGCGGACACAGCAAGGATATTCGTCTGACTGACGGAATATTAATTATTGTACGACTTGACAAGTCTTTTAGTAATATTGTAATAATAGATAATATTAAGAATATTGTTGAATTGAAATTGATAAAAAGTAATCAATTTATTATAAAAAATTGCAAAGTTATTTTGCATTGTTTTCTTAAATTATTTATTAGTTAATTACAAATCATCATAATAATTATGATGATCATTAATTAACTAATGATTGTGCGTGGTCATTTCATATGCAAGAACAAATTAAAATTTTATATAACCCCCGACTTCCTATTAGATCAAAATTTGTCTATTTGTTTGGGAGCTACGATCATCACCTCCATTCCACCCCCCCATTATAGCTAAGAACCATCGCAGCTAAATCGGTCCATTCGTTCGAAAGCTACGATTCGCACCCCCACCCCCCCCCCTTCTTCCCCCTTTTATAGCTATGAACCTTTACCTCAGCTTTCAAACATTAAAAAAACACAGCTAAATCGGTCCATTTGTTTGAAAGCTTCGATTTTCACCTCCCCCTTCCTCTCTCCCCCTCCCCAAATATATAAGAACCATCTCGATCATATCAGCTTTCAAACAAAAAAAACCGCATCAAAATCTGTCCATTCGTTTGGGAGCTACGATGCCACAGCAGAAACACACAAACACACACACACTGATACACACCCTAAACTTATAGCTCCCGTCTCTTTGTTCGGGTGTTAAAAAGTAGCCCATACGTGTTATTCCCGGACCAAAAGTAACTATAAAGTACAATATACTACATTTCTTCACAATTCGTTCAATCGGATTAAGATACCTGGTACCCCAGTTTTAAAGTCAAACCCTAAGCATCCAAACAGTGAAAACCGCATCGCAATCGGTCTAGTATTATTTACGTGGTGCGCGAACAAACATAAACAAACAACATATCAAAATTATTCAAGGTTCTGTCACCTTGAATAATTTTAACGATGTTAACAAGGCAATCGTGCTAGTTCTTAGTTGGTTTACAACTAACAATTTAATGTTAAATCCTAAGAAAACTAAATGTATCAAATTCTCACTACCCAATGTCAGAGTAATATAGTAATAATAAATAGTGAGCCTGTAGGCCCTGTGCAGTCAACCACATTTTTGAGTATTACTGTAGATTCAAAATTACAGTGGGGTCCTCACATATCGTTCATAGCTGGTAGATTGAGCTCTGCAGTCTATGCAGTACGTAAAATTAGACAGTTCACCGATATACCCACTGCAAGATTAGTATATTTTAGTTACTTTCACAGTATTATGTCATATGGTATTTTGCTGTGGGGTAAGGCCGCGGAAATTCAATCAATATTTGTGTTGCAGAAGAGAGCAATTCGTTCCATTTACAATATGAAATCCCGCGATTCTCTTAGGGAACGTTTTAAAGAGATCAATATTCTTACAGTGGCTTGTCAATATATATATGAAAATATAATGTATGTTCGGAAGAATATTAACACCTTTGTTAAAAATAGGGATGTTCATAATTTTAATACTAGGAATAAAAATAAACTAAAAGTGTCTGGATTTCGGTTAAAGAAAGTTAGTGGTTCATATATGGGGAACTGTATACCTACGCTTTATTGAATAAGTTACATGACGGCATTGATCAATTACCAATGCATAGGTTTAAAACTTTAGTTAAAGTAAATCTCATAAAGAAAGCGTATTACAATATAAATGATTATATTAATGACAGAAATGCATGGCCTGATGTCTCCAAGCTCCATGATAATAACTTCGATGTTAACGTTAAGTGAATGAAATGTTCAAAGTACTTTGTGAGATGTCTCAAACATACCATGAGATCACGTTGTTTTATACAACATAATTATCGAGTTAGAATTTTTTACCTTATTTTTCCAGTATGATTGTTTGATGTTTGTGGGACATCTCATTGTCACTTTTATCTTTTATATTTGTAGTTTATATGTTTTGTTGTAATTGTGACATTAAAAAATGGAAAAATGGAAAAGAAGATTTCCTTTTCCAGTGTGAGATTTAACTCTGCTGGCATATGAAAGGGAAATTCCCTTTCAAACTCAAAGAATACTTAGTTTATCTAAATTTGGATTGATTTGATTTTTTTATAATATTTTATGTATTTCTCTTTGTTCAGGAGATGTTAATTTTGACTTGTAAAAGTGATATTATTTTGGCTTATTTACAATAAAATACTTTGACTTAAAAATATAACGGAAATTGAAACGTAAAATGTATTTGTCACTAAATTAAAACTTTATCTAATCAAAAAACAGTTTAATTATTCTTTGCATGATTTCTTACGAAGAAAGAAATCATGCTACTGCTAGTACATACGAGTATCAATATTACTACGCGTTTGTAATCTTGGTAATGTACTACCTAACTTTAAAATATAACTCCAGCTCTCTTCTATACTAGTTGCTGCGCCCGACAGGGTCCATAACAATCTGTTATTTGTATTTATGTTTTTACTATCTGATTTTGTCATTATATTTATAATGCAATATAATATTGTGTAAAATATTTGAATTTGAAAATTTCTAGATACAGTCGGAGACAAACGTCGCTGAACATGGTCCTTAGTTCCAATGTAGCTTTACGTACATGCGCCACGTAAAATATTCAATTGCGTATCATAATGAATTCAAAGTTCAGACATGTTCAGCGACTTACGAAAACTACACTGACGGACACATAAACTGCATCAAAGTACAAGATGACTTTGAAATAAATATTTTAACCAAGTATGCAAACTTTTCATACAAATTTAAATTGAAAGCTATAGATTGGTTCGTTAACTTTGAAACAGGGTCACTACCCTGTTACACTTAACATTTAACTTCTATTTTTCTAAGAATTCTAAGATTCTTAGAAAAGCAGTAGGTACTAAAATGGTCGAGAAGCCGCGGTCGGATGACGCAATACCTACATCTACAGGAACCTTCTGGAACACAACAGTTCTGTAGGTACCTACAGAAGTTTCCAGAGCACGCGGTTGGTATATACCTACGGGCGCGGCAACATCAAAGGCGCCGCCGACCTTAGGTACCTACTGGTGCGGCGCGGCAACTTCAAAGGCGCCGCCGACCCTGAAAGTTCAAATACCTACCGACTACTGCTAGTACATACGAGTACCTTCTGGAAACTTCTTTCGCGGTATCAATAGGGCGTGCATCGGCTGCCTGGGACAGTTTTGACTTGTCATTCGGAATGAAACGATCATAGTGATTCGAAGCGAGTATTCAGTGATAATTGATTAGTGTGTACAGTCGAGTTAAACAGTGTTTGAGTGTTACTTGTCGGTTCAATTTCTTTTTGTGGTTTTAGAATAAAGGTGTTAATTTTTTGTGTAATTGGCGTACATTAGGCCGCCCATTGTACCTTTCATTTCACGAGTTTATCCTATATATTACCTTATTCTTGGTGTGCAATAAAGAGTTGTTGTATTGTATTGTATTAATTTTATCCGTACCCCAGCTCGTAACAGTAGTATCATTATCATAACGTTACTGGAAAGGACTACGCCTTTTAAAAAAAACGATATGTTGAACAAAAATCAAATTTCAAAAATAAATTAAACACACGTTTTTATCTTCTTTTAATAAGGTGTTACTCCGACGTTCCCTTATAACTGATTCTAATCGGTTCTGAGGTTATTACACGGTCTTGCGGAATATTGTCCCATTCTTTTGAAATTGCTATTCTTAGTGCTGCCACTGTTGTGGATACAAGATTTCTCAAGTCTCAGTTCTATTAAAAATGACCCAAACATGCTTAATCGGATTAAGGTTCAGGCTGCGTGCTGGCCAATTCATGCTACGTATCCCAACCTCTTCGCAATATTAACGAACTTTTGCAGCGGCGTGCGGTCGGGCATTATCTTGCATTAGAGTAAAATTTTCGCCTATGAATCCCATGTTATATAGCGATGTGCCGTCAAACCCCCTCGGTTACCAAGTTGACAAACCATGTCAATGAACACAAGTTCCGTTCGCCCGTTCATCGATATGCCGTCCAAAATGCATGCTGCCGGTTCTGTTTCAATGTCAGTCACATTACTCCTTTCTTAAACAGTGCTTCTATGCTTAATATGGACTCTCGTAGAGAGCTGCATTTAGCAGGGCTTGTCTTCGACGTTATAAAGTTTGAAAAACCAGAGTACTTGCATGCGAAGATTAAGTTTGCAAATAAAAACTCTAAAAAGCAGCACCGGTCTATAAGGTCAGCAGTCCTATATTATAGTCATAAAACTGCAGCATTTACTGGCAGTTTCCGGTATTTGGCGACGAAGTGTTGGAATAACATCCCCCCACCCATAAGAAATCTCAGTTCAAAATACACTTAAATCCATATTCAAAACTTATCTTTTAAATAAACAAAAACAGGGCATTCCCTAACACTTCGTTAGCCGACTATAGGTGATCAGGCGTCTGTATTTCAACTTGGACACTTGCTCCACATAACTTTTCTAGTACCCAGACTCGAAATTGGTTTTACCAGAAGAGACCACGCCACACGCTCACCGCAACTCGTCCACGTACATTTGCTCAATACTAAACTCACTCCATTTCACTCCACTTTACTAACTTCTCACTTACACGCACTTGCGCATCCCCGCAGTATTTTTATTTAATTAAATAAGATTGCAAGTCGTGGGGCTGATGAGACCATACGAACACCTTCTAATGTGCTTTTTCCTCCTCTGGTACCCAGACTCTTAAGAGACTGGTGTTATCAGTGGGGCGACACTTACAATATATATATATATTTTTTCTTGTTATACATCTAGTTTATATTTAAAAAATGAATACACAATATTATGGGTACTTTTAATGATTGTTGTACATATTGCGCTCGCTTTGTTCGTCATCTCGATGGTAATAGCTGAAAATCAGTGTTTGCTCCTTGAGCAGTATTATTCGCTGAGCTATGACCTATTTGTTTTACTACAACACACACGTACTTTAGTTTTGTATAGTATCTCAGGAGTTTTGTGCATATGTCTGGTGCACGTGACGTGTACAAAATATGAATAATGTTAAGAGATATGTACCTATTATACCATATTTAAATCTGCTTGCCTGTTGCATTTAATGTTCTACGTGTGTGTTTTATAGAAACAAATAAATCATTTATCTATCTATCTATCTAAAAAAAAACAATAACAATCAATTTAAAACTATAACCTAATAACACGCAAACTTCATAATCATTTGTTTGGCTGCAGTACTATTTTTAAAATTTGTTTTTTTTATGATGACCAGTCTGCACTTTGTCATTTAAGTAAAGTTTGCATCATCATCATCATTCACCATCAAAAGTTTGAAACTCTTTATTGCACACTTTATTGAACTTAATGAAAATATTAATTTAAAAATAATCCTGAATGTTGGTGCACTTTATGTGTTCTTCAAGTGTACAATACTTAATTACCTACTTACCTCTTTTTTATAGAGTGCATCCCAGTCAATACTCGCAAAATACTCATGGGTCTTTATATCTTCAATACCATTATTACTCGCCCCCAATCTGAAATTTACATAAATGATAATTAATATAATTATGAACCATCGCATTGTTTCCAAGACGAGGGTCAACGCTTTATGACGCATGATTACGTGTCCTTATGATATTACTTACCTATTCTGTGGATTTCTCTTGAAAAGGGCTCTGAGCAATGACTGCGCTTCCTCGCTTAGATTTGACGGCATACCAAGTTTCGCTTTTAATATCTGTGTCATTGTTTCATGTCTCGTTGAACCGTGGAAAGGAAGGTTTCCTGTTAGCATCTCAAACTGAAATAAGGCGTTCATTCTGAGAAAATATTCTTACGAAAACTTGCGTGGGGGTTCCAACCCTGTTTCATAAAGGCTAATATATTTCATTTCGAGCCCACGCGTTTTTTTTGTAGTAAATCCATTGACGTAGGTTATTGAGAAATCTCATTTCTAACACAAGAAATGGTTACGAGAATATAACAAACGAATTAAACACGAAGAAGTAGATACAATAGTAGGAGGTATGTGCGTGTGATGCGGTCCACTTTCAATGCTTTCCAATTTGCTGATTATATGGCACTTACAAAAAAGTTAATCAACTTAGCAAGAATACTGTAAAAATTATAATTAGATCATTAAGACTTAAAATGATGAAATAAGTGATGTGTCTTACCATGAGAACACCGAAAGACCACCAGTCCGCGGCAAAAGTATGGCCCCGCCTATTAACAACTTCTGGCGCCATATACTCCACCGTGCCGCAAAAACTATACGCCTTGTCGCTGCTCGGTGGTAATTTTGATAACCCAAAGTCTGTAAGTGCTATATGGCCATCAGCATCTAATAAAATATTTTCTGGTTTGAGGTCCCTGTATATGATTCCCAATTTGTGTACATGTTCTAATGCTAACGCTAGTTCTGCCAAGTAGAATTTAACATCCTCCTCTGTAAACATTACCTGCAAAATATTACAAGTTAAATTGTATCCTATTTTCTGATGCTTTAGGGAAGGATTTAGCAATGCACTTTATTTTCTATTCTGTCAGCTTATAAAGCCTGGCATGAAGAGGAAACGTTAAAAAATTATCTTGAAACAATCAGTCATAACTCACACCATAAGTAAACATGAGCTAAAGAATCTAATCAGCACACATGTTTAAACAAAATGTATGGTTCAGATTACCCTCCCACATTTTTGGCAAGTTTTTGCTTTGTAACAACGTTATTGATGTTTTATTATGTACTAGCTGTGCCCACGGCTTTGCCCGCGTGCTCATTTCATTTTAAAGTAGCCCATACGTGTTATCCAGGACCAAATGTACTTATAAAGTACAATATAATACATTTCTTCAAAATTCGTTCAGCCGTCAAACAGTGTTTTATCGATTGCTCGACATCTATTCAATGGATTAAGATACCAAGTACCCCAGTTTTTAAGTCAAACCCTAACAACAGTGAAAACCGCATCGCAATCGGTTCAGTAGTTTTTACGTTATGCGCGAACAAACATACAGGCAAAGAAACATACATTATTAAAACTAACGTGGTTTTTATACATTTTAAGAGACAAAACCGGGAGTTACTCATGTATATTAGTTATATGTTGTTGGAAAGTTTTAACTAATATTCGTGACTAACTCCCATTTTCACCTTTTAAAATAGACAAACAGACAGACGCGATTTTTAAATATGTTATATTCTTGTTCAGTAGCTTATTTGAAGTACCTTAAACATTTTTTTTTTATTAACTTTTTTGTAGACTTTTTCGTTCTTATTGCTTTATTATAAGTATAGATAGATAGAGTTTATATGTAAAACATTAATCATCAGCCAACAGGGAGTAGTCAGTCACAAATACAATAGAACAATTATTTTTCCAGAATAAAATTAGTATCACATTTTGTTCAGGTCATTGTATAGGTTTCCTACTAATATTATAAATGCGCCAGTACTATATTTGTTACCACTCAGCGCCGAAATGGCTGCACAGATTTTTATGAAATATGGTATGTAGATAGTTTGAGTCCTAATATAATACTTTTCATCATCTTCATCATCCAAGGGGGATACACCGCGGGCGCAGCCAGTAAACAATTGAAATATATAGTTGAATAATACTATACCTACCTCTTTACTGAGACGCGAAAACAAATCACCTCCGCGTAGAAAATCCAATATTAAATATAATTTTCCAGCCGTTTGGAATGCATAATGTAATTTAACAATAAATGGATGACCCATTTCCACTAGAATATTTCTTTCCATTTTTGTACGTTCTCTATCTCTCACTTTGAGTGTCGCCTTCTTAAGTACCTGAAAATGTAATATGTATCAGACCTATCTACAAGTTTAATAGTTATATTTAAATATCGTTTAAGTATCGTGTAATATTTCGTCAGTCACATCCTCGATATTTAAATATCTAATTTCGTCAGTCACATCCTCGATATTTAAACATATTTTTAGTTAAAACCAGCAAATCCCAGTCAGTAAAGGTGTTCTGCTCTCGTATTACTAAGGAATGCCTAGAACTATTTGTGTGTTTTCCTGTTGTTAAGGATGTGTTTAGAAAAACTATTGAGCCAAGTAACATCACAATGATAGGTTTCGAGCTCTCTATGCTTTGGTGGGCACTTTAATCTGTCGGTTCCAGCGATATCTTAAACCAAACCAATACAAAGAAACGTCAAAAAGTAACGAGATGTTGAAAAAACGACTTGCTTCATTTTTATAGGAATGGGGGGTAATAGCAGTTGTTAAGCCATGTCAAAGGCCCTCGGACGGCCTGAAAAACTATGACACCAGCACTACCACATAATAAATAAACAAGTTACATATATGACAAGTAACTTGTTATGGGCATGCTGACATGTTTGCCGACGAGGGGTTTTCCCAATGCTCTGTGCTTTTTAAGCAAGTCAATCCCAGTTGCTTTTTTTTTTTTTTTTTTTAGAAAGGATATGTGCTGTTGGTCTATAACTGACCTCTACAGCGTCACCGGACGGTGGGGCGGGCGCAAAAACGCTCCGCCGCAATGCGTGACGCAGAAGGCGCACGCCAAAGTTAAGTTTTTGGCCACTTGCTCAAGGGCACCCAGGGGGTACGAACCTCGGCTTGGACAGTTGCCATTGATTACTTGGGGAGTATCGAACTAAACACCCCTCGATCTCTACTGTTAGGTAGTGATCGAGAGGGCCCTCATGAAAAGAGGGCCCTCATGAAAAGAGGGCCCTCATGAAAAATCCCAGTTGCTAACAGCTGATAGCAGTTGTTAAGCCTCATTAGAGACCCTTGGGATGCCTGACAAAATTTGGTGTCAAATTTTGTCAGAATTAGAGTTCAGCACTATCTCATTCAACGAGCGCAGCCACATAGATCATTTAGTTCACTACCTACTCATCTTTTCACTCAATATTATAAAAATAACACAAGACTGAATCAAACACTGTGAAAAATGTGGCCAATTCTCCTAATAAAAATGTTGCCATTAAAATTAATTTGCTGTTAGAATTTATAATAAACTTCAACTCCCTAAAGCACAATTTACAATTTCTTGTTGACACACATAACCGGGAACTTAGATCATCTAATACCCTGGCTTTGGCCACTCCCAAACACAAAAAATCCTTCCTATCCAAATCGTTTTCTTCGAATAAACTTCCTTTATTTAGAAAGCATCAGCACCAAAGATAAGTTTAAGCTAGCAACTCATAAATATTTTGTCAAAAATCTTTATCCAGATCATCCTCTTAAATCATCCACCTAGAGGAGTAAATGTGTTATTTTCTTTAACTGATTTAATTCATATTATGGTAGGTATGTACATTATATTTAGTAAAGTATTTAGTTATTTATGTATGTACTGGGTTATGTATAATTATTTATATTTTTATTTAATATTGCTTATTATTATTTTGTATTTTATTTATTTTGTACTACTATTATTTCTCTTACAACCTGGATGACTGGTATATAATGCTGTTTAGCATTAAGTCATTAAATTGTGCACAACAATGAAATAATAAATAAATAAACTTACCTTCATTGCATATAATGTGCCTGCGTCAGCACCAGCTACTTTTCGAACCAGGAATACTTTCCCAAAGGAACCTTCACCAAGTACTTTGAGCAATTCAAACTGTGAGGGGTCAGCCTTTTCGTGGCCTTCTTTGACCACATCCTGAATTTCCACCTCCCGTTCATAGTTATCTCCAGATGATTCTAGGCTCTCTGAAGTGGATGCTTGGCGGGATTCCGCAGAGTTTTCCACCACTACTGGAAGACTGTTTGACTGTGCAGATGGCTATGAAAAAAATAAGTAAAATAATTCAGAGGGCTTTGAAGATTTTGGCATAGTTGTTAGTCCGCCATCTTGTTTTTACCCAACTGAGGAGAGTTATGTGTTTGGGTTGTATGTATGTTTGTTTATTTGTATGTTTCTTAGGCGCGTCCTACATCATAAACAACTTGATGGATTTTGATAAATGAGGTATCATTGCATTTGTCTTGATCACGAGAGTGCTATAGGATATATGAAGTGTCAAGAAAACTAATACAGCAGCTGATAGCTGCCATATTGTATTTCCGATGGAACAAAAAGGTTTTCAAAACACCATTCCAAAAATATAAATTATTTTACTTAAACAGTAGCAATTGTCTTTTAAGCTTCATATAAAATTTACATTATAATTTTAGATTATTCAAGTTATAAATAAATAAAATATAAATATGTTCAGGGCAATTTACACCAATTACCTAGCCCCAACTAGGATATCCTTTACTATGGGTTCTAGACAACAGATAAACATACTATACAAATATTACATCCATGACTCGGAAACAAACATTTCTGCTCATCACAGAAATGATTGCATCTTGCGGGTTTATCCTGTGGATATTCTCATCACTGATCTGCTTACCACACAAATGATTCTGATTTTTTATAAACCTAAAACTGAAATATCTCATAAACTAAGCGTCGCCTGCGGGAGGTGACGGTACCAGGGGCAGCCCTCTCCTCCTCCCTCCGCCACCACCCGTCAAATCCTGGCCCTCGTTTCTATATATTTCCCAAGACGAATCCAATGATACCTCATTTATCAATATCCACCAAGCGGTTTAGACTATAGGATGTGCCAAAGGAACATACATACATACAACCCAAAAACATAACAAGTTGTGTGTACTGCTGCTGTAACTATTGTGACACCTCAATGAAACTGTATTCTACTATTTAATATTGCCTAATAAAATAATATGCATCCAAAAAATTCATCGGGAACCATAATTCATTACTATTTTATACCATTTTTTTAGCATAAAATAATCCAATTGGTATGTGACATGAATGAACAGAAAACTGATTAAAAATTTAATTATAGAGTCAGGTTAATTACGAGACATATACTGTTATTAATATTTCTAGTCCTCAAATTAATTAATATGCATTGCTTTATCTTTACACTATATCAGGTAAGTAAAACATATACTTTGGTATAACTAAATATATAAAAAACAAATATACCAACAGCTTGTGAACATTATCCCATTTATATTAGAAATTTTTGCCCATTTTTTGCTAATAACATCAGATGTATCACAATTTTACACATAACAACAATAAAATGCCATACCTGATGCTCACTCATGATGTTTAACAGATTCATGTTGAAACATAGTGAGAGACAAACACACATCACAGACTCAATAGTAATATGATATTAGCACAGAAGTGATAAAATTGAGATAATAGTAATAGCTTGTTGGCTGCCACAAGGTCACTAATGTTTTCAACTCTAGCCATGAGCAAATGCAACTTGAGTAGCATTAATTTAATTAAAAGACAATATTTATATAACCAGTATGATTCAGCTGTTTAACTCATTTTCGAGGTAAAAATTATTGAGTCATAATAAAAAAAAATGTAGTCAGTCCAGTAGTCAGAGATTGACCACCCTTTGAAGTGATTCTATTTTCAAAAGATACTTTTACGTAAAACAGTTAGTATATTTTATCCTTGTGATGTGCATGCATTGATTAGCTCAACTGAGAGCTATCCGTTTACATGTAAGTACTTAAATTATTTTTTAGAAGGCCTTGAATTATGAAGACAATTTGGTAGAAGTCTGATATCTAAGAAGATTAGTCCACGACTCCACGTCTTCGTATTTCTTGTTATGGATCAATTAAACAAATAAAGGCATGAGTAATTCGTGATGGAAAAATCCCTGAAGTAAGTGAACGCAAACAAATTCTAAACATACCGCGTTATCACCAACATTCTGCATTCGCCAGGGATCAGATGTATTAGCCAGAGGCATGGTTTCTAACTTTCACACATAAACATTAACTTGTAAACTAATAAAATAAGTAGGTATGTAATGTAAATCAAATTATAAAACTAAAACCACCCTTTTCTCATAAAATAATCTATGTCTATGTACATAGGTAGGTAGGTAGGCATAGCACGGATAGCACGGCACAGCAGAGACATGACAGACGATAGTGGTCTCCAATGAAACGTCAAAATGTGTAATCGGTAGAAATTTCGTCTATAATCGGTAAATTTGTAGATAAAATCAGAATATATGAAAAAGTTACCAACTCGTTACCTATACCTGTTAGAAAATTAAATATAACGTTAGAAAGTCACCAAACTCATCTGTCTGTCTGTTTATAAATACTAATCTCGGAAAATACTTATCCAATTTTGTTCCAATTTTACTATTTTTCTACGCTCGAATCACACGTGCGAATATCACTCGATCATCCGGAGTTAGTGAATGGTTTTGGACGTCTCCATAGAACTGACAACTATCAAGACGTGTCAGTTTCATAAATGCCTGACATTTCACTTTGACACCTGTCACTTTAACGCCAGTTACTTTGACACCTATAATAATAAAATCCTTCAAATTTGATACAAAAGCTTCAAAGCTTCAATTTCCTCTCTAGATATCATCAAAAAAGGCCGTTCCATACAAAAAGCACGAGAAAATAAAAACAAATACTTATAGATACGAGAAGATTGATGGTTTAATATCTAAAACCATCTTCGCCTTATTGCCTTTCTAATGAAACCAGTTTGGGGCACATCGGTTGGATGGTTTCAAAGTCTATAACGGACGGTAGAAACATTTTTGTGTTTGTATTTATATATATATATATATATATATATAAATACAAACACAAAAATGTATATATATATATATATATATATATATAGATTCTTAGGAGATATAAATTATATAAATCGATCGATTTATAAATTTAGTCGATCTATTGCGAAATTTCTTAATGAAGTCGGAAAAGAAACAGCCGTCCCGGTAGTGTTTTAGCGGATGCTGTGAATACCATTAAACAAATAAAATAAAAAAACTTCACATAAATGTCTACAAAATGTCGGCGACACCATATTATGTGATGATAATAATAAGTATTGCATCCCTATTTTCTTTTATAGACCTCAGTCAGATGTCTAAATTAGAAACCATAACTTAACGCAGATAATTCTTACTACTGTGTCCATATTCTTAACTATTTTACGCAATCTTGCCATTTATTTACCAAAATCGTCATGACAATTTCAGCAATTTTCTAGGTTTTTTTAAATCAACATCTTCGATAGGAATCCCTGTTAAATAATCTGTTTAAAAAAGCAATCAATGAGCGTTCTTACTTATTGGCTTTATTTTCATATAAAATATGTTTTTTCAAGGGATATTTCGGTAGGACAGTCCCCATATCGGAAGAAATACCGAAAAAACTATTGGTTCGAAACTGCGCTATCACAGAATAAACACAGAATAAGTACAGGCGCTATTAACTAAATCCGATTGCTATTGAAATCAAAATGACTAAAACTGTGCATGCTAAATTGCACTTAAATTCAGCGCATTATAGTTGATATTACTTTGAATTGCTTAGTGTAACTTTTTACTTAACTTAGCCCAATTACAGAACTTGGTTACAATCGGATTGTCAGTATCGATATCACTAATGCCTTGCGATAGAGTCGAAATTGCTATGAAAAAAGTGATAATCCGATTGTAACCAAGTCCTGTAATCGGGCCGCAGAATACTCTCCTTGAGCTCGGATTGACAAAAGGGCGTTCTGGGCAGATTCAATTGCCATTTTTGGCACTAACGATCCTTCCCAAACCAAACGAAAAACTACCCTTTTCATAAAGTAAGTTTCCGATGTCAAATTTAACGTCATATCCAAAACGAACAGGTGAACGGCGATCGAAAAATTGGACTGATTTTTGATCAGTTTGCTTCGTAGACCTTATAGACTTGCTCTGAGGTTTGCTTCAACACGTAGGTACGTCTTATCTAAAACCCAAATATTATGTAGGTATTCTGTATCCAAAGGTTCAATTTTTTTTAATTTTTTTTATTACCTACTCTTTATAAATTGCTATTGAAAATTGGCTATATATAATACACCAAAGAGAAAAAATATAGACTGTCTATTTGTCTATCTAAATAAGGTCTATCCGTGGTCCTACTAGTAGAACCACGGAGATGGACCACGGGGTTGGACCACGGGCACTAACCGTAACATTTGAATTAAGAAAATGCTCTTCTTGACTGATAGTTTAGAATTTGACATATTCCTCAGCCTCTTCACCTTGTTTCTTACCCAAAGACCGTGACGCCATTAGATAATGCCCGTTTTTACTAACCCTAGGAGTAGCCTAAATTAGGTGCCTAAATATTTAGGAGTTGTCTATGGCAAATAAATAAGTAGTGACCTCAGATAAGTTATAACCGGAGAGGCATAGCGTACGCGTTCCCCTCTGCCAAGGTACATGACCGTTTTGATCGTGTCCGTTTATAAAAACTAGTTTTTACGATCGTTCGCCATTTCGCATTCACATCTGTCGCTATACGGAGCTCACCAAAAATGGTTTGTTGTACTGTGTTTTCTTGTAAAAGACGATCAGAAACATCAAATTTAAGAAAACATGGAGTTTCTTATCACACGTACGTAATTTACTATACAAATGTGGAGGTAGCTTATACCCTGGAATAACACATAGAACACTTATCATCCTCATCATTACTTACGCACGTGGAACAAATTTTTATTTAGATTGGGGAGGGAGGTGGGGAGGGGGGGACCGACTTCCCCCAAAAAGGGGCAAAAAGAGGGCTACTGAATATCTCCGCCCTAATAGATCCGATTTCAATGTTTTTTTCCTTGAATGTGAGTCATTTAAAGTAGGTCTCATAAAAATTTGGTGAAGATCTGATGAGGATATTCGGCATGATGAACAGAATAGCTCCTCAAAATGCAGAAAATTGACCACTTTTAGGTTTCTACCAGTTGAATCAGCCCTTCACCTACTAGGTAGGGATTGATGAAGCACCTTGGTTATTAATTATAGTTTTACAATAAGGTAACCAGATGGCGCTACTGTGCATCGCTAAATAGTTTGCAAAAAGTTTGTGCTCGCGTGGTCTACAGCTCTCAGAGGCACTAGTTTTACATTGCGTAAACTTTATTATAAGGATATGTATTTGCTTTTATATAATAACATTTGAGTATGAAACTATTACCTGCTCTACAGATTTCCGAAAGAAACTATCTTAAAAAAAATGAATCACTTTTTGCCACAGACGCGATGGTTGGATTCCTACAAGAACAAGTGTTATTTGCTCCGACCATTTCGACCTTTCAAGTTTTGCATTAGTTTTATTGTTCCGCGCGAATGGGAAAGCTATAGTACTGAATAATATCGTTTTATTGATATTAGGGATACCTATTGCGTGGTATTAGTCAAATATTAGGTATGTTTTTATTATTGGTTTCATTGCGTAGTGAATGAATACTATCACTACACAATATAGATATAACATACAAGATTTTCGATACTCGCGGGTATTGGCACGTACCTATTCTCTTCCTATTCTTAAGTGAAACGGTGATTTACTTTCCCTTCATACTTTAACAGACTTAAGACTTTCAACGACGAAATCATTGGCTATTTAAAAAGTTGATCACGTACAATAATAATTCATGTGTTTTTATACATAAAGCTATTTTTTTTTTGTTTATACTCACTTTTTATTTTCTCTGTTCTTATGTAAGTATGTTTAATTAAAATGATTATATGTTACATAAGTAATTATTTGGAAAGATGGGAAATCATCCAATAATCAAAATCACATTAGTTTATCACAACAAAAACTATAAATATTCACTAAATTTTACGAATATACTCAGTTGCACTTAGAGCTTTGCGTGAGTTATGCTAACTAAACTTGCAAGGACAAGGTAAGTAAGCAATGCGAAAGTAATATAAACTAATATCGATATTAGGCAGTATTAAATAATAGATAGATAGATAGATAACTCTTTATTGCACTAAAGAAACTTAAAATATGGCACATTAACAATGAACTTAAAATAGTACAATCGGCGGCCTTATCACTATATATAGAACTATATATATATATGATACATCATAGAAAATAAAAAATTACGTGAAACTTTCTGTCAACTGACAATGTTCGCCCATGTCGGTGATTAATAAAATCAACGACAGTAAGAAATGTCTATACGACAGGACATCAGCAGGGCTATTACGCAATGTTGATCATATCGATTTCAAGCTGTCAAATTCATTAGTGCCTTGCAATAGAGTCGAAATTGCTATGAAAAACGCGACAATCTGATTGTAATCAAATTCTGTAATACTGTGGCCCAATTCCATAACTTGGCTACAATCGGATTATCACTTTTTTCATAGCAAATTCGACTCTATCGCAAGGCATTAGTGGCTGCGATACTGAGTATTCGATTGAAGCCAAGTTATGGAATCGGGCTGCTGATGTCAACCACCATATTATGACGCATTAGCATGAAATTTAAAATGCCGGACATTTGACATTTTCACATTTGATATTATTCTGCTCATCGCGAATCCTCATCAAATCTTAACTTAACTTAAAACAAACAACTTAAAGTTATTACCTTTTAAATAAAAAAATCTTCGAAATAGAATATAATAAAGCGGAGAAATTCTGAAAATTTGTTGAACCTATATACAGGATGGCGCAATAGAACGTGCATATTTGAAAAAATAAAATAAAAATAAATACAAAAGGTATAGTCAAAATAAAACTAAGGTATTGTAAAGAAATAACTGAAGTTTATTTTTTAAAAATAACATCATCTAAATGATGACCCTCTCTACGACGGCACTCCTCTAATCGCAAACGGAAATAATTGAAAACTTTCTTCAGTAATGCTGGTGTAATTGTTGCCATTTCACCACGGATATTCTCCTTGAGCTGATCGATGTTTTTCGGATTATTGCTGTAGACTTTGTGTTTGAGGTATCCCCACAAAAAAAAGTCAGGAGGCGTCAAGTCTGGACTACGTGGGGGCCATGGGATATCACCTCTTTTGGAAATCAGTCTGCCAGGGAACATCTGTTTCACAACCGCCATGGAGTTATTTGATGTGTGACAGGTAGCTCCGTCTTGTTGAAACCAAGTCCTAGAATTCACTATTCTTGAATTTTCAAGCTCTGGAGCCAAAAAACCTTCCAACATCGCAACATAGCGTTCGGTATTAACAGTGACGTTTTGCCCCCGCGTATTTTCAAAGAAAAATGGTCCAATTATTCCTCTACCAGAGATAGCTGCCCATACTGTCGCTTCAGGACTATGCAGTGGTTTCTGGTGCTTGAGTTTGGGATTCTCACTGTTCCAGTAACGACAATTTTGACGGTTTACGAACCCATTGATATTGAAATGGGCCTCATCGGAGAAAAGGATATTGTCATAATTGGAAAATCGATTAAGCATTTCATTAGCAAATGCGAGCCTTGCTCCGAAGTCAGACTCTTTCAATTCTTGTGTTAACTGCAGCTTGTAAGGATGCAGTTTAAGATCCAAGTTTAAAATTCGTTGCAAACTTCGTCGCGATAAGTGTAAGACAGACGATCTCTTGCGAGTAGACATTTGTGGATCTCCTCGTACCGACTGCATAACTTTCTCAATATTGTCGTCGGTCCTAGATGTTCTTGGACGACCTTTTGCTTGTGGTTTAAACGTTGAACCGGTGTCTTCAAAACGCTGTACCCATATTTTAATTAAATTACCACTCGGAGCTTCACTAATTTGCCGTAGTCCATATTCAGAACAATATAAACGCCTAGTAACGATGTATGAACGAGAGTTCTCGTAAAATGCGCGCACGCAAAATGCGCGACGCTTCCCGTCGAAGTGACTCATAGTGACTAAAACTCCATGAGCCCGCCTACCCAACGACGCAGGCTCCCCCCGCCCGCGCACTTTGTACCCCGCAAAAAAAGATGATGCAATATGCACGTTCTATTGCGCCACCCTGTACTTGTACTTACCAAGTTTCATCTAGATCGGTTGAGAAATGCGACCTGTAGAGGAGAACAGCCGGACATTCGGACATACGAAAGAATTTTTGGAGAAGCTTCGTCGCGCTTCGCGTTCGCTCGGTCAGTTAGCTAACTACTATGTCTAGTTGCTGCGACCCATGGCTTCACACGCATCATCATCATCATCATCATCATATAAATCCCCATAAACCATAAACCATAAGCCCCCATTAACGCCATAAGAAGCGGTTGCTCTCATGAATTTCTATGACTACCTTTCATTAGCGGGTCGGCATGCATCTTGGTGCTCGTTTGGTGGTGATAAGATAATACACAACAAAGTGCTGCTGCCCATTTCCCTTTTAGCTGGTTCTCGCAGCACTTTCACGATGAGAAGCGATGATATTCATGATAAAAATTGGTTTATTCTTGTTCCTGGGTCTAAATCAAAACTATCTGCCTACCAAATTTCATATAAATATGGATATGTACTTATATCTTACGAATAGTTACATAATAAAACTTGAAAATATAATCACAGAAAAATATGGTATCATAGTCACTTATATTTTTCAAAACTCTATGGCTTACTAAATATTATTTTTCACTCATTTATATTTACTTGAAGTTAGATTTTTCTGCTATTCTATTGCATAACCTGTTATTTTGCTCTTGTCGTTGTAACATAGATATTAAATTCTAAAAGTCCCTTACGAGACAGCCTGTGACCTAGTGTGAGGAACACCAGCAGCCCGATTCCATAACTGGGCTACAATCGGATTATCACTTTTTTCATAGCAAATTCGACTCTATCGCAAGGCATTAGTGGTTGCGATATTGAGAATTCGATTGAAGCCAAGTTATGTAATTGGGCCACAGTCATTTGTTTCCTTTCCTAACGGATCCAAGAATTCATTAGAGTCACCTACACTTATCACTACTTCCTGGGACAACATGTATAGGTTACTAAATAAGGCCTATACAGGAAGCCCGTGGTCCTGATCATCGAGTGTATCTATAAAAAAGTACATAAAAGTATATGCCAGTACGTATATTTTGAAAAGCACGTACTTAATTATAGGGACAGAATATTATGCAATTCACTGCAAAGTTCTAAAGCAGGCAGTTAATCAGAGTTACTGATTATAATCAACGTCATACCTTGTCGTAAAACACAAGTTTAATTTGATGTCCTTGTCATCACATAATTTACATACTAAAATGGTTCAGAGACATGTAGGTTCTGCCCCCCGATTCAGAACCTTTCGATAACTCAGTTGTCGATCGATTAGGTATTATTTATTCAGTAGATTCGGTTTGAAATCGTTCAATTCAATACATTTTTCATTCACTATATTGAATCGAATCGATTCGGTTCGTTATCGAATGGTTCTGAATTGTGGGGCTGATCTACATAATTATGACACTAACACAAGGCTTACGCTTGACAATTATGTTTAAATCGATAACAGATTAATCTTCCCACGACATTGATTTATTTCCAGAGTATCAAATCGTCACAACACTATTTACGTTCAAGGTTTTATAATTGGGAAAATATTTGAATTTATTATGAATACTACCGAAACGCGAGACAAATATGTTAGAAAATTACAGTTTTCAACCTTTCAGCCCAGACAAATCTGTACTTATAATAAAACTGTAACGGGGCCAATTCTGTACATTAAAGATGTTATGAATTATTTTTTTCGAGTTTACTCTATATTTGATACTACAGCCAAAACTGTTATTTTTTTTTAATTTTTGTCTGTCTGTCTGTATCTTGGCTAGGCATCACGCCAAAACTACTGAATGAATTTAATTGAAACTTGGTATGATTTGAGTTCATTCTACGAGGAAAGATATAGGATACTTTTCATCCCAAAAAATGAAAGGGTTCCCGCAGGATAGGGGATGAAAAATATTTAAAAAAAACACTAAGTACTCTGAAACTACTGGACGGATTTTGATGCAACTTGGCACAGACATAGTTTATATGATAAAAATAAAGGGTTCCTGCGGGATACGGGTCCAAAGTTATGGTAATTTGAACGTAATAATAGCTAAACGTAGAATAAAGCAATAAGTACTAAAATGTCTGTACAAAGAAGATAAAAAAAAAGTTTAGGGTACTTAAAATAAACTACTGAACAAGAATATAACATTTTAAAAACATGTCTGTTTCTGTTTGTTCACGCATCACGTAAAAACTACTGGACCGATTGCAATGCGGTTTTCTTTGTTGGATAGCTTAAGGTCTTACTTACTTAATGGGGTTACTTGTGAAAAAGGGTCATCTTCAAAGGAAACTATTTGTCTAGTTACAATATATAATCATAAACATTTCATAACATTAAATAGATATCTTTAACTCTTTGAGTACATAACTGGCCTTCCCAACTAGAATGGTATTATCTAATTTATCTATATATTTCTCGTAGAATATCATAAATAACCCAAGTCGAAAATCCAACCGACTACTCCATCGTCCTCTTCTAGCTAGCCTAATGTTCCTCAGATCATTTTTCCCTAGATTTATTTCAGTCTGTACCTGAGGATTGGATATATTCTGACACTTTTACAAAATTGTTAATCAATTCATTTTACAAGCCTGTCCTATCACATTGCCAGCATAAAATTTATATTTTAAATTACAAACAGATTACCAGTATGCAATTAAAATTGAAGGATAAAGAAATGGAAACTCAATACTCATTTTGCTAGTTGGGTTGCCCTATTCATATAAAAATACTTGTCTATTAAAAGATATCTAACACTTGGTATCTCAATCCGATGAGTAAAAGCGGAGCAATCGATAAAAATATTTTTGAAGGGACGGAAGGAATTTTGATCAAATGTTGGTATATTGGTATTTTAGGTCCTGGAATAGCAATACTATTAGAATACTTTTAACCTAAAGAAATGTCCACGAGTGCGAAGCCGCGGGTACAGCTAGTAATCAATAAATGCGTATGTTTCACAAAGAGATGAAAACATAGTCACTCGCCTGTGAAATGATAATTTAGGGCGTTCTTCCCTATATTTGGAGTCGCAGCCTCTTATAATCGCACTTCACCATAATCTATTTACTATATTTTACTATGATGTTATCAAAGAATGTTATTTTTCCGAAAAAAAAACGTAAAATTCTATAAACAATCTGAAACAAGTCAATTTTTGAATTTATAAAAAGAAGAGATACTCGTAGCTGCAACATAGCAACAGATAACTTATGTATGGCATCAAAACCTTATAGCCCCTCTAGTTACTCTATGTTTAAAACTGACTTACCTGTGAAATGTAATGCCACATTTTAGTTTCGTGTGTTTTCTAGTGTAGTGTAGATAAGTTTTTACTACACATTTCACCATCTTTTCGGCAAAAAACGAAAATATTTCGAACTAACACACTCCGCTCGAACGCAGATCGAGGACTGTTTGCGCTTGCCGGTTGATAGCGACGTAGTTCTGACCTTTGCCTACTGTTCGCACCCGAGTAAAAGCGCTCCATAGTAATGTATCCTCCTAGGTAACTCCTTTTTGGATGAACCGATTTTGATAAAATAAAGATATAAACCTCCGTAGGACTCCAAGAAAAACAGTTCAGCAAATATCATCAAAATACATCCAGTAGTTTTTGCGTGATGAAGTCACAAACAGACAAAATTTCTAAACTATATTTTTGGACTCTCCTACTTCCAATAAAAATGTTTTTTTTTCTAAATTCAATTCCATGTACAGATTTTACTTTGTTTATAGTTTTATTATATACATAGATAGATATATAATATATTAATATATATATATATATATATATCGATATAGATAATATATATACTAGAAAAGTCACAATTACTGCCATCATTGCTGAAAGCAGATGGATCGCTAGCTCACACTGCTGGAGAGAAAGTGAATTTATTTGTTGCTTTTTTGCAGAATCTTCGCATCTAGACGCTACCGGCAAGATACCTTCCTGCCTTCCTCATTGCGGGGTTTTAATGCCCAATATACGCATTCACCAGAAGGGGATTCTCAAAACGCTTCGAGCTCTAGATGTGAACAAGGCCAGTGGTCCTGAATCCTGATGGCATTCCTGCGATTGTGTTGAAAAAATGTGCGCCCAAATTGTCTCCCATATTAACGCGTTTGTATCGCCTCTCTCTTCACTCAGGTAAAGTTCCAAAGAGCTGGAAGCTTGCCAATGTACAACCAGTACCTAAAAAGGGTAGTCGTGCTGATCCGGCCAATTATCGCCCCATCTCGATAACCTCCTTACTCTACAGAGTATAGAGGTAGTGTATGAAGCGTGTCATAAACGTTAGGCTATTGGCATACCTTGAGGGACAATGATCTCCTCAGTGACCGGCAATAAGGATTTCGCCGAAACCGGTCTACTGGGGATCTTGTCGAAGCCATCAAGATGCAGGGTGAGGCGCTTGCCATCTCCCTTGATATATCTAAGGCTTTTGGTCGGGTCTGGCACGATGGCCTTTTAAACAAGCTTCCCTTATATGGATTACCAATTATGCAATTGGATAGCTGATTTTTTGAGGGAACGATCTTTTCGAGTAGTCCTAGAGGGCTGCTCGTCTGATCAAATGGCCATCAATGCTGGTGTACCTTAGGGATCGGTTCTCTCTGCTACATTATTTTTACTGCACATTAATGACCTTTTGAAGCCCGGTACATTTGGGTATGTAGATGACAGTACTGTGGTTGAGAGATACAGTTCCAATGCTCAAGCCAGCTGCGACGCTGTCCAGCATCAGAGAGAGGTTATGGTAGACCGTTTGAATTTAGTCTTAGAAGCCCTGTCCGATTGGGGCGATGTTAACCTGGTTAAGTTTAATGCTACTAAAACGCAGGCGTGTTTGTTCTCTGCTAAAAAAGAGTTCTCTTAACCGATGTCCGTCTTTCCGTAGTGTGACAATACCATTAGGCGACCATCTGGAGCTTTTGGGAGTCGAACTCATATCGAACCTGTAATAAAATAAACAAACTCCATCACCTAAACTCTCGTCATTTAAACTTTGATTTAAACTATTATTTAACTTTCAGTTCATGTATCTGTATCATTTTTCAACAGTAGTATTATTTAAAAGCTTATTTAAAATATGATTTATACTCTATCTTATTGTTTATTTAAATACCTTTAAACCTTTTTGGCCTATTTATAAGAGAAAATACCGAAAAGTGGCGGCCATCAAACCATAATATACCGAGAGAGCTACTTTAATGCTATCAAAAACTTTATCATTTAGCGATACGGCTGCAGATGTGTCATTTTTGTGTTTATTTTTTTATCATTTATGCTATCAATATCGATAAAATTTTATTATTATTATTTTTAAAACCTATAATTTTTTGATTAATAATGTTAGTCATTTCATCATTTAAACTTGGATGTCACAGGAGCACCTAGTCTTGACTCATTCAACTCGAGGTTGACATGCTGGCTTATTAACCAAACTTTCTGTAGTTATGCGGAATTTCTGCAGAGTTAAAATAAGAATACATAGTTAAATATTTAAACGGGATTTAATCGCGCTGAAAACTTAATATTTATTTACCTCGACGTTTCGAAACTTAAGTGAACTTGATCGAAACGTCGAGGTAAATAAATATTAAGTTTTCAGCGCGATTAAGTCCCGTTTAAATATTTAACTATGTGTTCGAATCGCGAAAGTTTAAAAGTTCAAATAAGAATGATTAAACAAATTTTTATCTATTATTTTAGCTGACATTTGTAATTTTTACTTTGTTTCTAGACTGTAATTTATTTGACATAATCAATTTATTATTGCATTAATTTATTTTTTAGTGTTATTATGCCATATTTTAATATATAAAAAAGGAATTATTATAAAGTACATTTGTACATAGGTACCTAACAATTTGTGATTATAATGACTTGTATTTGTAAATACCAATAAAGTACTATGACTATGACTATACATTTATTATTAATTTGAACCTGAAATTTACATTTGTGACAGGTTCCATTAACAGTGCTCTGCTACACCATTATTGTACATAAAATCAACAAAAACATGTGCATACAAGTAAAATACGCAGATATCTAATTATTGTTTTGTTCTTTAAATGTGTTTTATGCCAATAAACATTTTTCTCTGTTTTCTCGCTACAAATAGGCACAACCCAGGTGTAAGGAACACTCGTTATAGTACGCACTGTTCCATAAACACAAATAATTTACTCATAACACTATCAGGAATTTGCCCCTTCTTAACTTTGTACGCAAATTTATCACGGTAATGAGAAACTATTTGAAAAAGAGTTATGAATATCCTAATCATCATAAATATGCGCAAGCCAAGACATTTGATCGTCAGCACCCATACTCTCAACTAGAGTGCATAAAAATAGGTGTTATACTGCCATGACAAAGACTCAGACAAGTATCCACCCATAACCTTATCATACCGCGCAATAATAAGCGATAATTATGCTCTTAAATATATACTAGGTAGGTACTCAATGAAAACAAAATTTAAAAATAACTCCGATTAGAAAGTCACGCCAAGTATATTTACGTGACGCTTGATAATTTTATCATTAGTGGGCGCATAACCGAGTAAAAAGAAAAACTAAACGTTAACAAGTACAACAAACCTTTTGGGTGTATCGCCTCTTCTGAGATGTAAAAAAAAGACCTCCTTCAGGTATAAAATACTTGTACTATCCACTGGTCACTTATATTCTACTTTACATTTGTAGTAAATAACTTCTTCAGACATAAATATACTACTACTTCTCCGTTCCGATGCTCTACAAGAATTGAATAATCTACCTCTTCAAGTCTTCACAATCTATTCCATCCAAGAAAAAAATGGCGCCTTCGTCATGAGACTAAGTTGCCGGTAGAATCATGACAAAGGAAACGATTGCCAGGTAGCGCCACCTTCGTGTGACGTTCCGGTAGCCATGCTTTTTAAATATTCCTGAAGTATTAGTCAAATTGTATTTTAAATCTACTGCTTTTGCACCCTTCTATTTTATCATAAAATTTGGAAATCATGACAAACCTGAATTTTGGGTCTTACATTGAATCCAAAGCCAAGGTAGCTGCAAAGAAACTTGGTATTTTGTCTAAGGTTAGGCGGTACTTCACGCCGGGACTGGTTTTGAATCTTTATCAAGCATAGGTCCGATCTTGTATGGATCTTGCGGTTCCAGTTCGCCATCCAGCGGAATTGTCTAATATTTTCGGTGATAATCGTCTTGAAAAAGTGATGTCCATTTCGTTCTTTCCACAGACTACATAACACCAAAAACATATGCTCTTGCGTTCCATTACAAGAAGAACAGCTTTGAGCACTTTTTAGTGCTTTTTTCAACTAATGGTTGTAAAATGTTAATTTGCCATATAAACATGTGTAGTGTTTTATTTGTTTATTATAATCTAATTTTTATTAGTTATGCTGTTTATTAAATGGATATTCTTCAAAAAATAATATTCAAGTATATTATAGCCTGACGTTACGTAGAACGAAACGTTGGTTTGCAAGTTATTATTTATTCTGGACCATAACTACTTATACTAAAGTATGTGTTTGTTTGTTGTTTACTTTAGCATTCACTAATGAAATGAAAATCAAATGGAAAAAAATAAATATTAAATAGGTAGGTTATAGTCACAAGATTTGTGTGAGTTTGTGCGAAACGTGGAACCGGTAGATACACTTTGAACCTTATAGCACAGTATGTGTATACACGGGCACAGGATAAGTAATAGTCACTACGTCGAATTTGGCGCGAAAATATTCTCGTCGCTGCGTTCCCGTAAAACTCATTTTCCATTCCTTGCTGTTCGGTTTGACGCAATCGCACAAAACTTGGTCTGTGGTTGCCTGAATATATGTTGCCACTGACAAACCGAACCAAAGACATAAGAAAATATTATTTATGGAAATATAACCTCGGAAAAAATATGAAGACAAAAATGGGGTGATTTTCCAGAAAAAATATTGTATCTTGGAAATAAGATCGATGACATCCTATTATTATGCTTTATTCAAATATTACACGAATGTAGCTATCTAATAACATTAAAATATCAACACAGCTTAGTACAAAAAGTGACCAGAATATCAATTTGAAAAACAGAAATTTTTCAAAAAAATTCGTCTAAATTTTAGGTCAAGTTTTATACGTGTTCTATTTATTATACTAAGTTTATAGGTACTTATTTAGTGTTTAAACATAAAGGAAAAATATCCCTTAAAAGAATAAAACACTCAGATTGGATAAGGAACGCGGGAATCCATTTTAATCGAAATTCTGTACAAAACTGGCTGCCACAGCAGCCAGGTGCATTTAGAGTTTTTATTTTGGCAACAGGAGGGGCCGCGTGTATCGGAGCTCCGGGGATTTGGCAACAGGAGGGGCCGCGTGTATTTACCGGACCAAAAGTGGAATTGCTTTGTGAGATGTAATGTATGTCGAGGTTATGTTCGTTTTCGGATATAAAATTGACAAATATGCCTTGATTTAGCAAGAAATACGTACCTATGTACGATATTGTATTTCAGAATGTCATCTGATAAAGTGGTCTTTGCATAGACCTACAATTGGTCATCGAGTTAGATCGAAACTTTGAACAAATATATCGCAAGTTCTAACAGTCTTTGGCTTGGCTATACAGGAATTTTGGTGGACTAATGAATATTATCTAAGCACCTATTCGAGTCTAGTTTAATTTACATACTAGGTACATAGACATATATACTAGGTATATGCATTTTCACAAATGCTCATCAACAACATACATATTTTAATGGATTTTTACCTCATTTCAATGCATACATAATCGGTTAAGTTTTGTGTCAACAAAACATAACCGATTATGTTTGCTTTGAGCACCAGCCGGGGTTCAGTAGATGGGCTGCAGCTTGCACCTGTGTCAGTTTGAACATTTCCAGCTATCACAAAGCCTGATGTAGCTGTAGGTAGACATACAAAAAATTAACCTCTCTTTTGAATTGTTTACAAATTTGATCTAACGCTACAAAAGTAATACTGCATATTACAATATTGACTATGTAGTACTTGTTATGTAGATAATGACAAATGATCATAGCTATATCTTTATTTTCAGATTCAGTTCAGTACCTGTCTATCACAGTAAACAGGATCATTTCAAGTCGGATTGCAGCGGGAAGAGATTCATAGCATAGCATGTCCATAAATGCAAAAGGATGCTGCTTCTCAAATCTACTTGTTATATTTGTATTATAATATGTAGGTATATACCTAGTTACTGCACTTTTTTTTATACCATTTGAATAAAATGGTGTGTTGGAAATATTTACTTTGTTGTTGCGAATTACTATATAATTACATTGTAATTAGTGGGCTACCAGTGAGCCAGTAATGGCTTGTAAGTTTTTAGAATGTTTTATGTATAGTCCTTATTTAATAAAGACACTTGCCCGTTATATTTTTTTAGAAAGGTTTTTACAATAAAATAAACATGCTATTTAATAAAATTTGTTTAATTTTCTGTTTCTCTATCCATACTCAGTCTGTATTTATGCTAAAACTAGCTGCATGCCGAGGCTTTGCTCTTGTGCAAACATTGCCAGCCTCGTTCGAAATTTAAAGAAATATTTCCTCCAAATTGCAAATCTTTAGGTCCACCGGTTTAGGCTGTGTTGTCTGTGAATCAGTTGGTAGGTATGTCGCTTGTGACATACTATTTCATAGGTATCGATGTATGTTTCTACTTACATAATAATTTGTAGTTAAAAAATAACAACAAAACATAGATAGATAGATAACTCTTTATTGTATATACTTAGAAGTAAATCGTACATTGTACATAATATAATATAGAAGTAGCGGTAACACAATCGGCAGTCTTATAGCTTACAGCAATCTCTAAACCAGAGTAAATGCCAGTAGTATTCATGTCACTCAATCAACAAAACAAAACAAATAAGAAAAATTTATAAAACTTTGTATGTATTGTGCGCTGACATAAATACACTGAATGCGCTAAATATGGGTACTAGATAATAGATACGAGTACACATACAAAGATATGAATATTACATTCATATCTCGGAAACAAATACTTCTGCTCATCACACAAATGATTGCACCTTGCGGGATTCGAACCCGCATCCATTGGTTGACTTTCAGTCAGGGTCACTAGCCACTCGGCCAACTGATTGCCAAATGTAGTGGCACTGAATGTAAATGACAAAATGAATTTTTCACCTCCTTTTTGAACGACAAATATGACAATGTGCAATATTCAAGTTATCAGATTGCACTATGGAGAGTGAGCATAAGAACTGCACAATCTGATTCCCTTATCACCGTACAAACTAGAATATTAGCAAAACGGCACCTTTTTATGATAGAAATACCACACACAAGCACGAAGCGTTACGCTTCTTCATTCATTGTAAGATCTGCAAAAGAGTGGAATCCCCTGCCCTAGTCAGTTTCTGGTAAAATATAATGAATCCAGATGTGTTCAAGTCAAGAGTGAATAGGCAAGGGTGCTACACTTTCGACCACATCATCGCTTTCCATCAGGTGAGATCATGGTCAAACAATTGCATAAAACGTAATAAAAAAAGGTGCATTAGATATGAGTTGAAAGTAGGCAGTTCCCGATGAAATTTTAACTGATTACCTATAAAGGTATCATTTTAGGTTTTGTACTTATTTTGTTTTAATTGTTAATATGACTTGGTATCTTTTGTCGATACTTTTAATACATTTTGACTGCTATTTTTGCAAATTCTTTCATAATGAATGGTCTAGGGTGTAAATAGGCCTGTGATTGTTTCTCAAAACCTTCTGGAGATGTTTTTCTTCTGCAGCTGGCTACAAATTCTCTCATCAAAAATATTCTATAAATAAACATACATAGATATAAATCAATATTATATCAATGACTCAGAAACAATCATTTGTGCTCATCACACAAATGATTGCACCTTGCGATATTCGAACTTGCAACCATTTGTTGACTCTCAGTCAGGGCACTAGCCAATCCATCTCTTACGACCACCTGGGTGAACCGTGGAAAGTTTTTTTTACAATAGCTTACCTTTGTCCACCTGGACTTGACTGTTACTTGGGAAATATTTAGTTTCCACTGTCCACCTTGTTATCAAAACTTTTATTGTAGTTTGATAAATTATAGTACATATGTATGTATATATATTTAATTAATTTCTGTAGTGTAGTTTGTCCTAAGTTTGTAAAATTCATCATATTAATCTGGTCTGGTTTTGTGTTTCTAAATTTCCTGTTTAATAAATAATTTATTGTAAGGATACTGTATAATTCATCATAATATTAATACCTTATTGCATACTCTTAAATCAATATTTATTTTGGATGTCAGTCATGACGTTCAATGCCAGTCGAACATTCTATCTTTTTGGTTTTGTTGGGGTTGGTCGAGAACATGGCGGCATTGGCGCAACAGAAAACAAATTAGTGAAAAAGATATTATTATGTTCCTTGGTAAAAATAAAACCAGCGCAATTCATAAAACGTGGTGGTGTTTTCCTGCTAGAGCGAACTAAGGTTAGTACCAGGTGTAGGTACAACTAGTAACTACAGGAGTTCCATTATTGGCTGTTATAACAAATGTTGAGAAAAGTCGAATAAATAATTATACTTTTGCAATTTAAAACTATTTTTTCTTTTTACATAAAGTAACCCCATAAATTATAAAGTGTTTGACGCGGAGCTGACTTTGGCAGAAATGACATATTGACAATTGCCAATAAAAAAAACAAACAAATAAACGTTTTTATTTAGCCATTGGTAATAATACGTATAATAGTATGATACCCGTATCTTCTTTCTAGTTTGTGATAGTATATCTACATATTGTAGTATTTATCACTAGACATTTCCTTCGCCTTGAGAATTTATATACTCTTTGTACATATATACTCTTTGTTCCTAGTCTGTGGTAATAATACACAATCTTGCTTACATTTGTACTTTGAAAAAACTCCTACCTACATGTTAGTTTGTGAAATACAGTAAAAAGATCTAATAAATCTGAGCTGAAACTAAACCTACCCACCAATTGAACACTAAATAGCTTTTGACGGTAAAACAGAAATATGGTGCAGCAATACAAAACTGATGAAGCAGTTCATAAAGGTCAGACTTGTAAAGTAAATCTCAACCTATCATTATCAACACCTCATTCATTATCGTTACGGGTGTCGGCCGTTAGTATATTGGCCAGCTGATAGGGTATCTTGTATGGTAGGTTGACGTAAGGGTCAATGGCATTACCTTATAGCCGGGAATACACATGAATGTAGCTGGCAAACTTGCTTCAGCTTCTTGCACGTGCCACCTACTGTCATGTGTATAAGCTAACTGGCATGCCTGTATCTGGCAAGCAAGCAGATAGCACATTTCATTTACTGGTATGCAATATGAGGTAGGGGAGCTGCCAAACCAGCACGTGTGAACGTACGCGACAGTTACAGGCTCCAAAATTTTCAATCCATTCTTTGACCCAAATCCATCTTCTTCGTCTAATCTTCTTTTTCTCTCATTAGTATATCCACACATGCTAATGCTAGTAGCAATACGATACTATTTAAATAAATAAATATATTTGGGATAATTCACACCAATTACCTAGCCCCAGACTAAAGGCGTCGCCAGCCTATGCCCATGGCCCACCCCCTATTTTCTTTAATTCTAAATCTATTTCTAGATCAAAATGATTAAAAGACGCGAGCAGAGCGATCGTAAATATGTTGAGCTATTTTTGTTAGTGTGAAAAAGATCATCGGGTGGCGCTATACGCTATATCTAACAGCGCGCAGTACTGAGCGCATACATGCGCGTGCGCGCGCGGCAAGCAACTGGTTTTCATTTTTCTATACCTAACTATATTGAAAAATGAAAAGTACGCGAGCGAATCGAACGCGAAAATTTTGAGCTATTTCTATCAATGCAGAAATTAATTGATATTAATCAGAATCATATAAAATTCATTGTACAGACATGTACAAAAGGCGCGAACCAGAGAAGCGAACGCAAAAATAAAGTTATTTCTATCAATATATTATTTAAAATACAATACCGACTCTCACATTTAGGTTTCTACCAGTGGAATCAGCCCTTTACCCACTAGGTATTGATGGAGCACCTTGGTCATCAATGTTAGTTTTACAATAAGGTAACTAGATGGCGCTACTGTGTACCGCTAGATTTTCTGTACGCAAAAAGGTTTGTACGCGCGAGGTCTACAGCTCACAGAGCCACTAGTTTATATTATTACTAGCTTTGCCCGCGTGGTCATTTCATTTAAAAGTAGCCCACACGTTTTATTCCAGGACCAAAAGCCAAACCACCACCAGACCAGTTGTAGGTTTGGTCCAGGTCCAGAGGACCATGAGGACCAGGACCAAACCTACAAAGTACAATATTCTTTTTTCTACATTTCTTCAAAATTCGTTCAGCCGTCAAATAGTTTTTTATCGATTGCTCGGCATCTAATCATCGGAATAAGGCACTGCCTTGCCTTTTTATAACGCATATTCTGTGAAGTACGGCACTCCGTACTTCACAGAATATGCGTTATAACAGTTTTTTTATTTTTTTATTAATAAATTACTATTTTACTATAAATAATTAGCTTAATTTCGCTGCGCGTTTTACAACTGAAGTCGACTTATTCTATCAAAAAACAAAAAACATCTCAATACGTTTTAAGAGCCTCTAAGGACCATAAAGTAAAATAAGAAGAAAACGTGTTGTTCGAGTTCATTCAACGTTCAAACCACTTCGTAACAAACCGCTTGCGTGTTTTAAGGGTAGACAACGCCATCTAGTTTAAATGAAGTAACTTGTTATCATGACCGTCTTGTTATTGAGTAGAGAAAATTATCTCCGAAGGTAAGGTGGCACAGATTAGAGAGTAATTAAGGTGGTGAGGTAAATTGTATGGGGCATCAAGGGTAGGTCATTATTGTGAGGTCCATACGAACAAATTTTAATGCATCGAAACATTGTGTTCTTAGTACAAATTATTTTTTATGATGTTTCACAGAACGACGTACCTACTTACTGGCACTTTAACTGGCTCTTAATAATTACCTACCCTACCTACCTACTTTTTGAGCTTTTTCAACACGATATGAGGATTGATTTGAAAAAATAAAAGTTTTCTATACTTTCTCTGTGAAGTGTACCTGTGTACCTACCTACCTCTGTATGTACACATTTCAATACCGACAACTAACCATTTTGCCAGTAAGACATTATGAAGAAACCTCCGATATAATTATATAATTATGTAGGTACGTAGGTAGTACATTATAATATCTCAATGGAAGAAACATAATAAAAAAACGTAGTACATATAATGTATAAACATACTCAGAAAACTTGCAACGCTTCGAAGTATTTTTTACGCAAAAGCAATTGTGGTCTTTATTTATGCAAACCCACCGATCAATTTCCTATGCAAGTAATTTTTACTTTCATTTCAAAAGAGCGATGGTGGCCTAATGGTTCTATAGTACAATTTAGAATCCAACGATACCGGGTTCAAAACCTAGGCTCCCGCACCAATGACTTTTCCAAGTTACGTGCGGTTATTCATCGCTCCGTGCTTCGGAGGGCACGTTAAGCTGTCGGTCCCTGCTGTTATTGGTTAATAGCAGTCGTTAAGCCATTTCAGAGGCCCTCGGGCGGCCTGACAAACTCTGACATCAGAAGCCAGCTCTACCTCATACGACAAACAAACAAACAATTTCAAGGCTTTAGAGTACTTTAGGGGGGGGTGGGGGGGTGGGGGGGGGGGAATATGGCGAAGTTCATAGCTCCCAAATGAATGGACCAAATTTGATGCAGTTTTTATGTTTTAAAAAGGATGTGATCGAGATGGTATATCATGTTCCTTTGCTATAAGGGAAGGGAGGGGGAGGAGTTGAAAAAAAAGGGGGGGTGAGAATCGTATCTTTCAAACGAATGAACCAATTTAACTGCGGGTTTTTATGTTTCAAAGCTGAGGTAAACAATATGGTTCTTAGCTATAATGGGGCTTTATGCTCGCTACGCTTCGCTCCCGCCTTCGTCTTCTAACCTATCACGACCATGTCGGATTGCCACTGAAGGTTGTTAACACAGGTAGGTATGTACCTATATTGGGACTTTTGGTACTGGAATAATTCAAAGGATCATTATATCCCAGAAAAACTACCACGCGAGTAACGCTGCGGGCACAGCTATAGGCAATAATAACGTAAAAGTCTGTACAAAGAAGATAATTTTAAAAAATTGGTCTGAGCTACTGAACAAGAATAAAACATTTTTTAAATTCGTGTCTGTCTGTTTGTTTGTCTGTACGTTTGTTCGCGCATCACGTAAAAACTATTAGACCGATTGCGATGCAGTTTTCAGTGTTGGATAGCTTAGGGTTTGACCAAGACCTGGGGTACTTGGTATCGTAATCCAATGATTAGATGCCGAGCAATCGTTAAAAAACTTTTAAACGGCTGAAGGAATTTTGATCAAATGTTTATTGTAGGTCTTGGAATAGCACATAGAGTACTTTTAACCTAGAGAAATGACCACGCGAGCGAAGCCGCGGGCACAGCTAGTATAATATAAATTAGTAATAAAGCATTTTCAGTGAATTGTCGGTATAGAAAATTATTGAATAGAAAGGTTCGAATTTTAAAAACTCTTTCCACGCTAGCGGGTAAAATGCAATTTTGCACTCAGATTTCGAATGACAAACAGAATCTTTCCGAGCTTGTGAGGTGAAAAATATATTATTATACTCGTACCATCCACTTCTGCGGCTGTTGTTAAAAATAATTGTAAGAACACTGAATCGTCGATCAGGATGTCCATTGTTGAAAAATTTAAGTTTTTATTCATTTTTAAAATAGTCAGTAATTGGCTATGGTTACCAAACTAAACTGAAGACTGATTAATAATATTTAAATTTGTGATGATTAATAAACCAAAAGTTCTCTTAAAATTTTGATTGTGATTTCGAATAATATGTTAATTTGATTGTAGTTTGAAAAAATATACATTATGCTTATGAATCAATGGTTTATTATTCATTGTCTATGTAATGCATTACCCATACATATCTATTATTATCCTTCTTTTTGGATCTTGAACCAGCCTGGTATAGCCGTTAAATATTTTTGAGTTTTTCACTCAATACTTTTAACATAATAAATCTTAACTACATGGGGGGGTTTAATGTTTATTTAGCATTTTTTGATATGTTACGATTATACTAATATTACAATATTGAGATATGATGGAGTAAAAAAAAACTAGTCTTATGAATTAGATGCATGATTATTTTACTTTGTTTTCGTACTGCTCATGTCTAAACTTTAAAACTCTCTCCTGTAAAATTGACAATTCTGTATTTAGTGCAATTGTGAACTAAGGCATCGATTTTTAAGCTTCCAAGTGTGTTTTAAAATAAAACTGTACATTAATATTGAAACGAATAGATTTCATACTTGCTTTTACCCAACGCTTTGTTCTGAAATGTACATTCCGTCTTGTAAAATCTTACGTAATAATAGTAGCCCAGTAAGTAGAGAAATTTGCCTTGCAACAGGTGGTGTAGTAATGATTTTCACATATTATGTTGTTTAGGTCAAGAATCCAAGTTTTCGACTTTGGGGGGTGAATTGCCTATACCTCCTATTATTATGTGGGGGCTTTTACCCCGTTGCGGGGAGGTTGTGCGGGGGTTAGGAACTAAGGGGTATGGTCATATTATCCATACCAATATATAAAAGTGAAACGTTGTCTGTTTATTTATTTGTTTGTTTGTTTGAAGAACTGTCACGCGATAACGGCTGGACTGATTTTGATGAAATTTAGTATGGAGATAGCTTATACTCTGGAATAAAACATAGGATACTTTTTGTCCCGGAAAATTGCAAGTTTCCACGGTAAAAATGGAAAAATGCTGATTACTCGCTGTAAGTAACGGTTGCCATGGAAACGAAATAACAAGTATGTCAAAAAACATCAAGAGCATTGGTGCTTTACTTATTTTTGCATTGGTTTTTAATATCCTAGAAGAACATAGGATGCTTTTTTCGCGATAAACAGTAGTCCGCGCGGACGAAGTCGCGGGCGGGAAAGCTAGTGTGTAATTAATCATAATAGTGAGTCAACTCGGCCGCTGGACAGAGCAAAGATGAGGTGCGATCTGAAAACGACTTAATGGAGTCCCCCTTCTGCCCGCGACGCCTGCGGGCGTACCGCTCGGCGTTTATTGCAAACCGGTACAACGCATTGTGTGGCAGGTACACGAAATCGCTCGCACGCGTTTTGGCATAGTACATAATATTTATATCGAATTTTTAGTGTTCACGCAACGAGGCTAATTATTTATTTTAAATATGCGTACCACCTGTTTGGTAAATGGTTGTGCATCAACATCATATAATATTATAGTGGAGAATTGCAATATCATCCATATTTAAAGGACGTGGAAATTGAGCACTTACCTAGGTGAAATGATTTCTTATCATTATCAACAACATTAAGTAGGTATTATAATCGAAGTACCTTCCTATGTTGTTGGCAATATCCGAACGGAGCGATTGTCGTATCTGCCACGTTCTAGCGCGTGTTGATATGAACGTTATTTCAATGAGAATATGTTCGATATCTGTAGTGACCCACATGGAGCTACTAATTTCGCTGTTGTCAGCGTCCTAGTCAATAAACATAATGTATATTTTTGTCTTACTACCTCATTGAACGAGCGAGCCCGAAGCGTCTCTGTTTCAGCTTGGGCAAAAATTCTTTCGTATGTCCAGATGTTCTCTTCTACAGGTCGCATTTTTCAACCGATCTAGACGAAACTTGGTATACAGGATAAGCGAATTTTTAGAATTTTTACTCGTCGGGATTTTTGATCAGGTCCCGCAAAAAAGAGTAAAAAGAGGGCTTCTGAAAATCTCAGCCTTATTAAATCCAATTTCGATGGTTCTTTTATTATTTGGAAGCTAGTAACTTTAAGTTAGTCTCTTAAAAATTTGGTTAAGATCTGATGAGAGTCTTCGGCGTGATGAGCAGAATAGCTCATCAAAATGCAGTTTTCTCACATTTAGTTTTCTACCAGTAGAATCAGCCCTTTACCTACTAGGTAGTAGGTAGAGATTGATGGAGCACCTTGGTTATTAAAGTTAGTTGTACATTAAGGTAACTGAATGGCGCTATGGTATGGTATCTTCTTTGTACAGACTTTTTGACGTGAAACGTCTTTAAAATTGCTTGTCTGAAACTGCTGTCAATTTTACATGATATATTAAATGAAGATCTCGCTGAGATTTATCAATTCTGTAAATAAATTACTAATCTAGGATCAACAGTTTCAGAGTTATAGCTCTGTTAAGTTTGACAGCTGTCATACATAATGAAGATATCGATAAGATCTATCACTTCTGTAAAAAAACTACTAGTCTAGGATTAATAGTTTCAGAGTTATAGCCCTTTTAAGTTTGACAGCTGTCATCCACAATGAAGATATCGATGAGAAATATCACTTCTATAACCGCTCGGTTGTCCACGCGCTGAAGACCGCAGGACCAAACTGATAACCCAAAATAAAAAATGGCCGACGCGACACATCTAACCTCAAACTGGTAATTGATTGTATATGCGTTGAGACTACAGGTACTTGATGGTCAACCCACAAAAAAAAGAAGGTCGACGCGACACATCTGGTCGCAAATTGAGGATTTATTGGGTACGGGCCGAGATCACAGGTATCTGATTGTCAACCCACAAAAAAAAACGTCTACGCGACACATCTGGCCGCGCTGACTTTGCGTAAACAAACAGTTTTTATGACCACTTCATTGAGCACTTAGATAAACAAACTGGTGATATATGGAGCTAAATAGGTACGGCACATATTTCAAGTGTTTATGTTGTGGGTTTCGAAGCAAAATAATTATATAAACACGCTTAGATTTGAATGATTATTGAGGTCAATAATGTTCAAAATCGAGTGGCAAAATTTATGTCGCTATCGAGTGGTCCGATGATCGATGAAAACAAAAAATGTGACTGTAGCGTTAGTTGCGATGATCAATGAAAACAAAAAAAGTGACTGTAGCGCATAGAATCAATCGAGCGGATAAAGAAACTACTAGTCTAGGATCGTTAGTTACAGACTTATAGCCCTTTTAAGTATGACAGCTGTCATCCAAAATAAAGAATATCGATGAGATCTATCACTTCTGTAAAAAACTACTAGTCTAGGATTAATAGTTTCAGAGCTATACACTTATATAGCTTAGTTATATAGCACTTTCAAGTTTGACAGCTGTCGTCCAAAACGAAGATATCGATGAGATCTAACACTTCTGTAAAGAAACTACTAGTCAACGACCAATGGATGGAGTGGATATGGGTGGGGATAGATGGGCAGTCATCCGACTTCACACTATACTAAAGGGAGATTCCATTTACGTCAGAAAAATAACAGCATAATAAAAAAGAATCTGACGTACATTTCAGAAGGATTTCCGTTATCGTCTGAAAAACAACTGCCTTATATTTATTTTCACGATAGCAGAATCTTACCTAAGTGAACCAAATCATTGGATATGGGTGGGGATAGGTGGGGATGGATGGGGATAGGTTGGGATGGGTGGGAATAGTCGGGAATGTGTAAGGTTACACAATTAGGTATAACACGTGATTTGCACGTGGCAGAGTTTTCGTTTCACGATAAACACACGGCCGTCACCAGACACAGTCACCAGACTTTGAAGCTTACTCTTTACCAGAGTGTCATCTCCAATAAACCTCAAAGCACGTCTCTCAATTGAATCCAAAGCCTCGAGCTGATACTGATACTTGGCAGAACCGTCCCAGAGGTGGCAGCAGTTATCCATACAAGATCGGACCTGTGCTTGTTAAAGATTCAAAAGCTGTCCCGGTGTGAAGTACCGCCTAACTTTAGACAAAATACCCAGTTTCTTTGCAGCTACCTTAGCTTTGGATTCAATGTAAGACCCAAAATTCAGGTTCGATGAGAGTTCGACACCCAAAAGCTCCAGATGGTCACCTAATGGTATTGTTACACTACGGAAAGACGGAGATCGGTTAAGAGGACTCTTTTTAGCAGAGAACAAACACGTCTGCGTTTTAGTAGCATTAAACTTAACCAGGTTAGCATCGCCCCAATCGGACACGGCTTTTAAGGCAAAATTAAAACGGTCCACCATAGCCTCTCTTTGATTCTTCGTAGTTTGCTTCATCGAACCGTGTAGACATAAAATAACAAAATCTGCACAGCTCGATCATTCAATCGAACCGTAAGGACCTAAAAATTCTCGTGGTTCGCTTGATCGGACCGTTTGGACATTAAATAGCAAACTCTACACAGTTCGATTATTGAATCGAACCATAAGGATCTAAAAATCCTCGTGGTTCGCCTGATCGAACAGTTTAGACATTAAATAGCAAACTCTGCACAGTTCGATTATTGAATCGAACCACCAGGACTTAAAATCCTCGTGGTTCGCTTGATCGAACTATGCGATTGAACCTCGCGGCCGGAGGGCCTTTTTTACCCCCTTTTGGGGGAAGTACCCCCCAATAAAAATCCCCGACGACTAAAAAATTCTAACAATTCGCTTAACCTGTATACCAAGTTTTGTCTAGGTTTCGCACAAACTCACACAAATCTTGTGACTATAACCTACCTATTTAATATTTTTTTTTTCCATTTGATTTTCATTTCATTATTGAATGCTAAAGTAAACAACAAACAAACACATAGGTACTCTAGTATATATGTATTTATGGTCCAGAATAAATAATAACTCGCAAACCAACGTTTCGTTCTACGCAACGTCAGGCTATAATATACTTGTATATTATTTTTTGAAGAATATCCATTTATTAAACAGCATAACTAATAAAAATTAGATTATAATAAACAAATAAAACAATACACATGTTTATATGGCTAAGTTAACATTTTGCAACCATTAGTTCAAAAAAGCACTAAAAAGTGCTCAAAGCTGTTCTTCATGAAATGGAACGCAAGAGCATATGTTTTTGGTGTTATGTAGTCTGTGGAAAGAACGAAATGGCCTTCACTTTTTCAAGACGATTACCACCGAAAATATTAGACAATTCCCCTGAACGGCGAACTGGAACCGCCAATGGTAATGGTAATGGATTTGATTGCCATTACCACCAGAGTTAGACAATAAAGCTGCAGGTCAGTCCGCCTATGGAATTCGCTAGTAGGTATTACGTACGATATTTGCCGACAAAAACATATTTTACTGACCAATTGATTCAATTGCTGCTCTTTCTTACTGAATATTTAATCGGTCTACCAATTAATTACTTTTAAAACTCAGGTCCTTTTTGAAGTGTGCTTTTTAGATGCTGCTACATCCACTCGAAGATCTCAAGGCCCCAAAGATGTAACGTCCACAGTGATAGGAGACTTCGGAAAATGGCAGTTCCGGATCAGCCTCCTAATGGCCCTTATAAAGTTACCAAACGCCTGGTACCAGCTGAACATAATATTTATGGCACCGCTTCAAGAGTTCTGGTGCGTGAAGCCTGACGGCTTAGATAACATTTCTAAAGAGGAATGGCGACGCCAGTGTCACCCAGTAAGTTTAATGATAACTGTTGCAGTCCTTCACTAATCTAACTACCTACCTCTAAGTATAAAGTAGTTATTTACTATTAGTTATTCTGTGGTAATGAACTAATGACGGTTGATCATTGACAAAAAATAATTAATTATCTAACTATACTAGATGTGCCCTGCGACTTTGACCGCGTGCAAACTTTGCCACCCCATTCAACCCTTAAAAGGGTGATTTTTCAAAATTACTTTCTTTCCTCTGGTGCTGTGTTCGTGTTGATTGTCCGTCAGTCAGCGACACGAACGCGACAGTTTTATTTATGTGTATTTAGAACATGCGTTTTTCCTAGACGATAATAGTATGACAAGCTAGTAAAATTATTTACTTTCTGGGTAAATGAACGTTTTTAAAGTTGATAATTTTAATGATAATATTATCACTGTCTCTATTTACAGCTAATAGAAGAGCATCCATGTTTGATCTATGACCCGGATTTATTTTCTGTTGAGCCGGATATGGACAAAGCCCTGATACCATTGGTGGCTTGTAAGGCATTCGAGTATGATGAATCTGTCTTCAAACGCACGATTACTTCTGATTGGAATTTAGTTTGCTATAAACACTGGCTGGTTCATGTATGTATTAGGTTACTATGCCTAACACCAATCAAATATTTCAAAGACAACACATCAAATTTTAGCAATTTACGAATAAGTTATCTTTTACAGCTAACTCAATGTATCATGATGTGGGGCGTCCTCCTTGGTGGTATTATTTTTGGAATATACGCAGACAAGTACGGTCGTAAAAAACCTCTTATGGTCGGAATAGTATTACAAAGCGTTTTTAGTTATATTGTCACATTTATGCCAAGGTACTGGTGGTTCTTGGTCAATTGGTTTATGTTGGCGCTAGCATCGGGAGGCATCGGGATCATTTCTTTTGTCATTTGTATGGAGGTAAAATTACATAAGTAGCAACAGCAAACGATAGTCCAAGCTGAATATCAAGTTTCAATTTGGGTACTTTTCTGATATTATAGATATATTTTCAGGCAGTTGGTGGCAAATATCGTACTACAGTTCCCGTTTTGTATCAACTGCCCTTTGGTCTCGGTAATACTGTAATGGCAGTACTGGCTTACTGGTTGAGAGATTGGAGGAAGTTGGAGTTTGCCCTTGCGACTCTCTCTGCGCTGTACTTTTTTTATTGGAGCATAATACCCGAGTCTCCAAGATGGTTATTGGCTACAGGTCAGACGGATAAAGCTTTAGGTAACGTTTTTCATCTTCATAATAAAACTAGGTGCCATAGCATTTATTTACCTAGCGAGCCCATTTGCTTTAAGTTAAATAAGCCATTTACCTAATGTATTTACAGAAGTTCTCAAGAGCGCAGCTAAGTATAATAACAGAAGATTTAATTATACCGAAGTGAAAGATTTATTGAATAGTTCCCAAAACGTGAAGCGGAAAGATCCCGGATTTATGACATTTTTTAGGTCTAAAAACATGAGATTGAAGACAACATTGCTTTCAATTAATTGGTAATGTTGGTGTTGATTGTATAATATTATATTTATACATAAGTAGGTAGTGTAAAATAATATAATGATGTTAGTACTCTTGGATATTGCTTTCATAAAACCATGTATAATAAAAATGATAAGTAGGTACATAGGTATATATTTTTTCAGGTTTTGTACAGGACTATCATTCTACACATTCTCGCAATACGTGGGTTCGATTGGAAACAATATATTTATAGCAGTCGGTCTAAGCGGCACAATATCAACTATTGGAGGAATTGTTTGCGTCTTCATTATAACTAGAGTCGGCAGAAAAACTACAGTGGCGATTTTCCAAATAACTACAGCATTGTGTTTTCTTCTGTTGCTGTTAATACCTAAGGACATGTTCGCGAATGACTGGCCGAGGCTGTTGTGCGCTGGGATTGGCTTTGCAGGAATGGCGGTGAGTCCGATATTGGGAAATATATAGAAACGAGGGGCAGGAGTTGAGGGAGATGGGGGTGGAGGGGGTGGGGGGAGGAGAGGGCTGTCCCCGCGTACCCCTCCCCCTCGCAGGCGACGCGGCGACGCGCGACGCTTAGTTTATGAAATATTTCAGGTTTAAGATTATAAAAAGTTCTTTTTTCACCAAAGGCAATTAAACAGCCGTAACAGTTTATTAAAAATCTGTTGGCTTTTCGTTCTGTTGGCTTGAAAATCTGTCAGTTAACTTCGGCGCTCGCCGGCCGCTGCCGTGGCCCCCTTCCCAAACTCCTGCCCCTCGTTTCTATAGCCAACCCACGATATTTAATAACTATTCCTCGTGGTCCGATTTTGTGTGATATCAAATGGTAGGCTGTAGGTACCTAATGGTCTGGAGATGAGTTTTACTCTTTTTAAGTCTAGATGAAATAGTATTCTTCCACGAGGTACTTGTACTATTATTTATTCTGTGCACGAGGTTGATTAGAAGGCTTAAAGTAAATCTGCAGCAGCATAAATAATAATGAAGCATATTCGTAGCCACAGGTATACTATACCTACCTAGTAGGTACTTACTAGGTTTGTCGTAACGTAATTCAGATCTGATAAAATGTTGATAAGCGTAGGAACAAATCCTACCAATAATCACAGAATAAATAATAGTCTATGTTTAATTTTTTTTAAAGCAATAGATTGGTAGGTCCATAATTATTTTGTTGCTGTTTTCTTTTTCATTTGTATTTAGGTACCTATCTACTTTATCATTTACCTACCCAAAATAGGTAATATTTTGCCTCATATTTCACTTAATACCTAATGCGTTACCTTATGCGATAGTGCGCATTTTTTTTAAAGATGACATATACATATTTTGCTGACCAATAAATGATTAGCAAATTTTTACCCGACTCCGGAGGTTTATTATGTATGTTTGTCCGTTTATTTGGAGCGTCCTACAGCCTAAGCGGCTTGATGGATTTGATAAATGTGGTATCATTAGATTCGTCTTTAACGAGTGACATAGGATACTTATATGAAGGGTCAAGAAACCAAATATGGCGGCTTACAGCTGCGCCATATTGTATTTCTGACAGAACAGAAAATTACCAAAACCTATCGAGTGAAGTATTAAAATTAAGGTCTCTAAAAGACCATTCTAGAAATATAGAAGGGAAACTCAAAATAAAAAATAAATTATTATAAAAATACGACTGCGAACAAACTAAAAAGAGGCAAATTAAATAATTAAGATGCAGTCGAAGGCATCACGCATTTCATTTCTTCATTGTCGGGATCAGTTTATAACCTGACGAGCGTCTTGCCTCCGACAGCATTTTAAAAATATAAAAAATTGAGTTTGTATGTTTGTTCTTCAATCGCGATTTTTACGACCAAACTAGGATGAAAATGTCCTTTAGCTCTACACCTAAGAAAATACTATTTGGCACGCCTAGGTATACCTACTGCACCTAGGTATCCAAGCGGTAGGTATTCTAGTGCGCGTTACTTTCCAATGATACCTGCATCGGTTCTTAATGACTTATGTGCGGATTTCTATCACTCCGAGCTTTGGAGGCCACGTTTGGCTGCCGTACCCGGCTGTTATTGATTAAGTTGTTAAGCCATGTCAGAAGCGCTCAGGTAGCCTGATACAAGAGGCCAGCAGTGCCAACACTATCTCATAGATACGACAATCAAACAAACGACTAAACGGATTTGAATGAATTTCGTAGATAGGTACATAATAATAATATAGGTAGGTACCATGTCCTGGATTAACAGCGTAGGTATCTACTTGTGTCTTGGTCCTTAGAAGGAGAATCTTGATCCTGGATGACTGATAGAATATAGGTACCTGTGCGAGCCCAACGCGGGTGCTGTTAAAACCTAATTAGGAGAAATTAATGTAGGTACCTACTTACATAATACATAAGCAAACATCAAGGTATTCATTCCACAGGGGTCCGTACCAGCGCTGTATCTGTTTACCGGCGAGCTGTTCCCAACGCTGGGCCGCAACGCGGGCATCAGCGGCGTCACGATGTTCGCAAGGATCGCCTCCATGATGGCACCGGCTGTGGTTAGCTTGGACTCGGTCAGGGTTGACCTACCGCTGATTCTCCTAGCGATAATGTCGTTCGCACAGATATTTCTGTTGCTACCGCTGCCTGAAACGAAAGATACCCCTCTGCCAGATACTTTAGAGGAAGCTGCACAAATTTAAGTGAGCTAGCCGTTGAGTGCTATAGGGAGGTACCTTATAGGTATATAATTAAGAAGCAATAGGTGCGGAATTTCTCGATACTTTTACTTTGATTTTTATATACCTATATACCAACTTAGTATTCTCTAAGGTTTCTCTAAAGGTACTCACCGAGAGCACATATTAAATAAGTTACTAAGTAATGCGAATTCTCCCGGTGAGTACCCGCCTTATACAGGCCTGATGGTAACTCGACGTAGTATTCCCGACAGGACGTGGTTTAGAAAAATATTTTGTGAATATTTTATTCCTTGCTAAGCTCCGTTCTAAGTCACGGTAAAAAATAACTTCAATTACATTTAATTCACCATTTCTTGTTTATTTTGTCACAAACGCCCAAAGGCCTTATAACGTTAGTGGCATAGCCGTAGAGAGCTCTCGACGGGCATAAATACGTACGCCATTTAAAAAAAAAACGAAATCACGGCCACTGATCAAACCTTAATAAATCGATAGAGGACTTCAATACAAACAAAAATTGAACTGTCGCGGGACGCCTGGCAGATGTGAAACATCATATATCGCCGAGCTGAGGCGGAAAGAGCCAAAGAACCACGAGCGCGACTCGTCGCGCCGCGCGCCCCGTGGCGATCAATCACCACGCCTAGAGTCAGCCTTACTCCCGTACCGCCCCATATGAGATCTATCCTTCTGTAAAGAAATTACCTACTAGTATTGGGTCATTAGTTTCAGAGTTAGACCCCTTTTAACTTTGACAACTGTCATCCAAAACGAAGATATCAATGAAGATGTATCACTTATGTAATTTACTAGTTTATGATCAATAGTTTCAGAGATAAGGCCCTTTTAAATTTGACAGCTGTCATCCAAAATAAAGATATCGATGAGACCTTAACCCTTTATAAGGTAGCGGCAATTATTTTGCCACCATGTTTTTTATTTTTTTTTACCAACTACTATGACTTTTTGGAAGAATTTAAGTCATTTGATGGCAACCCTAATATCCATAGACTCTGTGGATCTTTGTCATGAAATGTCATATGTCAGGACTGTCATTTGAAGTTGACGTAAATTGCGAGTTTGTGAAAATTTTAAACTTTGTATCAAATCGAGTTTAATCTTGGTGTTTTGCGTCTGCTCCGGTAAGTTTTTGTTATAATTTCAATAAATAGTATTGTAAGCTATAGTCTTAGGCAATATTTTTGAAGTTGAGCTCCACCGAGCCTGAAATGATTCGTTTTGTTTAGGTGGCAATATATTTGCCACTGCCCTACTGCCTTGTGAAATGTTTGTTGGTTTGCTTTTACAGAATAATGCCGCGTACGTTAGACGATGATGATATCGAGGAGGAACTACATCGCTTATTTGGCCTTCCTGACGATGCTGATATATCGGAAGACGATTTAGAACCGGAATCAGAAAATGTAACGGATGTAGATCTAAGGCATATGCTGAGTGGAATCGAAGAGGACCTTTTGTCTCTAGGCTCTGAAATAGAAGTGCCATACCGGGTGGCATATGCAGCAGGTCCATCAATATCAAGCTTTCCAGATCCGGATCCCAAAGAAACCTCATCTAACTGCCGTAACGATGAACGAACTCCATCGCCATTACCATCTATAAGCTCCTTCGTAGAACAGCCATCAGTAAACACAGGTGAAGTCCAGTCGTCCTCTCCCAGTCTTCATTTAGATAGCCGCCGTCGTCGTATCAACTCTTCTTCTCCGGAAGTGCCATCCATAAGTCGTCGTAATGCCCCAACTCTATCAGAACCATCAGCTACAAATTCATCACCATTGTCAGATACAGACGAGTCTGATACTGAAGAAACTCAATGGAAGAAGGTTATTTGGGCACATAATCCCAATTTAGAATTATTTGACAGCGTGAAGTTGGAATCGCGGCAATTTACTCCAAGCAGAACCAGGCCAGTCACCTACTTCACTCATTTTTTTGGGGAAAATGTAATAAATCTCCTTGTTGTCCAAACTAACATTTACGCAGAGCAACAACGAAGCCGAAGCTGGACATCTGTCGATGCTGCTGAGATCAAGGCATTTATAGGAATGGTTGTATTGATGGGGCTCCACCCACTGCCATCCATTGATTTATATTGGTCGAGTGACGAATTTTTTCGTGTGAATGAGATAGCATCGGTAATGACTTGCAAACGGTTCAAGAAAATTTTAGAAAACCTACATGTAAACGACAATTCAAAAATGCCTCAGAGAGGTGCACCAGATTACGATAAACTTTTCAAGATTCGTCCACTTCTAGAATTGATCAACACAGCTTGTCAAAAATCCGCAAAATCTACAACGTCCCAATCAATAGACGAATCTATGATCCAATTCAAAGGCATCTCTTCCCTCAAGCAATATATGCCTCTAAAACCTGTAAAAAGAGGATACAAGGTATGGACTAGAGCCGACAGTGAGACAGGCTATGTTTTCGAATTTGAAGTCTATACAGGGAAACGTGATGACCATTCAACAGAACTTGGCCTAGGAGCTAATGTTCTAAAATCCCTCACACAGAAACTTATAGATGAGGGATTCCAGGGCCATGTCACCTTTGATAACTTTTTTGCTTCTTACGAAATAATTCAATATCTGTTTGATAATGGGGTATACGCAACAGCTACGGTCAATAGCAATAGATCTGATTTGCCGCTTGTAATAAAAAAAGCAAAAAACAAAAGTATACCAAGAAGCCAAAAATTATGTCTAGATAGGGGCGAATTCAGATGGCGAACAAAGAAAAATGTAGCTTTTGTAATGTGGCAAGACACGAAAATCGTTACACTTTTGACCACTGCATTCCACCCTAAAGTTGACAAAACTTTTTGCGACCGGAAACAGAAAGACGGTTCAAAAAAAGCCATTCAATGTCCCATGACCGTACTACAATATACCGAGCGAATGGGTGGAGTTGATCGGTTTGATCAAAAACGATCAACCTATGAAGTCGGCAGAAAGAGCAAGAGGTGGTGGCTCCGTATTTTCTATTTCTGTATCGACCTAGCCATCACCAACTCATTTCTGCTGTATACTAGCAACAAGAGAGTGCACAACCCACTTTCCCAGCTTCATTTTCGGTTATGTCTGGCCCGAGGTCTAATAGATGGTTTTACCTCAAGAAAAAGGAGCATAGTAAGCCTGCCACAGCACTTGAAGAAAAAGCCGAAGCTGTCTACGAATCGGCAGAAGGTGATAGGAGTGGCGGAAGAGATCCGCTTGGCTAATGTTGGCAATCACAAGCACGAACAATTGGGCTCGTGGCGACGATGTCGTATGTGCAGCACCAAAATTAATAACAAGCGGTCCAAAATTCAATGCTCAACCTGCAAGGTGCCGCTTTGTGTGATACCTTGTTTTGATTTGTTCCATTCTTCTTGAATTTTTTACTAATAAATGAGGGTACTTTGAAAAAAATACGTTTTATTTACGAGCTGTGGCAACTATATAGCCACCGTATTTTCCAAAAACTTCCCGTATATAAAAAAAAAAAAAAAACTTTTTGGTCTAGAAAATCATACTAGCTTCCGATAAAACTAAGGTCTATGTTGCTAAAACTTCTCATTACCTCTGCCTTATAAAGGGTTAAGGGGTGCGTTCACTTACTACGCTCGAATCACCCGTGCGATTATCGCTCGATCATCCGGAATTAGTTAACGGCTTTGGACGTCCACACACAACTGACATGTGTCAGTTTCATACTATTCTTCCCCTCCCCTACTAATTTTCGGGTGACGCGACAGCCCGACGACACGCCGTGAACGATTTCGAGTGATTGCGCGGGTGATCCGTGCGTCCTCGAACGTAGTAAGTGAACGCGTGACAGGTTTTGACGTTCACCATGTCACTTGTCACGTTAAAATGTCTGTCTACCTACTCAGGGCTGTGTTCACTTACACGCTCGAATCATCCGTGCGATTATCGCCCGATCATCCGGGGCGCGTTCACTTAAACTCCGGATGATCGAGCGATAATCACACGGATGATTCGAGCGTGTAAGTGAACACAGCCCCGGAGTTAGTGAACGACTTTGGACGTCCACATAGAACTTACAACTGTCAGTTTCATACTATTCCTCCCCTCCCCTACTATTTTTGGATGACCCAGGCGAACGCCCGACGACGTCGTGAACGATTTCGAGTGTACGCGCGGGTGATCCGTGCGTCCTCGAACGTTTAAGTGAACGGGCCCCAGTACTCAGTAGAACAAATGTTTTTTTGTTGTCAGGTCTGTGCTAGCTATCGTAGAACAGCATGACGGATCCAATACGAGTATGTCATACTGCTCAGTAGAACAGATAGTTTTTTGTCCAATCTGTTCTTTAGTAGAACAAATAGTAGAACCACTTGGACTAACCCGGCACTGCTGGCATCGTTTGGTTGTGTCATTGGGATAATATATTTCTCTTTAGCACAACTGGGTGTTCCTATGGGAACAGCGATTCCCCAAGGCACTACTGGCATTGTAGAGTTGTGTCATTGGTATAATATATTTCCCTTTTGCCAGGGCGGTCGCACTCCGCAACAAGTACAAATATTATACCTAAACTTCGGGGCCGTAATATTGGGGTTCATTCAGTAGTGAGTAGTGTCAAGCTTGCGCACGATGAGTCGCGCGCCGTGTGCTTAAAGATAAAGTACCTACTTACGTAACCTTACGTAAAGTTTTTGTCAAATTTTATTCTTTTTTTAATTATGAATAACAAGGAGAAACCTAGAAACTACTGCATAGCATTCGGTCTGACAAATCTCGTACAATACCTACATACCGACATTTTATTACGTAGGTAGCCATTTCTTTTTCATTCATTATTAAGCATCGAAGTCAGACAGGCACCTTCTTTCATCAAAGTGTAACCTAGATATAATCAAATAATGAGGTACTAGGTCTATTCTGATAAGAATGACATTATATTTTGTTAATAGAACTATCAACATTTATAACAATAAGTAATAAAATAATTCATTTTTACATAATTGTTTATTTGGTAACAAAATCTAAGTCATATTATATCACAGAATAATTACTAGACAAGTACCTAGTCATATCTTGATCTCTCAACCCTACCGAGCGTAAAAGTGACAGAGCGATTCTGAAAAGATTAGAGCAATGAAAGCTCTCGCGCGTTGTGATACGGTATATTCTAGCCTGCACGCAATGGGTGAGCGACTTCTAGATAAATATAATTGAATGATTGCAGAGCTGTGCGAGTTAAATTGCACTTTATTGCGTTGTAGCGAGAGTTGCTATGTATTTAAATGACTTTACTCAGTTATCCTTCTGTACTTGTACTATTATTTATTGTGCTTTTGCACAACTGGTAGTGCTTGAAAGCAATTCCCCATGGCACAACCGTGGCCCAATTACAGAACTTGGCTACAATCAGATTATCACTATTTTCATAGCAATTTCGACTCTATCGCAAGGCATTAGTGATATCGATACTGACAATCCGATTGAAGCTAAGTTATGTAATTGGGCTGCTGGTAATGCCAAGCAGTTGTTGCCACGGGTAAGTAACGTAAATGTGTTGCATATTAGCACACCTACCCTGCCATGTCGAGTTACCGCAAATTGAATGTCATTGAAGTAATTTTTTATTTGTAGGCGAGTTAACTTCTTTTTTAATATTTGAGTATTTGAATTATATAAAAGAAATAGTATTGAAAATATGTTTAAATCAAATAGAAATGTTTATTAAAATGCATAAATAATATTTAACATTTCAAAATATAGCTAAGTCATAATTCTACGATAGTTCGATATTGAATAACACACAAGACCTACTTTTTCTTATGATGTCTTATGCCCCCTCTACTACACTCCTCGTGAAGTGCCAAGCGAAGGAGAAAAGATATATTTTGGCTTGCTCGCCTGTGTACAGTTTTAAAGTTTTGGTCATAAACTTTTGCGCCGGATCTACTCTTAGCTATAACTAAATGAATACACAGTTTAGATACATACTAAAATATATAAAAGGTATTTGTTGGTAAGTTATACCTTTGTCATATTCAAGTTAAAAACATGGAATTACATGTGTACATGGAAATATAGAAGAGAGATTAAAATATTATTTTAGTGTTTTTCTAATAGGTTATCTAGTATGGATCACTTAAAAGATTGAACAAGTAATATGATAGCCTTTCGATCTGCAGTTCTGAATGTCATCCATTCTTAACTTTCTTACCTTATGTTTAATCAAAGCCTAAAACGTATATGTTTCTGCATCTCTCTCTATAGAAATACAAAACATTAAGAGAGATGCAACATCTAATAGGTACATGTTTTATAGACTTTAGTGTAAATGCAGTGGTAGAATTTTAAATTCTAGCTAGCCTTCATTGCAAGATCTTACATACAAACTTTACTTCTGCTATATAAACATCCTTACTTTTCTAAAGACAAATGTATTTTATACATTTAATGTGCTCTATACATCAATGATAATTATAATGTTCCCATAATTTTTTAGACTTATAATTTAAATAATTAAAGTACATACATGATGACAAGACAAGACAGGTAACATAACCAAAATTCTGCAATTGTGGCTTCTTAAATGCAAACATTTTAAGTGTAGCAAACTGATGTATCAAGCAAAATTTACACACATTATATGAAAAAGTATACTAATTGTACTGTAAAAATGCATTGGCTTAAAAATTATTGTACTTGCTAGTGACAAAAGCCAATATAATTATTCATTCTTCTGTTTCTCTGCAATTCTGCTTTTGAGATTTTCAACTCGGTCTAACAATGTAGGATGGGTGTGGTACCACATAGAATAAACATGATCATAATAGGGGAAATCCAAATTATCTTTGCAGAGTTTTATGAGAGAAGTTATAAGCTCTTCTGTGAAATTAAGTGATACAGCAAAGTCATCAGCCTCATATTCATAACGTCTAGCAAGAGCAGTTGCGAAAAATGAGAGGATTGTGTTGTAAGGAGCGAGAATAACTTGCAAAACAACAATCAGACCAATAATGACTGGTTCTTGACCAGCTGGGAAGCCAATCATCTTATACAATAAGGAGTATTTGAACAGAAGTCCAAAGGCACTAAACACAAGCAACAAATTTACTTCAGTCAGTATTATTGACTTGTTAACATGATTGCATTTCCAGTGACCAAGTTCATGGCCCAAAACACCTAATACTTCTTGCTCATTGCATCCAGTCATAATCTTTTTTTCCTCATCAAACTTTTCTATCAGTGTATCAAATAGTACAATCCTTTTTTCACCAAATATTCCCGTGAAGTAAGCATTGCTGTGTGCTGAACGTTTTGAACCCTCGACAATATACACTTGTGAGAGAGGGAACTTCAGCTGAGATGCCAATTTTTCAATACCTTGGCGTAGAGTACCATCAGGTAGAGGAACAAATTTATCAAAGAGTGGGGCGATAACAGATGGATAAATAGTTAGTAGTAAAAGGGTGACAATTGTTGTGAATAACCACAACCACACAACAAACATGTTACCACCAAGCATAATGATGTACAATGCTATGGATACAATTGGTAATGTAATCACAAGATTAAGCAACAGTGACTTTATTTGGTCCTTAACAAAGAAACCACAAGTCTGCTTGTTGAAGCCATGTTTCTCTTCTAATACAAATGTCATATAAATTGTGAATGGCATCATGGTTACAATGTTGAACAAAGTCGCCAAGACAATAAAGATACAACTTATAGTTTTTTCACTATCTGGAGAGATGTTGAAATGTGTTGCAACCTCTTCACATTGAACCCAAGCTGCATACATCCATTTATTGTACAAAATTATTGTCATTAGTATAATCGAGTATGTTTCTTTCACCATTCTATACTTTGCCTTGTCTAATCCATACGTCCGGGATTTTTCAAAAGATTCTTTGGTGAAATGCTCTTTGAAGACTTCTGGGATTTCATTCTTCGTTTTGTATATTCTTATCTGGAAAGGAAACGTCCTTATGTATACTTCTCAAAATTGATGATTATGTGCTATATTATGAAAGCCCCAACTGTATCTAACAAATAAGTCTCATCTACAGTTTATCAGGGAGGGAAGATATTGTGAGTTGTAGTTTTATCCTATATCTCAGATAGAAAGCCTGTGTCCTAGCAGTGGAAACGTAATAGGCTGATGATGATGATGTTGATTTCTGTGAACTTACCTGCCGGTATGCGAGATACATTTCCCATAAGAATTCTGCCCAGGAGAATACCAGGACAAGGTATAAAAGTGAACTTTCAGTGAGACTCATGATTGATCTCACTCTGAACACAGTAAGAAAACAATTGATCCAGCTATGTAGCGAAATCAAAATTCGCAAAAAGCCAAGGGCACGGGCAGCGCGCGGCACTTCATTCGACTCGTTCGTTGATGGATCGATTATTGATATTGACATTGACTTGACTTATAAATCAAAGATTGAAATTGACAATTGCTACGTTCGGATTAGCAGCAGCCCGATTCCATAACTTGGCTTCAATCGAATTCTTAGTATCGCAACCACTAATGCCTTGCGATAGAGTCGAATTTGCTATGAAAAAAGTGATAATCTGATTGTAGCCAAGTTCTGTAATTGGGCCACAGGGGTGTTTGGCAAGTTTCAAATATACATGTTAACCACAGACTTCTAATATTAGAAGTATGTGATTTGAACAAGCCGTTAAGTTTCAACATTTTCAATACTCGTAATTTTTCAAATATTTGCTACTAGCGATGCTTACCAAACCGAACGATAAACGACCTTAATAAAAGTGGCATTTCTTTTCTTTAGTTTGTAATTTTTAACTATAGTTGTCATCTTTTATGCAAAACGAAATGTAATTGGGCCACTGCAGCCCGATTACAGAACTTGGCTTCAATCAGATTGTCACTTTTTTCATAGCAAAATCGACTCTATCGCAAAGCATTATTAAATTTGACGGCTTGAAACCATCATGATCAACATTACGTAATCGCACTGCTGGTCGCTCGATTGATTCTATGCGCTACAGACACTTTTTTTGTTTTCATTGATCATCGCAACTAACGCTACACTCACATTTTTTGTTTTCATCGATCATCGGACCACTTGATAGCGACGTAAATTTTGCCACTCGATTTTGAACATTATTGACCTCAATAATCATTCAAATCTAAGCGTGTTTATATAATTATTTTGCTTCGAAACCCACAACATAAACACTTGAAATATGTGCCGTACCTATTTAAAAAAAAAAAAAAACACCAGTTTGTTTATCTAAGCGCTCAATGAAGTGGTCATAAAAACTGTTTGTTTACGCAAAGTCAGCGCGGCCAGATGTGTCGCGTAGACCTTCTTTTTTTTGTGGGTTGACAATCAGATACCTGTGATCTCGGCTTGTACCCAATAAATCGCCATTTGCGGCCAGATGTGTCGCGTAGAACTTATTTTTTTTGTGGGTTGACCATCAAGTACCAGCGGCCCGATTATAACTTGGCTTCAATCGATTTTTTAATATCGCAACCACTAATGCCTTGCGATAGAGTCGAAATTGCTATAAAAAAAGTGATAATCAGATTGTAACCAAGTTCTGTAATTGGGCCACTGTAGTCTCAACGCATATACAATCAATTACCAGTTTGAGGTTAGATGTGTCGCGTCGGCCATATTTTTTTTGGGTTATCAGTTTTGTCCTGCGGTCTTCAGCGCATGGACAACCGAGCGGCTAGGGCCCATACCACATAACTTGGCTCCAATCGAATTCTCAATATCGCAACCACTAATGCCTTGCGATAGAGTCGAAGTTGCTATAAAAAAAGTGATAATCCGATTGTAACCAAGTTCTGTAATTGGGCCACTAGAATCAGTGCCCCGACCACAGAACTTGATTTCAATCGGATTGTAATATCGGGATTACTAATGCCTTGCGATAGAGTCGAAATTGCTATGAAAAAAGTGTCAATCTGATTGATACCAAGTTCTGTAATAGAGCCACAGGAGGGCGATTCTCACGAAGTGATATAATTATCACAATAGATATATATCGAAAAATGTATGGATTTTTCGACATTTATCTACTGTGATATTCTACATCCATGCTGTTATACATCCATATATACATCCTGTTATACATCCATAATCATGATACATAATACATCCTGTTATACATAATACATCCTGTTATACATCCATAATCATCTACGATAATCATAGATAATCATAGATGTCATAGCATATGCCACAGCATGGATGTAAAATCAGAATGGATAGAGCTATACCCACCGGCCATTCATTCTCCTCGCGTCCAGTTTTGACCTCCTAGGAGGCCAAAACTTTGCAGCCCGTGTGCTTTTAAAGTGAAATTCTACTGAAATATCTTTGCAAAGACTAGACATTCTAGCAAAATTACCTGGGGCGCGTTCACTTACTACGTTCGAGGACGCACGGATCACCCGCGCGATCACTCTAAAACGTTCACGACGTCGTCGGGCGTTCGCCTGGGTCATCCGAAAAATAGTAGGGGAGGGGAGGAATAGTATGAAACTGACACTTGACAGTTGTCAGTTCTATGTGGACGTCCAAAGTCATTCACTAACTCCGGATGATCGACCTATAATCGCACGGATGATTCGAGCGTAGTAAGTGAACGCAGCCCTAGAATCCATGTGTTGTAAGTAAACAAAGAAATGTCACAAAAAGTCACTGACAAAGTGACATGCCAGTTGCCCAAAACATTTTTCACTTGTGAAAAATATATTTGTTTCTATTTCCCCCGCCCCGTCTTTGCTCTCGCACGTCAACTATAACAAGTTAAATAAAAACTTTTATTAAAACAAATAATGCTGCCATGCCGTAATGAATTGAATTGTTTATATGTAAGTACATAGAACTTCCTTGACAATACCACACACGGCTAAATCGGTTGAAGCGTTTAGAAGTTATGGTGGAATAAACAAACTCTGCCACATAGATACAGACATACATACATGAACTCTAAAAACATAACACAATTTTTTGGGGAGTTATGTTAATAATTGTGGTCTTTCTTGTTCTATTATTCTATGCCTTTAAGATTTACAACGTTACTGATTAACAAACAAACATTCAATCTTTTGCATACTGAATATTAGTTAGACATGAAGTAGGATTTTTCAATTCCAAAATTCTAAATGTAAGATGGTTTTAGGAAGTCGTAAATAAACTTTAAAATACATTTGACCAGACACCTAACAAATTATTCTGAAAAGCTGTATGTTTCAGAGCCCGATTCATTGTCATTTATGATAATCTATCGCTAACATTATCAATATGTGGTTGAGTTCGCACTCTTCATCTTCCACTTTTATTGTGTGGCAAATATAGTCAGCCCATTTCTATGGTGTCACCTCTCTCAAACCTTCTTCTAACGATTGTTTCACCTCATTGATGTTAAATGTCTTGTTATTTCGTGCGACGTACACCTTATCCTGAGCCCACACTAGCTTAAACGGGTTGAGTTCACAATGGTAAGATTGCAGTCGCTGAATGATTACACCATACTGGGCGGCCAACTCATCCACCACATATTTACTGAATTGTGATTTGTGTACTTTAACAATTTGTAATAATTGGGGTTTTATCATATTGTAGCAGTACAGAATTAAACCACGTCGTCGATGATAGAATTTTATTTTAAGGAAAATGATACGGATATAACAATAGGTTTTTTAACTTGCTGTATGGTCCGAAAAACGTTCGCGAACGAAGCACCCTCATACGCATCCACTATCGCCTGTCAGTCCGGCTAGTTCCACAAGGTGCGGAAGCTTGGCCATGCGCAACAGAACTGCAGCCCGATTCCATAACTTGGCTTCAATCGAATTCTCAGTATCGCAACCACTAATGCCTTGCGATAGAGTCGAATTTGCTATGAAAAAAGTGATAATCCGATTGTAGCCAAGTTATGGAATTGGGCCACTGAGATGCGAGTTTTTTTTTTTTTTAGGAATGACTAATGCTGTTGGCCTTATCGGCCTCTACAGCTTGAACCGGGCTTGGGGGCGGGCGCTAACAAGCACTCCGCCGCAATGCGTGACGCAGAAGGCGCACGCCAAAATTAAATTTTGGACGACCCCCACGAGGGTACCCAGGGGGAACGGCCCTCGGCTTGGACAGCCGTCTGATTACGGGGGTATCGAACTAAAATTACGGGGGTATCGAACTAAAATTACTGGGGTATCGAACTAAATTACGGGGGTATCGAACTAAATTACGGGGGTATCGAACTAAGAGCTGCGAGGCTCCAAAACGCGCTTATATAGGAGACGCGGTGCATCAACCGGTCCTGCGGCCTGCGGCGAGGGAAGTGTGCGTCGCGTAGGCAGGGCTCAATGTGTGCGTGTGGTGCCAGTGCAGCGCGACGGGGGGTATAAATGCATGCGTTACAATATTATTTTGATCAAAGTTGTTTTTCTCCCTTAGCTATTCTTGGATATTGCCTTTTTTACAGATGGTAGTATGGATCCGCTCCACTTTTCGGCTGTGGTACGGGGCGTTATGCATCACCAAAACAGAATCTTGCTTCAACTTTGGCAGAATCTCCTGTAATCATTCTTCAAAGCAATCAGAGTTCATTTCTTGGTGATAATCTGCACTATTTTTTTTAGACTGGAGTTGTCTGCCCTTGCCTGTTGGAGCTTACAGCCCTGTATTCAAGCCGTCCAGGAATAAAAACTGTTTTGTAAATTTATTAAATTTAAGGCCTAACCAATTTGTACGAGGCTTTTATTAGTAAAAAAAATAAATAAAATACCTGAATTTAAAACATAGGTCACATTTTCGTACTCATTGCTTTATTATAAGTTAGATAAGAACATGAAATATTTTATTTTTTGCTTGGCACAATATTGATTATCATTTATAAACATCCTTTATTTTTTAAAATTTAAATATATATATTTACAAACTTAACTATTTACACAAAACACAAATCTAAAAGTCCTTCGGACGAAGGGAAAGTGCCCAGAATGCTGGCTGCATTGCCACGCTGTATTGCAATACTAATTTTTTGGCCTAAATAGGAGCCAGCATTCTGGTCACATGTCACTTCCACTAAACGTTTTGCCAAGTCCCTGTAAATTTCGTGGCCACCTGGCCCCCACGGACCCAAAGTTTCAACCCCAAACGGCACAAACATGTAACCCCGGTCTAGGTTCCCATATTTGCGCCGCTTGAGGTTTTCTGCTTTGGTTGCAGCGGCGCCAGCCTGAATTGTTGTCTCTGGAAGATGAGACGGCGCCAAGGTATCGACACAAGTTGCATCCCAAACTAAAGGCCGTCCCATCTTCCAAGGAATTAAAGTCATACCATCAGGCCTCTTACCGTCGTCCCGCATCAGGCCGTTTGGTTCTAAGATTGACGGAACGCCGGCACTGACAAAGGCCCGACGGATGACTTCATTCAAACTGGCGTGTCGAGGAATCCTCCCTGCGCTTCTGTAGCAAGATATTCCGTGATGGCCAAGCCGATCCACCATATCGCCGCATAGGCAACGGTGTGGGACTTGGCAAAAAACGCCCAGACGCAGAGAAACGGCTAATCAGAATGTCTGGTTGTCTAGTAAATTGCCAATGTTTTTTGATGGAAGTGCTTGCAACCAAAGGCCTGATTCCTAACGTGAAACAGCGAGGAGGCGAGCACGCTCTGCAGAACAAACAGATGTATCAAGAAGATTTTTCCGTTCAATTTCGCAGAGCGGCCCGTCCCAATGCTTCTGGGAAGGAAGCGCTTTGGGCAGTGACTGATTTGGACAGTCAAAAAACTTATTTCGTAATTTGCAATACAGGGAGATAAAATAGCTCCGATTAATTTTTGTGTACTATAAACTGAGGATAGGAAAGCTGGTAGAGATACACTAGAAATTTTACGTATGCCAAGACCACCGCACCTTATTGGTAGTGAGGCCTGGCACCAAGAGCGATCATCGAAAGGTACATTGAGGATGGTGGTGAGCGTATCTATTAAAATGCTGTCAAACTGTTGTATAAGTAAGGTATGATTCCAAACTTGACAACATCTTAAGAAATTCATAAATTTTGGGACAAAAAGGCAGTAGCGAATTATAAAATATGTCATATGTGTATTAATTTTATGCAAGCGGTTAGCAATAAATCGAAAATTTTGAATTTTTTCTTCAACGAAATCAGGTAATGATTCATCGAGAATCGGGGCCCCTAAAAGACGAAGTGAACTGTTTTGCAAAATTAATTAATTAAGGTCACATTTAATTAAGGCTCAAGTTTTGTACAACCATGTCTGTGAAAGCAGTGACAGCAGCCAAGTAAGGGGGAGTAAGCTACGAATAAGTAATAAGTCAGGAAACGTAACAGCGTTAATAAAATGACCCAACAAAAGTCGTGCCCAAGTAGGTGGGGCTTAAAAGTCGTGTCCAGCGCGTCATCAGTCGTACATTTTTCATGCAAGCGAGCGCACGTCATATCTTCGCGTACGTTTTAATTTTATCATTGTGAACTACAGCTGTGAATCATCATGCCAGCATGTGTTGTGAAGAGGTGCAGGAGCCATACAAGATTAAAATGTCCAGGGATCACTTTTCACTAGTAGTAGTTGCAAAATTATAATTATATTCAAAGACGTTCAAATACATTATCAAACCGAGATGGTCAATACTATGCAAAATGAAGTCAGGCAATTTTTGCACTAAAGTTTAATTTCTACTCGATGAAATTTTGAAATTAAGCTGTTATTTTTTTCACGCAGATGATTCATACCTAAGAAACGTCAACATATTTAGGAGAATACTAAACAAAATGAGCAAATAAACAATAATGAACACAACAATGATAACAGTTGGTATGTAAAATCGGTTCGGCTTTTTCGACTCATGCGAATAACAATATTATTAAAAAACAGTTCATAGTTTGTTCGAATTAAAGCACGTTTAATTTTTCAGGCTACTGAAAATTCACCTTCTGGAAATTTTGAAGTGTTTGATTTACCTGAGTTGCTCAAAAAAACAAATAATGCAAACCCTCAAGCGCATAAGGCACAAAAACTTGTAAGATTTCACTATTATTATTTGCACTTAATATTTAGGTTTGATAGGAATTTTTATTTTAGCTGTATATGTGTATCTATTTCAATTAGAGACAGTCTTGCATAGATTTGAAACTGATCTTCAATAAGGTTATTTTCAGGAGAATAATATCAACACTGAATGTAATGACGGTGTTGTCTTCAACACCGTCATTACATTCAGTGTTGATATTATTCACCTGAAAACAACACCGTCATTACATTCAGTGTGTATATTATTCTCCTGAAAATAACCTTACCAACCAAGAAAAAGGACCAAGAAAAACAAAATTAAAAAATAATCTTATTTCAACCGAAGTCTTTAGTTTTGAAGAAAGAGGATCATGCGTTACGCCGATAAATATACCATCGTCAGATATTGAATCTGCTCTGAATACTCCTAAAACACACATTTTAAAGCAAAATCTAAGAAAAAAAACATTTTGGCAGTATAACGACTATCACAGATCAGAAATCTACAACGCCCAAATAAAAGATTAACTATGAAGAATATTTCACTTAAAATATTTTATCCCAATTGAAGAAAAATGGATTTGGCGATACTACAGAAAATACTGCATTGAATGATTTTTCGGACGATATAGTTTTAGCCCTTAAAAGGAAAAAGTCAAAAGTTACTTTGATCTTTGATGGCTGTGCATCTAACATCGCTACGGCTAAGATGTTGGGTTCCAATTTTGAAGACACAAACAATTCAAAATCGTTTTTTGACCACCCATCTACCGGAGACCCAGTAGTTGTAATATTAGATCCATTTCATATGGTGAAACTTGTGCGTAACACATTAGAGGAAAAATACACTCGTAGATAAAAACAAGAAAAAAAATTGAGTGGGCACATTTGCAGAAACTGAAAAATGTTCAAGATATCGTTGGATTGCATTTTGGGAATAAATTGTCAAATCGGCATCTATACTTCCGAAATAATATCATGAACGTGAAACTAGCGATTCAAACCTTAAGTCAAAGTGTAGCTGATGCGATTAAGTTTGGTTCGCAGCAGTTAAACATGCCTGATTTTCAAGAAACAGATGCAACTGTTAGGTTTTTAGAAACGTTTAACAACCTTTTCGACATACTAAATTCAAGACCGACCGATACGGGTTTAAACACCCTTTTTCAGTGGTAGAAAAAGAAAAACTACATGACGTTTTGGATCAAAGCGAAAAATATATTAAAGGTCTCTAAATCAATGTGCAGTCAAAAAAAAACTCGAACAGTAAATGGACAAAGAGTAACAGTATATACTAACTCTTTGAAACCAGTGACCAAAACTCAGTCCAAAACTGGACTTCTAGGACTCCTCATATGTATTTCAAGTTTTAAATGCCTTTTTGCACGGCTAGTAGAGGTACAAATATAGAAATTTATTTAACCATATTAAGCCAAGATCATATTGAGTTGTTTTTGGAGTGATCCGCAACCACGGCCGTTGTAACAATAACCCAAACGCCTGACAGTTTATGGAAATATATAAAAATAATTTACTGAACTTGAACCTCAGCTCTAAATTCACAGGCTGACAGGAGGACATTCCGTTTTAAATTTCTCAGAATCCGTCTTCACTACATTGCGAAGAAAGATTCTCTTTTAATGTCTTCTGGACAAAAACTTAATAAATTAATTATATTTCGTGGGACAAAGAATTTAATGAATTGTAAAAAGTGAGCCAAAAAAAAAACATTGTACAGTAATATTGTTTTATTACTGACTTGGTCCGGTCCACTTATTGCATAACATCGTCCACGCCGCTATGACTCAGCTGTCATAGCAGACATTGCAGCACGCGCGTGAACCAATCCCTGCTTTCGTTCTGAATGTAAACCAATCACCAAGCATGTCTATTTGTAACCTCGGAAGTGATTCTTACTTTGAATCTTACGTCGTTTTGGTTTGAAGTAGGGGCACTTTTATTGTGACATTTGTTCTGAGTTAGAGTTCCTGACTTATTATTTATTCGTAGGGAGTTAGGTATCAAATACACAAAAATATTACCAAAAAAACTTTGGCTCAGTCTTTTGTTTAGTGTTTTCGGCGGAGCGTCATTGTTGACATTAGGTGGAAAATTGTAACAATTTTGGTTTTCGATATTAATCGCGTAAATAACTAGACCTGTTTAATATTTACTGTAGATTTTCATCCAAGGAATTATTGGTTAGTGTATTTTATCTGTATATATGCCATGGCGGTCTTGGCTTAGAATAAGACCCCTCCCAATCCTCCCGTGGATGTCGTAAGAGGCGACTAAGGGATTATACACCGGAAGATGGGCAGCAGCGTCCCCCGAGCACATTTGCTACACTGCGGTCACCAATCCGCCTGCCAAGCGTGGTGACTATGGCGTGGCGCTGCTCAAAGTTGCGCAGCGTGCAATGGAGAGAGCTATGCTCGGTGTTTCACTACACAACCGAAGGTTACCGACATAGCTCTCAGAGTTTGCAAATTGAAGTGGCAATGGGCAGGCCATATAGTTCGCTGAACCGACAACCGCTTGGGAATAAAGGTTCCCGAATGGCGACCACGAACAAGCAAGCGAAGTGTGGGGAGACCCCCCACTCGATGGACCGACGACATTGTAGCCATCGCAGGTAGTAGGTGGATGGAGGTGGCACAGGATCGCTCGTCATGGCGCTCTTTGGCCTATGTTCAGCAGTGGACTTCGAAAGGCTGACATGATGATAATGATGATGATTTTATCTATTAAGTAGCTTTCTTTTCCAAGGAAAAGATGAATGAGTCTCCTGACCCTGGGGGAGGTATAGATGTAAATAGGCCGCCGTCTCCGGCTGCCTATACAATGGCGATGACTAGTGAGCAGGTTGAGTCCTCGTGAGCGCAGAACCTTAAATAGAGAATGTATTAATCGTTCTCGTTCGGTATCACAATCTACGCTGACTGGTGATGAAGTTGATCTCCAAGCAGGACAGCGTACTCCTCCAACATCCTTCTCTGATGCCTCAACGAATGTAACAGCTACTTCTCCTCCCCTGCTTCACCAAGTCCCTGCTTCCTTGTCCTCTCCACCTGCAATAAAATCGCAAGATCTAGGTCAAGCTTTTACACCCGTGCATCCCCATTGTATATTCATACAGATAGCGGGCCTTTTACGGTTCATGTAAAAAATATCTCAAAGTTCTGCATCAGACGGTACAACATTACACCCAGTCACCTTTGGCCGTTTCTTGTTTAGCCGATACAGAGAGTTTCAAGAGATTATTGATGGTTGAATAAAAAGTATCGGTCGAAACCAAAGATCAACAGAATATCCTTAGATTTTCATTCCAGAATTGACGCCAACAAATTCATAGAATCTCCGACTCTGTCTGCAAATAATTATAATGCCCTAATTCCTTCATACAATGTAACATGAATGGGATTAATACGAGGTATCCCAGCTGACATGTCCCCAGAGATGATAAAAGAAGAGATGAATGTCCTTCCCAATTGTGGCTCGATTATAAAAGTCCGTCGACTTAATCATAAAGTTATAATCGATGGATCTGTTGCTTGGAAGCCGTACCAAACTGTGGTTCTAATATTCGATAGCCAAATTCTCCCGAACACTCTGTTTTCTATGTTATAATTCGTTCCCAGTGGCATTGTATAACTTCCCAATTATTCAATGTTTCCAGTGCTGTCGGTATGGTCACACGAAAACTCAATGCCGTTCTAATCCAACATGCTACAAATGTGCGTCCACTCACCTTTGCGAGTCTTACCGAGTAGAGGAGGACAATGCAAAATGTATTTCATGTAAGGGCAACTATTTTGCCACGAATAACTCTTGCCCGGAGATGCAACGCCAAAAAAACATAAAAGTAGCTATGGCGCAAAAAGCAATTTCTTACTCGGAAGCTTCTAAATTGTTTTCGGTGTCAAAGTGTCCTACGCCAACATCGCTTCTCCTACGTCTCCTTCTCCCCCTTCTTCTTCTTTTCATATGATCAAAAATAATACTGTGGAACCTCAAAGAGTCGTATACAAAAAGAAGGTGATTCATAAGCATCATGCCGCTACAATAGCCGTCGCTAACGGTAACGGTTACGACTGAGTCACTCATAATAATATTATTAGAGACGATTTATCAGAAGCAGCTCTTGGTGCGTTCTTCAAGCTCAGGATATAGTAAATATAGATAATCCCCCTCTTCAGTCACTCGTTGTTGATCTTCTTATGAAACATATAAACTCTCTTCTTCCTTTATTAAATAGTGCTCCGTCTCTCTCTAACTTACCGTCCAACGTTGCCCCACCTTAAGTTGCCTCTTACCTTTCTTACAAAATGGATCAAGTTTAAAGGATTCTCCAATGAAACCCTAGAAGTATTATGAACAAAAAGTCCGATCCTATTTATCTAGTTAACCATCACAGTCCGGACATCTTGTCGGTCTCAGAAACTTGGCTTAGTCCCGATTCCAAATTTAGGTTATCGGGTTTTGTTGATGATAGAAGAGACCGTCAAGATGGTTTCGGTGGTGTTGCCCTTTTATTAAAAATAATATTACCTACTCAATTATTTCTTAGCCTTATTATGGTGAAGGTTTCGAGGTGGTTTCTGTTCGGCTTAAGAATTCAACAGTTATCTCTCTATACATTCCTTTGCCTTCCAAATTTATAATTCGTAAACTTATCGCTGTTTTAAATTCTCTTCCTAAGCCCCTTCTAGTTTTGGGTGATCTGAATTGTCATCACTCTGTATGAGGTTGTGGTTTGTCGGATTCACCTGGAATCTTTTTATTGGATTCCTTAGATCATCTTAATCTCTGTATTTTAAATGACGGTTCCCCGACTAGTAGATCTCGGCCAGATGAATACCCTAGCGCAGTGGACCTGTCCTTGTGTTTTCCAGAACTTGCTTCACTTATGTCTTTGTGTGTCATTGGCAGTAACCATTTTCCTATTCATATAAATATTTCACAAAAATGACCGCATACTGCTTCTAGAAATCTTCCTCTTCTTAAATATTCCATAGACAATAATAGTTCAGGGTGGGCCAAATTTAATGAACTTACTGATATAAATTCTCCTAAATTACCTGTCATAAATTCTTACAATATAAGATCTTGTTCTGATGCGCTTATGCACAGTTGGTTAGAGTGTGCTAATTTGGATGAGGTTTTTTAACAAGGAAAGACCCATGTCTTTCCTTGTTAAAAAACCTCATCCAAATAAAATTCCATCTCCTCCGTGGTGGGATAAAGACTGTACCGAAGCAATTAAATCTCGTAAGGTTGCTGAAGTCACTTTTTGCATGGCCATAACTAGTGCAAATTTCTCTGAATTAAATAAAAAGATAGCAAAACGCCTCTTTCATAATAGGAAACGTGAAAGCTTTTTAGCTGGAAAGCTTTTGGTCCTAGCATTGGCCCCAATACCCCTGCCTCTTTGATATGGAAGAAGATCCATAGGTATCGTCGCTCATGGTGTCCTCCTTATCGAAGTTGTTGCCCATCCCAGTGGTTGTACCAGGGGCAATTTTTTCATCCCGTGGTCCATATATCGCTCACCTAGCGGTATAATGACACATCTACTTTTTTCTTATTTTACAGAAATGAGGTTCAAAGATTTCACAAATGTTTGAAACGCAGTTATGACTTCATTTTACATTTTAGCATGGATTTTATGGCTTTAGCAACTAGTATAGACCTTAATAGATACGTAGGGATAAAAAAATCCACTTCAGGTTTCCAGGAGTTGCTTCATAACAGTCAAAGAAGAAGAAGAGCCATGCAATTGTGCCGTTATACTTTTAACAACTTCCAAAAATGTAATTTATGTCTCCAAAGCCATAATTATATAGGATGTGAAAACCAAGAAATAAAGACAATTGGTTAATAGAAAACAAAAGTTTTTATTTGAAATCAACATACATAAAAAGTTTAACAAAAATATTTATTATAATAACCTATATTTGGCTCGTGAATCGTTAAGAAATTAAACTATAATAAATAAAATAAAGTATAATCACGTATCTTCTCTTAATTGTAAAGGTGGGTAATCATCGTACATTTTTAAACTTGTGGTGAGATAGTTACTCTCAGTTCTAAAAACAAAAGCACTTAAAAGCTTGACAGTTTAAGTTTAGAATCTAAACTTGATTTGAATCTGGATTTCATTATGTACCTTTATCTGATAAAGGTACGATAATGAAATCCAGATTCAAATCAAGTTTTACCTTATCACTCCGAAATTAGGTATAAGGAAGTTTACTTTACCTTTAAGTATCTTTATTAATTGACTAAGCAGTAAACAAAACTATAAGCATTTAGGCAATATTAGGTACTTGCACAGTATGTTCATGATTATGACCTTTACTATTCGACACGGACCTTTTTCTCTGTGAAATTGGCTGGATGAATTTGTGCATAAAAAACTCACGCTTGTGATGCATAACTTCGCCTTTTTAAACTGTGTTTAAATACCTACGTAAAGCTTTTAAACGCGAGTATTCCATGCGCAAATCTAACTCACAGCAAACTACAGAGAGACAAAGATCCGTGGCGAATAGTTACGCAGGTATACTTAGTTACGAAGATTTAAACCAGGTATCCTCTTTCATTACCTACTTAATAAGAATTAATATAATAAGAGTATGAATATAATTAATAAGAAAAAGTAGGTATTTCTTATACTTATTTAAAGATTATTATAAAATCCTTCATAATAGCTGGGCACTATGTTAGAACGAAGTAATTGTAACAAATCGTTTTTCTTTGAATCAGAAATATTCATTTTTGAATCATAAGCTGCTTTTAAATTTATTTGTGATGGTTGCTTTCTTTGTCGTCGTACCAATTTAAGCTTAGCCTGGATCCATTCTCCTTCAAAAGATGTTTTAAATTCATAGAAGTCACTATTTTTAGTAAATTTAATCATTGTTAACTCAGTCAGTTTTATTATATCCCCATTAGTGTCTTTCTGGTAATTAATGGCTTGCTCTTCAGTCAGTGCTTTCAAGTCATAAAAGTTACTGAAATGCATCTCATGAACAATGAAAGGGTTTCCTCTTTTTTTAGCATCTCGTATCAAATTAACATATTGGTCTGGTACGTAGATGGGTCCAGACTTTTTTGCCCTTTTTATTGATTTTTCGATCAGAGAATGGGCATTATCGCCTTCATTTTGACTATGGCCGCTGATTAAAAACTTATGGCACACAGAATTTATAGCTAAATGTTTGACAGCATAATGATACATGCTGAACACATATCTAAAAATAAAAACATATTCATTATAAATTGTAATAAAGTTAATAATTATACCAAAATATTCACCGTCATAAATTTGATACGTACCGATTTTTTTGTTGGCCACAACAATTATCACTGTAGAAAAGAACATCAGAATCTGGATGGTCTTCAGCAACTTTCTCTAGAAACTTGTAGACGCAAGTTCCTATTTCTGTAGAACCTTTAGAACCCAAGCCCTCATGCCAAAAGTAACAAGTAGTTGAATCCGTTTTAATATTTGTTATCTGAAATAAAGTTAATATTATTTATAGTACCTAGGTAATATTAAACATTCAAGAGTTAAATACGTTACTAATAGTCTTCTTACAGTAAAATTGTAGCAATTCAATTTGGATTTGTAGTAAAACGCTGATGAATTGCCGATTGGCACAGGTAACTGTGCTTGTAAGTCATATATGGCCACTATGACTTTGCTTTGTGGTTCTCGAGAAAGTGCAATATCTGCTGCTTTTTCTGTACGACTTAACACCTTTTCTCTTTGGTGGTTTATATACTGGTGTTCTAGTTCTGTTTTCTTATCACCTTCTGCATTTTTGTAAGATTCACAAAAATTGCACTGGTCTTTTTTAGGTATAAAAAACGATATATTGAATTCCCTGTTAAAAATCTGACTGTAAATGAACAATGTAGCTGCTTCTTTACCGGCACTTCTGCGTTGGCATTCATAGTCGCGATGTAAGGCAGCCAAGGTAAGTCCACCATCAATAAACTCGCGGCTGGTATTAGCACGTAAATAATGGCTTTCAACTCGTGGGACTGAATTGATATGCTGACGAACTGATTCTAGTACTTCTGGATCCGATTTCGGTTGTTTACCATGTTTACCCCTTTGATCGGTCGGCGCGATTCCACAATCAGAAGATTTTGCTTCAATAACTGTACGGAGCGTCCGTTGTGCTATCCCAAGGGTATTTAGTAAAAATGTCTTACATATTCTTCGGGACTGACCATTTTTCACAAAAGAAAACCAACTATTGGGCGTTCTTGGTTGTGCTACATTCTTTACACGACGGCATACTATGTTTTGAATGTTAATACAAGAACTAAGAAAGTCTCTTTGACGTTGCAAAGATCCTAAGGACCAATAGGTATTAAATATTTGTTGACGTTCATCTCTTGTAAATTTATCGCAACATAAAAACTTACAATTATGGCACGGAGGTCTCATTTTTTTGGCTTCTATTTTGTTGCCTTTCTTAGATACATAGTCTTTTCCTGAATTTTTTAACGTTTTCCTGACATTTTCTTTCCACTTGTTTTGGTTTCTTACTCTTTTCTTTCCTCTTTTATTCTTAGAAGTTGCACTGGTTAAAGAAACTATAGATAAACTCGTAGATGACGATCTGTCACGCCTTGGATGTGATGTCGGTGGGTGATATTCACTGCCACTATCTGGAGAAAAGTCTGAACCTTCGTTCAAGCAAACAAAAGGAGAACTTGGCTTCTGATTTTCTTTACCTAGAATTAAGATTAAATAATATTGAGAGCTGTTGGTTACTGTTGTTTGGAACTAAAGAAATATTTGAAAATTATGCTTACCAAACTCAGCAGAATCACGGTCTTTGGTATTTCTACCTGTCGCATCAGAACCTTCTTGGTAATATGAAGAGATTTGCATATCCATTTGTTGATTAAGCACATTTTCATTGTTATTTGTTTGAAGTATCGTAGGAGATAGTATTGTTCGTTCAGCATTACCTGTTCAACATAATTTTATTGTATCTAACAGTTCAAGAATTTTAATAATCAATATAAATAATAAATTAATTACCCTCATCAATTATTTCTTCAAACTGCACTATATTTTCATCAGTAGTTTGTTTATCAGTCATATTAGTATCAGAAATATGAATCAATTTTTCAGGTACAGTCATACCAAGTGCTTCATAATCAAAAGTATTTGCTCTTCTTAACTGTTCTATATGGGTATCATCCGGCAAAGAATCTGCAAAGTAAAATTTCCTCAAATTGAACCGCAGCTAGAGATCGTACATTCAACACTTGCGCGAAAAAAACATTGCTATAAAATCTAAAAAAAACATTTTCAGATTTTTTTTTGTTGTCTTTTGAACCGAAAATAATTATGGTATTAATATACGTACCTCCTTTCTGGGATTTACTCGACGTTGAAGAACTACTGGATGAATTACTCGATGAAGACGTTGAGCTGCTACTAGAACTACTACTACTCGATGATGAGTCACTGCTCGATGAGGATATAGAACGTTTCCGCTTTTGTGGCACTACTGATTGGTCATCTTCTTTGGTACCTTAAGTATAATTATTTTAATTCAATAACAATCATCTGCTTACTTCTACATACGTAGGAATTATTATAAGATTAAATACATAAATACAATTTATAAAACATATTCACAGTACCTTCGCAAATAGCATCTATTTCCTGAACATTTATATTATCAGAAGTATTGCTGTTCAAATGAGATATTGAAACTTCCGCCAAATCTTTACTGGTCGAAGCTATAGGTTCAATTATATCGACTGTCATTGACGATGCTGTTTCCCCTATAAAAATATTTGATTATAAGCGATGTATAGATAGCACGATGTATGAATTATAACAAGATGTAATAAATACAACCTTTGTTAAATTTTAATATTCAAAATGAAATGATAATAAAAAAAATATTTAAGATACATACCGCTTTTATTAAAGTCAGGATTGGTTTTAGAAAAAGGTGCTGCAGTCAAACCTTTTTTTCCTAATCGTACCAATCGCTCCATTCGGTTCGCCATTATTACAATAATTAGGTAATATCAAACGCCTTATTTGATTTTCTAAAATTTAAAGTGATATTTAAACTTCTGATTTTGATAAGCATAAAGATTAGGGAGTAGGTCGGCCCACTCTAAAACTGCTACTTAGGGCTTCTAACGCCTTTTTAACATTTATAATGATTAGTTAGACCGAGTCTTAGAGTAGGCCAACCTGCCTTTTAACCCTTACATAAAAACACTTATCAAACTCACGACATAAGTACCAATAACATATTTACGTAATCTAATTATAACGGCACATCTGTCAAATAAGTCGTTGTTTTACCATGTGAATTATATTAAGTAAAATAGCGATGTCACATTTGTCAAATGTGCCGTTTTTCTACTAACTTATTATGTTAATAAAATGTCACATTTGCCACTTACGCCAACACAGATTTAGAAGCGATTGCACCTCGCGGAGCGCCCCGCACAACTGACAAATAAGCCGTTGTTATGCGCGGAAGTGGGGGGAACGTACCAAGTACTACATTGACACTGAACGCCCTCTCTCAACAAATAGGAAAACTAACACCGTGCCGTTTTACTACTTTATAAATTATACACTTTTAAACACTTAGGCCGTAAAAACTCAATTTCGCTTTTTTTGTAAATGTGCCATTATACTGCTAGGTGAGCGATATGTATACCATGGTCATCCATGATGGACCATGATGCTTCATAAAATAATTATATATTTTGGAATAACCTGATACGTAATAGTGACCATGGTCTAAAATAGTGCATTTCAACATAAGAACGCGGTGTCACGGCGAACACATTGCAAAAATACGCCCATAATGAAAATCATTAATTCCCGACCGACCAGCTCTCTTCTTGTCTAACTGCAATAATTTAGACAGGAAGATAGCTGGTCGGTCTCCATCAAGGAGTGATCAGTTTTTCTTTCTACTATCTTTATTTGTCACACTTTGAATTTCTGCAATCATTTTGTACTCAAATGTATGGTTTCAATATTATTGAACTTTTTTAGTACCTACTCTAACCGATATTAATCTCATATAGACTTTTGTTCCACAAAAGGAAAAGGAACGCTAATTTTTTGTTAATATTATAATTTTTCTTGCACAATGTACAGTGTACATTTTTTCCAAAATCTTTAAATTTTAATCAAACTGTCTCCAAAATCCACGGAAGGTCTTCTCATAATTTGTTTGTTTGTTTGTCGTATGAAGTAATGCTGGGCCTCTGGTGTCAAAGTTTGTCAGACCGCCTGAGGGCCTCTGACATGGCTCACACAGTTTTGATGTTTCGGGCATTTAAGTAGTTGTAGGCTCTCTTGAACAAACTTTCTATTCTGTATACATATTAACAACATCGTACGATATTACATTAAATTGAATTTACTATTGATACAAATGAGAACCAATGCAATTCAATCATTTTAATAATAAAAAATGTGTAGTTTGGGCACAGAATACTAAAAGGGTCTAGAGAACTTTCATTTCGAATGCAGGCAACACACCAAGCAGAATTATTTTTCTCACAATTCACACAAAACTATGGCGAACTGTCAAATTATTTTAGCACAGAGGTGTGCTGACCTTGAAATAAACCGACACGCGATCTGCAACAAAATTTTGTCTCATTTCTTCACAAGACCTATGCATATGTTGTTCTCTTTCTTGTACGACTGTGATGGAAGCTGTCTAGTTGTCCATTGGTTTCTCTGTCTACGTGTTTTACCGGCCTTGTTGCCTGCCCAATGGGTGAAAAAAAAGGTAATACAATGACGTTTCCGGTTCGGACGTCAAAATCATCAAAACAGTATACTTCCCGCCCGGTTTTTTAAACCAAAGGAGGTTGAATTACACCTACTGGCGTTAAACCTTTTATCAAAAAGCGTAATTCAGCCTCCTTGCGTTAAACAGAATAATACTCTAAACAAAATGGTACGTCAATATAAAACGTATAAAACCTATAAACAAATCATTTTAGCAAAGAGAATACAATGCATTATAGTTTATGGAGGAAGTAAGTAAGGCATTGCTGTTTGATTATGGTTGTTATTTAGAATTTGTTGCGAAATATTTGTGCTAATATTAGACGACTGTTTCCCTGCACAGTGAAATAACAGCAACATATCTAAACATACTGTTTTGTAATTTTGCTAGGCAGTAACAGCTTCATAATAATAATTATTCAAAAGGCTAGTCTGTTAAACTACAATATCTTTAAAAATTCTATTTATCACGCATAGGTAAGTACTTAATTGCCTAATTATGCACATAAAATGATTAAAATCGCTAAGACGTGTTTCAAAAGTCGTTAATAGTAACATAATCTACAAAACTTTGAAACCTAATAACAATTATTCCTGGCCTCCCAAATAAAAAAACTTAGACTAACAATCTCAGGAAATGATGCTTAATTACTAGCGATATGTTTGGCCTAAAGACGCCGTGAATTATACTGACATAAAACTATGTATGGGAGTTCGCCATTGTTCTTTGGCCTCCGGATAACAGTGTGTATCCAACCTCCATGAGTAAAAGCTTTAAAACAAATAAATAATTCAAGAATATCATATTATTCTATCAAAATGTAAAACAATTTATATCTCACATTATAAATTGCATGATTTTATGGAGGTTTTTTGCACTATTATCCCCTTCGTTTACATTAAATATCTAAGATTTTGGAACAGTGTATAAATAATTAACGTGTTCATGGCATTGTTCAGGGCTACGTTCGGATCACGGAATAGAAAAAACACGTGGAAGTGGTGGGTACTTCTCATCGAAGCTCAAACTTGATGGTCAATTCAATTCAATTCAATTCAATTCAATTCAATTCAATTTCATTTATTTGCAAGAATATCGTTTTTACATAGATGACAATTATATACAAAAGGTCCAGTACATTCTACCATGGTATTTACGGTGTGCAAATATTAAACAATCATATAAAACATTTAAAAAAAACACACATAAAAAATTATAATATACAATTAGACTATCATAAAAACACTCTGTGCTAAACTTCAATATTTGGTTCCTATTTAATTAATGTCAAAATTATATAAATGTCCAATGTTAATGATAATTAATGTCAAAATAGAGAGTTACAAAAATGTCATTAGATATAAATAGATAGATATTGTACATCAACTAATTAATCTTATCTATTTTATCATTAAGAAATTCATTTATGGAATAGTATGCTTTAATGGTCAAAAAGTACTTCAATTTATTTTTAAAAATGTTAGTGTGTTGTATGTCTCTGATGTATTGAGGAATTTTATTAAATATTTTAGTTCCCATAAAAAGCGTACTATTCTTATACTTGGTAGTTTTACAACTGGCTAATCTCAGCCTATCCTTGTGTCTCTTGCTGTTTAAAGTCTCGTAATAATTAATATTTTTCTTAACAAGCAGAGCAGATTCGTAAATATATAGCAAAGGGAGGGTTAGAATTGATATTTTTTGGAAATATGGTTTGCATGAGACTATTTGTTGCAATTTGCATATTGCTCGTATGCATTTTTTTTGTGCTTTGAAAGCATTTTCCTTGTCGGTGGAGTTTCCCCAGAATAAAATGCCGTATTTTAGTGTAGATCCTACATATGCGTGATAGGCACTAAGAAGTGCATCCTCATTAGCAACTTTTCTAAGCATGTATAAAGCATATGAAAACTGATTCAATTTGGTATATATATGTTCAACGTGCGGTTTCCATGACAAGTTTGCGTCAATGTTAATACCTAAGAATTTTGTGCAATTAATTTCTTTAATTTGTTTACCGTCATAATTAATGTTTAGAATGTCAAATTTAGAATTTTTATTTTTAAATGTCATGATATTTGTCTTTTCAATATTAATTCTTAGATTATTATAGCGTAACCAGTCAATAATAGATGATAAAGAATTATTTATGCCAATTTCATAATCATTTGAATTATTATCCGTAAAAATAGCCGTACTGTCATCTGCAAATAATACCATGGGATGGTTTATTACTTTGGGAAGGTCATTTATATATATTAAAAATAAAAGTGGTCCTAGTATGCTTCCTTGTGGTACTCCAAACTGCACAGTCCTACAATTAGATAAGTATTTTGTTTCAATTTTCGTATTCATATCTAACCTGGTTATCTCAGTAGCCTGTTTTCTTTCAGATAGGTAAGATTGTATGAAGTTTAGTGCATTTCCTCTTACCCCATAGATTTGAAACTTCTCAAGTAATATTCTATGGTTCACATGATCAAAGGCTTTAGTCATGTCCATGTAGAGGGCAGTGACTCTTTTTTTACTGTCCAAACCATTAAGAACTCTTTCAAGAAAATTCAAAATGGCTATATCGATGGATTTCTCTTTTCGGAAACCTACCTGCTCATTAGCAAATAGGTCATTTTTTCAAAGTATTTATTGATAATACTTTGAAAAAATTTATAAACCACTGTTTCAAAAATCTTGGAAAATACTGGTATAAAGTACTGGTATACTGGTAATGTTGGCTATAGGTCTATAAAATCGCATGTTCTCTTTGTTTTGTTTTTTGAACAAAGGAATTATGACTGAAGTTTTTAACTTTTTAGGGAATATGCCACTTTCAATGCTTCCATTAATAATATAACTAAGTACTGTTGATATATACTTAGCTGACCGTTTTCGTCGTTTATAATCTTGGTACAGATGTCGTCGTACCCAGTGCTATTTGTATTTTTTAGGGCTTTTATTATTTCGATAATTTCGTAGATGTCTGTTGGTGCCATGAAACATCGATGCAATTGAGTGTGATGCATTGTCTTCGGTGTATTAAGGCTATAGGTCTATAAAATCGCATGTTCTCTTTGTTTTGTTTTTTGAACAAAGGAATTATGACTGAAGTTTTTAACTTTTTAGGGAATATGCCACTTTCAATGCTTCCATTAATAATATAACTAAGTACTGTTGATATATACTTAGCTGACCGTTTTCGTCGTTTATAATCTTGGTACAGATGTCGTCGTACCCAGTGCTATTTGTATTTTTTAGGGCTTTTATTATTTCGATAATTTCGTAGATGTCTGTTGGTGCCATGAAACATCGATGCAATTGAGTGTGATGCATTGTCTTCGGTGTATTATTATTATTAATGACTGAACCTTCTTCAATTTCATCTATAAAAAAGTTATTAAAAGACTGGGCAATTTCTTTTGGATCAGTAATAATTTTGCTGTCTGTTTTTATTAGTAGAATTTCCTCTTTTAAGTTTAATTGCTTATATTTATTTGTAATATCCCATACAGCTTTAGATTTGTTGGTAGATTGAGCTATTTGGTAATTATTCTGTGCTTTTTGAGTTTGTTTAATGACTGCTTTTAAACTTTTAGAATATCGTTTAAATGTCATTTTAGTAGCTTCGTTCGAACAGTGTCAGTATTTCCACAATAAACATCGCTTTCATCTTGCACAGAGTTTAATACCTTTGCTAAGCCACTTTGGTCGCCTGCTCAAAGATATTTTGACTTTTAGGATTGTAAAACATAAATCATAGAATAATTTGAATAAGTCAAAGAAAGTATCATAAGCTTTGTCTGGATTTTCAGAAGTATAGACGTCGTGAAAGGTAAGACTTTTTAAGCAACCCGTAAACTTATTAATGTTTTGTTCGCTGTAATCTCGTTTCCATCAAAAAAATATGTGGATAAGTAGCTTTCTTGAACAGGGCATTTCATAATTTGGGCTGTGTGGTCTGACAAGGCTAGTTCAATAACTGATGTTCCACAACCCTTAATGTTATGTGCAAAATTGTCTAGACACGTCATACTACTAAGTCTCGTTGGCTCGTTTATATCAAGTTTGAGATTGTATCCTTCTAAAATCTCTTCAAATTATCTAGATGTAGGCGTTTTCTTCAAACAATCTATATTGAAGTCACCACAAAGAATAACTTTTTTGTTTTGGTAACATATTTTGTTCAATAGTTTGTCTAGATTGGTAAAAAATGAGTCAACTATGATTGATTTTGTTTTTGGGAATCTATATAAACAAATTATTATGATTTTATGTACAACTAGTTCAATTGCACTACATTCAAATATATTATTAACACTTAAAGAATTAATGTCAGATAGCATTTTATATTTATTTCGATTAAAGATAAGCATACAAGAACCACCATTTCGATTATTTCTACAGAAAGTGGAAGTTAAAGTATAGTCCGGTATATTTAGTAACATTGTGTCATATTTTTTCATACTATGTTCGGTTATGCATATTATGTCAATGAAGTTATTATTATTTTTTAAATTTTCTAGGTATAAAATTAATTCATCAATTTTAGTAACTAAGCCATTTATATTCTGGTGCATTATATTAATGTAATTATAAAAGAAAAACTTTTTATTTGTCTTCTCATTCTCTTTGACACTCATAGGCATAGTATCTACCTCATGAATATTTTCCAATTCTGTCTGTGTACATTTATCAAACATATATTTTAATTGTTTTGACAGTGTTGATGTTTGATTATTAACATTATTAAGTTTGCATTTGTAGTCTAAACGTATTAGTTCCCTTAGAATATTTCGGGCTGAAAGTAGAGAAAATGATCCTCCCTTCGGTATGTATTTACTGTAATTCATATCTATAAAGGATGCATGACTATGTCTATCACAAATGAATTTCAGATCATCGTTCAGCTTCTTGGCATGGAGGGATATATTGTACGGAATTTCACAAATAATTATATTTGTGTTTTTTAAAACTGTCAAAAAACTGCAAAGATGCTTCTGAAATTCACGTGGGTTCCTTTCATTTATTCCGCCTAACATTATGATGTAATCATTTTTGTTTAGGCTCTGTAAATCTTCTTTTTGGCTGGATAGGATATTGTTAGATTGCAATGAATGCTTTATGTAATAGTATCACTGTATCTATGGAACACTGCTGACATTGAAGTTGTCAATGTCATACTGCAAATGTGAACCGCGCCCTCTGTCGTTGTAATGAATTTTACTACTCTCCGTTTCCGCTACTCGTAATGGCTGAAGTGTTTGTTGAAAGAAACCACAATAAATATAAAAGTATACAGCAAGATAAGGTTTATTAATACCATAGCCCGAACAACCCTCACAGATATGATGAAATTTTGCTCCTGGTTTTAAAGTGCTCGTGACTGTATATCTAGGGCCAACAAGAGTGTCCAAAGTTGGCTGTAAATGTCGCCCTTGCTGATCAGCAATGATAACTATTCGGCTCGTTGTTTTGTTAGTACTGTCTGTGGCCTTTAATATAGGGATTAAGGATTTTATTGGCTTTTCCTGTGTGCCTTTACCTATTATTGGTGAGGTGTTACTTCCTTTTTCCGCGCTATGATCTCTTTGCATCATATTTTTTGTTTTTGATTCATAGTTATCATTATTTATTGGGCTGAGATTGCCGAGGGCTTCAAGTTGTTCATCTTCCGGTAAAATCTTTGTAGTGTTTTTTGTATTGTTGTCTTGTAGATTTGGGGTTTGTTTGCAGATTTGTGGTGCCTTACATTTAGCAGGAGATTTCAGTGGTGTATTTGTAGCGCTACTACTGCTTCTTTTTGATTTTGACTTCATCTTTCTAAGAGACAAAGGTGTTTTGCAGTTTATGTCAGTCACCGTTCCAATTTTTTTTATATAACTCCACAATTTTGTTTAGTTTTTCTAATTCCCTAGTTAGCCTTGAATTGTCCAAATTTAAATTTTCAATTTCTTCGTTGGCCGACTGTAGTTTGTCCTCGAGCATGTCAATTCTTTTCTGTGATTCTTTGGTATTTTGACTTTTATTATTTGACGAGTTTGGTAAGCTTTGCACTGTTGCATCAAAGAGCGTCGAATTTTGGGTCAAAGTAGAGACGTCGTCCCGAGAACTAGTCCTCTGTGGTTTTTTGAATGTTATAAATTCACTACCACCGTTATCCATGGTAAGCTTCTATTTATATATATTATAAATGAAATTCTAAGGTTGCACATGTAAACAAATAAAAAGGAATAGAAAAAAAAATATGTGCAAAAAGTAAATATAAAATTTGCCTTTCCCAAGATTCGAACTATCGACCGTCCGTTCGTTCGAACGAGGAGTTGAGTTTGCGCCACTAGGCCACATTCGCCGTAAGTGGGATCACGAAATTAGTGATTCGTTTCTCACTCGGATACATGTATCGTTGTGGAATTTTAAAATATTTATTTTTTATGGAGCCGATGTTCACCGTGCAGCGCCATCTACCAACCTCAAACACACAGTTATATTTCCTAAACGGTATAAGATAGAAACATAATTTATGAATTGGAGGATAAAACGTCTATTAAGGGCGTCACAGACGATTAAGATACTATAATAAATATTTGATGCTAAGATATCTGCATATAAAATATTATAGCATCTTAGGGTATCACACACCGTTAAGATACGATAATATATTTAAATTATTCATTCGCTCGCAGGCCGTCCTAGGTGGCACACGTGTATTTTCTCACTCACATAGCTCATCAGACGAAGATTCTGATTTCGAATTTGATATGCAAATTGCATTAGCGCACTGTAAAAATCGATCAATTTGGATAGAAAATCACATTAAATTTAGAAAAAGCCGCGGGGAATTTAATCTTTACTCAGATCTTTCTACAAAAAAAACAAGTTATTTTAAAAAGTCAAAGGAAACTTTTCCCGAAATTCATTTTTTGATTAAGGAAGATATAGTGAAACAAAATACAAACACGCGGGAGAGCATTTGTACAGAACAACGACTTGCAGTATGCTAAGAATCATCTCGTTTACCCATCGACCCTATTAATAGGGTCACGATTACCTCAGCTTTCAAACATAAAAAACCGCAGCTAAATCGGTCCATTCGTGCGAAAGCTACGATTCGCACCGCTCTCCTCTCCCTCCACCCCCCAATTATAGCTATGAATCATCTTGTTTACCCCAGCTTTCAAACATAAAAAACCACAGCTAAATCGGTCCATTTGTTTGGAAGCTACGATTTTCACCCCCCTTTTCTTTCTCACCTCCCCCTTCCCCCGTCCCTCTTCCCATATATCTAAGAACCATCTCGATCATATCAGCTTTCGAATAGAAAAAACCGCATCAAAATCGGTCCATTCGTTTGGGAGCTACGATGCCACACACACACACACACACACACACACACACACACACACACACACACACGCAAACAAATAAACAATTATAAGTTTAGGGTGTGTATATACAGTGATACACACCCTAAACTTATAACACCCGTCTCAATGTTCAGGTGTTAAAAAGAACCGTCACGAATACAAAACAGAGCAACCTGTAGAGCATATTACGATATATTTTGTATCTTTTACGATATATTTTGTATCTTAAGATGACATCTTTTATAAAATTCCATATCGCTCGATATCTTAAGATACTGTGAGATGCAAATTTATATTATCTGCGCCGTTTGTGATGGTTCATATAAATTGTATGGCGAGCGATATTTTATCTTAAGATAAAATATTATAGCATCATCTGTGATGCGCTTTAAGCTATTTCCGAGTGTTTCCGATCTATCTGGCTGGATAATATTCTAATAGTATAATAGGAAATTCTAGCGCTGCTCGAATTAGCTGCCTTTCCAAATTGCAATATTGATTATGTTGCGAAATAACGACAGGCGCGTGCGTTTCATCAAATAGTTCCTATGCCGTCATGTTGGCAGTAGTGCAAATAAGTGTTGTCATTATTACCCATTCTGTGCTACCATAAAATCAGGGAGATCATGTATCTGAGTAGTACCCGCGACTTCGTACGCGCCTTATGTAATGACTTTTACGATCTCCTCTTTTTAAAACATTTAGCTGTAAATTATATTAATCTAAATTATAAACCTGTCCGTTACAACTTATTACCTGTGTCGTGCGAATAGGATACCATTCATAGCCATAACCGTCGTAAAAGTCGACTATATGAAAGTCCTATTACAAGACTCGTATGAAGTCGCGGGAACAGCTAGTTTATATCATTAGTATATTAGAAAGATAGTAGGGAACTTAAAAATGCAGGATATATTTTTAGGAAAATATTTTATATAAATATTTTAGGAAAATATTTTTTTGTCGATTTTTTTTACTCATTGTAAAAAAAATCGACAAAAAAATATTTTTATTATTTTCGACAGTAATTCATCTAAAATATTTACATCTGACATTTCCTCATCTTCGCTGTCATCAGAAGTATCACTATCATCTCCTACTTCGATTATGAACCTATCCATTTCACTATCTATAGATAGGACATCGGCGTAGTATATTTCTTCAATTTTTAGTACGTGCTCACATTCTTTCCTCCATTTCTCTTCAGTGATTGTTGCAAATGCTTCTTCAGTAATTTGTACTATCTTACTGGCTTCCTGACCCACGTTTTATTCTGCAATTCGTCGTTTTAATACACTCCATATGAGTTCAATGGGATTCAAATCACAATGATAAGGTGGAAACCTTACCACTTTATGGCCATTCTCTTCCAGCATCACATCTGCTTCATATACAGGTGGCTGTTTGTGTTATTTAATAATTTCATACAGCTGTGCCTTTATCATCGTAGGCAAAAAAAAAAGTCCTTTATTTGTGATCCAAGATTGCATTTCTGACTTCACAGATCATCGATCTGCACAGTATGGTAGGAGGCATTATCCATGACATTAATTGACTGTGGAGGTAGATTTGGTATTAATTTTTCTTTAATCCACTTTTTAAAATTAACTTTATCCATATCATTATTATAATCTCCTGATTTTGATTGTGATCTAAAAATCAGCTGAGCATTGGGTATAAAGCCCATGGCGCCACCTGCGTGAACAATAATCCACCGTGGTCCTTTGGAATCTGAGGATAAAACGCCTTCTTCAGTTTCACTTTGCCAACATTTTCCAGCACAATATGTAGCGTGTATGTATGTCTCGTCTAAATACACAACTGGCCGCTGAGTTTCAAGACGATTTATTCTCAATTCTTCCAAGTATCGATGACGCCAGGCGACGATGTCATATCTCTCCATCAAAACCTTTCTTTTGGATTTACATTTTTTGAAATAAAATCCCATATTTTTTATAACTCTCCACAAAGTAGTGCGACTCCCTTTATAATCTATGTCATTTCGCATTTCATTCAATAATTTCGTCAGTGTAGGCAATTCCTTTCTTACGGCATAAAATTCATGTATTTTATGCTTTATAGCACACCGTTCGAAGTCATCCAGTTCGTGAGTTTTTCGTCGAGGACCACTTTTGCGCCGTGTTGTAATTTTTTTTCGAAGTTGAAGCTGCCTTCTTTGGTGATTTTCGATACTGTTTTTTCAGATATTCTTAAAACAAAATTCGATGTTTATTAATTACTTTTTTTTTCGTTGGTTTGACATTAGTCAAGTGCTTAAATTCGTTTCAGTAGTGTCTGACATTATAAGCAAACCCTTGATTTTTATATAATTAGTATATAGGAAAACGCACTAGAAAACCACTATAAAAATATATTAACTAAATTTAAACTGAAGTAGATACAGTGTTTCTATTTTATAGCTCTAGAGAACGCTGTACATGTATAATCTATATGGGTATTTCTGACTCTGACTATTGTCAGTATTTTTACTTACCTTATTTAAAAGGTCGGGAGGAGATAATATAACAGCAAATACAAAAAAAAGAGTTTAGTATAAATGATAATAAGTACATGATTAAGGGCCTAATCAAACTGTTGCTGGTAACCCTATTTTACTAACCTGTAATGGCGGCGACCCGAGCTTGTACACATCTTATTGGAATAAGTAGGACCCCGTTCTCGTTCTCTTTCACAAAAGTCCTTCACCTTCAACACCATCACTCTTTCACCACTTTTTAATGTTTCAGGCATGGTTTTCTCAAGAAATTCCAATAAAACTTTGAAAAACCTGCAGATACGTCTTAGCGTGTTGACACTGTTGACAGACAGGGGTGCCAATATGACGGCATAGGAACTATTCGATGAAACGCACTATACAAGATAAATAAAGCTTGTCATAGTAGAAGCAAAAATATTATCAAAAATTTACACGAATGGTCAAAAACGGGACCATTTTTCGTATTCTCATCGTGTCACACTTCCCGTTGCATAGCAGTAGGTAAAATACTCGGTTACTGCTACACCAAATTTCAGTGTATTTGTATGAAACAGTGTTCCGGCATCGCAGAAGTGAGAAGTGTGGTTCATCGTGCCGTGAGAAAAAAAATGTGGGTGGGGCTGTGTCGAGAAGCCTGGCCGTTTGTTTATCGTGAAACGCCACACAATCCCACCAACCCCCAACTATCTCTACCCACCTATCCCCACCCATATCCACAGATTTCTTTCACTTAGGTCAGATTCCGCTTACGTGAGCATTTTAAGGCTTTTATTTTTCTGACGAAAATGGAATTCCTACTACGTCCGATTCAAGGCTTTTATTTTTTTTATCTAAAATGCAATCTCCCTATATCCTATCTATAGTGTGAAGTCGGTTGACAGCTGTAAAACAGCAAGCAGTTTCTATACTTCTGTAAAGAAACAACTAGTATAGGATCAATAGTTACAGAGTTATAGCCCTTTTAAGTTTGACAGCTGTCATCCAAAACGAAGATATCAATGAGCTCTAAAGAAACTACTAGCACAGTAGGTACACATATAGTCTTTACTGTCTGTGCTACTAGTCAACGATCAATAGTTTCCAAGTAATAGCTGTTTTAAGAATGACAGCTGTCATCCAAAACGAAGATATCCTCAGAGAAATTATAACGGGAGGTCGGGAGATGCCAAGCGCAACTTCTAGTACCTACTTACTGAAATGTTTCTGCCAGTTTTCGAGGGAGGTGACGTAAATATGTACAGCACACATATGTACTAACTCACGCAAACTTGCGGAAAATTGAGGGGTTTATATAAACGCACACGCAAATAGAAGCTGCACCCAAACACAAAACAAGCACGCAATAAAAAAAAATGACTGTTGTTACAGTATTGTTTAGTTGCACACTAGCGCAAAAACTAGAGATGGTGTGTGTAAAGGACCGATGTTTGTTTGTTTGTCGTATGAGGTAGTGACAGCTTAACGTGCCCTCCGAAGCAAGGAGCAATGGAAACCCGCACGTAACTCATAAAAGTCATTGGTGCGGAGCCATAGTTTTGAACCCTTGTGCTATTATTTATTCTGTGACCCGGTCGCACTCTGCAACAAGTACAAATAAATTCAAGGACCCAATATTCGGGTCCGTTCAGTCGAGTGTCAAGCGTGCGCTCGATGAGTCGCGCGCCTTGTACTTAGCGATAGAGCACCTATTTACGTAAAGTTATTGACAAACTTTATTCGTGTTTTAATTATGAGTACCAAGAAGAAAGCTAGAAAGTACTGCATAGCATTCGGCTGTTTGAATAGTGATAGAAATGACGAATTGTCATTCTTTACGCTTCCAAAGGATATTGAAAGGTAATAAATTGTAATACCTATAATAGGTCCTAGTTATGTAGTTAGATATTGATATTTTTTTATTACGTAGGTTCCTATAGTTTTATGTTATTTCATTTGTGTTCCATACTGAAGCTACGCATATTTAAGGTTTTCCGCGCAGAAATAAAGTCGTTTATTAAATCGATCAACGTAATTTTATAATTGATTATACCTAGTAGGTATTGTTGATCGGAAAATGAATTACTGTGCTGACTTAGTAAGTAGCCTACATACTTTTAATACCTTTTATTACGTAGGTAGCAATTTATTTTTCACTCATTAAAAAGCATGGAATTCAGACAGGCACCTTTATTCATCAAAGTGCAATACCTATAGGATATAATCATAAACAACCAAAGACACGTAGGTAGGTATCTCACTAAACTTATCGGCGTTCTGAAAACGGGATAGGTAGGTAGTAAAAATGAGGTAGTCGGTCTATTCTGATAAGAATGTCATTGTATGTAATAGAACTATTTTAATTTATAATAATAAGTAATAACATAATACATTATTATTACTTATTTATTCTGTTACAATATCTAAGTCATAACATATCACAGAATAATTAGTAGTACAAATACCTAGTCATATCTTAATACAACCCTACCGAGCGAAAAAGGGACAGAGCGATTCTGAAACGGTTAGAGCAATGGAAGTTCTCGCGCGTTTTGATACGGTGCATTCTAGCCTGCACGCGGTGGGCGAGCGCCTTCTAGGTAAATATAATTGAAAGCTCGCAGCGCCGTGCGAGTTAAATTGCACTTTATAGCGTTGTAGCGAGAGTCGCTATATATTTAAATGACTTTACTCAGTTAGCCTTCTGTACTTGTACTATTATTTATTCTGTGACCCGGTATCGTTTGGAAATTGCACTATAGAACCGTTAGGCCACCATCGCTCAAAAGAACGATAATAAATGATACATAATGAACGATTGTTCAATATTATTATTTTATCTCTACATACTAGCTGTGCCCGCGGCGTTGCCCATGTGTTATTTTTTCTGGGATATAAGAATCCTACGAGTTATTCTATAACCAAAAGTACAAATATACCAAATTGCATTAAACTTCGTTCAGACGTTAAATCTAATTTTATAGATTGCTCGGCTTCTAATCTTCGGATTTAAATATTAAGTACATCAGTTTTTAAGTTAAGCTTTGCAACAATAAAAACCGTATATTCCCGTTGTCCCCCACTTTTTGTTCACCACTGGGGGACAATGGGAAAAAAGTAGCGTTGTCCCCCAGTGAGGGACAGCGCTACTAAATTATTCCCGCTGTCCCCCAGTGATAGACAACGCTACTAAATTATTGAAAATTGAGGATACTTTTAAAACTGAAAAAATAAAGGGTTCCTGCGGGATATGGGTCCAAATTCTGTACATTGAAGATAATTACCTAGTATTTTTTTTTTTGGAAGCTGAAGCTGAATTCGTACTGAAGCCAAAACTGTTTTTTTCTAAATTTTTGTGTTTTGTCTGTCTGTCTGTCTGTCTGTCTGTATCTTGATACGCGCATCACGCCGAAACTATTGAATTGTTTCATATGAAACTTGGCAAGATTTGAGTTCATACTACGAGGTGTCACTGTCACACCTCGTGTATTGGATACTTTTCATATTGGTAAATTAAAGGGTCTCCGCAGGATAGGGGTATTTTATTTGGAGTTGGTATTCATGTTTTACATTTATAGTTACTTCCGTAGTTCACCTCTAGGATACTCAAGGAATATATAAGGATAATAAGGAAATATATTTGGAGTATTATATATTCATAGGAATATATATACTCCAAATTTCAAATACCTAGGTCCACCGGTTTAGGCTGAGCGTTGTCTGTCAGTGAGTCAGTCAGTCAGTAGGTATGTCACGGTACTGTTTTATAGGCATGATTAAAATAATGTAATAAAATACATATTTTTATTATTCTGCCCAAAAGTAAGGGCTGTTTTTTTTGGGTATTTACTGCTTTATTATACGTATAAATATACGTATAATAAAGCAGTAAATACCCAAAAAAACTGTAAAAGGAAGATATAAAAAAAAAGTATAATAAAGCAGTAAATACCAAAAAACTGTAAAAGGAAGATATAAAAAAAAAGTATAATAAAGCAGTAAATACCAAAAAACTGTAAAAGGAAGATATAAAAAAAAGTATAATAAAGCAGTAAATACCAAAAAACTGTAAAAGGAAGATATAAAAAAAAAATTATAATAAAGCAGTAAGTAAATACCAAAAAACTGTAAAAGGAAGATATTAAAAAAAAAGTATAATAAAGCAGTAAATACCAAAAAACTGTAAAAGGAAGATATAAAAAAAAAAGTATAATAAAGCAGTAAGTACCAAAAAACTGTAAAAGGAAGATATAAAAAAAAAGTATAATAAAGCAGTAAATACCAAAAAACTGTAAAAGGAAGATATTAAAAAAAAAGATCTAGGGAAATAAAATAAGCTACTGAAAAGAATAAAACATTTTTAAAATTCGTGTTTGTCTATTTGTCTTTTAATCTGTTCACGCATCACGTAAAAACTACTAGACCGATTGCGATGCTGTTTTCATTGTTGGATAGCTTAGAGTTTGACTTAAAAACTGGGGTATTTGGTATCTTAATCCGATGATTAGATGCCGAGCAATCGATAAAAAATCTATTTGACGGCTGGACGAACTTTGAAGGAATACAATACAATACAATAACTCTTTATTGAACACATTACAATAAAAAAACAACATAACAGTAATTATATATAAAATCTAATGTTGTACAATACCCTGCCTTATCGCTATTTGCAATTTCTTACAGGCAATAATATAATATAATAGGTGGTAGTGGGAAGAAAATTGCGCAGTCTTCTAAGTGAACACGCTGACGCATAAAATTTACGGCTTACCTCACTTAACTGAGGTCCCCAAGATAGTTGTCTATCAATAAGCACACCCAAGTTTTTAACAGTTTCACTTATTTTGATATGTGTGCCATCGAAAAGAACTTGTGGGAGATGAAACCAGTCAATCTTAGATATTAGTCTTGAACTACTGATTACAATAACTTGGGTCTTTAAGGGATTTACACTAAGGCTATATGATTTACTCCAGTCTGAAATACGTTTGAGGTCATAATTGATTGTTTCAATAGCTGTATGCAACTGGTCTAAAGGAGGTTATGTATAAATTTGCAAATCATCTGCATAGAGATGGTAGGAAGAAGATATTTGGTGAGAAATTGAGTTTATGAAAATAGCAAAAAGTAAAGGAGATAATACGCCGCCCTGAGGAACGCCAGCAGATGTTCAACACCAGGATGATAACTTATCATCAATGCAAACACGCTGCCGGCGACCATACAGGTAACTACGAAACCAATCAATAGCCGTTGGAGATATGTTAAGAGAGCGAAGAAGTCCAAGAAGAAGAATGTCGAAATCAACGTTGTTAAAAGCGTTACTGAAGTCAAGTAGTGATAAAACAGACAGTTTTCCGTTACCCATGCCATATCGGATGTCGTCAGTAATTTAACTAATGCGGAGACAGTGCTATGCCCAGGACGGAAACCAGATCGGAAATTATTAAGGAGAGAGTTTCTGTTAAGAAAGGAAGACATTTGCTGATGAACAAGGCGCTCGAGCACTTTTGATAAAACAGAAAGAATGGAGATAGGGCGAAATTCTGAGAAAGAAGAAGGAATGTAGTATATTGTATGTACTTTATAAGTGCTTTTGGTCCTGGAATAACACGTATGGTCTACTTTTAAAATAAATGACAACGCGAGCACAGCCACGGGCACAGCTGGTGGAAGATAAATGGAATCTTGTCCTCTAATACTTACCTGAGGTACCTTCCACAATCAACAATTTGAAGGTTGAAGTTCTGAAGGAGGATCCTAAGCCAAGGGGCAGAGGAATAGAGGAACTACGAAGATAGATGGATGGGAGCCAAATTTAATAAAAACGTACATACAATCGACAACTTTTAATGCATAAAAACATTTTTAACTATGCTACGACAAACCCTTGACCCTTATAGCATTATATCATATAAACTCTAAACACTTAACTTTAACCTCGTTTTTGTATTGATCTTAATATTATTAACATTAGAAGACAATTTTCAATTTATCGGCTAAAATCTCCACATTTATAGCATTTGCAATCGTCAGGTTCACGGAGACGAACTTCCATAAGAGCATTATCTTCATCTTCAAGCCTCAAACCGTCCGGATCGTAGCAGTGAGTAAGTGTCACAAGACGTTCCCGTAAGAAGTTCTCGCGACAGCAAAAGCACTCCTGAAAATGAAAATAAAAACATTTTCTCAAACACGCTGGCAAGTTTTTGTCACCGGCAATGTTATATAGGCGCCAGCAAAGTAAAATAGTTGCCGGTAGTGTTAATCTTTCCTTTCCGTTACTTAAGACGAAATGGGCTCCAAATTTGACGATTCGAATATTTAAAACTAGACCAAAAAAAATATATCAATGTTCACAAAATACTTTATCCGGATTTGGTCATCGAAACACGATTAAATCTATCTATACTTATAATAAAACTGTAACGGGTCCAATTCTGTACATTGAAGATATTTTGAAATTTTCTTTTGTAGGGTACTCTATATTCGATACTGAAACCAAAACGTTTTTTTTTGTCTGTCTGTCTGTCTGTCTGTCTGTCTGTATCTTGGCTAGGCATCACGCCGAAACTACTGGATGAATTTAAATGAAACTTATACAAAGTCAAAGCGCGCACGGTACGCGACCTAAAGCTACATCGGCAGACCGTCCCGAGCTCGCTTCTACAACACCGACACCTACGGGACTTGATGGAGGCAGAGGTGTGCTACGACCTGGCACAGCCCCTCATTTTAGTAGGCGCCGACCACTGGGAGCTCATTGTATCCCGTGAGCTTCGTCTTGGCGGGCCAAATGAACCGGCCGCGTCGAGGACCCGACTTGGCTGGGTGATGCATGGAACCGCACCCCGCAGCCTGATCTACGAAAACGAGAGCGTGCTGCACGTATACGCGCCCGACCAGCGTACGAACGAGCACGACCAGCGCCTACACGAGCTTGTGGAGGCGCACTTCCGCATCGACGCGCTCGGCGTCGCTATCCATTCGAAAGTGAGCGACGCAGATCTACGAACTACGAAGATCTTCGAAGAAACAATAAAGAAAACAGACAGCGGCTACGAAGTGGGCTTGCCTTGGCGGCGAGATGACGTCACCATGCCGTCGAACTACGGCGCGGCTCTACGGCGTCTACAAAGCATCGAACGAAAGATGGACGCCTACCCAGACTTCGCGGACCAATACGCCGCGCAAATAGAAAATCTGTTGGCTAAGAATTATGCGGTGCCATGCGACGGGACTGAACGACGGAGCCCCATCTGCTGGTACCTCCCGCACTTCGCAGTACAGAACCCGAACAAGCCTGGTCAACAACGGCTTGTTTTTGACGCAGCTCACCAATGTCACGGCGTGAGCTTGAACGACCAGCTGCTGGAGGGCCCGGACCTTCTACTATCACTACAAGGAATCGTCTTCAGATTCAGAGAACGGCCGATCGCCGTCACCGCCGACATACAAGAGATGTTTCTACGAGTGAAGATCCGACCTGAAGACCAGCCCGCACAGCAGTTCTTATGGCGAGGCCGGGACCGAACTAACCCGCCTCGCCACTACAAGATGGCGAGCATGATTTTCGGCGCCGCCAGCTCACCGTTTATGGCGCACAGCGTGCGCAACCACAATGCGCGCGCACATGCACAGACTCACCCACGCGCTCTAGCGGCCATCACCGACAGCCACTACATGGATGATCTCGTAGACAGCTACGCCGATGAAGAGGAAGCTCGTAGCACTATACAAGAGCTAAGCGAGGTGCACGCGGCCGCCGGCTTCACGCTGCGCAGTTGGAGTGCTAGCAACACGAACGTGCTACGAGACGTGCTGCCAGAGCTACGAGCGACTACGCCCACTCAGTTGGGAGCAGGGAGCCCTGAGAGCAAGATACTCGGGCTCTGCTGGGACTCCAACAGAGACGAACTGGGGTTCAACACCGCAATGCACCGCGTACCGGCTGAGGTGCGCGCGCAGATCCGCGCACCCACGAAGAGAGAGGCCCTCAGCGCGGTCATGTCCATTTATGACCCGCTTGGTCTCCTCAGTCAGTACACCATTCGAGCGATGATCATCCTGCAGAGCCTGTGGCGTCTTCACATGCCATGGGACGAGCCGATACCTGCAGAAGAAGCCGAACATTTCGCGGAATGGCTACGCCAGCTGAGCGAGATAACTCGCTTGCGCCTACGCCGTAGCTACGCGCTAGAGGGACACAAGCGCGTAGACCTGCACATACTATGCGATGCGAGCGAGCAGGCATTTTCTACGGTGGCCTTTTGGAGGGCCATCCACCACGACGGCAGCGTGACCATTGCCTTGGTGGCTGCCAAAGCCAAGGTAGCGCCGCGACGCGCGCATAGCATACCGCGCCTAGAACTTCAGGCAGCGGTCATCGGCGCGAGCCTCGCGGACGTTATCAAAAAGGAGCATCGCGTTGAAGTAGCGAAAACCACCTACTGGACTGACTCTGCGACCGTAGTCCATTGGGTGCACAACGACGCGAAGCGCTACACACCCTTTGTAGCGCACCGGCTGGGCGAGATAGCGGAGTTAACTCACCGACGTGAGTGGAGATGGCTGCCTACCGAACATAACGTAGCCGACGACGCGACGAGACTGAGCCGCACGCCCATAGCTGCTAGCGATCGATGGTTCCAGGGGCCCAGCTTCCTTCGCGAACCCGAGGAAGAATGGCCCACACACCAAGCGTTTGCTGACCACCAAGAGGTCCAGCACACGAGCGAGCAGGACGAACATGAAGATATCCCACACACGAGCGAGTGGGATGAACAAAGCGAGCGTTGGCCACCCGACCCGGGCGGAGTGAGGGAGCAGCAAGTACGCTCCGTGAAGATCGCTCTGCACATGACGATGCGAGAAAAGGTGCCGTCCGAGGAGGTCCTGCAGACTCTCCTGACCGAGGCCAAACATTCGATCAATGTTCGGCCCCTCACCTACGTCAGCGTGAGTGCACTCGACCCAGAAGCGCTCACACCGAACCATTTCCTGTTGGGATCATCGATCGGCCTACCTACCACAGGCCCCTGCGATGAAGCTGACCGACGAACTTGGCGAGCAAGCCAAGCGCTCGCTGACCATTTCTGGAAGCGCTGGCTGCGGGAATACCTCCCCACGCTTGTACCACGGGGGGAGCCAGCTAACCGCCGACGACAACTGCAAGCCGGCGATATCGTGGTTGTGGTCGACCACACGCTGCCCCGGAACGTCTGGCCAATCGGGATTGTTGAGCGCACCTATCCCGGTCCAGATGGCGGCGTTCGAGTCGCTGACGTAAAAACTAAGAGCGGTACCTTCCGACGCCCTACCAGCAAACTCGCCGTCCTGCTAAGGGAAGAAGAGGCTACGCGAGCTGCGCCGGGGGGAGAGATGTTGTGGACGCCGAGCCTGCCCGCGACAGCATGAACACAGACAACATATAAAATAGGCCACGCCCCTTTTAACTGCGGCGTGTATACCGCACTAGTTGTAAGATCGTAAAAATGTATATATAGATAATAAGTTTGGTAAATAAATGTAGTCGAACTGAAGTAGTCAAAGTGATTGGATCCGACCATTCAATCAACGGAACTTGAACAAGCAACAGTGTTTAATTGAACTACAGTCCACATCGAACCAGGAACCTGAACTACTAGGAGCTACGAACCGAAGTCTCCAGTACATCGTGTAGACCTTGCGATCCATCGCCTACAGTTGGTATATTGGTCCTTGAATAGCACATTATGGTACTTTGAACCTAAAGAAAAGAACACGCGTGCGAAGCCGTGGGTACAGCTAGTAGTTTATATAATGGGTAAAAATTGTAAATAATTTTTATCCCGAAAAAATAAAGAGTTCCTGCTGGATAATGTCCCAAATTCTGTAAATTGAAGATAATGTGTAATGTTTTTTGGAGGCCTTTCTATATTCAATACTAAAGCCAAAACTGTATTTTTGTGTCTGTCTGTCTGTCCGTCTGTCTGTCTTTACCTTGGCAGCGCATCACACTGAAAATACTCACTGAATTCAAATAACATTTGGTATGATTTGAGGTCATACTTCGAGGCAGGATATTGTATAATTTTTATTCTGAAAAATTAAAGAGTTCCTGCAGGGTAGGGGTGGAAAGTTATTTAAAAGAACAATTAGCACGCTGAAACGATGGGACGGATGTTGATGCAACAAGTTGCAAGTTGTGCCAAGGCACAGACATAGTTTATAAGATGGATGAAAATTATGGGTACTTTATGTCCCGAAAAATGAAGGGTTCCTGTGGGATATGGATCAAAATTCTGTACACTAAAGATATTGTGTTTTTTTTGGAGGTTACTCTATATTCGATAATGATGCCTAAACTGTATGTTTTTCATTTTCACGCTGAAACTAATGAGCGGGTTTTGATGCAACTTAGCACCGTCTTAATTTATATGATGGGTTAAAATTGAGGACACATTTATCCTGAAAAAATAAAGGGCTTGTGCGGGATATGGGTCCAAAGTTATGTTAATATTTAAGTAATAAATAATATATTTGGATGGTTCTCTATATTAGATACTGAAGCCAAAACTGTTTTACTTTTTATTTTTATCTGTCTGTCTGTTTGCTTGTCCGTATCTTAACTGCGCATCGCACAGAAACTACTGAATGAATTCAAGTAAAACTTGGTATGATTGAGTTCATACTACGAGGTAGGATATTGGATACTTTCATCTCGAAAAATTAAAGTGTTTCCGCTATATATTGGTTGGAAGTTATTAAAAAGACCACGTATCACGCTGAAACTACTAGACGGATTTTTTGATGCAAATTGACACAGTCATATATCTGCACTGATAATAAAGCAATAAGTACGAAAAAAGGCTGTAAAAGAAGATAAATAAAAAAATGCTCTTGGGTGCTTAAAATGGGTATTGAACACGAATATAAATGTATTTTTAATCGTGTCGCTCTGTCTGTTTGTCTGTATGTTTGTTTGTTCACGCATCACGTTATAACTATTGGACCGATTTCAATGCGGTTTTCATTGTTAGATGAAGAACTCAGGGTTTGATTTAAAAACTGGTGTAATTGGTATCTCAATCTGGTGAGTTAGAAGTCGAGCAATTGATAAAATTATTTATGACGGCTAAACAAATGTTGATCAAATGTTGGTATATTGTCTTGGAATAGCACATTATGGTACTTTGAACCTAAAGAAAAGACCACGCGTGCGAAGCCGCGGGTACAGCTAGTAAATAATATGTCTCAATAGAAAAAAAAACGTAGTTTCCTACAAAACACCCGTTTTGTCGTTCCCGTCGATGGAATGAATCAACTTCATTCAGTATCTATCGAAGATAATTTTACAAAAAAAAAAGTGTAATCCCAATAAACATTCAAATAAGTAGGTACCTACTACTGTGAAATCAGCGTTTTGAAAAATCGTTAGATTATTAAAAAAAGTATAATTACATTGAAAATATTAACTAAAATCGGCTCCTGAGATGCATCACCTGTCCTGCTTAACCTGCACCTTGAAGAGACTACAGCGCGCATACTGCGCGTGCATGTCGCGGTAAGCGACTGGCTAGTTACTATTGAATAAACTAAAGTGACTAACAAACAAAACTAATAACAAAACTAACGAGACTCTGAAGAGGCCAAACCTATGGGAACCTATAAGTTCCTTATTCAGACAAAATCTAGGTAGGTAAGTTATATGTCGCAGGCAATTTGTTGAGCTCGCCAGTACGCATTTTTTTAAAGAAAATCACCTTTTAGCTATGGCGGAAAAAGCAATTTTACTAGAGACTAGCTGTGTCTTCGCACGCGTGGTTTGTTCTCTAGGTTAAAAGTACTCTATGTCACAGAATAAATAATAGTTCTATGTGCTATTCCAAAATTTAAAATACCAATATACCACCATTTGATCAAAATTCCTTCAGCCGTCACAATGTTTTTTATCCATTGCTCGGCTTCTGCTCATTGGATTGAGATACCAAGTACCTACCCCAGTTTTTAAGACTAATCCTAACCTATCCAACAGTGAAAACCGCATTGCAATCGGCCCCTTAGTTTTTACGTGATGCGCAAACATACAGACAAACAAACAAACAGACAGACAGACACGATTTAAAAAAATGTTATATTCTTGTTCAGTAGATTATTTTAAGTACCCTAGACCATTTATTTTTCATTTATCTTCTTTGTACAGACTTATTCGTACCTATTGCTTTTATAAGTATAGATCTCGTTTTGAAAAGGCCTCGCCATAGCAGCCTTTTATTATTAGTACTAATATTTATTCTGTGTTAATAGTAACTCATACCTTGAAGCTACTATTGTTTATTCTGTGGTAGTCTTATTACTTTTTAGTAATATTTACTCTGAGGTAATATCTACCCATAATTATAACAGTTACTGTTTTGCAGGTTTTTCAAAATATTTTTTAGTACCTACGTGTTAAAAATTTGATCGCAAACATGACTCCAACTAACCTAACCTAACCTGCCCATCCAACTTCTACATAAAATAACTTCTGAATTAAAAATAGGTTTACCTTCATTAACATAACGGTGTTTATTTCGCGAAGTTCCAAAATACTTACTAATGCCCCTATGATTTATTTAGTTTGAGCACAGAATAAATTATAGTACAAGTTGAGGTAGGCAAGTAAGTAGGTACCTTTAGAAAGCCTTTTGGAGTCGCAATCGATGGCCGGACTTGACTCGTGCACATCCCTTCACATTTGTTGACACTAACTTCACCACTACAAGATCGCATCATTCTGCCCACGTCGTCATACTCATCTGCAAAAAAATAATTCTCATTTTCAAAAATAGAATAACTTGACAACAGCAAAAAACACAGCTTGCATTAATCAAGGAAGTTATATGTACTTACGAAGTACATAAAACTTCCTTGGCAATGAGCTTCAACGGGTTTTGCACGGGCATGGTATAGTGGTGTAGTTTATTTTTCAAGGAGCTCCAACGTGTTTTTGCACGGTCATGGTGTACTTTATTTTTCAAGGAGCTTCAACGCGTTTTTGCACGGGAATGGTGTACTTTATTTTTCAATGAGCTTCAACGCGTTTTTGCACGGGCACGGTGTACTTTTTTCAAGGAGCTACAACGCGTTTTTGTACCAGTATGGTGTAAGTACTTTATTTTTTGACACGAGCGGTGGAGGTCTATATTCAGCAGTGGACGTCTTCCCTTGCGTTGCGACTGATGATGATGATGATGATGATATAACAATAATTATCTTTTGCATTTGAAAGAAACCTTTTGTTACATGTATTTCTGTAGAAATTGTCTCGCAAGTCTCTTCAGCAGCAGTTTTTATAATAATCACTAATAATAACTCCAAAACACAAAGGAATATTTTGTTAGAAATAAAGTATCCCATTGTTAAAAGCCTACTAGAAATAATATTATCAGTAGCTTGAATGAAATAGGACTGAATATCATGGAATAAAGTTCTCCTTTTATATGGCAAAGTCAATTCTGTAGACGGGGTAGGGGGGACCCACCCTTGTAGCGCAGCAGCAGAACATTGAGATAGTAATTGAAATTGCGTGTAGGTACTTTGAAGATTTTGTTGAGTGAACCAAGCTACAAGGTTATGTTATGGTCAAAGATTTTGAATTAGTTACGCTTACTGACGTATGGTTGACAATCTATATCTATACATAACATACAACTGTAACAGGTCCAATTCTGTACATTGAAGATATTTTGACATTTTTGTTTGGAGGATACTTATTCTGTCTGTATTCGATACAGAAGCGAAAATGGCTTCTTTTTTATGTATTTCTGCCTGTCTGTATCTTGGCCGCGCATCATGCTGAAACTACTGAATGAATTCAAATGAAACTTGGTATGGTTTGAGTTCATACTACAAGGTAGGACATTGGATACTTTTCATTCTGAAAAAGAACACGTATCACGCTCACGTTTTTTTTAAAAATTGTGGTACCCGAAAAATATCGGGTTCCGGGATTGCGGGATAGGGATATGTTAATTTTGAAGTATTCATTAATCTATACTTACACTTAGGTATAATAAAGCAATAAGTACGAAAAAGTATCTAAAAAGAAATAAGAAAATAAATGGTCTTTATGGTACTTAAAATAAGCTAGTGAACTAGTTATGTTTGTTTGTTTGCGCATCACATAAAAACTACTGGACCGATTGCAATGCGGTTTTCACTGTTGGATAGCTTAGGGCTTAACTTACAAACTGGTGTAATTGGTATTTCAATCCTATGAGTAGAAGCCGAGTAATCGATAAAAATAATTTTGACGGCTGAAGAAATTTTAATCAAATGTTGGTGTGTATTGGTAATTTAGGTCTTGGAATAGCACAATAAAGTACTTTTAACTTGGGCCCCGAATTTACTTTTGTTTTTTATTTAGCTTTTTTTTATTTTTTGAAAATATCTCAAAAAATAACGCTTCTAGCACTTTTAAGTGGTAAATGAGAAAATTTTGGAAAAAATGTTTTTTTTTTGCTTAAAATTATTAGCTTTTTTATGTACATAGTTTACTATACTTCGTTATGTTATCATGTAACATAATGTCACCTACCAATGGGAACATACCAAGGGGTAGCGGCAAGTGCTGTTCCTATGGACTCTTGTAACTGTGGACACCATCGTTTCCGATGAAACTAGCAATCCTAAAATTCTAATTCGAACGCAGCCTTAAAGCTTTGAGTTTGACAGATTTGAGGTGTCGCCATCTTAGTTTTCTGTACAGTTGTTGCTGTGTGCTGGCTTTGAAAGTTTTTAACCGACAAAGAACCTAAGTTTTTATGCATGATTTCAAAGAGTTTTACCGGCGCTTATTCGCTATGCCACACGAAATTCCTCGCCGAAAACGTGTAACGTCATTACGACAGTTGCCGAACGATTCCACGAAGATATCGTAACGCGCCGCGTTACGTGCGTGGTCATAGTGTGGCAAAACGGCGTGACCACGAGTCCGTCGCCGATCTTTGGTCATAGCGAACGATACATAGTACCTACTCTGTGATAGCGAACAAAGGTTCTGGAAGTAGGTAGGTACTTAAGATATCGGTTTGATTGTGTTTGCATCATGATCTAATGTTGTTTATCGCTTAGTTAGAGCTTTTGGCAGATCCTTAACCCAGCTTTAACCGCAAAATCAGATCAGTTTTATTTAAGCTAGTACAGCTTTCCCGCCCGCGACTTAGTCCGCGCGGACTACTGTTTATCGCGAAAAAAGCATCATAATATGTTCTTCTAGGATATTAAAAACCAATGCAAACGTAGGTATAGCACAACTCTTGATGTTTTTGACATATTTGTTATTTCGTTTCCATGGTAACCGTTTCTTACAGCGAGTAATCAACATTTTTTCCTTTTTATTTAAGTTTTCCCGTGGAAACTTACAATTTTCCAAAAGAAAAGTTTCCTGTGTTTTATTCCAGGGTATAAGCTATCTCTATTCCAAGTTTCATCAAAATATTCAGCCGTTATCGCGTGAAAGCTCCCAAACAAACAAACAAACAGACAACTTTTCACTTATATTGGTATGGATACCGATTTGATCCATCTACTTCAAAAAATAATTTACGAAAGGAAAAATGCTCTCATTTTTGTTTGAGAAGATTTGTTTCCTTAAATTTCGAAGTTTTGTTTTCGTTATTTCAGTGCCACGAAGTAAGACAGGAAATAAGAGACTCTCACTGTAAATAAGAGACTCACTCGTGCTCTCAAAATTTAACTATGTCGATTGTGTGTATGGTCCCTGTTTACTCGCCAAAACATCTCGCCGTATTCAAAGAGTTCAGAATGCGTGTGCTCGTTTTTATTTCGATGTACCACCGCGTATTCTTATTACTCCCTTTCTCAATCAACACAACATACTGAAAATGAAGAACCGAAGGGATTTGCACCTCGCAATTGTAATGTTTGGGGTTGTCAAGAATCAAAAGCCGTCCTATCTTTTTTCCAAGTTTGTTTGGGCTCGAGACCATAATCAATATGTAACTCGAGCGTCCTTATATTTATTGCGTACCCCACGACACGGCACTGCTGCATTTCGTAGTAGTTTCCGATTCTGTGCCACCAAGTGCTGGAATTCACTGCCTCCTCCGTTGCGTAAGCTTCAATATAAAAGTAATTTCAGATTTAAATATAAAAATCACCTTTTAGAAATTCAAAAAACTGTTCAGTGAGGGACGCTCACATATCTTCTATTAAATTATTATTATTTCATATAGCTTCACTTTCTATAAAAACCCTCACTTTCTAGCCTAGTTTTATAAAATTGAGGAATTTTGCCGTTTGGCCGTGCCGCACGTATGTAGTCTTTTCTTTCTTGATATGCCTACCCTCTAAGCAAAATACAAGGATTTCGTGTGATCTTTTAGCATCCAATAATCGTTACATCTTATAAATTCAACTATAATTACAAATACATTAAATCTTACATACTATAATATTATTTATACTGTGCGTGAAATATTGTGATATTTACTTGTATAGTTATATTTATTTTCTATATATTTGTGTACTTACTTTATATTTATTAATTTAAAAAAAGTCCGTGCGTCACCAATGGCCTGAGCTGAAAATCAGCGCTGTGGATTTTCATTCACAGCTTTTTTGCTGAGCTCAGACCTTTTCTGGAAGCACTGTACATGGCAGCGATCTTTGTACACAGGTGCTTAGTTGCTTGGTTTCTCTGTTGATTTATGTGTTGCTGTGTACAGTTTGTGAGAATAAATTATTTCTTATCTTATCTTATCTTATCACTGAGGCTGTGTTAGAAGTGGAAGTTCAGTTCGTAATGCAGCGTAAAAAATTAAAATACCAACGAACCTTATTTTCAAATATGAGCAATTAATTTAAAAAAAATATCTTGGTGAAAATATTGTAGAAATTATAAAAAACTAGGTATTTTTTTTGATGAAAATGAATAGGTTTCTCTATAAGATTACATAAAAAAACAGCATATTTACATATGGGATTGAACAAAAAACAAGTACGAGAGCTTGCCTATCATATCAGTTTGCAGTAGTAAATCAGATAAAACAATCCTCGATAGCTGGCATAAACACAAAATGGCTGGAATGGTTTTGTTGTAGTTAAGACCGCCAATTGTTGCGCTATTTGTTATGCTTGTGCTAAGGCTTAGGTCGGGGTCAAAATTGAATATCGACGAGTTTACGTGCTTAATTATGATAATTTTTCTAAGAAAGTTATGTAATTACATCAAATATGTTTACTGCATGTAATTATACGTAATATATGCTAAAGCTGAGTATTTTTTTACGTTCATTTGTATAGTTTTTGATAAGTAAATCTAACGTTAAATACACCTCTTTCGCGCCGTGCAGTTTTTAGAGCTATGTTCGCGATCAAAGTTAGAGTCTAGATAACTAACACGAAATTCTCTTCTTGAATATGCGCTGAATAGTTTTTTTTCAAAACTTTATATTTATCTTAATTTTGAAGCTACAATATCGTAAATTTTCTGTTTTTAAACTGATTTTATGTTGATATTAATATTGGGACGTTGTTAGGATAGATAACAGTAGTGTAAAAGTAAATTTTCAGCTTTGAAAGACCTGAGCTAACTTCGTGGTGCTTGAAATTTTCATACTTTGTTCAGATTCAGGCTTATTACTTCTAAAATGATAGCCATGTCAGAGGCCCTCGGGCGGCCTGACAAACTCTGACACTAGAGACCAGCACTACTGCATACGACAAACAAACTTCTAAAAGGTGCTGCTCACGTAAAAGTGATCTAATACATTTATAAAGTAGACAACATTTGCTATGGTATGAGATCAACCGCAGATCAGTTATTTTTTGAAAAATTTGAATTGCTGTAATCGGCCATTTTCCCTAAAACGTTTGAATTTATACTTTTAGCCGCCTTCCGAGCAGAATATCGGCTATAATACTCTGTCTATGAGGAAAGTCATGGGTAAAAAGTTGTAGAACAGTTATTTAACTTTAATATAATCATACTATGAAACTTTATTGGACCAAAAGTTCCCGTGTATATTTTTCAAGAAATTTAAATCGTTATTAATATTGCACAGTTATCTATTGTAATGTTATTAAAATGACGTCACATTTATAAATTTGATTTATTTACACTGTATCGTGTGTAATCGTGTCTGTCTATTTGTCTGTTTATCTGCATCTGTTTGTTTGGAACTGTTGGAAAGTTTAGGGATTGACCTAAAAACTGGTGTACTTCTTAATCCAATGATTAGATGTCGAGAAATCGATATAAATCTACTTGAAGCATGAACAAATTTTGAAGAAAAGTAGTACATATTGTACCTTAAAGGAACTTTTGGTCCTGGAATAAGACGTATGGGCACAGAATAAATAATAGTACAAGGTATGGGCTACATTTAATAGAAATAACCACGCGGACAAAGCCGCGGGCACAGCTATTACTTAATAGTAAAGCAATAAGTACGAAAAAGTCTGTACAAAAAAGATAATAAAAAAATATGGTCTAGGGTACTTAAAATCGTGTATGTCTGTCTGTATGTGTGTTTGTTCGCGCATCACATAAAAACTACTGACCCGATTGCGATGCTGATTTCACTGTTGGATAGCTTAGGGTTCAAAACTGGTATACTTGGTATCTCAATCCGATGAGGAGAAGCCGAGCTATCAATAAAAACTTTTTACGTCTGAAGGAATTTTGATCAAATGTTGTTATATTGGTATTTTAAGTTTTGGAATTGTACATAGAGTACTTTTAACCTAGAGAAAAGAAAACGCGTGCGAAGCCGCGGGTACAGCTAGTAAGTATATATTATCCATAACAATATATAAAAGTGAAACTTTAACTGCTTGTTTGTGGAGTATAACGGATTTGATGAAATTTGGAATGGAGATAGCTCATACCCTGGAATAAATCATAGGATACTTTTTATCCCGGAAAATTGTAAGTTTTCACGAAAAAACTGGGAAATCTTGATTACTCGCTGTATGGAACGGTTGCCATGGAAACGAAATAACAAGTCTGTCAAAAAGCATCAAGAGCGTTACTATTCTACTTTTGCATTGGTTTTTAATATTCTAGAATCTAGAAGAAAACAGGATGGCATTTTTTTGCGATAAACTGTACTTCGTAACTGGACTTCGTCCGCGTCCGCGCGGACGAAGTCGCGGACGGGAAAGCTAGTATTTCATATAAGTAAGCTTTCAGTAAGTTGATTCCATAAGTGCTCCTTCATCCATTACGTGAACTATTAAAATCATGTAAGTGCATGCCTCGCGCCGCGGCCGCCAGTTTCAGACTTGGTTTACCATTCTTGTTTTCAGCAGGAGGCATGCTCACTAAATCGTTTTCTGTGTAATAACTTGAACAATTTGAGTCGATACCGAATATCATATTTATATAAAAGCTAGTCAGAACTTCCATATTTTACAGAAACGTTTCATCCCTTCAAGAGTTCACACTTCTTGATTTATAAATTAATTAGTTTATAATGACGTCTTTGGAGTCATTATCAATTTGTTTGGTGTTTTTAGCTGCTTGCCAAATTCAAGAAAAACCAGTGAGAGCTCTGGAAATCCAAATGAGCCCAGGTAAATATCTGAAAACAAGTAAGTACGAGCGTTAAATTACTGTGTGATATATATTAATATTATGTATTTAAGTTAATATTATGTTTCAGTAATTGAGTCATATATAAAGGTTTCAATGAGGGCATGACATGATCGATATAAGGCCAGCACTACCAAATACTTTGGGGGTACAAGTACCTAAATAACACGCATAGATATATAATGAACTAATCAGAAAATCCGTAATCAATTATGAAAATTTTGCAGGTCAAGAATGTCAAATGACACCGGTAATACACGTTCTTACCCACGCAGGATGCAAACCGAAGGCAATCCCATCTTTTGCTTGCTTGGGAAAGTGCTCTAGCTACGTTCAGGTAAGGGGGAGGGGGGGGGGGCTAACCAAAACTTTACTGGTACTCTGTATAATTAATTTAATCATTTAACTTGAAACTAGTGTGTCGGTAATATACTGTGTCCGTGCGATTAGCGAGGACTGGATTACAATCATGAACGGTGAGGTTGGTACACGGTGCAACTCGAGGGGTGGATTATTGGTAGCTGAGGAGTGGGAGACCTCACTACCCACCCCCCAGCTACCAGACAGACCCCCTGTATGTTCTGCGATATTCAGTGGTTCAAAAGTTATTTGGACTTTGGTAAAATTTTAGTCTACATTAGATTTCAGCCTAAACTTCGCAATTGCAGCCAAACATTCAGGTCTGCGACTCTGTTTTTTGTTTTAAACAATGTCGATAGTGGACATTTTGTACAGGTGGGTTAAATCGATAGGAACTAAGGTCTCCCACCCCCCAGCCATCGATGATCCACCTTTTCATCCCGGAAAAGTAAAGTTCCCGCAGGATAGGAGTGTAAAATTATTTAAAAGAACACGTAGCACGCTGAAACTATTGTACGGATGTTGATGCAACTTCGCACATACATAATTTATAAGATGGGTGAAAATTAAGGATATTTTTAATCCCGAAAATATAAATATAGGGTTCCTGTGGGATATTGGTCCAAATTCTGTACGTTAAAGATATTGTATTTTTTTCTCTATATTCGATAATGAAGCCTAAACTGTATGTTTTTTCATTTTTGTCTGTATGTCTGTCTGTCTGTATCTTGGCCGCGCATCACGCCACCTGAACTACTTGGTATGATTTGAGTTCATACTACGAGATAGGACACAGGATACTTTACATCCCGAAAACTTAATGGGTTCTCGCAGGATAGGGGTTGAAACTTTTTTAAAAGAACACGTACCATGCTGAAACTAATAGACGGGTTTTGATGCAACTTGCTACCGTCGTATATATATGATGGGTTAAAATTGAGGAGACGTTTTATCCCGAAACAGTAAAGGGTTTCTGCGGGATATGGGTCCAAAGTTATTTTAATATCGAAGTAATAAATAATATTTTTTGAAAGATTCTCTATATTCGATACTGAAGCCAAAACTGTTTTTTTTTTATCTATCTGTCTGTCTGTTTATCTGTATCTTGACCGCGCATCGCACTGAAACTAATGAATGAATTCAAATGAAACTTGGTATGTTTTGAGTTCATAGTACGAGGTAGGACATTGGATACTTTTCATCCCGAAAAATTAAACGGTTCCCGCAAGATAGGGGTTGAAAGTTTTTAAAAAGAACACGTATCACGCTGAAATTACTGGACGGTTTTTTTTGCAAATTGACACAGTCATATATCTATACCTATAATAAAGCAATAGGTACGAAAAAGGCTGTACAAAGAAGATAAATTAAAAAATGCTCTTGGGTGCTTAAAAAATCTATTGAACAAGAGTAACATTTTTTGTATCGTATCTTGAATATTTGTTCACGCGTCACGTAAAAACTACTCGACCGATTGTGATGCGGTTTCCATTGTTAGATAGCTTAGGATTTGATTTATAAACTGGTGTAATTGGTATCTCAATCCGGTGAGTTAGAAGCCGAGCAATTGATAAAAGTATTTTCGACGGCTAAATAAATTTTGATCAAATGTTGGTATATTGGTCCTGGAAAAGCACATTATGGTACTTTGAACCGAAAGATAAGACCACGCGTGCGAAGCCGCGGACACATCTAGTCTTGAATAATAATATTGACGCCAGATATAATTACCTGTGTTTGTCAGGTATCCGGCAATAAAATTTGGCAGATGGAGCGTACTTGTAACTGCTGTCAAGAATCTGGAGAACGGGAGGCTACTGTTGTACTGTATTGTCCAGATGCAAAGAGTGAAGAAAAAAGATTTAGAAAGGTAATTTTCTTAGATAAATATATTTTTAGAGAGTTCTATGCAGAAAATGGTCTAATAAGTAGGTATACGGTATTAAACCCTACGATTAAGTATTCCGTGGTAAGTGAGTATTTTTAAAAAGTGCGTTATGTGGAGCGGACGGGTCGCGCACGGGCAAAGTAAATATAATGAACACGGTACGAGGACGGCCGGACGGGCGTCTGCCACGCCTCGGGCACGGTCGATGTGATAACAAAAAGTTTAAACAAAAAACGTTGCCTACGAAACTTTTAACATTTTGTATGTATGTTTATTGCAATTTACGTATATTCTGCTATAGTGCACTTATTCATTATTTATTTATTATATTCAATTATGTACTTACCTAAAACATATAAAAAACAAGAAACACATAGATTTATAATTACACGACTGCCCAAAAAAAGGAGTGTAATGTTTTTAGGATTCCTGTATGTTTGTTTGTATGTATGTATGTATGTGAATTTATTTATTCCACCATAACTTTTAAAAGCCTGAACAGATTTAGACGTATGGGGTATCGTTAGAATCCTTACATCCCCCCGAGTAACATAGGTATTTTTTTTATTTCTATTTGGCGGCATTATAGAAATAAGAAAAATATATTTTTTTCTTCGAGTTTTACAATATGGGTACTAAAGATGGGTATTAAAGATGCGCCGAATATTCATTAATTATTCGTATTCGGCATATTCGGCGTGGTTTTCTATGTTCGGTATTCGGCCGAAAATTCGGTTGATGTACCGAATATTAAGCGAATATTAATCTCATGTAATTTTAAGGCCTACCTACAGCTTGTATTGACTTTAAAATATTTAGCATACATATCAAATATTAACCAATTAATTAATATTAAAGTACGAGCACATAATAAATAATAGAACAAGGTACGAGCCGAAATTAATTGACTTAGTCATTTTTATTTGAAAAATAAAACCAGCTAGGAATAACAGACAAACATGACATATTATTTAACATTTTTATGGTGACAATTAGAATAATAGTAAATGAGTATGTCTTCATCCAATCTCAGATAACACAATGAAATAGGAAAATAAATATCAATCAAATTATAATTAATTAAGCAATATTGTTTTTATTAGCTCCATCCCAGTAGCGTTTTGTTTTTGATAAGGTCGCAGGTACTTTGATCCCAGATTACGAAGTTTTGGGCTTAGTTTCGAAAGATTGATTGGTACTATAATCTTACTCACTTATTTTTCCGAAAATGTAAAGACATGATGATGCCCATCTTAAAAAGATGTCAGTTGACGACCGGTCGGTCTCGATCCTAGGTACGTAATCAAACGGTCGTGGATTCGAATCCTGCAAGGTGCAATCATTTGTGTGATGAGCAGAAATGTGTTTCCGAGTCATGGTTTTTATAATATTCGTATATATGTATGTTTCTCCGTTATCTAGTACCCATAGTACAGGGTATCCTAGTTTGGGGTTAGGCAATTGGTGTGGAATTGTCCCGAATATATTTATATTATTTATTTTTTTAGTTTTAAAATGCTTAGCCGACCGGGTGCCTCGCGGACCTATGCTGTACAAACGTGTTTAGTGCGGCAAAGCGCCCCTAAATGTAACCGAATAGTTCAGCCGAACATTCGGTTCGGTAATCGCTGAATCGCACAATTTTCGTTATTCGGTTTGGTTTAGAAATTCATGTTCGGCGCATCTCTAGTACCTATCTATCATATTGAAATTCCAACAGGTCATATATAATTTATTGGCATAAGTTCTTTTTTGGCAGGGCAGGCGTGTTTTTTTGGCAGGGCAGGGGTGTTTTTTTAGCATTTAAGCTAGTTTTTATTAAAATTGTCAAGCGTTCTGATTCTATTAGATTCTACTCGTATTCTAAGCTGCATTGCTTCATCACTTTGCGGGATGCTGCGAAACCGCCGTTGTATAGTGTGTAACTGTGTATGTAGGAATTATGTACGCAGAAATTTTCTTCAATGTTTGATTGAAGAGTCTGGTTATGCATTGTTGTATCAGTACATCTTTTTAAAAATATATAATTGACTTACTTCCTAAAGTTATGAAAGTATATTCTTCCAAAGGAATTCTTCATTGTATCTACTTGATAATAAGTTGCACATAAGTATAGGTACCTACTTCATATAACCACACTACAAGTAACTTTATTATATTTTAACTCTCAGGTCGCCACAAAAGCACCCCTGGAATGCATGTGCCGACCTTGTGGAAGCATCGAGGAGAGTGCGATCATTCCTCAAGAGCTATCTGGATACGCAGAAGAAGGACCGCTTCATAGTCAATTTAGAAAAAGTTTGTGAATTCAGTCCCATGCCAGATGATAAATTTATTAGACTAAATTGAATCCTAGATTGTTTGTTATCTCTAAAATGTGACTAAATAAAATAAAAACCCTTGACCCTACTCTACACATAATTTTACTCCACACATATGTAATATTATCATTATTTACTGACATTTTGTCTCTACAAAAAGCATATTATTTGACTGCCACCAAATTAACTATAGTAAAGTTGTTCGACTTCGATCCTGGATGGCCAAGACAAGAGGTGCAGCAATTCCAACAAGAGAGTCTAGTCTGCGTCTTATTATATTACTTCGGTGATAGTTAAATGCAACTCCATCTCAAGATCCATTGGCGGTCTCAGTTCGTAGCTCAGGGGATACATTTTATCCTACCTAAACCTATAAAATAGTAAATAGTTACCTGTTGTCTCCGAAAATATGTCGCAGACAGTTAGCTTAATCCGCCGTTTAATTAACTGCCTAGCCTTATAATTCAATTTATGCCATTCAACTAACGGCACAGAATAAATAATAGTACAAGTACAGAAGTTGCACTTCTTTGATCTTGAAGAAAGCCGCCGATTTAATAGCCTACAAACAGATCTACAAACGTAGGTACGTATTACGTAGGTAATACGTATCTACCGTATTACAATGTCGACATGTCGACACTGCTGCTTACGGCCTGAATCATAATATTCAGTAATTCAATCAAACAGTCAAACAGATAGGCAAATGATTTGGATTGATCACGTTTAACTACTTGCCTAGGCTATTCCTATGAATTATGTTCCATATTTACACTGTCAATATACGTAGTCTGTGGTCGGCAAGCAACAATATTGTTGATGTTTCTCACAGTATGAATGTGTTTACGTAAAAACACATTCATACTGTGAAACTCATTCATTTGTACGTGCGTTTTTTTTAAACATGTTCAACCCTATTGTATGAATGGCCTGAGCAATCAGCCAGCCAGTTCATTAAATATCATGCGGCTGAATATCATTCAGGCCGTTAGTTGAACGGAACCATTCAATCAAAAGGCTAGGCAGTTAATTAAGCGGTGGATTAAGCTATCCGTCTGCAGCATACAGAATATCTACTCTGTGCTATTGACTGACAGTTAACGCACAGACAGCTTACAGTAAATAGCAGTAAATAGCACGAACCTCTACCATAACTGGACTGCGCAATGTTTCATATAAACGGGCCGAATATGAGTCATCAAAGTTGTACTATATCCCTTTCTAATAGGGTGTCCATGCAATCTATACTTATAATAAAACTGTAACAGGTCCAATTCTGTACATTGAAGATATTTCGTAATATTTTTTTTGTAGGCTGTCCTGTGTTCCGTTCTGCAGCTAAAACTGTATATTTTTTCATTGTTGTCTGTCTGTCTGTATCTTGGCTAGGCATTACACCAAAACTACTGAATGAATTTAAATGAAACTTGGTATGATTTGAGTTCATACTACGAGGTAGGACATAGGATACTTTTCATCCCGAAAAATTAAACGGGAACTGTAGGATAGGGCTTAAAAAGTTATTTTAAAAAACACTTACCATTCTGAAACTATTGAACGGATTTTGATGCACAGTCATAGTTTGGGATGGCATACCGCCTTTCATTTTAAAAGATTGTCGTATGGCGATAGCTAAACCGCTTCTGCACTTATATAATCTCTGTCTTATATCTGCAGAGTATCCGGATAGATGGAAGGTAACTAGGGTAGTACCAGTGCCTAAGGGGAGATCGCGTACAAAGGTAGATGAGTATAGACCTATTGCAGTACTTTCTTCACCGGCAAAAGTTTTTGAGTCGATAGTACAAAAGGTTATAGCAGTGCAGGTGAGTTCGCAGCTCTCGGACTCTCAGCACGGGTTCCGGCCGGCAAGAAGCACTACTACCAATCTTCTAAGTCACATGGCTTATTTAGTGCCTACCGTTGATGATGGGGGCCAGGCGGATACTGATTATTTTGACGTCAAAAAAGCTTTTGATTTAGTCGATAATGTATTGCTCAAAAAGTTAGCGGGATTTGGGTTTACCCCACATCTTTTAAAAAATTTCGCGAATTATATGACGGCCAGGCAGCAATATGTAGAATATAAAGGAAGCTGATCACAGCTGTATTTTACTAGGTCTGGAGTGAGCCAGGGCAGTAATTTGGGACCGTTGGAATTTATTTTAATGATAATTGATTTACCGAAGGTTATTCAGAACGCCAATTGTCTATTATTTTCTGATGACCTTAAGTTATCGCTGGTGGTTAAAAATATGACAGACTGCGAGAGCTTACAAAGTGATATAGACAGAGTGGTGGCCTGGAGTAAAGAAAATAATCTACAATTTAACGCTAACAAGTGTATGACAATAACTTTCATTCGTTCTCATACGCCCGTAATGCATAGTTACAACGGACTCTCGTTGACTCTTGACACGGCGCTAATATTTCGGAATCACATTATTACAATCTGCAAAAAAGCCTACAGAAATTTGGGTTTTATCCTGCGTATGGCTAACAGTTTCACCAATATTAGTGCTATTTCCGCCTTCTACAGCGCTCTGCAGCCCGATTCCATAACTTGGCTTCAATCGAATTCTCAGTATCGCAACCACTAATGCCTTGCGATAGAGTCGAATTTGTTATGAAAAAAGTGATAATCCGATTGTAGCCAAGTTCTGTAATAGGGCCAGAACTTGGCTGCAAAAATGAGCGAAATTTGTCTTTTTTATCTATGGTTACGAATTTAAACAAGTATAAACGATTTTTCACCATCAAAATATCATTTTCAGAAAAATTACATATACAATTTTGTATGAACGTACCGACGATATGCCGACCAGCTCGTACCTACAAGCCTCACGCACATACTTACACCATAATATGCCGATCGGCCGTCACATTGCAGCAAGATCTCGACCTTGTTAGTCGTGCTACTTCTATCAAGTTTTCAAGAAAATAAAAACAATGCAGTCTTTTGTGATGAAATTGTGTATCAACCACAAAACACCACACATTTTCCGCTCCAGCACACATACGCACACATACATAACTTATCGAGAGCAACAGAGCATCCAAATAGCCTTTATATTACTTTCATTAATGCAAGATTTTATAGTTTTGTTTTGTGAATTTAGGAATATAACCTCATGGGTAACTTGTTTTGGTCAAAACTATTACACGAAGAGAAGTGCAAAATCCATACAGGAACGATTTAGAATTTAAAATTTAATTGATATCACTGAGTGCGGCTGAAGATTGTAACTGAAATACTTCTTTTAACCATGTCTTGTAACTCTAAATTTAAATCATCATAGTAGATATCAAACCGTGTCGATCGACAACTGAGTTATAGAAAGGTTCTGAATAGGCCTGCCCGTACCAATCGATCCTCAATCAAATCGATTGCTCTGAAAAGCTCGAAAATAAACATTCCATTCGAGAACTCTATCGATTCGGTTCGTTATCGAAAGATTTTGAATCGGCCAACAGCACATATCGGCAGAAAAGTGAAACGTAACGAGAAGGTCTACGTATATCGTCTCGCTTTTATAGCTCTGTAGCTATAAGCTCCAGAGATCTAACCCAGGTAGGAATTTTACGTCATTCGTCGCATTAAGGTCAGTCACAGACGTAACAGATGTCCTGACGTGACGTCTATGTAACGTTCGTTGAGACGTCAAAATGTCACGGGCACATGACGTCATATTGTGCCGTCAGTGGGACCTATGAATCAGGTAACAAAAAAAAAACAAAAAATGACTAATATGCGACGTCCAGGTGACGTATATAATACCAACAAAATTAAATGTCCATTTCTTGTACATATATACTGGTCTGTGATGATAGATATATTGCTGCTGTTTCATTATGCAGGGAAACAGTTGTCCAATATTAGCACAAATATTTTAAAACAACTCCTTACACTACCTAAATAATTTATTTACACAAACCTTTGTTTTTTTTGTAAGTATTGTTCAATACTTTAAACCGTACGCCCTATGTACTAATATTTCTTTCACGACCTGGATGACTGGTAGATAATGCTGCTTAACATTAAGTCCTACCTTATACACTATTTTTGTGCAAAATAATTTAATAAATAAATAAACATAACAACAACAATTCCTTACACTTCCTCCTCTGAACTATAATGCATTTATTCTCTTTGCTATAATGTTTTGTATAAAGGTTATATATTGAAGTACCATTTTGTCTATAGTCTTATTCTGTTTATCGTAAGGAGGTTTAATTACGCTTACTGTTAAAAGGTTTAACGCCAGTAAGGGTAATTCAACCTCCTTTGGTTTACAAATCCGGGTGGGAAGTAAGCGTAATTCAACCTCTTTTGGTTTAAATATATATATATATATATATATATATATATATAAATATATTTTTTCACCCATTGAGCAGGCAACAAGGCCAGTAAAACATTGTAGGAAGGATATGAAATTTCAATTTCATGATTAAAATTAAATAATTTTTTTCACCCATTGAGCAGGCAACAAGGCCAGTAAAACATTGTAGGAAGGATATGAAATTTCAATTTCATGATTTTTTAAATTGATTTTTTAACCAAGCTTTACCTAGCTTACTTGTTATATTGAAAAAAACGTAGAAAAATTATTACTTTAGTTCTGTAGTAATGATATTTCAAGACGCTGCAAGATTTATCGCATAAAATTTCACCCTTGTTCTTTATATAATGGGTGAAAATTGAAAATAATTTTTATCCCGAAAAAATAACGGGTTCAAAATTCTGTACAATGAAGATATTTGGTAATATATTTTTGGAGTCTTTTTGTTTTGGTTCTTTTATTTGTACTGAAGCTAAAACTTTTTTTTTTCAATTTAGTCTATTGTATGTCTGTCTGTCTGTATCTTGGAAGCGCTTCACGCCGAAACTACTGGATGAATTCAAATGAAAATTGGCATGATTTGAGTTCATACTACGAGGTAGGACATTGGATACTTTTCATACTGGTAAATGAAAGGGTCCCCGCAGGATAGGGGTATTTTATTTGAAGTTGGTAGTCATGTTTTACGGTTTATAGTTACTTCCGAAGTTCTCATCTAAGATACTCAAGCAATATTACTTCAAATTTCAAATACCTAGGTCCACCGGTTTAGGCTGGGCGTTGTCTGTCAGTCAGTCAGTCAGTCAGTAGGTATGTCACGGTTTTGTTTATTACATGATAAAACCATATTTTTATTATTCTGCTCAAAAGTGAACGGCATCTATACTTATTATAAAGCTGTAAGTACCAAAAAATTTTAAAAAGGAATATCTAAACAAAGCTACTGAAATAGAATAAATCAATTTTTTTAATTCGTGTCTGTCTGTTAGTCTGTTCACGCAAAAACTACTAGACCGATTGCGATTGTGATGCGGTTTAACTGTTGGATAGCTTAGGGTTTGACTTAAAACTGGTGTACCTATTATCTCAATCTGATGAGTAGATGCCGAGCAATCGAAAAAACTTTTTGACGGCTGAAGGAATTTTGTTTCAATGTTGGTATATTGGTGGTTACTATTCCAAAATAGTAATAAAGTTCTATTAACCTAGAGAAATGGCAACGCGTGCGAAGCCGTGGGTACAGCTAGTCAATAATAAATAGCTAGGTTTTTTTTCCGTAAGAGAAGAATAAAGTCTTATTCTTGCCTATACTCAACAAAATGGGCAATTGCCTGCTGTTAATGATAATTTGAGCCATTTTTTTTGATGATTGAGTTAGGTAAGTAGGTACCAGGTAATATATTTTATGATGATAACCTAGAAGAGTTTATTTTCTTACACATGTTTAAGAAATAAAACTAGAAAGTTAATTTAACAAAATTTATTGTTACAATAACCTATTATATTAACAAAATTAAATAAAGGGGGTTATAGAAACATTTCAGTGCAACAAAGGCATACGTGTGGCGTATTTAAATACTTCCTGAGGTAGTTAATAATAAAGAATTTTATTCCGAAACTAGACAGCAAATTTCAATGTTTTTCTTGACTTATTAATATAGTCTTCATCTTTAAAATGTAGACTACATACCTACTTCTGACGACTTCGCGACTTTCCCAGGTATCCTTCCACGTCTCAGCTATATTTTTACCCTTAGGAATCCTAGAAGCATAAGTAAGTACAATCAGTTATGTTCGATCAGCTTAATATATTCATTAAAATATATTAAATTAAAAAAAGTGGGGCTGTGTCGGGTGCACGGCCGTTTGTTTGTCGTGAAACGTCTACGCCAGGTACAAATTGCGAGCTATACCGAATTGCCCCACCTATCCTTATACATCTCTACCAATCCCCAACTACCCCTTCCCAAACCCAACTCTACCTATCCACCCCAACAAATTGTATCCTAAAAAAAAAAAAAAAAATTTTGCTTACTTCCGCCAAAACTGTAAGTCAGACAAATGATAAATGGTAAAATTAACACAAGTAAAACCCCACGCTAAAAAAAACCCTACCCCAGATTGAACTAATGAAAAATATAAATGAAAGAAAAGCTAAGGCCTGGAGGCCAGAAAAAACACTTATATACAAATAATATATATAACTATATATACACAATAAACAACCCCCAAGCTAAACAAACCCTACCCAAATACAAGTATCGAAACACTTATATATTCATGTACATATAATATAAAAACACAATAAAAAACATATACCTCGATCCAAATACCAAACGTCTGACATCAATACGACACGTGTTTCGCCTCTGCACGAGGCATCTTCGGGTGATGTTGACTCGTCGAATGCTGGACTGAGAGTGCCTAAGCAATGGCAATTAAATTCTATCCTCTTACAGATTTACGTTTTACCTCTTCCGTATTCTGGTCCTAAAATTTTTGACAGCTGTCAAACGAAATGAAGATCTCGATGAGATCTATCCTATAAGTAATGAAACTACTAGTCTAGGAACAATAGTTTTAGAATTATAGCCCTTTTAAGTTTGACAACTGTCATCTAAAAAGAAGATATCAATGAGACCTATCACTTCTGTAAAAAAACTACTAGTCTAGGGGCGCGTTCACTTACACGTTCGAGGACGCACGGAACATCCGCGCGATTGCTCTAAATCGTTAACGACATCGTCGGACGTACGCCTGGGTCTTCCGAAAAATAGTAGGGGAGCGAAGGAATAGTATGAAACTGACACTTCACAGTTGTCAGTTCTATGTGGACGTTAACTAACTCTGGGTGATCGAGTGATATTCGCACGGGTGATCCGTACGTCCTCGAGCGTAGTAAGTTAACCTGTAAAGAAACTACTAGTCAAGGGGTGCGTTCACTTACTACGCTTGAGGACGCACGGATCACCTGCGCGATCACTCGAAATCGTTCAAGTCATCGTCGATCGTACGCACGACTCACGAGTCACCTGAAAAATAGTAGGGGGAGGTGGGAGGGAGGGGAGGGGGAAGGGAGGGGGAAGTAATAGTATGCAACTGACACTTGGCAGCTGTCAGTTCTAGGTAGACGCTCAAAATCGTACACTAACTTAGGATGATCGAGCGATATTCGCTCGGGTGATTCGAGCTAGTAAGTGAAAGCACCCTACGATATCAACTATCAAATGTCAAAATATAGGTAAATACCGGTGGCCCTATTACAGAACTTGGCTTCAATCAGATTGTCACTTTTTTCATAGGAAAATCGACTCTATCGCAAAGCATTATTGAATTTGACGGCTTGAAACCGTCATGATCAACATTATTCGTGATCGCTTTTTAGCGATAAGACCGCCCATTGTCCCATTTATTTTGTATAAATGTTTTAGTTATTATTGTATTTTTTGTTCTATGTGGTGTACAATAAAGAGTTATCTATCTATCTATCTATTACGTAATCGCACTGCGGGAGCCCGACCACATAACTTAGCTTCAATCGGATTGTCAGTATCGATATCACTAATGCCTTGCGATAGATTTGAAATTGCTATGAAAAAAGTGATAATCCGATTGTAACCAAGTTCTGCAATCGGGCCGTAGGGCCCCGACCACAGAACTTGGCTTCCATCAGATTGTCACTTTTTTCATAGCAAAATCGACTCTATCGCAAAGCATTAATGAATTTGACGGCTTGAAACCGATATGATCAACATTGCGTAAAAGCACTGCTGATGGGGATGATGATGAGTTGTTCATAAATATAGGTTCAGTGAGTGTCGATTTGAATGGATATAAATAAACCCACCTTTTTTTTTTAAACAAGAACTTTATAATTAAGTGGTAATTTTTATGGCTAACATTATTACGTTTATATCCTCCATCGACCACATGCGTTGATTTGATGTAAGAACATACTGATGCAAGTACAATCGACACAGACTTACAACGCCAGAAATACTGGACACCCTATTCCATTGCTATTTTAAAAACTTGTAAAGAGCTCACCTGTGGAAAATTATGTCACAATCACGATACCATTCATTTTTGTAAGTATTTACGCAGCAAAAATACACCATTTTATATAATTTTACTGATAGATTAAGCTGGAAACACGAAAAGTACACCAGTCACAGTATATCTACAATAATACGCCAAGCAGCCCTAGATGCTAACGTTTTAATCCGCAAACATTATTTTCTGCCAATTTTGACGGGGGACGAGGTAAACACGCATTGCAAACGCGCAAATAAAAATCTTATTCATGTAAACGCACACTAAAACGATCTCGCAAACCATCATAAAATACGCACACAATTATAAAATACAGCATAGTTACGCAGTGCTTAGACGCACACTATGATAATCTCTAGTGATGGGCATTCAAAAAGACCGGTAACCTGGAATGATAAATGAATGAATGAATGACATGAACGTGGTTTTACTAAATACTTATGTCTAACGTTTCGTAGAAGATTTAAAATGAAGCTTTTATTTTATCGAGATGAAAATATATAGCTATTTATAATTTGAGTAAATTTGTACTAAACTTGTATGTACTACTTTGTGAGCAAATTTTCGCTACTTGGTGAATATAATTATTTGAACAGCGTGTTTTTGAATTAATTTAAACCTTCACGTGGGCAGCTTCCCTATCTGATACTCAAGAACTTTTATTCTTTGACATTATATACTTCGGCGCTTTTTTCCTTGAAATTAATGATAAAAAAATGACACGGTATGGCTATAATTACAAATCTTTGAAGTCAAGTACCTATAGGACAAAATACCTAGAGGAAGCTCTAACAATCCACACCACTATATAAAAGTGAAAAGTTGTCTGTTTGTTTGGGTAGTTTTAACGCGATAACGGTTGAACGGATTTTGATGAAATTTGGTATGGATATAGCTAAAACCCACTCCTGGAGATACATTGGAATAAAACATAAGTTTCCACGGAAAATAGTAAGTTTCCACGGAAAATAGTAAGTTTCCACGAGAAAACTGGAAAATATTGATTACTCGCTGTAAGGAACGGGTACCATGGAAACGAAATAATAACAAGTCTGTCAAAAAGCATCAAGAGCGTTGGTGCCAAAGAGAATACAATAAGTTGGTGCTATACTTTTGCATTGGTTTTCAATATCCTAGAAGAACACGGGATGTTTTTTAAGCGATTTTATACTGTAGTCCGCGCAGATGAAGTCACGGGCGAAAGCTATGATTTTATCTTTTTAAAATATTTGGAAAATAAATTTAAGCTTTAAATTGTTTTTTTTTAAGACGTGTAAATACTTATTTTTAAATTCATGGATCAAATGTTAAGTACAATCTAAGGTTAACCCACGAAAGGTTTTTCGTTAATTTAAAAACACGCTGTAAGTAAATAAACTTACATTACTTTATTTAGTACTCATTTCACACATAATTGCTTGGACAATCATTTTTACCCAGATCAGAAATATTTATCTCTTCTGTAACAGTAATTCATAAAATAAAAGAATTGAATATAGTTTGTTATCATTTAATAGCAGTACTTTATTATATTACAAGAAAATATATTTGGGGTTTCGATTAACCTGTCATCTATCGGTATCCCGTACGAGTTTATTGTTTGCAAATTTTGCAAAAATAAACAAAGAAAAATTAAAAACAAACACTATTTCCGTTTTTTTTGGTTCATATGCCTTCCTCAAATACAGATTTTGTGTATGACAAACCTTTTAATCATTCTATATTTAAAAAATAGCTCAAGTACTCCAAAAACGCACTCGTCCACAGGTTAATAGTTCAGAATTATTTAAACTATTAACTTAATACCAAACGTTGTGTTGTGTCCCGAACTTAAATAACATGAACTTTAATAGAAACCCTGAACTCATTTTTCACCCTCTTAATCCAACCCATTCGTAACATCCGTTCGTAATTGTCGCCTACAGCCAGGCAAAATGATACTGACAGGCAAAATTTCAGCGTTGTGTTTACAGAGTGAATGGCATATCGCTATTTAAATGTAGATTAAAACACTTTTAATACTGACTGAAAAATAATCTGTTAGGTACTAACACTCCTAATTTTGAGATAATTTAACGTTCATTCCATCATTCGTTCAATCAATTTCACTCAATTTGTCCCCGCACTACGCCTTCTACCAAGACGATGGCGTCGTAAAACTGTCGCTAATCTTTCGCAACTGGTAGTTCATTTGAATCAAAATTATACAAAATTACAAGCACAATTCACATAAATAACACTTACTTGTGATACAAAATACCATGATCCCGTAAGTTTGATGTTGCTGATCGCCTTCTACACAAAAATACCGCACAATGGCCGCGGTCGTGAGTGAAATAGTTTTATATAACGTGAATGGTCAAGTCGTGCCATATGGCCAGCAGAAGGGTACGCCTTGCATTCACATCTCCATTGGATATATGCTCGAAGCAAGCAGCCATAATAATTTTATTGTTTATTCAACAGTGTGTCCACTTAAAGACAACGATATACTACTACCTATATGTTATTAATTTGGTATGTATTATTATGTATCTTATTTGCAATTTTCTAGTAAAAAATTAAATCCATGTAAAATTAAAATTGATTAAAGATATTAGTGTATTTACAAAGTAAAATATACATTTCTTCCAAACACTACCAAAAAGAATTTCACTAAGCTACGGCAACATGCTAGACAAGGACAAACTACTACTTTTGCGCTATCTCATCCCGCTTGATGTTCTACTTTGACATTCATGTCAGCCTTTAGAAGTCCACTGCTGAACATAGGCCTGCCCCAAAGAGCGCCATGACGAGCGATCCTGTGCCACCTCCATCCACCGACTTCCTGCGATGGCTACAATGTCGTCGGTCCATCGTGTGGGTGGTTCCCCCCACACTTCGCTTGCTTGTTCGTGGTCGCCATTCGAGAACCTTGATTCCCCAGCGGTTGTCGGTTCTGCGAACTATATGGCCTGCCTATTGCCATTTCAACTTGCAAACTCTGAGAGCTATGTCGGTAAACTTAGTTCTTCTACGGATTTCTTCATTTCTGATTCTATCACGTAGTGAAACACCGAGCATAGCTCTCTCCATTGCACGCTGCGCAACTCTGAGCTTTTGTATGAGACCAATAGTTAGCGACCATAATACATGTGAGTAGGTTGAACCTCGGACCACGGTCCAAAGTACAACGGCTTGCGGATGGCCAAGTTCCAACACCCCTATACATAAATGATTATAAAATGTCATAAAAAAAGTTTATGTTATCCATGTCGCAAACAAATCATATTACAACATTGTAAGCAGCATAAAACACCTTATAGTATTATTAGGTGTTCTGGGGCCTGACCACAGAACTTGGCTTCAATCAGATTGTCACATTTTTCATAGCAATTTCGACTCTATCGCAAGGCACTAATGAATTTGACGGCTTGTAACCGATATGATCAACACTGAGTAATAGCACTGCAGATGTAAGCAAAAAAATACAATTACAAAAGTTGGCATATCAGTTCGTAGTAGTGAATAAAAAAAACACCTCAATGGGACAAACACAATATTGATGATTATTGGTTACGTTACGTCTTTTCAGAAAACGCCATGTGTGGCGACCTTAACCACCACATTGAAAGCGCCATCTAGTCTCATACCAAGCGAACTAAATCACACCAATCACAGATGGTGCAAGAGTACACTATAAAGCCTGCATCGCGCAAAACGATATGTTCGCCGCGAATTAGAATATGTAGAATTTCCAACGAGGAACAGTCGGACAGCTGTCCCCGGGCCAACAACACCTGGCTCGGTCAGAAGTACTTCCCGTAATAATGGAGAAGCTTCAACAAGTGGATATCTATACCTATAGACCTACCTACTTACCAACCTATCCCACACCATGAAAACGAGATGTCTTTACAAAAATTCGAATCCACAAGCCTCGCTCGATCTACGGCATTTAATAAAGCAAATGTCAAAACAACATTCGATAATTACAAAGCAGCACTGGCTAAATATCCAAACCTAAGCTACTGACATTTGGAATTTAGACGAGCCAGGGTACATCCACTTTGACTGTGCCACAATAAATCTTGGCTCCAAAAGGTAAACAGATAGGTGCTATGACGTGCGCCAAAAAAAGCACCACTTTGACGATGATAGCTGCTATAAATGCGTAAATTTTAAGATCCACATACTAACAGGTGCTCCTGAAGGAACTAATGGAGATGCAAATCCTTCAGGACGGTCAAAAGAAGCGATATTTTTAAGTTCTTTAAACATTTCATTGATTATGTAAAACCATCCAAAGACCATCAAGTCATTTTGCTGTTAGAAACCACGAGAGCCACATTCAAATAGCCGCAATAGAGCTGACAAGAGCAAAAGGCGTCATTCTTGTTACATTTCATTCACATACGAGTCACAAACTTCAGCCTTTGGATAAGTCTTAGGACCAGTCAAAAAAGTATTTCAATACTGCAGCGAATGAATTGATGTTGACACCTGGCCACGTTGGTAAGCCTCTGACAATATATGACATAGCTGGTCTAGTAGGAAAAGCTTTTCCACAAGCTTTTACGCCATCAAATATAACTCAAGGCTTCAGGAGCACCGGCTATCATCTACTTAATGAAAACATATTTGATGATCATGATTTCTTGCCATCTACTGTCACTTATCGCCCTTTTTTTGAATGCTAAAATGAACAGTATTCCATTCTTGAAGAGTGTGATTGTTTCAAAAAGAGTGTTTTCGACGACGCAACTCAAGCTTTCATCGAAGTTCGCGATATTTTAATGCAAGAAAGTTGACCAACTCGCTCACAAATTGTGCCTCCAACCATAATTAAACTGTACGTACCTAAAAGCTGAAGATAAATTAGTAAGGATAGACAGAAGGGAAAATATTAACTGAAAATCCATAGAAAATTAGAAAAAAAATAAACTGACAAAATAGGATAAGAATACAAAAAAGGTCAAAAGATGGATAAAACGATTAAAGTTAAGAGGAAAGTTCTAAGAAGAGTTAGACACGACAGAAGATGAAACTGAAAAGGTTTCTCTTCGCGATTCGGATGCTAGTGAGGGGTTCACTTCTGAGGAAGTAAAGATGACATCCTGATTGCAAATTGCAATACTGGTGACGTCGTTATTTTTAATTACGAAGGCGAATACTTTGTTGGCAAAATAGAATCTGTCAAAACTGAGGGGGCTCTGATTAAATCCATGCAAAAGTCGTTAAAAAATTGGGAGTGGCCTGTAAAGCAAGATTTGAATTTTTATCCGTGGTTAGACATTAAAGAAAAAATATAACATCTGAAAAGGGGATTTTTGCTGTTCCTGCGATGGACAAATATTGGGACTTTGTAGATTAAATAAAGCCGTCGTGTTACACGTTACGATATAATGTAGAAAACTCATTTTTGTTTAACTATTTTAAAATAACTAAGTCTGGATGTGATTGTGATTTTAGGGAAAAAAAATTAAGACTGCTGTTATAGTTGTTAAAATATAACATATGATGTTATGTTTGTTTTTTTTATATTATAACTAATATATTAACGTTAAAAATAACGAAAATAACAAAATAATGTTAATTTCAACTAATCACTAAGGTGTTTTAACTGAAAAAGACTGTATAAAACTGTGTGTAGTTAATGAAAGCGGCATAGAGAACTGTTGAAATAAATAAATAGTGTTCTTTATTAGTTTGTAAGCTTGTGAATGGTTAAGTCATAATGTTTGTTGAGTACTTTGCTAAATTAAAAATCATGATTGATTGCCTAAACTTTTTTTTTTAGTCAACCAGTTGAATCATTAAAAAAAACATACTTATGTTTTTTTTTAATGATTCATCTGGTTGACTAAGATACAACATGGACCCCTCCATAGGTACATCACCTCTTTTGTACCACAGTACATAATTATAGTCCTTATATGCAATGTGGTTGTACCTTGGACCGAAAGCAACTTTTTTCTTAATCTTTATTTTTACTAAGACGACGTTTGTCTATGATTTTCACTAATTTATAATGAACTTAATAATTTTGTTAATTTTGTAAATAGTTACTTTGGTACTCGTTTTAATAATTTAAAAATGAAAAAAAAAGAAAAGAGAGCAAAAGAAAAAAAGAACTCTAATTAGAAAAATGAAGAAAACTGGCAAGAAAATGAAAAACCTGACACTGGCAAATACACGAGAAGTGTGACGCCAAATCTTCGAACGAGGAAAAGAAAAAAAAAAACTTAATAATTTCACTTTACGGTACAATTTAGTTTAGGACAATCACTGTCACCGTTCCTTGATAAATATTTTTTGAAAAATGGTATCTGCCTATCAAATCAATTTCAATCGCCCCCTCAGGGTATTATGGCGTGGCCTATTTTGGCACCGCACTTAAATTTTTACTGTTTTTTGTTCCTATTCTTGTTTTTTTTTGTGTGTTTTGTGTCAAATAAATGTTTATTTCTTTCTATCATTATATGTCCAAAGTACAACAGGTTCCTCTACTTATTTTCAAATTTGATTCCGTCTCAATAATAAAAATCCAATTACCAAAAGGGTTTGGTAGTAGTGCAGAATAGAACTAAAATTTTATACGAGTATCTTTGAGTTTGGCGAAAGCGGTTCCAATACCAATGTAGGTAGTGTACCCTACCTACCTACCTACCACTTCCACTTGTTTTTTCGATTCCGTGCTTGGATAGAAAAAATATGTTAAAATTTGGTTCCCTCGATCACATTTTTGGGTACGACTACAAATTGAGGAATAATCATTAGTTTTATTTTCTGAGAATATATTTGAATGTTGGGGCTAGCTAGGGCGCATTACAAATTATTACCAGTAGTTGCAGTGGTCTTTCTAATCTTAAAAAAACATACTTTTTTGTCAAACTTTGTGATAAGTAGGTAGTACCCAATAATTTATTTTTAAAAAGGACGCTTTGGCTGGCCAATATTTAAAAAAACATGCGTACGCAGATTCTAGAATAGACGACTATTTCCGATTCGTTCACAAATTGAAAATGATCGATGATTCAGTCTAATAGCCGTAACGGACGTGCCGACTGTGTGATTCCCCCCCCCACACCACCTAACCTACTTCGGCTATCGACCAATCTGCCCCCTGATTCAGAACTTTTCTGAATCGGGGAGCAGACTACCGCGATATTAGTAGTGACATTGCTAAATATTTTTTCTGCGATTATGTTAGGTCTAAGATCATCTGATTAGTCGATATCCGAAGAAGATACTCAGTCTTATAATTCGTGTAATACAACCCTGCGTTCGAGATGATGAGATGGCGTTGTGGGCCATTTCGAATTGTACATTTTTAACAAGCCGTTTACTGTGAACATTTTCAACACTTTTGTAATTTTCGCAACATTTGACACTACCGATCCTTTCCAAACTGAATGAAAAACTACCATATCCCTCACCGAATAAAGTCGATTTTCCTATGTCAACATGTAATCGAAACTTGCAAAACGAACGGTGATCGAAAACGTTCAGAACGCTAATTTTGCCCACAAATGGCCAAAGGGAACGCCAATTGTGATCATATTTAGCGTTTTTAACAGTTATTTTCGCCAATTGTTACACAACGGCCCCCAAGTCAGAGCATCAGTGGCCCAATTACAGGACTTGGCTACAATCGGATTATCACTTTTTTCATAGCAAATTCGACTCTATCGCAAGGCATTAGTGGTTGCGATATTGAGAATTCGATTGAAGCCAAGTTATGTAATTGGTTGACAGACTGACAGTGACAGACAACCAATAAATGGCTGTGTTCACTTACACCCTCGAATCATCCGTGCGATTATCGCTCGATCATCCGGAGATCGTGAACGACTTTGGACGTCCACATACAACTGACAACTGTCAAGTGTCAGTTTCATACTATTCCTCCCCTCCACTACTATTTTTCGGATGACCCAGGCGAACGCCCGGACGACGCCGTGAACGATTTCGAGTGTACGCGGGGGTGATCCGTGCGTCCTCGAACGTTTATGTGAACGGGCCCATTGTTTAAATTTCTGAACGCAAGTTTGTTTTGTTATTTTCTTTCTATCAGTTGTTCTTCGGTGCGTGTTTTTTAATGAAAAACGAATAATTTTTGCATTTTAGACTTCTCAAAATGAGTCGGCGTAAACGTTCAAAGGTAAATCTAGTTGTTTGGGTATAAATCTTTACGTAAATAGTGAGTTTTGGGATGTAGAATTGTAAGGTTATGTTTATTGATTTGAAGGTGGAAAACCGCGAATTGGACGAAAAGTTGAAGCAGGATGATTCTGAATCTGACCAGTCGGAAAAGAGTAAGGTCACCGCGTCTAGCCCTACGTCGGCAGCTGGTCGAAGAGAGTCGGCCGGGAGCCGTACAGCCGACGTAAAAGATACCAAAAAAGAGGAGAAAGTCGTCCTAGAAGAATCAAAACCGGATGATATCGAGGAAGTTAATTACAAAGAAATGCTCAACAGGTAAACAGACTAAATCTTGAGATACTGAGATACCTGTATCTCTTCTCGACTTCATGACAATGTTTCAACCAGTGTGGCTAGTGATGGGCTGCTTTGATTTAAACATTGTGGTGACTGGATATGCCATCCATGACTTAAGATGCAGTCAAGTTGCTTCGGGTGTGCTGGATCATTTATTTATGGATTTAGAATCATTCAAAACTTATTATAAATGGCTAGCACTCATGGATTATTGTGTCCAAAAACTTGATTGTGAGGATTGGCATGGGTTATTCCCATTCTCCCCACCAGCTTTGTCCCACTAGTAGGGAGAATGGAAAAAAAAGAAGTATTATCTTTGTCCCCACTATGGAATCCTTGATATCCTTGATATCTCCATATTTGCCCTTACTGAAAATAATGTTTGCTTCATATCAAGTCTAGTGGGACATTATTAGTGATGCAACGAATACGAATATTCGTATTCGCCGAATAGTAGACATTTACCGAATATTCGTATTTGGCGAATACTAATACGAATATTTAAAAACTAATATTTTACGTACAAACGCAACTCTAATTACTGGCAGACTTGAAAAACGCGCGTGTAAAAATACGCACGTGTGCAGAGGGCCTTAACCGCAACGACGACGCAACGGGGGACTCCCCGGCCATAGTTTGTACAGTACCGCAGCTCCGGGAGTTTCCCTATCATTACAATTACGAACCATTGATTGATTCATTCATTTCTTTCACTTCATTTGTTAGTCGAAAGCAGAAGTCAAGCAAGAGAGTATTGTTTTATTTATTTTCTGAGGTTGCTGCGAAGTAAAAGAAGTTAAAGTTGAATTGAAAATGTCTTCTCGTAAACGAGATCAAAGTGATATATGGAAACACTTCGATAAATTACCGAGTAAGTAGTTATATGGTCTGTATTTCTTTGGTATCAACAAAAGGTAGGATAGTAAGTAAGTAACTTAGACGAACGTTGGTAGTTAATGGCTGTGTCAATGTAGTACTAGACTTTGCCCGCGACTTCGTCCGCGCAGACATCGGTTTTACTTTCACATGTAATATTATAGTGGGATAGGATTTTAAATTGTGTTGTTTTTATTTTAGACAATGAAAGCAAAGCTAGATGCAGATATTGTGCTTGTGAATTGTCTCGGGGAGGGAAAAATGCATATATTAAAGGATTTACTACGACCGCACTGTGGACTCATGTGAAGAGATTTTACGAAAATGAGCTTGCTGCCAGTATAAGTACTGTAGACGAAACAAGCACTGAAGTTGAAGTAACTCCAGCAAAGAAACAAGTGTCCTTAAAGGAAATATGGGAAAAGCGAACTACGTATGAAACGGGTGATCCTCGGGCTGTCAAAATCACATATTTGATTGCTGAACAAGTTTGTCTAGACATGGAGCCCCTGAATTTGGTAAATAAACAGGGATACCGTCGTTTGCTCAGTGAACTAGCTCCAAGGTTTGTTTGCTTTTATTAAAATGCTATACATTTGTTCATTCATACATATCAGTGGGATTTTCTTTCAACTTTCACAAAACCCTTTTTAATTCCTGACTGCTATTTTTTTTACAGATATAATATTATATCTAGAACCCACCTTACAGAAAAAAACTGCCGGATATTAATGAACGTGTTAAAATAAAATTGAAGAAGCAGTTAACAAAGACCCCATATCTCTCTGTCACAACAGACCAGTGAAGCTTCCTCACAAGTCAATGATTTTATAAGTCTTACTGGACATGGTGTCAATGAAGATTTCCAGCTCAAATCTTATTGTCTGGAAGTGTTTCCCTTTGAAGGTGACTCACATTCAGGAGAAAATATTGCCCACAATATGCATATGATGTTTCTGGAATGGCAGCTATTGAATAAAGTTGCAGCAGTTGTAACGGACAACGCACGGAATATGGTTAAAGCAAATGATGAGCTTGATCTTAGTATTAAACATATTTCTTGTTTGGTACACAGCATCCAATTAGCGCTGAAAAAAAGTTTATTTGGTCAAGAACGCTTGACCGAAATGTTAACCACATGCAGGGGAGTAATAACTCATTTTAATCACTCAACCTCCGCACTCAAACAACTGAAAGATTCTCAACAAGCTAACAATATACCGAAACAAGTTTTGTTTCAAGATGTTGAAACTAGATGGGACTCAACATATCAGATGTTGAAGAGATTACATGAACAACGCATAGCGATTCAAGATGTTTTACCATCTCTACCAAATTGTCGTGATGAAATCACAGCAAGGCAATGTGCTCTTATGAGCCAAATCATTGATATTCTGGCCAATTTTGAAGAAGCTACTAAAGAGCTAAGCAAAGAATCAACGACGTTATCTCAAGCAATCCCAATAATACGAAGTCTAAAATCTTGCCTCAATAAAATTTCAAATGATCCTTCTTCTCATCCTGATGTAAATGATCTGGCAAACTCCCTATTCAGTGGACTTTCGAATAGATTTGCCTTTATGGAAAGTGATGAAACTTATCTATTAGCAACGATCCTTGACCCACGGTTCAAAACAAGGATTTTCAGCTCAACAGTGGTCGCTGAAACCGCTCGATCAGTTCTTAACGCTGCTTTTGATGGCAGAGATGCCGTAAGACCGACAAGACCTCCAGAAGAACCTCAACCGTCGACTAGTAGAGGAATTTGGCAAGTATGCCAAGAAATAATTGAAGAGGCTGAAATGGAAGAGCCAATTTCAATATTTTCTGGTGAGTATGAAAAAAGTTAGAAAAGTTATTAATAGGTAATAGGTACTCTTTGTCATCTACATAGTATACTAAAAGTTAAATTTAATTTAAAATGTCTTTTTACAGGGGATTCGCAAACTAAAAACGAAATAGATGCTTATCTAAAGCTCCCAAATTTATCGCCGACTGCTGATCCACTGGCCTTTTGGCGAGAAGATGTCCATTTTCCAAGTCTGAAAAAACTTGCCCAAAAATATTTTTCACTGAAGCTTTTTTCAACGGCTGGGAACATTCAGACTGAAAAAAGAAATCGCCTTAAACCAGAAAATCTACAAATTTTATGTTTTTTAAATAAAAATTTGCCTGTTGTACATTTTAATTATTAGAAGAATAGAAATTTATCAAATAAATTAGTCTTTTATTACCATGGCGAGATATTCGTATTCGTATTCGCCGAATAGTAGGTTTGATATCCGTATTCGTATTCGTAAAAGTACTATTCGTTGCATCACTAGACATTATACTATAGTAAATTTGGTTATTCGCTTTCTCCCCACTACTATGACAGGTGTATTTTTTTGATTCCATAGTGGGGACAAAGAGAACAGTTTTTCGATTATTACCATTCTCCCCACTGTCAAATAATATATTCCATAGTGGGGAGAAAGGCCATACATCTTTTTTTCCCCATTCTCCCCACTTGTGGGACAATGCTGGTGGGGAGAATGGGAATAACCCATTGGTATCAATACTAAATACAAGTAACGTAAATAATCTATGCAATACATACTACATAGTTACATAGTATGCATAACTGTTTATAAGTTTTCAATAATATATCAAGCTCACATTAGTTGCTCAATATTTTAAAATCATAGGGTTCAATAAAGTATTAAATGTCACTAGGTGAGGTTTCTGAAGATGATACACAAATCATACTGTTTTCTTGTTCATTGTTTTAATATTTAAATACCAAATATTCCAGCTTGGAAGGTGCTGCCTTTCAGTCCCGTCTGCCTTTTGACAAAATGTCATCTTTGGAAGCGGAATGTTTCTCTGACCTCCACGGGCCCTCTGCATTAGCTTTCATTCAGATAAGAAACCGTGTACTGAAGCTTTGGTTTGAAGATCCCAAGAAACAACTTACTCAGGAACATGCTGTGCACAGAATGGAGGTAAATGTTTTCTATTTAATAGCCAATCTTAATTTATCAACAAGTAATAGCATATTTTACAATGTGCGCATTCTATTCCTAACCCTTCAAAGTGAATATGTATCGTAGCAAATAGTGGGCTGATGGTATATTAGAAATAATGTTTGTTTGTAAAACTGAATCGCAACCCTATACATTTTTGTAACACCACAAATGATGATGATGATGATGAAAAGTATCCAAAGTGTTATTCCAGGACCAAAAGTATTTATAAACCACATTAAAATCTATTCATCTGTTTCAGCGCTATGCATCTGTTTGGTAACAAACATACATACACACATTTCACATTTTTAATAGTACGATTTATGTATGAGAAAGAAATTTTGAGCAAAAAGATTGAATGAAGTCAGGTCTTTGTTGAGATGGTATTTCGCACTGTTGGCTATTCTTTGTTCTCTTCCAAATATTTAAAAGTAATGTTGTGTGACTTACTGTTTGCAGCCTCCATACAATGGTGATCCAGCTCTGGTTATCAGGACCCATGCATTTTTAGAGCGACATGGTTTTATTAACTATGGCATTTATGAGCGAGTAACACCTATACCAACACCTCCGAAAGGGAAGCAGAGACCTAAAGTGATTATTATTGGTGCAGGTATGTGAAAAAAACAAAAATAAAAATTATTATAAAAGTGCGTGAGTGAGGTATCAAAATGAAGGTCTTTAATTGAGCATTTCAAATACCTAACATAATCCCTATAACTAAACAGTAGCAATTGTCTTGTAAGCTTCTTACAAAATTATCAATGTTAGATTATTAAAGTTAATGTAAATAATGTTGCAATTGAACTATTAAAGTAAAGTTAAAAATGTAAGTAAATAAAAAACATTAAAATTTATATAAATACTGGCTGCTCCCAGTGGTTTCACCCGCGTGCCTAAGGAACCGTGCATGTTTCCGGGATAAAAAGTAGCCTATGTGTTAATCTAGGGTATAAGATACCTCCATACCAAATTTCATCCAAATACATTCAGCCGTTAAGCGTGAAGAAGTAACAAACACACACACACACACACACACACACACGCACACACTACTTACTTACAAATAGCTTAGCTATCTGAAACTTTACTCCAGACTTCTGAAACTTCTTAGTAAGATTTTATAAATTTGTTTGATTGAATTCCAGGTGTATCTGGTTTGGCTGCAGCTCGCCAGCTGCAATCTTTCGGCTGTGAAGTAGTGATACTAGAAGGCAGGGACAGAGTTGGCGGCAGGATCTGCACTTACAGAAAAGGACCCTATGTTGCTGATTTAGGTGATACATTACTTGCATACTGTTTAATCGACACAACAAAAGGAGACGCTTCTATGTTCTACTATATTTTTTTTTATTTGAAGGAGTGATTTCGTGAGAAGGTACGGAAGTGTCTAACAGGAAGGCCGGGGAAGCGCGCACTATTTGATTTGACCAAAGAGTGCGCGCTGTTGCTTATTACAAAGGTGACATGTCAGATGTTACATCATATGCGACTACTGTAAGGCTCTCTCGTTTTTTTATATGTTTTAATCGATTTCTTCGTCAATTGCGCACTATTATTTGCATTATTTATTGTTTAATAAGGCATAGTTGTATGCCCTTTTAAACAAAAAAAAAACATAATAAAAAAGAAACTCTCGAGGTGGTCTCATTTTTATTTAATCAAAATTTGTTCCTTTATTTTTTATGAGGAGAATAAGGATGCAGGATTTCTGAACCGATTTGAATGATTCTTAGTTTATTTAAAAGGGAGGACTTTCATTGGAGTCCCACATAAAGAATTAACCTACAGTTTGTTACTCTAATCTATAATCTTAATAATATCTTTGAAAATTATCATGATTTTTATCATGATAAATATAGGTTGATAACTTTGATAAATATAATAGAAAGTATTTAATTTGCAACTTTTCAAATTGTCGTATTAAACGACTGTGTGTATCTGAACTTTCGCGCTATTTCTCTTCTATAGCGAGGGTTTCTCTGCGTCGTGTTTCATATTCAATCGTTTATTCATATTTGGTGAAAACAAAGTAGTTGAAGTTGATTTCTTAGTGAGACCTTAAAATCGTAAAAAGATACACACAAAAAAAGAAAAGATACAAAATATACATAGTAAATTGCAACTTAAATACAAGTAAAACTCGCAAGTCATTTGCGATTCTCGCTCTGGTGTACAGATAGCCAAAATCTAAAAATAGGACTGTACAGATCTTCGGACAGACACTTCAATATATCATGATCTGATTTACGTATCCTGTTCCAAAAGGATGCGATACGGGATCTTATAATAGCAAAGAAATCAGAAACCCGTGCATCAGCAAACATGCCCGATGTGCTGCAAAATCTTGGTTTCTTCATAAGGTTGCGAAATGCGTTATTATAGTGCACCCATAAGGTACTATATGCTTTTCTAGTGTACCTTGTCCAAAGCTGACATGTATATAAACTTATACAGTAAGCCTTGAACAAGGTATGTTTTACCTCGTGAGTACATTTGGCAAACCTCCGCGCGAGCATGTTACATCTGATGGACAGGCTCCTTCTTTCCCGCTCCATATCCATGTCATCCGACAAATCTTCGGTCATAATGTGACCAATATGTCAAATTAACTTGATGGTGTATAGTTTATTCTTCTAACGAAAATTGTGATAGACAGATTTACAAATACCAGTACCTACACAAGGATTGGTAAGTTTATATCTGTTTGATATTTATCGGATATTAAAATGATGATTATCGCGATAATTATCAAAAGACATAATTATCTTGATAATTTCATACCCTGGTGTTACTGTATAAAATTCATCAATATTGGTTTAGTAGTTTATTTTTGTATGTTCACCTATTTCTCCGTCAATTGCGGACCGATTTTGAAAATTCTTTATTTATTTGACGTGGTAGACTTCCACTGTGTTCCTTCCTATGTAAATTTCATCAGAATTGGAATTCAGTAGTTAGTAGTTTTAGTGAATCCATTTGAAGTCGATTTTTTGTATCATCCTCTTTTATTCATCACTCATAGTGAGTGGAGTAGTGGAGTCAGTTGTATTGTTACCATACGAGGCATCGGTCTACTCATGGGTATGCCAGAAATCTCCGACTTGTGGAGATTGTTAGACAACTCAGCAGCGTTGTGCGAACATAACTACGTTCCGGTTTCAATTTGAGAATGGAGGTCAAAGTTGGCAATGGGAGTCACCTGACTCCAATTTCCTACATAGATAAAAACGAGAAAAAAGACTACCCTGACAAAAAAGTAAAAGTGATAGTGGTAAAATGAGTATGAAATCACAATCTTAAACGCTTTATTCATTAGATATCACAAGCACAAAACTCGGTAGGTTGATCGTTACCTTCGGATTTGTCCACTTAAAAAATTAGATCCGAAGGGAACGAAAACTTTATACGACTGTCACTCTCCAGCGCGTGGCCAAAGAGAAAAATGGGGTTAACCGCGTGCGTTACCGGCACACAGCTAGCTTATGACATCACTGGAACCGCCATCTCGCGTATGGTTTTTGAATTATTTGAATGATCACCATTGCCAAATGACTCCCATTGCCTACATCTCCCCAAGGTACGAAGAATAGGTCGTGCAGAATCAATTGAAATTCGCACAACAAAAACATTATCATAACTCTCCTCGAGCTACTCGTCAAAAATATGGTGTATAAGGCAAAAATGATCCGCATGAAATTAGGAAGATTACTGTGGTATTCATTTTAATAAGTATTAATACAGAATATCACGAAGAGTTCTTGAAAGTTGAGTCAGTAAATTATGTTTTTTTTGTCACTGGAAAAAGTTTATTTTGAGTTTTCTGTAATAGGTACACGTCATTTGGTTTCGCGGACTTTTTTGTAGAACTTTGACCTTTTTTTTTTGAGAAGAACAATCCTTTCGTATGTAATTGCACTTACAATACGCAGCTTACGCAAAAGACCGCTACCGGGACGGTTGTTTTTCCGACTTTGTTGACAAAATTTGTCCTACATCGACTACATTTATCTATAAATCTGTGTATGTATATAAAAATCAATTGCTGTGCATTAGTCTCACAAAAACTCGAGAATGGCGCGACAGAATTAAATAAAAAAAAAAGTTGTGTTCGTAGTGTACAGAAGATAAGAATAAAAAAAAAATTCAATTTGAAATTTTATTGAAATGTAACAGGAGATAGTAAAAAAAGGGTTTTTATTGGAATTTTTAGTTATTAGGGGGGTGGGAAAGTTGCGGTAGAAGGAGGGGGGGTCATGGGTGAAGTGGGGCTCAATATTTGTACCCGTGAAAAGTCGCGGGGTGCAACTTGTACAAACTACTTAAGAAATATACGTTAAAACCTTCCACTTGAATCAACCCTACGTCTAGGTGAAAACCGGAACAAAATCGGTTAAATATTTTCTGTGATATTTTTGGACAGATAGACGCGTTCGGTGACTTTCTTTTATAGTATGTAGTGATAATAAATCTAGCAAATATTTACATTAGCGCCATCTGCTCTTGGCCCAACCGCCTTGTAGATTGAGATATTGCTGTTTTGCAACACGATTTCTAACCTGACACCAATTGCTCTTGATTCCAGGAGCCATGGTGGTAACTGGCCTGGGCGGTAACCCTGTGACTACCCTCTCTGTTCAAATGAATATGGAGCTGCACAAGATAAAACAGAAGTGCCCTCTCTATGAGGCGTCCGGCAACCAAGTGCCTAAACATAAGGATGAAATGGTTTGTTGCATTTAGTTTTGCTTCATTTCATATTGAGAAAGAAGCTACCTCAGTTTTTTTTCTAATCCAATGGAACTACTTAATAACTATATTTTAAAATACGAATTGTTCTACATTTGCACATCTGCTGACACTTAAAAAAAATTAGTTCAATGATGGTAAGCTACGATGTAGCCCTGGACAAGTATAGGCTGTTGATATTGATGTAGCCGAGGGTGGAGCACGTAGATCTATAAGATACCTATTGCACTGAACATGCAGTCAGTGCAATGACACAGCTGATAGTAGAACAACTGGATGGAGACCCTAGACTATTGGAGTGTTTTTGGCAAAGGTTTTTGGTGCAGTTTCCAGTCTCCAAACCAATCCTGTTAGCGAAATTTGAGGCCTTTGGTATCCGAGGAATCCCATTGAGTGGTTCATCAGCTATCTTACAGAAAAGAGGCAGGTGGTAAAAATTAAGAACAGCTTGAGTAATGAGAATGACGCTAGCATTAAATTTGGGGTGCTGCAAGGCAGCATACTTTGCCCTACGCTATTCTTAATATACATCAACGATTTGTGTTTACCTATGCTGATAATACATTTTTGCTCTTCGAGGGTAAAACTTGGAACCGCTAACAAAGGCCTTAAAGTTGTAGCAAACTGGCTCAGAAACAACCTTCTAACTGTTAATGTCGCCAAAACCAAATATTATGTTATTTACCTTGAATTCCAGTTCCTTGAAATACAGAACCCTGAACACACGAAGCATGTTTGACAACTCGTTTCAGTAATTTCTGTTTGCGATGAATCAAAAATCGATCTGAAGAAATTACTCCCGAAGCTTTTAAATATAAAAAAAAACTATAATGTTACAGGTTGAGCGCGAGTTCAACCGTCTGCTCGACGCCACGTCTTACCTCTCGCATCAAGTAGACTTCAACTATTACAATGATACTCCGGTCTCTCTCGGACAAGCGTTGGAATGGGTCATTAAGCTCCAACAGAAGAGTGTCAAACACAAGCAGGTGAGGCCATTATGACTGTATGGTCGTTGGTAAATAGGACGGCACGGCATGTTAGAGCTCACGCGTTTGAGTTTTGCTTTCTTAAGCCTGCTTGCCATTATTTGTTTCCGTTAAAAAAAAAAACAAATACTTGACCGATAACAACACCCGCTTTGTCTTTGCCTTTGCATGTCGGCTGTCGGTGGTTTCGTGGCTCGCGTACAGACGACCATACAAACGCATGGATTACCATATCGCAATGACAAATCTGTTGTCGTTATCGGTCAAATGAACAAAAATCCATTTAAACTCCGTCAGCCAGATTTAAAATGTTAACCTGAACTAATTTTTTACTCGACTGCCCAGGAAAAGAGTGTAAAGATTTCAGGGTTCATGTATGTTAGTATGTAAGGGAGTACAACTACCACCTCAGTACTCCAAGTCAACCTCACCTTCAACAACAGACGAGGCTCTGACGACCGAAAAATGGCGGTATAATCATTAAATTGGCATTTAAATTGGCGCAGTTAAATTCTACAGACCGGTGACGGGCAGCAGCGTCATCGGTGCAAGAAACTGTGCCCTGCGATCGCCAACCCGCCTGCCCAGCGTGGCGATTATGGGCATTACCACCCAATGATAAGCACAAACAAAATACGGAACCCAGTTCCCGGCAGCCCTGCTATTCTTGGCTACGGCGGCGGTCATGGTCACGGCAGAGCGGGGGGTGCTAAGAATCCCCAGGCTACGGAAGGCCGCCAAAACCGACTGACTATGGCTACGTATAACGGACGCACGTTACGGCTCGACGAACTCTGACGCAATTGGAAGAGGAGCTGGGGCACATGAGATGGTACATTCTGTGGTTATGTGAAGTCCGAAGAGAGGGAGAGGATACCGTAACCTTAGAGTCGGGCCATCTTATGTATTTCAGGGAAAGAGACCAGCAGAAGAAACAGCGGTGTCGGGTTTCTTGTCAATAAGGTCCTCTCTGACAACATTATAGAAATCTCCAGTGTTTCGAAGTTGGTGCGTATACCTGAATAACCTTGAGGCTATACACTTCAATGTTGTCATGGGAGACTTCAACGCTAAAGTGGGAGTGCAGACATGCAGAGAGTCGGTAGTAGGACAACATGGATTTGGCAGCAGAAATCACAAGGGGCAAATGCTAGTCAACTTCCTCGAGAAAGAAGGGCTGTTTTTAATGAACTCATTCTTTAAAAGCAGCCCCAACGGAAGTGGATGTGGCAAAGCCTCGATGGTGTGACGAAAAATGAGATCGACTTCATCATAGCGGACCAAAGGCGCATTGAAACATGTGCATTCAGACATGTCTCTGTGAACACTAGGTTTAAAACCGGGAGTGATCACCGACTTGTCTGAGGCACTCTGGATATTGATTGCAAGCTTGAATGTCTCCGTTTGATGAAGTCGACGCTCCGACCTAACCTGCTCCAAACCGTTGTTGGATCTGAAACATTCTAGTTGAAACTGGAGAACCGATTCGCTGCCTTGGAAAGCACAATTGACGTTGACATTGACAAGGAACTTGACGAAGTGGTGGGAATCCTGAGAGAAGAGGGAACGAAGTTCTGCGAGAAGCGGCGTACAGGCAGGAAATCAAAACTTTCGGTAGAGTCTCTGCAGCTCATTGAGAAACGACGCTGACCCAAGCTGGTAAGGCGAGACCTCCGACGCTCCAATACAAGCGCTATAGAAGAAGCGATAGAGTGAAATCGGGGGTCAAAAGTCTTCGTACAACAGCTTGGTCTAAGCCATCTGACGAAGTTGACCACATCAAGCGGGAAAGTTGTCGTTTCTAAACCGGAGATTCTCGCGGAAGTTGAAGATTTCTATGGCCGACTGTACGTGTCACACGCGTCGCAACCCGAACCCGATATCGAAGATACCAGGGCCACTCTGACCTGCCACTATACCGAAGAGCTGCCAGAAGTCAGCCTTGACGAAATCGAGATGGCTCTGAAACGCCTCAAAAATGGAAAAGCCCCGGGTGAGGACAGAATTACTACGGAGCTCCTAAAGGCAGGAGGTACTCCAACGCTTAAAGAGCTTCAGCGTATGTTTAATTCTGTTCTCTTCTCTGGGAGAACTCCAAAGGCATGGAACAAAAGTGTGGTCGTCCTATTTTTCAAAAAGGGTGACAAGACCCTTTTGAAAAACTATAGGCCCATTTTCCTCCTGAGCCATGTACAAGCTGTTTTCGAGAGTCATCACGAAACGTCTTGCGCGGAGATTCGATGAATTCCAGCCAACAGAGCAGGCTGGGTTTCGGGGAGGATACGGCACCATATACCACATCCATACAGTGCGGCAGATTATACAGAAGACAGAAGAGAATAATCATGCCCTGTGTCTGGCGTTTGTGGACTATGAGAAAGCCTTTGACTCTATCGAGACTTGGTCTGTTTTGGAGTCCCTGCAACGATGCCAAGTCGACTGGCGGTATATCCAAGTGTTGAGATGTCTGTATGATTCTGCAACTATGACCGTCCAAGTACAGAACCAGCAGACTAAGCATATCCCCCTGCATCGAGGTGTGAGACAAGGGGACGTTATTTCTCCGAAATTGTTCTCAAATGCATTGGAGGATATGTTTAAGACTGGACTGGAAAGGATGTGGCGTTAACATTAACGGTGAGTACATCTCACACTTGAGATTCGCAGATGACATCGTCGTTGTGGCAGAAACGTTGCAGGACTTGCAACACAACACACAACTGAAATACATAACACATCTTATGTTGGACAGCCTAGCTGATTCTTCTCAAAGCATTGGTCTCCGGATGAACTTGACAAAACAAAGGTTATGTTCAACGAACACGTTATTCCGGAACCAATTGCTGTTAAAGGAACTGCTGTCGAGGTTGTTCAGGAGTATGTTTATGTGGGGCAAACTTTGCAACTAAGTAAAAACAACTTCTAGAGAGAGACCCGCAAAAGAATACAGCTGGACTGGGCAGCATTTGCGAAACTTCGTCGAGTCTTCTCGTCGCCAATACCGCAAAGTTTGAAGACAAAAGTCTTCAACCAGTGTGTCCTACCTGTTATGACATACGGAGCCGAGTCGTGGATACTCACGGTACGACTAGTCCACCAATTTAAGGTCGCTCAGCGAGCTATGGAAAGGGCTATGCTTGGAGTTTCTCTGAAGGATCGTATCCGGAATGAGGTGATCCAGCAGAGAACCAAAGTTGTCGACATAGCCCTTAGGATTAGTAAGCTGAAGTGGCAGTGGGCTGGTCATATTTGTCAAAGGACTGATAACCTTTGGGGTAGACGTGTTCTTGAGTGGAGACCGCGGCGCGGTAAACGTAATGTGGAGCGCCCTCCAGCTAGGTGGAGCGACGATATACGCAAAGTGGCTGGCAGTTGGAAGAGAAGAGCCGAAGATCGGGCTCAGTGGCGTGCTTTGGGAGAGGCCTATGTCCAGCAGTGGACTGACACGGGCTGCTGATGATGATGATATGTGTGAGTTTCTTTTTCCACCATAACTTTTAAATGCCTGATCAGATTTGGATGTATGTATATCATTAGAATCCTTACTTCAACCCGAGTGACATAGGCAAATTTTTTTAAAGTTCGTTTTTTGGCTGTGCTATCTTGTTTTTTCTCTTACTTTGCATGATGTTTAATTGCGTTTATTTTTTGCTTTTATTTACGTCTATTTTGTTTTTCAGATCCAACATTTGAAAGCTGTCATAACGCTGCAAGATAAGCTTAAAAATAATGTTAACAAGTGAGTTTTTCTCTCCCTTTGTTCACTGGCAGTTCAGTGTGTTCTGACAATAGAAGAACAGCATTATTTTACTGTACGGGCTGTAGTGTCGACGGGTAGATCTCGTTAAATACTTAATATAAATTTATTAAAATGATGACTGTCTGTATGTTTGTTTTTACATTACTTAAAAACTAGTTGATCGAATGAAATGTGGATTTCACTATCCAATAGCTTAGAATTTGACTTTAAATTTGGTGTACTTTGCATCTCGACGAGAATCCGAGCAATCTATTTGACTGCTGAATGAATTTTGATGACCTTATATTGTATTTTATACGTAATTATGGTCCTGGAATATCATAGAATACTTTAATCACAGAAAAATGTACAAGCGGGGCCTAGCTGGTACAAAAATAAGAGTGCAATACATTTCAGAATGTCTGACATCCAAGAGCTCCTCAACTCGATGAAGGCAGAGAAAGACGCTTTGCTCGTAGAGAGAGACAAGGGTGCAGTGGGAGACGCGAGCGTGCTGCAAGAGTTCAACTTGCGCCGGCTCAACAGAGAGATGAACATACTGTGCAACGAGTATGACCAGCTGGTCTCGCAGAACGCTACCGTAGAGGACAAGTTGACGCATGTCGAGACTAATCCACCGAGGTGATCATTTACTTTCAATTGTTTATTTAACACTAGCTTCGGGTTTCTCTTTACTTGTACACGATTCTATTCGTGTTTTGATTGAAATTATTCAATCAAAACTTTTTTATTTTATTTTGACTTAATTATATATATATTTTTTTACGGGTTAGGCAATCGTTTGACCACGATCTCACCTGATGGAAAGCGATGATGTGGTCGAAGGTGTAGCACGCTTGCCTAGTAGATACCTATTCACTCTTGAATTGAACACACCAGGGTTATATTTTACCGGAAACACTGACGAGGGCAGGGCATTCCACTCCTTAGAAGTTCTTATAATAAATGAAGAAGCGTAACGCTTCATTCTTGTGCGAGGTATTTCAACCATAAAAGGATGGCGTTTTGCCGATCGTCTAGTCGTACGGTAATGGAAAGGTAATGGGGGAATCAGATTGTACAGTTCTTGTGCACACTCACAATTGTGCAATCTTTAGAATACCGCCAGGCTTGCGACCTCTCGTCGATGCGCCAGACATTGAAACTTACTCTTTACCAGATTGTCATCCCCAATGAGCCTTATCTCTCAATTGAATCCAAAGCCTCGAGGTGATACTTGGCAGAACAGTCCTAAAGGTGGCAGCAGTACTCCATACAAGATCGGATCTGTGCTTCATAAAGATTCAAAAGCTGTCCTGGCTTGAAGTACCGCCTAACCTTAGACAAAATACCAAGTTTCTTTGCAGCTACCTTTTCTTTGAATTCAATGTAAGACCCAAAATTCAGGTTCGATGCGAGTTCGACACCCAAAAGCCAATAATAGACATAAAGCCTCGCGGTTTTTTTGTGTGGGTAATGATGAGTACTATAGAAATATATAAAAAATAAATAAATAAACATGTAGTACATTATTTCATGTATCATCAATAGTTTTCGTAGCGCACGCCAAATAATGACTTTTATAGGCAAATTTGAGATATCTTGGGTTACATTATTGCAATTTTCGTAGGGATCTTTAATTTCTAGAAATATCAATTACAGCCCATGTTAGTTGCTGATAATGTAGCTTTCTACAGGTGAAAGAATTTTTTAAATCGGTTAATAATTTTTTGAGTTTATCCATTAGGTACAAAGAAACATACAAAAAAATACTAATCGTACTTCCGGGTACACTTGCTGGGCTTGTTGCTGGCCGGAGCTTGTGCTGATTTGGCAATCAACATCGCCGCTCGCTTGTTGCGGCTGTATCTGTTAATGTGCTTAGATCTCATCTTCTTACGACCGCCCAAGGTCACAGCGGTCGCCATGGACAAGTCCATGAAAGTTGCTGGCGGGGCACATAGTTTGGGTCCGAGATCCTCGCTGTTACTTTGCCTTCTCTGCTTAAAGTATGCCCGCGGTCCCGGCTTATTCGGTCTGGGATCTTCCGCCACTGGCTTCTGACCTCCAGAGTTCGTTTCCTTGCGCTCCTTCAGCTTGAGTATCCGCTTGAGTTTTAGTTTTTGCTTTTTACTGAGTTTACCCTCTGAGGCGTGAGCCCCATCGATGGTGGAGGCACAGGCACTTGAGGTTCCAGCCGATGACTGTTGCCCCACATTCCTTGCCCCTTTTTTACCTTTCGGTCTAACTTCCAGGCAGCCTCCTCTACAGCAGCAAAAGCCGCCTCGAGGTTCTTCACCCCCCCGTTCACCAGTTGGGAGGCCCCCACTGAGGGGAGTTTGAGGTGGATTTAGTTTATTTGCGAAGTTGTCCATACTTGTGTTGTTTAAAATTATTTACCTTCCTAGCTCCCCATCTTCGCATAGAAAAGGTATAGAACGGGTGTCCCAGGTGCCCACGAGCCCAACGCTGATACGTCCGCCGCCACGCCCAATCCATAAGCGCAGCCCAACGAACACCGCCGGCTGCAGACCCCATAGTCCTCCCATTCTTGCCAGGTAGAGCTGAAGGCTGCCACCTGTGCTGGATAGGTATGGATGGCTAGTCCAAACTCCCCCGTTTTGGTTGAAATCCACACCAAAGAGGAGTGTGGCGGAAAAGTGGTACTATACCCTGACCAACTCCCCACTCAGCACCACCACCAGGCACCAGGTTTGATTCATCCTACCATACAGGTGTAGGTACACAGTCAAGAACAAATGAAGCTTTCCAGTGGCGTAGCGTGAGTTTCTGGCGCCCGGGGCTGAAACTCACGCTACGCCACCACCTATTTTCTTTAATTTCAAATCTACTGATGCATCGAAATGATTAAAAGACGAGAGTGGAGCGATCGGAAATATGTTGAACCATATTGAAAAATCAAAACAAACGCGAGCGTAGCGAGCGCGAAATTTTTGAGATATTTGTATCAATGCTGCAATTAACTGATAATACCCAGAATCATATAATTAAATGTATGGACAAGCAAAAAAGACACGAACGAGCGAAGCGAGCGCGAAATTTGAGTTATTTCTATCAATATTTAATTTAAAATATAGTTCCGATTCCAAAAAATATATATGCACTGGAACGAGTAATAAAAAGCGCGAGCGCAGCGAGCACGAAAAATTTAGGTTTTTTGCTTTCAATTACAAAACGAAACATAATTCCTAATCATAGGAAAATAATGAAAAAACTATAATAGGTACTTATAAAGATCGCGAAAATGTTGAACTACTAATATCTGCATAGAAATTAAAAAAGTGACTAAAAAAAGAGCGATTTTTAACTGTAAAATGTTATTAATAAAAAAACAATTAAAGCTCTTGACAACTAAAACTAGTAAACAAAGTGTGGAGCCGTTTTGGCGAGAAGATGTTTTCGTACGTGAATATATTTTTAGATAGCTTTATTACTGTTTAGTGTATTTTTTCGAGGTTCTTTATGGTATAATAACTATAATACATTATGTCATTTATTGTAATAAGCTATTCACAAAAAATAAGTTTTGTTCGGCGAGTTCCCGCCTATATCTTTGGGTGCTGACATTAGAACTATTATAATGATTGCATATATTTTTTTTACTTACTTTAGAGAGGAAACATTATAAAAAAACGAGGGGATAAGAAACAAAATTAAAAAAAATGTGTTTATTTAAAGTAAAGGTATTTTTCGAATCAAGCAGCTGTAATTAATAAAATTATTATTTATGTGATATTATGATGATCCTTATTGATAATTTCAATGGCTTTCTAGAACAGAAACTCAAAACATTATAATAGTAAGCTTTCAGCAGAAAGATACGTAAATAGAGTACCCGGTACAACCCGGATAACTGCAGGTTACCGCGAACCCGTCACACACGTTTTAGGCGCGCGTTGGCTTGAACTTGTATAGGTTTTACAATAGACTGTACCAGAGCGGATGGCACTTTGAATGGAATGAAAGTCAAATGGAAAATAATCAGTCAAATGACTTGATTAGGACATACATTGGCTTCTCTGCATTTGGGTACCTTTTTTAATCTCTAGGGCCCCCCCTAGAGATTAAAAAAAAGGTCCCCCCTTGGCGACGCCCTTGCTAAAAGCTATTAGATAAAAACAACTTTAGATACAAGACATACATTAAAAAAAAAACGCCTGCCTGCCAAAAAATAAATTACGCCATTATATACCTTTTGTTGGAATGTGCTCATCAAGTCCTTCAATTTTATACCCATATTATATAACACGAAGTTTTTTCTTATTGTTTTGGAGCCATACCGCGGCCACACTGTTTTTTTTTTCAAAAAATGTTTTTTTTACTCGGAATGATGTAAGGATTCTAACGATACCCCATACATCCAAATCTGTTCAGGCGTTTAAAAGTTATGGTGGAATAAAGAAACTCACATACATGCAAACATACATGAACCCTGAAAACATTACACTCATTTTTTGGGCAGTAGTGTAATAAACAGGAATAAAATGCAGGGATGTGTTTGTTGCTTGTTTATTAGAATATTCGAACAAACGACCCGTTGCAGGAATAAATCTTCGCAATTTTGGCCATTCGAGCAAACGTACCTTTCGCAATTTTGACCATTCGCAGAAAAGACCCTTCGAGGATGTAAGCATTCGATGAATAGACTTCGAGGAATAGACATTCGCAAAACGACATTCGAAATTACGTACGTATCCCGTTTAAACCACACACGTCGGTTCTCTTTATGCACAGACTATACTTTATTTAAAAAGTCATATAGAAAATTTGATTGATTCCGATGTTGCGATATTGGACCCCTCAGTATCGGAATTGTTATATCGGAACTAATGTTCCGAGATTCCGGAGTTGCGATATTCCGAGATTCCGGGATTCATGCCCTATCACATACCAATGAACTGCGAAACGAACCCAACCCCCCCGAATGGAGGACCTATTTTGATGCGTATTTTTTTCACCTTCGATTTGCTGATGATATAGTCATCATGGCAGAAACCCTGGAACACCTAAGTACAATGCTCAGTGACTTTAATATCGTTTTCTAACAAGTGGGTCTTAAAATGAGCATGGGTAAGTTGAACATCAGTTCAAATGCCCATGTCACACCCGTGCCGGTTTATTTTGGGAACGGTATTATCGAAGCTGTTGATCACTATGTCTACTTAGGTCAGACGATCCAACTGGATAGATCCAACTTCGACAACGAGATCAACCGACGAATCCAACTCCAATGGGTAGCGTTCGAGAAATTTCACTATATCTTCTCGTCGCAGATACTGCAGAGCCTCAAGATGAAAGTTTATTATCAGTGTGTGTTGCCAGCGATGACATACGGCACTGAGACGTGGTCGCTAACTTTTGGTGAGCTATGCTCGGTGTTTCACTACGTGATAGAATCCGAAATGAAGAAATCCGTAGAAGAACCAAGGTTACCGACATAGCTCTCAGACTTTTACAAGTTGAAGTGGCAACGGGCAGGCTATAGATTTCCCAGAACGGACAACTGCTGGGGAATAAAGGTTCCGTAGGGAGACCCCCCCACACTATGGACCAACGACATTTTACCCATCACAGGAAGTCGGTGGATGGAGGTGGCACAAGATTGCTCGTCATGGTGCTCTTTGGGGGAGGCCTATGTTCAGCAGTGGAATTCTAAAGGCTGACATGACGATGATGATAAAAAAAAACTTCACCTTTCATAAATAACACATAGATAAAGAGCAGGTACACTACATTCACACACACGAGATAATCTAAGCAACACCTTATCTATAATTAACCTTTAAGCAGCATTTAAAAACAAAATCAACAAAAAAAAAGTGTTTCGTATCGTATCGTAAATCACACAAAATAAGTCATATTTTGTCTTAAAATAAAGAGTATTTCTTTATCAAGGTAACTTTGAAAAACAGAAAAAAGACGATTCCTAATCAAATCAGAGGAGAAATGGTGCAAATTTATTATTAAGGAACTCTGTCAAGTTGTAAGGGACCGTAATAATAAATCGGCTCCATTCCTACAATTTTATTGAACATTTTGTGATCCTAGCAAGTTTTTACTTTGGCAGTAAAAACTAACTAGGAGTACAAAATGTTCAATAAAATCCGCCGTTACCAGATGACTCCCGTAGTCTCGTAGTGCTTGCAGTGCCTCCCACATTCAACGTCAGACCAAAGCCTAACAAGTAACAATATATTACTCCCTAATACCTAATGATTATTATAGATTGTGGTCAGCCAGTCCACTGTAGTGACAGTATTCAGTCAATAGAGTAGAAATAGGGAAACAGTAAGTTTTTGAGAAGTTTGATCCTCTATTAATGTTCTAGTGGTAGTATTTTACATAAATCATCATAAATGAAAAGAACTCGAAAAACCCGGGTTTTCAATCTTAAAAATCCGAGTTTCAAATCAGTCGGTTATTCGGGTATCCGGTTTGCATGCCCTAGACTGTACCAAGTCACATCAAAATCCGTCCAGTAGTTTCAGCGTGATGCCTGTTCTTTTAAATAAGTTTCAACCCCTATCCTGCGGGAACCCTTCAATTTTTCGGGATGGAAAGTATCAAATTTCATACCTCGTAGTATGAACTCAAATCATACCAAATTTAATTTGGATTCATTCAGTAGTTTTAGCGTGATGCTTGGTCAAGATACAGACAGATAGACAGACAGACAGACAGAAAAAAAAGAAATAACATGTTTTGGCTTCAGAATCGAATATAGAATACACTCCAGATCCACTAAGAAATAAAAATACTTCATGCTTAACATAACTTTGGACCCATATCCCGCAGGAACCCTTTATTTTTTCGGGATAAAAGTGTCTTCACTTTTAACCCATCATATACACTATGACTGTGCCAAGTTGCATCAAAATCCGTCCAGTAGTTTCAGAGTGGTAAGTGTTATTTTATATAACTTTCAACCCCTATCCTGCGGGAACCCTGTCATTTTTCGGGATGAACCTATCCTATGTCCTACCTCGTATTATGACCTCAAATCATACCAAGTTTCATTTAAATTCATTCAGTAGTTTTGGCGTGATGCCTAGCCAAGATACAGACAGACAGACAAAAATGAAAAAAAAAAACAGTTTTGGCTTCAGTATCGAATAAATTCCCTCCAATATTTTTTTTCTAAATATTTTCAATGTACAGAATTGGACCCGTTACAGTTTTATTATAAGTATATATTTCGCCAAAAGATGGCAATTTATTTGTATCTCTACTCTGCACTGACGTAGCTATTGTCAAGGCATTTTAGTTAAGGATAGATAGACTAGATAATACTTTATTGCACCTAAAAAGATGTTATAACACAAAACATTTCTTGTAAGTTGTTTTTTGCTATGTAAAAATATCGTATAGCTACAAAGTATGCTTTCTATCTAAATCAATAAGAAGTAACTTAGGTTTTTTTTTGTGAACAGTGATGTTACGAGTATACATAAGCCAAGCAATCATGGATAAGTTTACCCTCGACACATTGCCCTATCTTACTTGATAACGTTAATGTGTTGGTGACTAAATTCCAGTACGTGTATATACTTTCTATTTACTCAACTAGCTTTTTACAACGCCATATTTATAGTGAGTTTACAATTCGTCAGTACCAAATAAATGAACCAATAACAATTTCAGCTCCGTGTACCTATCGGTGCGTGACCGGCAAATCCTGGACTGGCACTTCGCTAATCTGGAATTCGCGAACGCCACGCCCCTCGGCAACCTGTCGCTCAAGCACTGGGACCAAGATGACGACTTCGAGTTCACTGGAAATCATTTAACAGGTATGAATATAATCATTTTCAGCTTAATGTTCCTATCTGTAATAGATCGACAAAACCTGGATTTGCCCATCGCTGACCTTCACCGGGAATTATTTGACAGGTATGAAAGTGATATATTTTGAGCTCCGTGTACTTATCTATACTTGATCGACAAATCCTATACATACTTTCTAATATAATGTAGACCTCGCGAACGCCCCACGCACATCGGCATTTCTCAAGAATTCGAGACCAAGATGACGACTGAGTTCACTGGGAATTAATTGAAATTTTTGACTATGAATGAGACATTGTTTCTTAAAGATATGAAAATCCTTACAATTATATAAATGTAAATCATTTTTACGCTCGAACGGCTGAACCGATTTTGTTGAACTCACAGGGATAGTTTACACTACAGATACTTTATAACTGAACTACTTAACACCGCAGCATAGAATAACGTTATCGATAACGTTTTAGCACCATAGACAACAGCAACAGAGTACAGATATTCAGAGCTTATTGATTTTATGGAAAACACTATCTAACGGTTCAAAGAAAACAATAAGTATAAATTTAAAAAAAAAAAAAAAAAAGCTTATACGGGTTCTATTTATTGTTGCTGTGTAACTTTTACGTTTTTAAGTTTTTTTTCCTTTCAGTTTTCCTTTTTTTTTTCATATTTTCTTTTTGGCTTTTCACTCTTAGATTTTTAAAGTTTTTTTATATATATTTTATTGCTTTTTCATCGGTTTGTGAGCTACCCTGAAAGTTTAAGCCAGATAGCTAATATAGCCAGAAGTGCTCCAAATGAATTGCAAGATCCCAGGACATACAAAATACATACATAGAAAGATAAAAGTGAAGTTAAATAAAAGCTTTTAAAATCATAATTATTCAGTATCAAAGAGTTGGATAGACTAATGAGAACAATGTTAATTATATTCAACTAATACAATTACACGATTTACGTGAGCACAATATTGACACGTTCGTATTTAGTAACCATTATTTCCATGAACATTTGTTTATACAATTAGGTAGTCAATTAGCTTACACACAGAATGATTGAAATGGATTTTGTAATTAACTCAGTTTTGATCGCGATTACACTAATTTATGTGTAAGTTAAGCTTGGTGTAACTTACTAGCCACGCACCGCACCAAATAGGATAAAGCAGTAAGTACCAAAAAGAATGACCAAAGAAGATTATTTAATAAAATGTCTAGGGGATTTAAATAAGCTACTGATTAAGAATATGCCTTCATTCCAGATGATGGTCGGTAACGTGTATATCAGTCTATATATATTATGTAATACTCGTATATGTGTCTGTTCCTTTGTGGCGCTATATAGACCGAACGAGTGGGCAGAATTTGATGAATCTTAATTCAATCGATTTGTCTTATTCTTACGAGTGTCACTAAATACATGACAGTAATCAAAATTCAATATGGTGACAATGACACGCCAAGTCGTCAAAGAAAAAAAAGAAAGTCGACGAACTATGTTATGTGAGTATCATTGAATAGGTATTTAAAAATCTTTAGGTTTCTCTTATCATTCTTCATTTCGAATGACTTTTTAGGATCTGTACATGTTAGTCACAAGCACAAATTAAAAATGTATATAACCCCCCCCCCTCTTTAGCTAAGAAGCATGCTGATGTGATATCAGCATTCAAACATAAAAAATAAAAAACCGCATCAAAATCGTCGTTTGGGAGCTACGGTCCCGAACCCCCTCGCCCCCTCTTATAACACCCCTATCTTTTCGAGTTCGTGGGTTAAACATTAAATTTTGAAATTAATTTGTACGCGAATAGAACTGTTTTACCAGACTGCGCAACGCAAAGGAGGCTAATGTGTTGATAGGCTATTTATGTTTGTTCCTTTGTGGCGCTCTAGAGACCAAACGCGTGGGCCGATTTTTATAATACTTACGTCAATCAATTTATTTTAAATTATGTATATCTGCCTAAATTTCTGTTCGCACATCACGTCAAAACGAATGGACCTGTTTAAATACGATTTTCACTTTTGGATAGCTTAAATTACAACTTAAAAACTGGTGTACTTGGTATCACAATCCAATGATTAAAAGCTGAGCAATCGATAAAAATCTATTTCACGTCTGAACGAAGTTTTATGTACTGTTGGGTTTGGAATAACACGTAAGATCTTTATATCCCAGAGAACTAACCACCCGGGCAAAGCCGCGGGCACAGCTAGTCCATACCAATATAAGTGAAACGTTGTCTGTTTGTTTGTTTGTTTGTTTGGGGAGCTTTCACGTGATAACGGCTGGACGGATTTTGATGACATTTGAAATGGAGGTAGCTTATAACTTATAGGGTACTTTTATCCTGGAAAATTGTAAGTTTCCACGGGAAAACTGGAAAATGTTGATGGAAAATACTGTAAGGAGCGGTTGCCATGGAAACGAAATAACAAGTCTGTCAAAATCATCAAGAGCTGGTGCTATACCTACTTTTGCTTTGGTTTTTAATATCCTAGAAGAACATAGGATGCTTTTTTCGCGATAAACTGTAGTCCACGCGGACGAAGTCGCGGGCGGGAAAGCTAGTATATTATAAAATAGGAGTGATACTAACCAATTGGTGTGACGACACTAGTTGATCGATGAAGTGGCAAAAGAGCGTCGATAACGAAGACGCCACTAGACTGTTGTCCTCACTAATCACCTTATTCGTGTATGGCAGCAAGGCGGCATCGGCAGGGAGCAGGCAATAACTTCAATTAGCTCAGAGATGGCACTCGTTAGCGTTTTACTGACTGTTTCCGCGCAATCCGCCGCGATCGATGCCCCATTGTGTATCACACACAAAAGATGCTACCGCACAGAAATTCTTGCCCCTATAAGGACCACTCTAGCCCGTACTGTTATTTGTTTCCACTTAAGGTTATGCTGTATTTAGCCTCGCCGAAAGGGTTATTCGTTTACTTGATCGAGAAGCCATTGTATCTTTTACCACCGAAAAGCAGTAAAAAGAGTGACCTATTGAAATATTGAAATTTCGAAGATTCATAATTGCAAGTAATGGGAGTGAATCGGCGTGAACGGACGGGCGAAGGCTACAGCCAGAGTTATTTTTGTGGAAGTTCACCGTACTGTCCACATTATAATTTCGCAGTGAACATCAATTGCGAGGTCCGTGTGCGGTGCGAGGCTGCCTCCGTGCGTGCCCAAGGGCCCGCTCCGTTATGAATGTGGAATTTTCGAGTTAGTGGCCGGTTGTGATCTTTAGCAGCGGATGGCGGATTTTAGCCGCGAGCGGCGGTTCGTGTCAATAATTACTATCATTCCTCGCCGAGTTTCCATCTCCCACAGCCGATAAATTGCCGACTGACTTCTGTGAATCGTTATAATGACCGTTGCAGAAAACGCGAGCCCTGCACTTAGCTACTTTACACACATGTCCATCTGACAACATACTTAGACGCACTCGTTTAGCTCGTCCATATTTAATTACGGTGTAGGGGTACAATAAGTCTTTATAAAATACTTGCACCTGTCTATATATGCAACGAGAGCACAACGTCATTCGCGTCGCGTCGTCTTGTTTAAATGAGATTCATACGCACACATGCTGGTTTTATACGTCCGTCGATTACACGTAAAATATAAAAAGGGATGCGAGTGAAACTGTTTAGTCCGTTGTTCAGTCAAAAGATATGTATCGCGACATCGTCGAGACGCCTCTTTTGTACATATACCTACGTTCGGTTTGTGCGTGCGTTGTCGGCAATATTTCTCGACGAGCGCGCGTTCACTGCAGCGGCGTGGGTAGTTGAAAAATGACATCTTGATTGTTGTGCGTTATTCTACTCATGAGAATGTTGGGCCAGCTCGTCGCGTGCCGCCATCGTGGCCTCGGCCGCGGGCTCTACAAATTGAACGATTGTTAACCGTTCCATGGAAACGCTGCTATATCGTGACTTGTCACGGAATTATTGTATTTACCGAGATATCGTATTTTGTTAGAATACGGTACTGACTCTTAGCGAGAGACTGCTTTTGTTGGTTTCGCACTTATGCACATTTTGTACGATGGAGAACTAACAATCTTCCAAGAATGTTATTTTAGCTTCCTTTGATTAAAGCTGAGTGCTTTGACATAAATAACTACATTGTTTAATAAATTCATGAATAAACGAATCTCACATAGAATTTCCATTGCGAACTTAAGTAGAAAATTGTATATGCTTACATCTCTTAAAAGTACACAAGAACCGCACTACTCTTATCTCTTACGTGTGTAAAAATATCATGTTTATCCATAAGAACAAGTTTCACAATTCTCTAAAAATAATTACCTTCATACGGCCATAACTTATCGACTTCTTACTACCATAAGACATTCATTCATATATCATGAAGGGAAAGTAACAAAGCCGTGGTTATGTTGAATTATGAGCTGTTTTGCTGTTTACCAACGACAAATGGCGTTTGAAACAAGTCCCCTAGGAGGTGTCCGGGGCCAAATGACCGCCGCTCGTACACTAGGCGGTCTCTTAGAGGCAACAAGTTTTTGATAAGGCCATGCGTGGCGCGAGGCAATAGCAATAATGAATGTGATACAGCCGCGGCTCGCCTCATTTATCAAACGCCTCTATGAATAAAATATCTCGACAAGTTGCCTTTAGGATAGCGTCTGTTCGTGCCGGGACGCTTACGGCTCGCAGCGGCGATCGCAATCTTCAGCCTAGTTCCTAATAGTGCTGGCTCTCAGGAGAAATTCGCGCCGTACGGCCCTCGTTGCTTTGTCCGGCGTGAAACTGCCACCAGGGAATACTCCGCTCCACTCAATCTGTGCTCTATTTACCGACAGTGAAATATTGCTAGAGTAAACTTCGTGTCAGACCCTTAAATATTATGATAGATAGAGGAGAGCTATTCAGCCTCCTCTGTGTATTCTTTACAGTATTAACCCTCGCAACATTTTGATTCATTAGATAAAGATTAGGTGAGCAATCGTTTTTGGTTGGACATTTTATACGGCTTTACGGGTGTCGGTAGATTGTATTTGGAATATTAGCTCTCTACCATCTTGTGTGCTTTCTTCAGTGTGTTAGAAAGCTAGTCACTTATCGAATCATTTGTTTGAAGTGTAGAGGAATTACGTAATCCTTGTCGTATTTGACAGTATTCAGAATATCCATGTCCATTCCTCTTGTTGGAACTGAGCGTTTCGTCTCACGGAACGTCTTGTCGACAGGACTACTATCTTCTCTCGAGGACACATATCGCGACAGAGCCGCTGCGAAGCCTGCGGAGGCGTCTGGGCGTGGATGAATAAGCAATGAACCGTCGAATGACTCTATTAACCCGCCATTGTTCCCCGTGATCGCTACACTTGCGCAAGAGTCACGTATTGTCTCGGGCTTTCACCAACCGGTGACGTCACAGCCCTCAACCTAAATGCCACGGGTGCTAGATGTAGACCAATTTGCATTTATAGAGCCTGAAATTGTTGGTATGCGAGCGAATCGGTGGCAACTCGCCAAAATCGCTACCTGTTTGTTGTATTGTCGCCGCTGTAGGCTTTTAGCTCAGATGCAGTCATGGCCATAAAGCTCAACGGTCCCAGATAGTAGACAGTTCAAGCCGAAACTCACCAAATGGTTTATGGTTCAACGAGCGATATCAGTAGTAACATAACAGTAGATAGCAAACCAGGCTTGTCGCAAAGACTTCCATATTCTGGGGTATTGGTAACTCGACGTATTCCCGGCAGGACTTGGAAGGGGTGCTAATATGCAACAAATTTGAGTCCCCCAATAAATGGCCGAAAGTTAGTAACTAAATAGTTTTTAAGATTTTAGAAATTAAGCAATTTTCCTAAAACTACAGCTTTATCAATTTTCAAAGTGACACCCTCGACTTTCTAAGTTCTCGTGGAACATTCCAGCAAATATATCTAATAACACCTTACCGCGCTGTCAAAATAAACAACAGTGTTACATGTATCAATAAACCGCGGGGTCTATAACTCTTGAACAATAAGTATTAACGGCGTAAAGCAGCAGTGTCGGGGTGTCGGTGATACCGCCGCGTGTCGGCGTCGGGCTCTGGATTTATGTGGTGCTATACGACGTCTCAGTGGGGTGCGTCTAATTGACAAGAGTACGGAAGTGTTGGCACGCGAGTTCAGTGTCACAAGTGTCCGAAGCTCTGCAAGCTCTGTTTCTTTTTAACCCCCGAACTCCAAAGAGAGGGGTTTTATAAGATTAAGCTGTGTATCATTGTATATATGTATCATTCTATCCGTGTGCCTGTCTGTGGCATCGTAGCTCCCAAACGAATGGACCGATATGATGCGTTTTTTCTGTTTTAAGCTGATGGGATCGAGATGGTTTTTAGCTATAGGTAATGGGGGAGTGGGGGGTTATATATGTTGATGCGGTTTTTTATGTTATGTAACAGAATAAATAATAGTACAAGTACAAGAATGGACCGATGTTGATGCGGTTTTTTACGTTTGAAAGCTGATGTGATCGTGATGTTTCTTATCACAATCACATCATAGCTATAAGGGAGGGTGGGGAGGGGGATGGCGGGGATACATTTTTGATTTGTGCTTGTATTCATCTGACGTGATGAGGACGCGCTTCTACTGATGATGCGCCACGTCTGCCCGTAACATTAGCAGTGCCATCCTGAACATTTTGCACGCTGTGCACTGCGCTCGTCACCCTTGAGTCACATATTATGCCCAGTTAATAATTTCACTAGACAAAGTGTCCTTCAAACAGTAACACGGTAATGTTAGCAAACAGGCACGGCATGGCAGTGTCCGGCCAAATTCATCCATTGAGCACGCAAGCACATACATAATTTTTACTGCTTTATCTCGTTTTATTCATTAATTTGTTGTAAGGAAACCTAGACTTGCAGACTTTAATTAGCGGAAATCCATGTAATGACGATATATCATATATTTGGCTTAAGTAATCCAAGTAATCTTAAGTAATACCAGCTGCCAAAAAGCCAGCTTGAAGTGGAACTTGGCATGACATGTCTGCCGCATGTCTGACGAGCTCTGGGCTCCGACCACAGAACTTGGCTTCAATCAAATTGTCACTTTTTTCATAGCAAAATCGACTCTATCGCAAGGCACTAATGAATTTGACGGCTTGAAACCGATATGATCAACATTGCGTAATAACACTGCTGGGCTACACACAAAGTGTGTGGTGTATGTGGCCACAGAGTGAACCCCACAAAATCACAAAAGGCATCGCGGTAGGCCCAGAAGGAGATGGGGGGACGAACTGGAAGACTTTTGCAAGGACTGGCATTCAAAAGCACAAGATCGCGCGAGAAATAGAAAGAAGGGAGGACTTTGCCCTGCAGTGGGACAGTCATGTCGGAAAATAATAATAATCGTCACGCATGACCATAATAATTGCAGTACCACACTTTGATAAACTTTGTTTTGCAGAACTTTGATTGATGTATTGCAAAATGTTGCGCTTCACTGCACTGCGTTCGTCACAAAGATATTTATTTTTAAGTCTCACGTCCAGTAATTTCGCTGGTAACATTGCCCTTCAAACCGGAACACACTAAAGTTTGCATACTACTACTGCTTGGCGGTTGAATATCCTCAGGCGGATTCATGCAGAAGACGCATACCGCTACCAAAAATGAAATTTTCTCTTTCATATATTTTAAGTCCTACAAACTTTCATAATATAATGTGGTTCCTACTAGTCCGGCTCAAACGAACTGGACTGGACATTGCTTGCACTATTATTTCTTCTGCGACCAGGCTAATACAATTGGCATCGGGTACCGCAGTAGTTTTATGACCGACAATTGGCCATTATTCGAAAGCATTAGCACGCCCGCCCGTCAAAACTCTTTGATATAGTGTCTCTCGAGTAGGGTACGCATTCGCACTTACTTACTATGGATATTACCGGTCTGTGTCCTAGTGAATATTACGTCTGATACGTTCGAGGGTCCTTCCAACGGGGTTAGTGTAAGAGTTTTTCAAATAAACTTGCAACGACGAAGTGTCTTAAAGTTATACCTAAATAATAATTGGAACTACCTATTACGAGTATAACTGTTTTGCATTTATGCAAGTAAGTAGGAGGTTCTGCTGCAGGTAGTGTTATTTTAGACAAAAAGCACTATACTTAGCTCTCAGGCTAAGTTGTTGACTTCAACATTTTTAAGAATGTCTAGCATTTTAGACTCAAATATCCAGGATGAAACATGGTAAACCTGTTCGAGTTTATCTCCGCTCCGACTAATTTTGAACCGATGTTGTTGTTTGTCTATGTCCAGAGCCACCTCGTACCAGTCCTCTTGGTATGCGTCTAGGTCATCTTGCCACCTCTTTCTACGCTGGCCTCGGTGGCGTCGTCCATCTTCAGGCGTATACTGTGTTATGACCTTTGCCTACCGGTCGGGATGCATACGGCTATATAACATGACCCGCACAATTCCATTTGAGCTTCGCAACCTTGTAGCATACGTTCATAATTCCTGGAGCGTAGCGTAATGTTCCGAACTCTATCTGATCTTTTCACACCAAGAACGCTACGCTCCATTGCTCTTTGAAAAACCTTGAGTATAAACTTAGTGATTCGGTTAGGGACCAGCGAGAGTAAGCCTGCAGGTCTGAGCACCGTAGGTTAGGATAGGCAAGATACACATGTCGATGAGTTTGCGCTTCAGTGAAAGTGAAAGGTTGCCCTTCATTAGCGACTTCATGGACCAGTAGCTCCTTTATCTTTCCGGTTGCTGAAAGAAACTATCAGGCCCAAGTAGAAATCTTCATCGACATCAAAATAAACAAAACTCTATTTTTGTAATAAAAAATAATAATAAGTACTTCGAAACAAGTCAAACTACCGTTAATTTTTACATATTATGTATTTTTTGTCCTTAACTAGAGTTTATGGAATACACCATATTTTCTCGCCCAATTATGTTTTTTTTTCTTTCTAGCTATGTCTTAGTGACTTTTATGAGTATCGTCATGAAATTTGCTTTATAACACAGTTTTGAAGTTGATCTAGTGTTTTGCTTAGCGTTTTTTCGATGTATCCCAAAAGGTGTTCATAATCATTCAATTTAAATAACTACACACCTCGTGCACTCTACTTGCACACGGCTGGCGCTGGACAACAATTTCAGAACTTAACAGAATCAATAACTTTTACCAAAGTGAAAGTCCTTCATTAGCGTGTTTACTAATACAAATACACAAGTAAAATTGTTATAAAAATACAAAAAACCCGATTGCGAACAAAATTATTGAATACCAGCTGATCGCCCGCAAAAATAATTATTATAGAGGCGAAAGTTTGTATTATGTAAGGGTATGAAGTATGCGAGTGAAACCGCCGGACGCAGCTAGTTTTTTAATAAATTTAATGTTATACTTTTACTTACATTATTACATTACTTTAATAGTTGCAAAATGCAACATTTGACTATAGTATTTGCATTTACTTAAATTTTAAAATAGAAGTTTTTGTGGCTGTAAAGACAAATGCTACTGTTTAGTTATAAGCATTATATATTTTTGAAATGGTCTTTTAAAGACCTTCATTTTGATACCTCACTCGATAGGATTTGGTCAGTTTTTGTTTTGTTGAAAATACAATATGGCAGCAGTGAGCCACCATATTATGTAGTTTTCATGACACTTCATATATCCTATAGCACTCCCGTGAACAAGATGAATCCAGTGATACCTCATCAAAAGCCGTCAAGCCGTTTAGGCTGTAGGACGCGCCTAAGAAACGTACAAACAAACAATCAAACATACAAACAAACATACACCCCTAACGCATAACCCTCCGTGAAGTGGGGTAAAAATACAAATAGATACGTATAGGTATCTCTACAGTACCTTTCAACTGAAAACTTCGTTTTACACTTCGCTAATTCACCCAATAAAATATCCAAAAGGAGTTGGTTGATATGATATACTCGAAGACTACCTGAAAAGTAAGGCCCTTAGTGGACACTTTCCTATCTTGATACTTCGGTATATTCAATGATAAAACAAATTAAAAGAAAAAACATAACAGCTAAATTTATTCGTCTATTCCCGTTATCTCCCAGTGGTGGATATCTGGAAGGAATGAGTTGCACTGTCCCCCAGTGGTGGATGTCGAAACTCCTCATACTCCTAATTCAGGAATATTTCCTTTGATTTAAAACCCTTCAAAGCTAGTGACAGAAACATACATATCTATAGCATATTTTCCCAGAGGGTTGCCAAAATTAGAATTTAATTCCAACTTGTGCCTGCTCATTCAAATTTTGATTATGCCGCGGTAGTTTAAAACGGCCCTCCACTTTAACTTTCCTATCATTGTAAAAGTTGTAATCCTCTTTGTGAACCCTAATTGAATTCACTGTTATGCTAATACTCTGATTTCCCATCTTATTTCGTTAATAGAGGTCCGTGGTAAACCAATTAGAGGGAACGTTTGTGGATTACACAACTTTCTGTACACGAATAGTTTGTGGGGTATGATTGTGCGGGAAACTAAACGATTGTCTATTCCTTATGTAAATACTGTGTAAAATCTCCTAAGGTTAGGTAACGTTAAGTTATTGTCATGTTATTGACCGAGCGAGCGCGAAGCGTCACTGTTCCGCTTGGGCAAAAATTATTTCGTATGTCTGGATGTCTGTCCGGCTCTTCCCCTCTACAGGTCGCATTTTTCAACCGATCTAGACGGAACTTGGTTGAGCGAATTTTTTAGTTTTTTTTTGTCGCCAGGGCTTTTAGATTTGGGGGTACATACCCCATAAAAGTGTAAAAAGGGGGCTATTGAATATCTCCGCCTTATTAAATCCGATTTCGATGGTTTTATTTTTATTTGAAAGGTAGTAACTTAAAGTTAGACTCATAAAAATTTGGTGAAGATCTGGTGAGGATCTTTGGCGTGATGAGCAGAATAGCTCCTCAAAATTCAGTAAATTTTTCACTTTTAGGTTTCTACCAGTGGAATCAGCCCTTTACCTACTAGGTAGGGATTGATGGAGCACCTTGGTTATTAATGTTAGTGTTACAATAAGGTAACTAGATGGCGCTACTGTGCACCGCTAGATTGTTTGCAAAAAAGTTTGTACGTGCGAGGTCTACAGCTCACAGAGCCACTAGTGTTAGTTTTACAATTAGGTAACTAGATGGCGCTACTGTGCACCGCTAGATTGTTTGCAAAAAAGTTTGTACGTGCGAGGTATACAGCTCACAGAGCCACTAGTGTTAGTTTTACAATAAGGTAACTAGATGGCGCTACTGCGCACCTCTAGATTGTTTGCAAAAAAGTTTGTACGTACGAGGTCTACAGCTCACAGAGCCACTAGTGCTAGTTTTACAATAAGGTAACTAGATGGCGCTACTGCGCACTTCTAGATTGTTTGCAAAAAAGTTTGTACGTGCGAGGTCTACAGCTCACAGAGCCACTAAAGCTAGTTTTACAATAAGGTAACTAGATGGCGCTACTGCCAAAAAAAAAACCCGACTGCGAACAAAACTAAAAAGAGGCCTTAATTTTGAAATATAAGATGCAGTCGGATTGATTGGTCCATCAGTTAGCGAATAGCATGTTCGTTACAATCTAACGATCCGTTAAACTGTAATCTATCGGTTTTTACAATCTAACTATGACATCTACATCTAATGAAAAATTCTCGGGAATACGAACGTAGTGCAGTGGACCTCATGAATCCCAAAATCACATGATTTGAATAACGGGCAAAACTAGTCGCAATGCATTAGTGGTATACGCTTAATGTGCACATTGCGGTGTTCCGTATAACCGTGCGTTATAGAAAGCCCGAAATTCCTCGCGGAGTTGGTTATCTAATAGCGTTTTGCGGTTTCATTAACGCGTTCTGTTCCGCTTTGTGTTAAGTAAGTTACAAGCACATTAATTTCACTCTTAATCTACGTATAAAAAAAAGGGAATTTAGTTTATGGATTGTCGCTGATGCCATATATATCTACGGAACCGAAACGTGGATACTCACAGTGAGGCTGGTCCACAAGTTTGAACTCGCTCATCAAGCTATGTGCTCGGAGCTTCTGTAAAGGACTGAATCCGAAATGAGATGATCCGCCAGAGAACCAAGGTAATCGACATAGCTTGAGGAATTAGCAAGCTGAAGTGGCAAAAGCCAGGTTACGAAACTCGAAGAATTGATAACCGTTGTGTTAACGAGTTCTGGACGCTCGCCGCGGCGCCCGGCAAGGTGGAGTGATGACTTGCGAAAGATGAGGAGGCAGCAACTGGATGAGGAGAGCTGAAGATCTGGCTCAGTAACGTTTACAAGGAGAGACCTACGTCCAGCAGTGGATGAATATGGGCTGATGATGATGATGATGACTGTCGCTAGTGCGAGTGGCTCGGTTTTCAGGCGTTCAAAATACCAATGTACCAATCCGGGATAGACAGCATTATGCAGCTTGAGTCCAAATCCTTACTTAAGACGGTATACCTCTCAGTCTGCCAACCGGTAATGACGTATTGTTTGTCAGTTTGGGGCGGTGCCGCTATAAGTTAAATAATCTAAAAGGTCTCTTTTAAAGATGATGCACTCAAAACATTATCGTTACCTACCCTACTAAACAACTTTATATGGAAAACCTTTCCTTACCTTTGGTTTTCCATATAAAGTTGTTGTTGATATGCATGGTTAACGAATGCTCAATTCGTAAACTATGCATATCAAGGATTGTGTTAATAACCCACAAACAAGTAATAAATTCTCCAAACTACCAGAATCTTCTAAAAGCAAGAAATTTTAAAATTCCTGTACCTAAAGTAATTACAGCATTCGCCCATAGACTGAGTAATTTTCTACACCCCTTCACATAAAACAGAGTCAACAAACTATGTCACATTAGAGAAAATAATATCAGGGAAGTAAATGTTAAACTTGAGATATAGCATAGGACACTTTCGTATAGAGACCCAGAAAAAAATTTAAAAGTAGTATAATTAGATAATCTGCTCAAATCTATTTACGCACAGACAAATATTATTTATTTGTCTACATCATAATTTAATATATTAATGTAGTCGTTTAATTATATACTAACTTAGTTTAGTCATATATTTTTTCTACTATTTGTTAGTTATTTTGACACATGTAAAATGAATGTAAAATATGACGCCCACGAAACAGGCCCTGAGCCTAGTGTGGGGTGTTATCGGGAGTTCGTATTAGGTTATTTTTACCACCACAATGTGATGTCTATTTGTGTATGTAGTACATACTTTTCATTGTGAAATAAAGTTTTTTTTAGTCCCTTCCAAATATTACTAACTTTTACATAATGAACACCATACCATTATGCGCACCCACATTAAGCCATGGTTTACATTGCATTGCGTCGTGCAGGCTCGTGTCACTGGCATCCAACGCGGTCCAGTGCTCGGGCAGCCATCGTAGCGTGAATTGCGGGTGCCTGCCGCTACTAAAGGCAGCTCTTTAAGGCTCGGTGTCGACTGAAGTGGTAAGAGGGGAAAAAATATGTTTTATATTTTTTTATGTTTTTTTTATATTATTTTTTCCCCCTCTTACCATTCTACTTCACCCTCTTTTTTTTAATGTACCTCTTTAGGAATATTTAAAAAAAAGTTGAGCTCATCATAGGCTATATTTTTTTACCCGACTACAGCAAGGCAAAGTAAGGGTTATGTATTCAAACTAAAAACTTGGTACGATTTTGACGAGCGAGGTGTCAATCGATTTGTGTTTTTTTTTTATTACGGACTAGGCAATCGTTTGACCACGATCTCACCTGATGGAAAGCGATGATGTGGTCGAAGGTGTAGCACGCTTGCCTAGTAGATACCTATTTACTCTTGACTTGAACACACCGGGGTTATAATTTACCGGAAACACTGACGAGGGCAGGGCATTCCACTCTTTTGCAGTTCTTATAATTAATGAAGAAGCGTAACGCTTCGTTCTTGTGCGAGGTATTTCAACCATGAAAGGGTGGCGCTTTGCTGATCGTCTAGTCGTACGGTGATGGAAAGGTTGTCATCATTTATAGAGTGTTATAGGCTATTTTTTACCCGTAATCGGATTTTAGTTTATGAACTTATTTTATGTTATAGCTTATTTTAAGTCGCCTTGACTATTTTATTTAATTACCTTCCTTGTACAAATTTGTCGTTAATTACGGCTTTATTATAAATACAGATATATATAGCAGGCACACACTAATTTTTAGTGAGCAGTGTTGGCTGAGTGATAATGTGCGAGCGGCAATTCAACGACACCTGTATCCACCCTCGGCCATTGACTTTTAAGCCAATGGCCAAGTTATGTGCGGATTTAGCATCGCTCCGTGCTTCGGAGGTCCCGGTTGCTAACAATCGATAGCACCCAAGTCAAAGACCCTTGGGTGACCTGATAACTCACCACCAGCTGACCAAATCGTCACTACCTCATTCGAAATACATATAGTTATCAAATCAAATTCAAGAGCGATGGTGGCCTAACAATTATATAGTGCATTTTAGAATCCAACGATACCGGGTTCAAAACCTAGGCTCCACACCAATGACTTTTCTGAGTTATGTGCGGTTTTCCATCGCTCCGTGCTACGGAGGGCACGTTAAGCTGTCGGTCTCGGCTGTTATCGATTAATAGCAGTCGTTAAGCCATGTCAGAGGCCCTCGGGCGGCTTGACAAACTCTGACATCAGAGGCCAGCACTACCTCATACGACAAACAAATCATATCAATAATTTATTTGCTAGAGTACACAACATAAAGTTCTTAATATTAAAAAGTAGGTAAAGTGCATTCACCCTGCACGCAGACGTGTAAATATTAACAAGTATTTTTGACAAAAAACTTCTTAATACTATAAAAACAGTTACTTATGAGCCAGACATTTGAAAGTATCTTAAACTTGTTGCCTTCTAATATTTTAAATTCATCGGGGATTCTATTATAAATTGGGCTACACATATTACATTCATTGTTCTTATAAATTTCTTTATGACAAGGAGGTTGGTATAGTAGGTAGATTAGCTACACGTCGGACCAAGATGACCCAAAATAATCGGTTTACATAATTGTTAATAGTGCGTAGTTGTCTTCGTTGTACACAGTAATGGATGGAGGAAAAAAGGAAACTTTTTAAATTTACCAAAATAACCTACTTAATGTTTCTCGACTACAACCTGCATGCAATTTACACATTGATGCATTTTACTCATGTCTATCTAACTCGAAATTTAAACTCCACGTTTTCAATTCTTGTCGCTCACGCTTTCCTCATTCCTCATCTCCGCTCAAGTGTAAACTTAGCCTTATACCTCAGCTTTTTAACGTCGAAGAACAAATTGTACAGTTAAAACTTAAACCGAGCCTCTATAAAAGTCAGCTGAATCTTTTACACGTACATAGTAGAGTTTAGGTTTTATTGGCTAGCGGTTTTCCGATACGTGCCAGTGGGACTTGCCGCTCTCAATGTTTGGTTTTTACACAATTACCTTTCCATTTACTTCCTCTTGCTTATTTTTGTCTGGATGTTTTTATTTTTTATCTATTTAGAAATCTGCAAGATTAGAATAATTTGGCTTTTATTAGCCGCACGTAAATCTATTTCAATGGTTGAATTGATTCTCTATTCGACTATCGAATATATGCGTTGTTTTTTACGTTTCATTTTATTCTTCTGTTTTGGTTAGTTTAAAGGCTGATTCACGGGGCCGGTGAAACATCTATAGTGTCTATGCTTTTGTATGAACTTATGCACTTAACTTACTTATGCGCGTGGCTCGCCAGAGCCCAACCATAGCCTGGTGCCGAAATTTCGGTGGGCATTTGTCTAGATGATTCAAGTTGTTTAGTTTAGATGATTCAAGGGCACGGCTCAGCTCCGGCACGTTGTATCGTGAATCAGCTCATGATTTAGATTATAAACTCTTAGTACATTTTACCATAACAGTTTCGGGTGCAAAGTTCGCCGCGGGCGGGCGGCTGTCGATTCAATTCAATCTGCCGGTCACAGTAATACTATGCTGAAAACGGCACCAGCTGTCGTCTGTTAGTCGCAAAATGAAACACTTCAGCGCTTCGGGTGGCATCGGCCCTCTTTTTGTCGCGCCGCGCCTGTGGATGGCCATTTATCAACTTTTTATGGAAAAGCTTGTTTTAATTTATGCTTACACTAACTTCGGAGCTCGAGCTATCTCCGACCCTATTCGCGACCGCGGCTTTGTTGCTGTTTACTCGAAACGCCGAGAGACCAAGCTGTTCTCGGCATTTTAATATAAACTCGACCGTTGCACCGCTTTGAAATGAATGTTTACGATAATGTGCCATTTGTTACATGAACTGGACTGTCGTTAGATTGTTTTGTGAGCGCCAATGGATTCAGACGCATCTTAAACTAATAAGGGAGAGCTTAAAAGTATAATGTCTCAGCAGGTTTACCTTGCAAGACTGCAAGACATTTTACGAGAGTAAACGATATTGCAACTACAAATTTTCACACAGCAATTCCAATGCGTACAAGGGTTTGTTCGAATGCGCAGTAACTATACTTTTATATCATGTGCGGATGGACAAGTTATACGTCCGTTTGGCGGCACATTTTAAAGCCTTGCCGTTGCAATTACATCTGATGCTTGTCTGAGCGCACATCTGATAACAGAACTAAAAAACGGCCTGTGAAGTTACTTTAATTAAATCCAACATTTTTCGCTCCGTACGTACTTGTGATCATCAGATAGCATCACAGTGTATACCGCAAAAAAACCTAAAAAACTTTATATCAAACACTAATTAGAAGTCATTTGAATAAGTTGACTGCAGCTTACTTTTGAAAGGGTCAGGGTATTTGGTTCTGCTGACTTTTATCTTTACATTTATTTTAAAAGCAAACTACATGCTAACTCAGCTCGTCGCACTGATTAAAGTGTAATGCGTTTTCCAGCTACTGCCTAAACGATGTCTTTCTTAACAAACAAGTAAAAAAAAAAGAAGCTGTAACGAGTTTTTTTTGGAATGAAAACTTACTATTTTTATTGCATTTTCACTTTTTACGTTTTTATGTTCTTGTTTTGTTTTTTTATTACTTTTTCATCGGTTTGTGAGCTACCCTGAAAGTTACAGCCTGATAGCTAATCGGGAATTGAATTGCAAGTCGAAATTTGAATTGCAAGATTCTTGGACAGACAGAAATACATAGATACATACATACAAGTGAAGTTAAATAAAAGCTTTCAATAAAAATATGTAAAACTGAAAGTAGTAAGCTTTGCCTATATTTGCATGATTCGGATCATGTAAAATGTACAAAACCGAATTTGTCGGAATTATCAAAACTTTAAAGCTGGAGGAAATTGGATTGGATTTCATCCAGTGTTATTGGTTATCTCGGAGTTATTATGCTTGTTTGTTTGTCGTATGAGGTAGTGCTGGCCTCTGATGTCAGAGTTAGTCAAGCCGCCTGAGGGCCTCTGACATGGCTTAACGACTGCTATTAATCAATAACAGCCGGGACCGACAGCTTAACGTGCCCTCCGAAGCACGGAGCGATGGAAAACCGCACATAACTCAGAAAAGTCATTGGTGCGGAGCCTAGGTTTTGAACCCAGTACCGTTGGATTCTAAATTGCACTATAGAACCGTTAGGCTACCATCGCTCGTTATTATGCTATATCTCCAGCTCAGTGGATGCAAGACAAAACCTACACTAACCTTATGGAATGGTTGGAATCATTGCTTAGAAAATATACCTACATTTATAACTACAATTGCCTTGATTCGCAGACAAAAAGCTAGTTGCAGCATAATAAAAACAAGAGCGGGAACTAATGAGAACCAAACACAGGTGTCCACGGAGAAGCACGAACTTAGTTCTGAGCGAGGTTGAAACTTGCTGGGCCGCAAACCGCTCGCCACAGGACAAATTTCGCTTATATTAACTTTTGCTTCAGTAAATTTCTCTTCAACTGTGCGACCAATGCACTTCAAGCGACAAAGTTTTAATCAAGACACTGTCTGCGAGAGCTTCTTTCAACAAGCTGTTCCCGTGCTTCTTTATAAGCCTAATTAGTTATATACAGGATGAATTTTTGAGACGGGAGAGTAAGGGCAGGTACCTTAACCGTTAAAGTTACATGAAAACTTTCCTAGGAGACTCTCCTTAACTTTTGGAGATATGCTGCCTGCGTTCCCAGATTTTGGAAAAATTACACAGTCATCAAGAAAATGGGCATTTCACAAAAAAATATGCCAATCGATCCTGTTTCTTATAAGGATCAAAAGTTTCTATCGCACCAACTGAGGTTAGAGACGCCAGTATTTTTTGAAAAGTTTGTATTCGGACGATGTTAGAGCATTTTATTTTATTAATTTCGTACAATACGTACGGAACAAGTTTTTTGAAATTTCTGTCTTTTCTTGTACTGTAACCTCAGTTGATTCTGTAGAGACTTGATCCTTATAAGAATCAGGATCGATTGGCATTTTTTTTTGTGTAAATTGCTTTATTCTCGATGACTGAACATTTTTAACAAAATCTGGGAATGCAGATCAAAATATCTCCAAAAGTTAAGGAGAGTCTCCTTAGAACGTTTTCCAGTAGCTACGATGGTTAAGGTAATTTCGTACAAAATGAATGGGAAAAGTATATCGCAATTTCTGACATTTCTAGTACTCAAAACTCAGTCGGTCCAGTAGATACTTTTGATCCTTATAAGAAACAGGATAGATAGGCATCAAACAAAGTTTTTGTGTAAAATTACCATTTTCTTATCTCAAAAAGTTATGGATGGTATTACTATAACAGTTAAGGTACCTGCCCTTACTGTCCCGTTTTAAAAATCCAGCCTTTATAATCCTGTGATAAACACCAAGTTTATATTTTATGGATTTGCGATAACTTTCAATGTAGTTTGCGTACTATCGTTAACTGGTTATAAATGAGATTTTATATCAATCATATACAGTCCTAAATCTCATGTCTATAATGAATGAAATAACGATACCGAATGATAAACGAATCAGCAAAACGCAAGGTACGGGAAGGTAATAAACAACAAAACTTATAGACACTGAAAGCTCTCCATCTCACCCTTCATCATCATCATCATCATCATCATGTCAGCCTTTAGATGTCCACTGCTAAACATGGCCTATGTTTCCCCCAAAGAGCGCCATGACGAGCGATCCTGTGCCACCTCCATCCACCGACTTCCTACGATGGCTACAATGTCGTCGGTCCATCATGTGGGGAGTCTCCCCACACTTCGCTTGCTTGTTCGTGGTCGCCATTCGAGAACTTTTATTCCCCAGCGGTTGTCGGTTCTGCGAACTATATGGCCTGCCCATTGCCACTTCAACTTGCAAACTCTGAGAGCTATGTCCTTCGTTCTTCTACAGATTTCCTCATTTCTGATTCTATCACGTAGTGAAACACCGAGCATAGCTCTCTCCATTGCACGCTGCGCAACTCTGAGCTTTTGTATGAGACCAATAGTTAGCGACCCCGTGTCAGTGCCGTATGTCATCACTGGCAACACGCACTGATTATAAACTTTCGTCTTACTGCACGGAACTTGCCGTAACGAGGAAAGCAATATTTTCATGCAATAATTCTAACTGTAGCTTCGTATTTTCAGTAATAAGTGTCAGATTTTTACGATTATTTTTTCATGAAATCTCTTGATGAGAATCCTCATGATTAGAGCTTTCAAATAAGAGATATAGAAAAGATATAGAAAAAGAAACCCCTGTGATTGTCCGCGCAGGATTTGAGTCGATTTCATTGCTCGCGAGTGTACTTTTATGTATTTCAATGTTATTAAGAAAGAGGTTTGCAAGAAGGAGACCTTTCTTATGCTAACAGATTGAAGAAAACTTGGCGTCATGATAGTTCTAGTTGTAGTAGAAACAATTTTTAAATAGAGCAAGAATGACGATGACTTATCATGCCGTGCAGTCAGTTGATACTCAGCTCATGCCCAAGCTCGATCTCAAAAGCATACGCAAGGAGTAAGCTTTTTTAAAATACACTTTAATCTCGCTACCACCAGATAATATCACACATTATTTTCACATCTCTTTGAAGGTAGTTGTGTTAACCTGTTTTTCGAGTCGAGGTGTCAAAGTCTCGATGGGCGAGCCGATAAACTCCAAGATTTAGTCGCTCGAGAACGGGTTGCGTCGATGAGAATCGGCGCGCGGCGTACTGTCCCATCGGTGTCGATGCACTAATTATGATGCCTTATCGAATATTACCGTCAGATTACTATGCGTTTTTGTTGATGGGAACCTTTATTTTTTTAATCCAATAAAGGCTAGATTTTGGTAATTGTTTCACTCGATGGCAAATGACATTGCGGACTAGGATGTCACCAGTTGTCTATAAGAGCTGATGTGATAATTCAGATTTTAATTATAATGTTTGTCTACGTTGACAAATAACGGCCATCGATATGGCAGCCCATATGCATTTGTATGATCGGCAGTCCAACCAAGTCCCGATCCGACGGCCGACAATGACGACCATACAAATTCAGTAGGAACGACGACATATTGGCTGTTGTTCTGGGCAAACAGTGTTACTCACAACAGGGTCACTCTTTTTATTATGAAATATCCCAAAATTACTACTGTTTAGTCATAATGTGAATAATCTTATTATGACGCCCGTGTCTAAATGTTGAGGTGCTATATCCAGTGCTATGATTCTGAAGTACCTTTTATTTACAACCTACGAGGATCAATGAATGATGCATGGAATAAGAAATCCCTTTATAAATAAATTATGTGTTAGTTTAATATTCACTCATAGCAGTGCAAACCCACCGTATCACGGAGGTCGTATTTCTTTCCGGAACGGATGCATCGTTATAGGACGCCATAAAACTCAAAATCCAATTTAATTTAAATTACATATCTCGTAAATATTGTGCTATAATATTTTATCGGTAGTGGAACTTACAACATTCGCTGTAGGTATTCATAAAGACGCTGCAAATCCACAACTCCGATGATCAAAATTATTTAAATCATCATATACTCGTACCAATTATGACGTACCTAACCAAAGACTGCCATGCTCTTTCTATATCATCATCAGCATATATTTGTCCACTGCTGGACATAGGCCTTTCCTAATGCACGCCACTGAGCTCGGTCTTCAGCTCTCCTCATCTATTTTCTTCCTTTCGCAGGTATTCACTCCACCTGGCCACAGGGCGTCGTACACTAAGTTTGCCTAAACGTGGTGTCCACTCGTGAACTCGTCTACCTCAACAGACTAAGTTTGCCTAAACGTGGTGTCCACTCGTGAACTCGTCTACCTCAACAGACTAAGTTTACCTAAACGTGGTGTCCACTCGTGAACTCGTCTACCTCAACAGTTATCGGTTCTTTAGGAAATGTGACCAGCCCACTGCCACTTAAGCTTGCTTATCCTTAGAGCTATGTCGGTTTCCTTGATTCTCTGTCGTTACAAATCTTGTCCTTCAGGGAAATTCCAATCATAGCTATCTCCATAGCTCGCTGAGCGACCTTAAATTTGTGGACCAGTATGATCGTGAGTGCTCACGTTTCTGCTCCGTAGGTCATGAGTGGTAGGACGCACTGATTGAAGACTTTTGTCTTCAGGCACAGTGGTATGGACGACGAGGAGACTTGACGAAGTTTGCCGAATGCTGCCCAACCCACCTCAATTCTTCTGTTGGCTTCACCTCAAAGTTGTTCTTAACTAATTGCAATATTTGATGATGGACAACTGTAAGAGGTACGCCATTGACTGCAATCAATTCCGGGACAATAAGATCGTTAAACTTATCTATGTTCATTCCGGGACTGATGCAAGCATCGAGAAGCACCAACTAGGTTGGTCAGCATACTTTGCAAGTCTTAGGTCTTAGACTATATCATCGGCAAATCATAAGTGTGAGATGTTCTCGTCTCGCCATAGATATCCTTTCCAATCCAGCGTCTTTTCAATCTTCCAAGGCATTAGTGAACAGTTTCGGGGATGTAACATCCCCCTGTCTCACTCCCCTACGCAGTTGGATATGTTTAGACTGCTGGTTTTGTACTTGAACACTCATAGTCTCAGCGTCATACAAAAACCTCAGCACTTTGATGTATCGCCAGTCCACTTGACTCTAGAACAGCCCAGGTTTTGACAAGAGTTATCATCGGCAAATCATAAGTGTGAGATGTTCTCGTCTCGCCATTGATATCCTTTCCAATGCAGCGTCTTAAACATATCTTCCAAGGCATTAGTGAACAGTTTCGGGGATATAACATCTCCCTGTCTCACTCCCCTAAGCAGTTGGATAATTATGTTTAGACTGCTGGTTTTGTACTTGAACACTCATAGTCTCAGCGTCATACAAAAACCTCAGCACTTTGATGTATCGCCAGTCCACTTGACTCTAGAACAGCCCAGGTTTTGACAAGAGTTATCATCGGCAAATCATAAGTGTGAGATGTTCTCGTCTCGCCATTGATATCCTTTCCAATGCAGCGTCTTAAACATATCTTCCAAGGCATTAGTGAACAGTTTCGGGGATATAACATCTCCCTGTCTCACTCCCCTAAGCAGTTGGATAATTATGTTTAGACTGCTGGTTTTGTACTTGAACACTCATAGTCTCAGCGTCATACAAAAACCTCAGCACTTTGATGTATCGCCAGTCCACTTGACTCTAAAACAGCCCAGGTTACAACAGAGTTTTATCTATGACTGAGTCAAAGGCCTTTTCATAGTCCACAAAAGCGAGACACAGGGGCTTGTTATACTCTTCAGACTTCTGTATAACCTGCCTCACTGTATGTATGTGTTCTACGGTCTTTCTATCTAAACATTCTTAACTTATTTACTTTGTGCGATAACACCGCCCTTCGTATAATTTTTAAATGAATATTCTCTTCTACTTTTTTTTTTACTGTGACTGTTTAGAATTGATCTATGTTACCCCTAGCCAGTCGCGCGGACATTAATTCATGAACAAATTTTTTTATGCGACTGGCGAAGACGGTGGTGGCTGAGTGGTAGTGGTCTCATTGCAATCCAACGACACCGTGTTCGATCATCGGACCTGCATCAACGGCTTGTAGAGTAGGATTTGGCATCGCTCCGTGATGCCGAGGGCACGATAAAGTTGTCGGTTCCGGTTGCTAACAAATGATAGCAGTCGTTAAGCCACGTCAAAGGTCTTTGGGTGGCCTGACAAACTCTGACACCAGAGGTTGGCTGGCACCTTATTCGACATAACTAACCCTTCGTACAGCGTTCAATATTTTCCACCGCCATTCCATTTCCCCACCCAACAAAGAACGTACGAGGTCTACGTATAACATTATAAGCGGAATCTAATGAGAGCACTCATTAAGGGCCTTTTTCATTTCGCGCCATCGCCACGCTCGGTGCGGTTTCCCCGCGCCATTGAAATCGCTTCAGCGGCTTACTTCCGCGGCGGACGCGCCCGCCCGCGGCGCCGCCCGTGGGTCCACCGTTTTTGCATTTTAACACTCCGCATAATGAGGTCTTGAGGCACGTATTGTGGTGTGAAATACTTAAAATACGTGCGGACAAACGAAATTATTTCGAAGTGTTAGGACGCGAATGTCAATTCGAATTGGCAGCGCGCTTTAGCGATAGTCTTCCAAATTGGAAGCTCCATCCTTGTTCGCTTTTTACTTCATATTTTCAATATGTATCCGTAAAATAATATACCTGGTCTTATTTCTCTCGTTTTCAGTTTACTGTTTTTTCTATTGCCCGTGACTGTAAGTTATATCTATTAATAAATTCATTTAACTAAATTATCATAATATGTTGGCTCACACTTGAGAAAATCACCTACACACGATTAAGTCAACCTGTTAGGGCATATAATTTATTTATTCATTTAGCATTTAGTTTATTCTAACCTAGTTAATTCTATCACACAAATATAAGTTACCCAAAACATTCCAGTAGAGAAATCCTATATCCACTGATTTATATGATTTGCGCCTTTAAACCCGCTAACACTACCTATCACACACATAACACATTGCACATTGCAAGCCATTCTTTAAAGATCTTGGAGTCTTGACGTAGACTTGCATGTACATTTTTGAAATAGCGTTATTTGTTCATAGTCATTCTGATCTGTTCACCACGGCTAATGATGTGTGTCCACGTAACACAAGAAATGGAGAGTCTTGTTCTCGGCCACCATCCGAGATTAGCGCTGTTTAATAAGAATTGCTATTCCATGTGCATCACTGTTTATAATAAACTACCGACATCGCTAAAAGAGCTTTCATAGGGAATGTTCCGGAAAAAACTAAGAACCTGGTTAATCGAAAATTGATGTTCTTGTCTAAAATACTTTTTTAACATGTAAATGTCAATGATACAATTGTTATTTTTACGTTGACGTATAAATATTTTGCAATGAAGCAAAATAATTGTATACCTTGACATAGGGGCTGTAATTTATTCTATTTGTTTCTTTTGATATACCAAATTACTGATATTAATTTTGACCACGCATTTGACATTTAATTGTTTAACTTCTATTTTTTTTATTTAATAAGTGCAATCATTTTTAATGTCCAATTTCACAGGCTGAGTAACGGCAAAATAGGAGAACATAATAATTCTTACGATCAGTGTATAATCCTATTTTTAGTGAATACATTTCATTTCACACTTCAAGCTTTTACTAAAAATAGTTTATACTTACGGTAAATTTACAAGGGGAAATAATTATTTTCTTTTGTCCATTGTGTTATTTTTATGTGTTAGACACACATTCAAAATTCGAGTTACGTTGAAATTGGTTATGTAGTTACTAATGAATAATAGGTAAATCAATCAACTATCGCTTTTTCGGAAATATTAACTCTTACAATCTAAATTATTATTGTAGATTCTTGTAAAAAAACAATATGTAATTCCTGTTTCACTCTTAATTTTAAATATGAAATCATAGCTTGCCGCGCGCTCTCATTTATTTACTGATGCGACTCGTGTACACACACGCGAGTGGAACGCACTGCCGCGTGACGTAAAATCTATTGTCCTGTGTAAGAGCGTTTACACATGATGCCGCAGTGGCAGCGTTTTTCGCCGCCGTGGTGCCGCAGGTGCTGCTGCGTGTCACCGCAGAACCACCGCAGACCGCAAACGACCAACTAAAATCGTATATTAGTAAAGAACTACGGCAGCGCCGCGGCGGCGGCGGTGCAATGTGTAAGGGTCGATACAAATCCAAGGGTGACTAATACAGTGGCACCGTGATGGTTGCGGTGCCGCCGCTGCCGCTGTGTAATCGGCCTTAGGTGGTAAGTAAATGAATAAGAAACAGTGGTGTGGGCGATATTGTATCGCATTCTGTTATGTACCTAGTCCGGCCTTAAGTTCTGTTACAAATGAAAATGCATTTTTTTTTATGAAGTTATGTAATATTACTAAAACTTATATGTACATATTTATTAAAGTCTCAGCAAAAAATAAAAACTATTCGAAATGGCCACCTTTGGCTATTATACAGGCCTTTAGTCTGTCTGGCTACGAATCTATGGATTTACGCACTGTTTCCATGGGAAATTTCGCAACTGCTTGCTGCAGAGTTTTTTAAGAGACTCAATTTCGCCGTGTTGTTTAGAGCAGGCCATGTCCTCTAAAACTGACCATAATTTGTAGTCTAAAAGGTTGAGGTCTGGGGGCCAGTCTTCAGCTCTTATAAAGTCCTGCTGGAAAGTCGATGGTACATTTTAAAAAAGTGTATTGCTGAGAGGTTTTATAACACGATCCAAGACAGTCTCTTGATACACTTTGGCTGAAGTTTTCACTCCTTTTTCACAAAAATGTAGCTTTGTGACGCCTGACGATAAGACATGCCCCGCCAAACCATCACTGACGCAGGATGATGACCACGTTGTACCTTTCCGACCACTTGAGCAGTTTCTTTAGAACTGTGAGCGTACACTTTATCATTTTGCTTATTGTAGTGCTCTTTCCAATTTTTTCATTGGTAAAGAGGATATTTCTGTGCCTTTCACTTGCGTAACGCGACAGAAGGCGTTTTGATCGTCTCTTTAATTGTAAATATTGATTTAGGGCATGTCCTGTATATCGACGATAAGCACCGAGCTTCTTGTTTTATAATACGCGACATAGTCCTAGCGGGAATCTTCATTTCTCGCGATAAGATTTTTTTGCTTCATAATGGTGTTTCGACGAATTCTGGCTTTAACAGCATTAACAGCCTTTGTAGTTCTAACAGCACGCGGCCGCCCCGATCTTTTATGGTCTTCGACAGAGGAAGTGTTGTTGTATCTGTTGGTAGTACGCTAAACGAACATACGGCTGATACGAAGCTTTTGTAGTGTCTGGAATATGACCAACGCCTCCATACCCACTTTGTGCAAGATACGAGATACGATCACTGCAATCCTATTTTCTTTAACACCCCATTCCATATTGTAATTTGATAATGAGCACGAAAAAATATGTGAAATGGCGCAAAATCGAAAGAAGTTTTTAAAATAAATAAAAAAAAAAAAAAAAGTTTTATGTAACAGTATTTATGGCCAGACTAGTTACTTAAATTCAAATAAATTTACCTGGCTTTAAAGAACAATGGCGAACTCCCATGCATACGTTTATGTCAGTCAAATTCTCGGCGTCTTTAGACAAAAAATGTCGCTAGTAATTCAGCATCATTTCCTGAAATTGTTAGTCTAAGATTTTTTTTGGGGGAGGCCAGGTATAATTGTTATTAGGCTTCAAAGTTTTGTAGGTTATGTTAATGACTTTTAAAACAAGTCTTAGATATTTTAATTATTTTATCCGCTTAGTTAGGTAGGCAAGTAAGTACTTATGCGTGATAAATATGTTTCAAGATGATGTTAATTGTAGGTACTGTAACGATATTTAATGGGGTTTTCATCATCTTGTTACAATATATGCGGTTTTATCGTAAATTTCTCTGAACTGACAGATTCCGATGAAAGATGTGATGAATTGGTTTTTAGGCCAAACTCGCCAACCACCGAGATAGTTGGTCCGGTGTCTAACGCCGTTAGGGTATTCGCTTAAATCAATGAAAAGTAATTTTGAGAATAAAGGGAATAAAAAATAAAACGGGGTGAGTCACACCAACAGTGGGGTGAGTCGGGATTCTTACCCCATCCGGTCGCTTTAAACGTGAGGACGCTATATCTTTCTTCGGAATCACTCAAAACTTAAAATACTCGTTACTACTTTGAAATTAATAAAATTACCTGGATAAACTTAGACCGGAACGAGCTTCAAGAACTATTGGATCAAGACCGTTCGGTAATGTACTAGCTAGTGGGTACAATAGTGGAAGATAAAACATACAGCTCAAATTCACCAATACAATTTTTATTATCCTTGGTTTAACTTTGCCTACTTACTTAAAATCTAAGGAACCGTGCCGTAGGTACGTTGGACGGCCATTCAAGCTAGCATATAATAGTGGAAGACAAAACATGCAATTTAAATTCACCAATACAATATTTACTATTTTTGATTTAACTTTGCCTGTTTACTTAAAATCTAAAGAACCCATGCCTGCAGATCCAACTCAGCAGCTAAGAAGTACTAAGATCTAAGATTACCCTGTTATAGCTAGGGTCGATATAGAACCGACAAAATTAAGTATTTACCCTAACAAAACAAGTGATGTGTTGCCGGCCTTATTTACCTTCTTCTATAAGATTGAGCCTTTATGTTAGTGAAGGTAATTCTCCATCCGACGTTTCAGCAATGTCCGATTCGCGTGAGATGTAGCCAGGCTAGACCCTTCAGGCGTTGCAGGTGTCCAGCAGGTCGGTGGGGAACCAAAGTTTAACACTCCGGTTAATGAAATATATGCATAAACATGCCAATACGATACCGCATTCCAAGAACGTGGCAGGAATCGTTGGATATAATGTCGTCGTGGCGTATCGCGACACGGCGACAATAATGACACGCCTTTCTAGTTAAATCCGGGAGAAGAAACCTCCGTCGCGTGGTGTCTCAATCCGGGGGGGGGGGGGGGAAACCTCCGTCGTGGGGTATCTCAGTCCGGGGGGGGGGGGGAAACCCGCTGTGGATGAATAAACACAACGTTTCTTTAGAATTCGAGACTTTGAAAACGCCACCGCTCTCAGTTCGCTAAAATGGCGTCTCGAAAAATGGATAAAAGTGATTTCACAATCGCAATCATTACTGCCGACAATGCAAAATACCGAAAAATGCTCTCACCTTTTTTTACGGGTTTTATAATATGCAGGGAAAAAACTTGTCAGTCCTGCTACCGAGCTCCGCAGCACGAAAAAAAAAGCCACGCCACTCGTCTCCATTGCCTGTTTCTTTTTGTCGCCGGATCTAGTTTGCTTCCAAGTTAGCAAAATCTATCCGAATAACATTTCGTTTCACCAGGAAACCGATCAGCGCTTACACATGGGCTTTGGAAATGATCATTTGGTTTTATTTTTATTTTTTTAAGATTTCTCACCATCGAAATCGAATTTGTTTATTTACTGTTTCTTTAACTGTTTTTGACAGCTAAACAACTGTCAGGAGACGTCTAAGAATTGTTATAAACTATAGTCCATAAAACGTTTTGTACTAGAAACGATCCGTTCACTTCCAGACGAAAGGATCGGAACGCGCCCTTTTGCTTTGACAGCTAATCGATGCAAAGATAAGTAGAACCTACGGTAGAGGTCACCATCCGTCTCCGTGTCTATCAATTGTACTTTATTAATTATTTATTTATTAACTGATTCCCAGTTATTCCTTGTTCCCTTTGTACCTATCTCAATCAATTGACCTAATGAGAGTTATAAAGTCGTGATCCGTAGTGCATGGACGTGTTATATTTATTGAAGTGTTTATAACCTCTGAACATGACTACTGTATTTTGGAACTCTGATTTACAGGATTATATCATGTAAGTAAACAACGTACGATAATCTATTATATGTACCCGATCGTCTGCTTTCGCTGGTATTCACCAAATACGAACGATAGTACTGTTTCAATCAACTATGTGCAACTTCAATGTCGTCATACAATAAACAACAACAGAATGGCTTGTCTGTTTAGAGATTTGACCTGTAGTCACAGCTACGCTAAGCTTTTATTTAAAGAAAGGGTTTTATTGTTCATGTGTTTTCGTGTTGTGTTGTGGCTATATCTCTGTTGTTTATTTATTCCAAAAACGAAGATACATTCTAATATGTGAGTATATTGAACAATATGCAATTATAATTCTAGTTTTACTATTATAAAGATGCGTTTCTATTAGTTGTTTATATGCCGTCTTGTTTATTCCTACTTTTACTTGTCGAATTGTTGTTTTGTATTGCTATTTATAGGTTTATTGTTTTTTTATTTAAGTAGCGTTTTGTCAACGCTACAGTACCTAGACCTATTCAATTACCTATCCTAGTGTAACAGACTAGGCTTTTGAATAAGAATTATTTTTAATCTGTTACTGCCTGCCGAAATTACAAAACAATATATTTAGATATGTTGCTGCTGTTTCACTGTGCAGGGAAAAAGTTGTGCAACAATTCCTTACACAAACCTTTGTTTCTTTCGTATTTATTGTTCAATACTTTAACTAACACGCCCTATGTACTATTATTTCTTTCACGACCTGGATGACTGGTAGATAAAGCTGTTTAGCATTAGGTCCTTCCTTGTACCTACACTATTTTTGTGCAAAACAATTAGATAAATTAACATAGCCTATTATAACAACAATTCTTTACACTTTCTCCATAAACTACAAGGCATTGTATTCCCTTTACTACGAGTATAATGTTTTGTATAGAGGTTTTATATTGACGTACCATTTTGTCTATAGCACAGTCTATATTATTATTCTGTTTATCGCAAGGAGGTTGAATTACGCTTACTGTTAAAAGTTTTAACGCCAGTAAGCTTAATTCAACCTTCTTTGGTTTAAAAAACCGGGTGGGAAGAAAGCGTAATTCAACCTCCTTTGGTTTAAAAAACTGGGTGGAAGTATACTGTGTTGACAATTTTAACGTCCAAACTAGAAATGTCATTGTATTATTTTATTTTTTTCGCCCGTTGGGCAGGCAACAAGGCCGGTTAAACAATATAGGAAGGAAATGAAGTTACAATTTCATGATTTTAAAATTGATTTGTTAACCTGGGTTTTTCTAGCTTACAGGCAATGTTGAAAAAACGTAGAAAAATAATTACTTAAGTTCTGTAGAAATGATATGTCAAGACACTGCAAGATTTATCGCATACAATTCCGCCTATGTTCTTTAGTATTGGGTGGGTTCTGTCAATGTTATTTAAATTACTATTGATAAAAAACCTTTTCTTTTTTTTATTACGTTGAATGACGTTGGGCAGGTCGCTCGCCTGATGGTAAGCGTCACGCCTGTCCATAACAGTTGCAGTGCCACACAGAACTTTGATTGCAAAATCTTGAGCGACACTGCACTGCGCTCGTCACCTAGGGTGACATTGGTTGTTAAGTCTCATTGCTCAGTAATTTCGCTGGAAACCTTCAAACCAAAACCGAAACCGAAACAGAAATGTGTACACACTACTGCTTGGCGGTTGAATATCTGACAAAGGTGTGGTACTTCCCCAGTCGGACTCTTGTGTAAGAGGCCTACCACTACAAACTAATTCAGTTTAATAACTCACATTGAAATAAGTTGTATAATAACATTAGTACTATTATTTATTCTGTGCTATATTGGGCCTAGCGCTGCTGGAAGAATTACAATATAATTATTGTAAAATTAGCATCACTTTGTGGTCTTCATATCTTCTATTGACACAATCAGTCATTGTAAAATAAATTAACGCTCATCAATCATTAAATTGGCAAAATCCACACTAATAAAATAATAATTTGCGTTTATTGGGGTCTCTGGGTGTGTCAGTTGTCTTAAATACCTTCTACAGACAAGACAAAACTAAGAAAACATAATAACAAATTCAAAATGAAAAAAGGAGGACTATTATTAATTCTGTCGTAAAACATGAATTCTGTGTTTTGGACATACATAGAGTTACGATGACATTATGAGTTTGAGTGTACCTTCGTCGTACTAGTAGAATACCGCAGCTACAAAATCATACTCGTACCAAAAATATGTCTCTAACTTGATTAGTATAGGAGTAACAACATATGACATTTTCAAAACGTTATTTGAACAACCCTTACCTGTCACACGCATAAAGTTTTTATTAATAGTAGTTTATGAAATGGTTGCCTAATGAAGTGAATTAAAACATGAGAGTGAGTTTAAAAAACGAGTGTAGTAGGCGAGTTTTTTAATAGTATCACTCGATTGTTTTAATACCTAGTCTGTGTCTACACTCATGTAATAGGAACTTGTAATGAAAAAAATAAAGTCGTAATCTTTTCTTGATTTTGCTGGTAAAAAAACTCGTTCGCCATGTTCGTTGCTGTTCCGTGGTGTCAGGTGAAGTCAAATTCTCCTCAAGAACACTGTTTTCACATATTTAACACATCATTGTCATATTTTTAATCAGGATAAAGGGAGTGATACTATTAAAAAACTCGCCTACGGCTCGTTTTTTAAACTCACTCTCGTCTTTTAATACCTAGTTATGTGCCGTTTCATACACTACTTTATCTACACTCAAAAAAAGTAATATAAAAAAAAAGTAAAAAAGTAAAGTAGTATTTTTTTCACTTGTAAAGGAAAAAATAAAGTCGTAATCATTTCTTGATTTTGCTGGTAAAAAAGCTCGTTCGTCATGTTCGTTGCTGTTCCGTGATGTCAGGTGGAGTCAAATTCATTTAACACATCTTTGTCATATTTTTAATCAGGATAAAGCCACTCGCCTTAATTGTGCTTTAATGGTAAAAATATATATATTATAACAACGTATAGTTAAAAAAACACTGTTATAATTTATTTAGTTTTCTAATTAGAGACGTGCCGTGTGTAATGTATATCATTATGCCACCATTTTTGAGTTCATAATCCGGATTTTACGATAAGAGTGTAGATAAAAAATATTTAAGCATATGAAAAATACCAATGTTTATTTTAATTAAACAGAAAGAGTCGTAGTAAAATGTAATTTCCATGTATCGTAAATGTGGCATCAGCCGGCGCGCAGCGTTTCCACCCGTCTCTAAAATATGTAGCAATAAAAACGCTTCGGACCATACCCGGATGTGTTAGGATCCGTTTATTGTCCGGGCTCTCGCGTTGTTAACCGAAATCTGTGTTGTACCTTCATAAAATTCCTAGGCGCTCGTCTTGACTCTGATTTTAACAATTAAGAAAATACGTCGGGTGAAAACACGCTCGAAGGCTATTGTTTCTATACATGTAAGCAAGCTACAGCGACAAATGCACGGTAAAAATATTTGAAGATCGTCTTTTCAATTGGGGAAATTGTGAACTTTTCATCTATTTGCCGTATACTTTTTCACTACGCTCCTAAGGCGCCAAGTTTTCCAATATGTATCTGAAATCTCTAAGCTCCTATTTTTTCCCAACGTATTAACCAGTTACTCAACGTTACGTTCAGTTGAGAAGTTAGGGAGACATTGGTATCACATTTAGTTAATGAGTTCGGACACAACTCTTTGTCCGTCTGATAAAAGTTACGCTATCTTGAGAGCGTAAAAGGAGAAATAGAGAGACGCAGGGGTTGAAGGAACGTGTAACCCATTTGTACTTGTTTATCGAGGAGATAAGTCCGAGAGTACGTCGTCGAGCGGCGACCGTCTTCACTCATTAGTTCGGAGAAGATACCGGCATGTCGGAATCTGCCTTTAATTGCTAAACTATCCGCGTCGGGAAGATATCTACGCTTTTTTACCTTGTATACACTCTAATCTCAACATTTTTATATCTTGCTATAAACTACTTCGCAACACACCTGGCTCAGAACTCAAGTCCACGGCTTAAGATTTCATTGTCACTTGGGGAAAAACATATTTTCCTTATGAGAAAATTCGCTCTTGAAGGCTTACGTACCTAATTCTATTATGAGGAGGATAAGGAAATATTGTTGGCTACCTATTACCTCCCTAATAAGGCTGTTGGCCGTAACACGGGTTTCGACTTAGGGCACAAGTCGCGGTTTACAAAGAATGGAATTATGAGGGTAGGAGCCAGGAGAGTAAGCGCATTATTGCAAAGAGAGGCGGTGACGGTGGTGGCGCGGTGGCGACGTTTCTCGAATCTACAATGCGCCCTAAGCTCTCGGGCGGCATAAGTGCTTTACTAGTGGAAATGAACAACGCTTTTGAGCCTTATTCGGCGAGACGACCCACTTTTTGCACTGCTGAAATTACCATATGAGAGAGCTGATATGGATAAGGTGTTCAAGACTGCATCCCTTTCAATATTTACTTGTCTAACTGCTTAATTGTTTAAATGCCTTTAAGGCGGGGTACGCACTCAAATGTTTGGTCCTGCCTGTCCAGGTGCAGTGTGAGCGGGAGAGGAGATGCAACTTGGGAGTAGAATTTAGATACATTTTGTGCTTATCTTTTGATATCTCAATATATAAAACTCAATTAAAAAAAGAGTTCGGTCATTTGTTTAGTTTAATAGGATAGATATAACACAATTTAAAAAAAAACTGTCTCTGAAAATAACGAGAACAGCGATGCAACGAGTGTTTTTTCCAAGGATACCTACCAAGCCATTTCTGAAAGTTCTGTTCGGTTATTTTTTAGGTAGTATACTTTTCTATTCACAGTATTTTTTGGTTCGCATAAAGTTGTTTCATTACGTTGTTCTCGACTTTTTGCTATTCGTCTGTTTGCTGATTTCAGGACTGAGCCCGCCCTAAAGCGACCGATACGTTTTTTAAATACAAAATTAAATAACTACTTGAACAATATGCCTGTGGAATAACCAAATGAATGCTAATTTCAACATCTCTTGAAATAATTTAATCTATTAAATGTATGCTTATTTTAAGTGCAATTTTTGTATCTATTGCTATGATATTTATTCAACGTATAATTTGTAGCTCTAAAGTTTTCTATCCATACCAATATATAAAAGTGAAACGTTATCTGTGCGTTTGTTTGTTTATTTTGGGAGCTTTTACGCAGTAACGGCTGGACGGATTTTGATGAAATTTGGAATGGAGATAGGTTCCCTGGAATAAAACATAGGATACTTTTTATCCCAGAAGATGGTAAGTTTCCAGGGGAAAAATGTTTATTACTCTCGCGTTGGTGCTATACATTTGCATTAGTTTTTAATATTCTTAAAAATGTTTTTTTTTTCGCGATAAACTGTAGTCCGCGCGGACGAAGTCGCGGGCGAAGGCTAATTATAAATATACGCCTAGTTACTAGTTATATAATGTATAATACAAATTACACAAATAATTAATACCTACCATATAATAATACCCAGCTAAATATAATAATATAATGTGATATTTTATGAAAAATATGGTTCGTTTTTGTCGGGGTTATTAAGTAATCCAATGTAAATCGTATAATGCATTTCGCATTCATTACCGTTCTTCCGATCAATGATGTGAATATTCTGGTTGACAGCTAGGCCCGCCCCACTATGCAAATGTCATCGTCTCCAGTGCGTGCACGACGCGGGGGCTGCCTACGCATCCACTACGACAATCTCGTCCGATGAATATTTACGTCGCCTGACATCAGATATTTATCGCTTTATGTACATTTTTTGTACAAATGTATCATCATTCATGTCATTATGACACACAAACCCAAGCAAGCCATTTAACTGCTGTAAAACAAGCGGTTAAATTGTGAAACACGTACTTAAGTGTGAATTTTGTTAAATAGTGCGTCTTGATACGATTTATTTCAAACTCAATGTAGCATAGCGTCAGGAAACGTGGCTATTTCCTTCCAAACATTTTTCGAATCGACTACGTTACGTTACAGTTTTAAAGAGCATTTGGCAACCTTCGAGCTTTTGAAGTCTGAGATGGTATACTCTGATAACGAGAGACGTATTGTCGCGTAGTGGGTAGGTACAGACGTGACATTTTGCCAGAGCTCCGAGCTTTCTATATGCTTATGCAACTCGTGATTGACGCTCGGTTCGCTCGCGCAATGATGCCCTATCGGCAAATTCAATTAAGCTTTTCCGCGTTAAAAGTTCACCTGATTGAGTCCTCACGATGTTTGTAGCTAGTACCTATGTCACATTATTCAAATGATCGAGCTTTGTTGTATTCTCTTTATACTGGAATGTTAACTCTGATCTCATAATCGATCCAAGCTAAATTATCAACTCATTAAATTACCATACAAGACGAATTATAGCTTCACAGATAACGAGCCCCATTAAATGTTGCCATAAAATAGTTTATAATCAGAACTATCATCATTAATGTAGCTAATATTTTCATATAAATTGCTCATAATATGTAGCAAACTAAATCAATTTCATTAATTGCAAGCAATTCACGATCGTAAATATAGAAAAATAAAACATATTATACATATCATATTATTGCTATAGATTACGATAAGTTATGGCAATGTAAGTACAATTTAGATGCTAATTGAATATTTTATGAAAACATTTAGGGACAAAGATTTTATCTGAAAATGCTCAATCCACCTACACTTAAACGTCGAAAAAAGTAAATAAATGACCTGCTTTAAATTAAGCCGTAAAGTGTCCCGCCCTCGTTGTAAAGGGGACGATCATAAATCGGAACCGTAGTGGGGTCATAAGCGTCGTCCGGCGGTTGTCGCCGCCCGTCCGTCGGACATCTCCTTGGCATGTATACGATTATTAGCCGGCCGACTTGTAAATTTTCTTCCAAAACTACATCTGAGATGCTTATCTCAGTGTAAGGGCGATAAGGCGGCGCGCAGCGTGCGAAGTGCCGGCGTCACCTGCCTTTATTCTCCCTGCACTTCACTTTATCGTCGCCTGTTTGCCATTTGCGACTCATTCAATATACTTGTTTGCAACAAGGAAAGTCGAATAAACTCGATCACCCTATTAAACAACTAGTTTAAAAGCTAAAAAAACATGCCTGACCTGCCAAAAAACAACTCAAGCTAATAAATTATATACTTTTACGATTTTAGCAGTTAACGCCTGCTTAGCGTAAAAGTAAGTATAAAAATAAATAAAAAAATGTATGGCGATACATAGGTAGCCGAATTGGTAGAGGCATGTGCCGCGCAGAGGCACAGTATGCGAGTACGAATCTCGTCCTTTACGCAAATTAGAAAATTATTATAATGTGCTTATCAAGGCGTTCAGTTTGATACCCATATCGTAACATTCGAAGAGTTTTTTTCCATACTGGCAGTATGTCTCTATGTTTTTTTTTTTAAATGCCTTTTTTACTCGGAGGGATGTAAAGATTCTAACGATAACCCATACGTCTAAATCTGTTTAGGCATTTAAAAGTTACGGTGGAATAAATAAACTCACATACATATACAAACATACATGAATCCTAAAAACATTACACTTCTTTTTTTGGCAGTCGTGTAATAAAAATAATGTTAATCGATTGGTCGCGTCAGACTCTAAAATCGGACAGATCTCAGATAATGTTTTAGATTAATATCTAGCTTTATAAATCCGATTGCCTAATGAAAATACTGGTATCGGACCGGTTCTGAATCAACTTTACGACATATCTGGCATGATAGATGATTGAAGGATGTTTTTATGGGAGTTCATTGTTATTTTAATGTCGACATTTGCTTCGTCAGAAATACGGCACCAAATAAATAATTCTTCCTAACATCATTTTAGATAGGATCGAAACATTGAGTTTTTGTATTTTATTTTTAGTTTAGAAGCTGTTATGTATTTTAAAGGTACTGTTAATATTAAAATCCTTTTGCTATAAGTCCTGTTTGCTAGATACATCCACGAGCCGCCTAATGGTAGCAATAACTGTAAACGCAATCTCATTACCGCATTGCGAAATTCTATTTCCATTTAGCACATAACGAGAATTTATTTGTTCTCCATTTTCATAAAGCAAGCAAAGCTCCGCCCGAGAACTCGATACTTGCGCCTATTTGGCTGGTTGCGAGCTATGTAATTGTAAAATATTTGCATTGCGCGTATTTGCACGGCGCGTGAAATCCAAGGGCCGTACGTAATTTCGTTTTGAGTGAAGTGACTCCGCAAGCCGTTTAACGAGATGAGTCTTATTACGTTGTTAATAACTCGCATACGTATCCGGTGTGTGTTTTGCATAATGACGAGGAACACGCATGCGCAGGATTCGCTGCGGGCGCTCTGGACTTGTCATTGATGCTTTGGCTTCTTGAATTAGTAGATTAAGCGCCTCGGGTTTCAAATATCGTGCGCGTCTCTCAGGCGCAATCTTGAGAATAAACCATTTTAAAATATTCACGCTGTTTCTGTTATCTATACTAATAATAAAGCAATAAGAACGAAAAAGCCTGCATAAAGAAGATAATTTAAAAAAAATGGTCTAGGATACTTAAAATAAGCTACTGAACAAGAATATAACATTTCTTTAAATCGTGTGTCTGTTTGTTTGTTAGTTTGTCTGTATGTTGGTTCGCGCATCACGTGAAAACTGCTGGACTGATTGCGATTTTCACTGTTGGATAGCTTAGGGTTTGACTTAAAAATTGGGGTACTTGGTATCTCAATCCGGTGAGTAGAAGCCGAGCAGTCAATAACAATATTTTTGACAGCTGAATAAATTTTGATCAAATGTTGGTATATATGTATAGCACATAGACTACTTTTAACCTATAGAAATGACCACGCGTGCGAACCCGCGGACATCAGCTAGTATTAAGTAAAGTCTTGTTTAACTAATGTTTTAATTTAGTTTCTTTAATTTTAGGACCTGAGGGAACACCTACTTGAAATGAAATTTAGACTAGTTTTGTTTTTTTTTCTCGGGGAATATTTTCTTGTCTTTGAATTATCACAATTAGCCTTTTCCGTGTTTAGAATTTGACCACAAAAGCACAGAACTGTCGACATAACGGCTATACTTACATGAACAGCTACATGCTGCAAAGCAATGTCTACAATGGCCTGACTGAAGTTCGCCGAAACCGAACCATTCACCCGGACGTCTGCACATGGAGATACACAAAGCCATGCATTACGGTCTCCTGACCTGACCCCGTCGCACGAGCTATCTCCAGTGTGCAACGTCCTAATATTAATAGGCATCATATTTCTCAAAGTGCTCCGAGCGACGACACGAAACTTGCTTGACGCTGGGATTAATAGTACCCCCTACGCTTAAAGACGATACACGTATGGCAACGCGGGCCGAGCCCCATCGATGCGGGGGATATTCCAGGCCTGCAGCACAATAAATACTGCAGTATGACCACGCTGACATTCTTTACAAGTAATTTTTCGTCATAATTTCAAACTTTTAGCAAAAATAGTTTAAAACCTGTAATATTCAAAACTCAATTTCCAAAGTTTATTGATGCCTCTGATCCCTTTGATTCAGGACCTCGTATGCTACTCATCATCAGACCTTTCTAACGGCTATGAAGAGTGCCTCCGATACTGAACATTTAACCACAAAAAAACTAGCTGCAATATACTATGAGATCCCTTCATAAAGAATGATCAGATCTGAATATCTTGCGAATAATAGCTATACCGATTTCTACCGATAAGAACCTTCTTGCTTCTCAATAATGTACTAAAATATTTAAACGGGACTTAATCGCGTCGCGGTTTATGTCAGAAGATATCTGCAGATGTCGTTAGTGTAGTGTGTCGTGACAATTCTGAATTTTTACAAAACCAAACGCGGGTAGTTGGAGACAACGCTCGCCCTTCTCGACGCTGACACCCGCTACTTCAGTCTTCTCGTGACCACGATCAATGCAACTTGATCGAAACGTCGAGGTAAATAAATATTAAGTTTTCAGCGCGATTAAGTCCCGTTTAAATATTTAACTATGTGTTGGAATCGCGAAAGTTTAAAAGTTACAATGTACTAAAAGCTAAAGAAGCAGCAAACTTAGATTAAAAAACTAATCTAAAAACAACGTTTTTGTAGAATACATTGTCATCGATTTGTGAGCTACCCAAAAAACAAGTAAAAAGTGTAATGTTTTGGGTGGCACTGCAACTGTTATAGACAGGCGTGACGCTTACCATCAAGCGAGCGACTTGCCCGTCTCGTCATTCAAAGTAATAAAATAAATAAATAAAAAAACCCTGAATGTTTCACCCGGATAGCTAATCGGGAAGTGCTCGAAATTTGACTTTCAAGATTCCACACGGAGCGACAGACAGACAGACAAACAAGAAAGTGACTTAATAAAATCGTGGTCATAAAATAGCTGTGTAAAATAACGAGTTACCTAACATACATTTAGGCAAAATATAATTGCTAATTATGCAAGCTCATATCCTAGCAGTCAAAAGAAACTCGTGTAAGATTGCGAAGTTGTGGTTCTGAACGTGACCGCACTGTATTCGATGATTGTCATATCGCTTATCCATTGTCAGACATGTAATAACCCTAAATCAAATTGATTCTGCAGTGCAAACAACATTAAGTTCTTTAAAAAGGTCCGAGAGAGTCCTAAGCCAACAATGTTGCGGTATAAACCTCCTTAAATTACGTTAAATGGGCCATATTCCGCTCCGTGCTTTTCCAAACCTTTATTGTGTAGCCATCTTTGATTTTATGTCTCTATAATATGTTGAACCTTAGAATATAATGATGCCTAGCTTTGAACTGGATTTCTAAAGCCTCTTTATTATTACTACAGACCCTTTGAATGAAGGTGGGAGTCTTTAAAGAGAATATATTAGACAGTATAATAAATAAAAAATATATTCCGTTTAGGAGTTCCATTTTTAGTTACCTATACTTGTCTAGCAAAACCCTCTTTGTAAAAGATTTAAGATTTTTAGAAGGACGAGGTTCTCAATTTATGTGTATGTGTTCTTACATACTTTCCTTTTTAATAGGACAAGTGTCTTTGTTTTACGTAATAAATCTAAGTACTACACAAGCGCAAATTAAATATTTATGTAACCCCCGACCTGGGGGGTCGTCAGCCATTATAGCTAAGAAGCATCTTGATCACATCAGCTTTCAAACATGTAAAACCGCATCAACATCGGTCCATTCGCTTGGGAGCTACGATCCTCACCCCCCTCGCCTCATCTACTCGTATACTTATAATAAAACTGTAACAGGTCCAATTCTGAACATTGAAGATATTTAGTAAAAAAATAATTGGGGGCTGTTCTATATTTGATACGGAATCCAAAACAGTATTTTTTTGCTTTTTTGTCTGTCTGTCTGTATGTTGGCTAGGCATCACGCCGAAACTACTGAATGAATTCAAATAAAACTTGCCATAATTTGAGTTCATACTACGAGGTAGGACATAGGATACTTTTCATCCCGAAAAGGTAAAGGGTTCCCGCAGAAACGGGGTTGAAAGATTTTTATATGATCACGTATCACGCTGAAACTACTGGACGGATTTCGATGCAACTTGGCACAGTTATAGTTTATATGATGATTGAATATTAAAAATACTTTTTATCCCGAAAATATAAAGAGTTCCTGTGTCCAAATACTATAAATTAAAGAAATTCGTTTTTTTTTCGTGTCTGTTTTATATTAGGTACTGAAGCCAAAACTGTATAATTTTTCTTTTTTTTCTGTCGGTCTGTCTGTCCGTCTGTCTGTATCTTGGCATAGCATCACGCCGAAACTACTCAATGAATTCAAATGAAACTTGGTATGATTTGAGTTCATACTTCGAGGTAGGAAGGACATTGGATACTTTTCAAATGGAAATTTAAGGGTTTCCGCAGGATAGGGGTGGAAAGGTATTTAAAAGAACACGTATTACGCTGAAACTACCGGACGGATTTTGATGCAAGTTGGCACAGTCATAGTTTATATGATGGGTGAAAATTATAGATACTTTTTATCCCGGAAAAATAAAGGATTCCTGCAGGATTGGGGTACAAATTCTGTACATTGAAGAGATTATGTAAAACAAATTGCGAGTCTATTTTATATTCGGTATTGAAGCCAAAACAGTTTTTTTTCCATTTTTGTCTGTCTGTCTGTGTGTCCGTCTGTCTGTCTGTATCTTGGCAGCGCATCATGCCGAAACTACTCAATGAATTCAAATCAAACTTGGTATGATTTGAGTTCATACTTTGAGGTAGGACATTGGATACATCTCATCCCGAAAAATTAAAGGGTTCCCGCTGGATAGGGGTTGTAAGTTATTTAAAAGAACACGTAACACGCTGAAACTACTAGACGGATTTTGATGCAACTTGGCACAGTCATAATTCATATGATAGGTGAAAATTAAGGACACAATTTATTCCGAAAAAAAATGGGGTTCCTTCGGGATATGGTTTCAAATTCTGTACATAGAATACTTTTTATTTTATGTTTCTCTGTATTCTATATATAAGCCAAAACTGTTGTTTTTTTAACTTTGTCATTCTGTATGTATGTATCTTGGCCGCGCATCACGCCGCTGAAACTACTGAATGAATTTAAATGAAACTTGGTATGATTTGAGTTGATACAACGAGGTAGGACATGGATACTTTTCATCCCCAAAAATTAAAGTGTTCCCGCAGGATAGGGGTTGATGGTTATTTGAAAGAACACGTATCACGCTGTAACTACTGGACAGATCTTGATTCAACTTGGCACAGTTATCTATCTATACTTATAATACAGCAATAGGTACGAAAAAGGCTGTACAAAGAAGTCAAATAAAAGAAATTGTCTAGGGTACCCTAAAATAAGCTACAGATCATTTTTTTGTTTTAATTCGTGTTTTTCGGTCTGTCTTTCTGTATTTTTGTGCATCACGTTAAAACTACTGGACCGATTGCTATGCCGTTTTCAATGTAGGATAGCTTAGGGTTTGACTTAAATACTGGTGTAATTGGTATCTCAATTTGGCGATTAGAAGCCGAGCAATTGATAAAAATATTTTTGACGTCTGAAGAAATTTTGTTCAAATGTTGGTATATTGGTATTTTAGGTCCATTATGGTACTTTTAATCTAAAGAAATGACCACGCGTGCGAAGCACCCGCTGCTTATAAATAAGAACCATCTCGATCACATCAGCTTTCAAACTGAAAAAAAACGCATCAAAATAGCTCCATTCCTTTGGGGGCTATGATGCCACAGACAGACACACGGATGCATAGACATAGACATAGCTTTATTTATGGCAAAAAACAAGTACACAAAATAAAAACATTGAAGAAATAAATTAGTACCTAAGTAGTTAAGTTTTTTGCCATAAGCCGGCCCCAACTCAGCATAATGCTGGTTAATAACAACCAGCGCTGGTCTTCCGTTGGGAACGGCAGGTGACGTCACGCACGGAAATGTCACATAAAATAAAAACTTAACAATAATAAAAATTACACATGAGGTACAAAAATACAATATAAAGTAAATAGGAATTGGAACAAACGAATTAATATATAAATTGGCAACACTATTCCACACAAAAACTAGAATATGAATTGAGTGTCTCCTATATAGTCTGTGGAAGTGAGGCATATTCCATAGATATATCTTAATTTGTCTGAGGTATTAATGTGCCCACACAAAGATAATTTAAATACGTGCACACAGACCAGACAGCAAAATAAAGTGAAGTTGGTAGACAAAAACTGATGGTTTACAGAACAAAATTTATGTATATAAAAAAATGCTTGCACGGAAAATAAGTAAGTATAAGGAGTTTAAAAAGTACTGGTATCGTATTTTAGAGGTTCTTCGCTTTTTTGATGCGTGTATATAAATCTTTTCAGCTTAAATTTAAATCCATGTATACTTTGCAGGTTCCTTAGTGGCGGTGGGATATTATTCCAACACTTGGACGCAGCATAACGGAAACTTCCTCTGAAGTAATACAGTGATACATATACAGTGATACACACCCTAAACTTATAATTTAACACCCCTTTCTATGGAGTTCGGGGGTTAAACATATTAGCTACTAAATGAAACAGTTGGACTACCCACATGCCATTTACGTACTTATAGTGTAGTCCAAGTGTTATAGCCCACTCCAGTTGGCAGCGTACCTTATATGGTGGTGGCATTGCCCCGTTTATTTGCAATGCTAATTCGATGCGCCAAGTATTTTGGTCAGGCGTCGCATCGATCAACGATCGATTTTTTGAATTACGATGATATCCCTGTATTATATTTTAGTGTGTGTATGTTCTCCCATATGTAAGGGATTTATGAACGGTTATCGATAATTATTATTTTTAGGGTTCCGTTCCTCAAAAGGAAAAAAGGAACACTTATAAGATCACTTCGTTTTCCGTCCGTCTATCTGTCTGTCTTTCAAGACCCTTTTTATCAGGAACGCAGGTATCAAGTTGAAATTAATATCAAATGTTCAAGTCTTCAATCCATTAGAACTGTGAAAAAAAAACAACCTTCCAAGTCAACGCTATCAAAATATACGGCCGTTTATGCCGTATATTTTAACACTCGCAAGGGAATCAAAACCTATAGGGTACTTTCCGTTGAGGCGGGGTATTGTGACGAGGTCCAAATTTCTTTAATAATAATACTCTTTTGATCTCTTATTTCTTTCATAATCCATTTCTTTTCATGTTGATAGTTCATTATTCATTCTATATACAAAGAACCTGTCATTCGAACATTGATTGCATTAGCAAAACCGTAATTTTCGAAAGAATATTATAAAATACATAAATAAGTTAATTACAAATGGAGACTTGTAAATATATATAATAATTCCGTCGTTAGTGTTCGTTTTGTTTGAAGCCACTGTTTATGGAAATCACCAAATGCTCCAATAGTTCCTGACCTTTTATGTTGTCCACTAAGGCTTAGTCCCGGGGCTAGTGGAACAAACCCACACCCTGGGACCGCCTCGTGACAAGTTGTACGATAAGGTAACTACTGTGCACCGCTAGATTGATAGCAAAAAAGTTTGTACGGGCGAGGTCTACAGCCCACAGAGACACTAGTTAATTTTATATCACTTGTAGGTATATGGCCGAGTCGCTGCAGGATCTCGAACTGGCCAAGGAAGGATAACTGAGTAAAGCCATTTAAATACATTGCAACTCTCGCTACAACGCAATAAAGTTCAATGTAACTCGCACAGCGCTGCGATCTTTCAATTATATTTACTTAGAAGGCGCTCACACATTGCGTGCAGGCTAGAATGTACCGTATCACAACGCGCGAGAGCTTCCTTTGCTCTAACCGTTTCAGAATCGTTCTGTCACTTTTCCGCTCGGCAGGGTTGTATCAAGATATGACCAGGTATTTGCACTAGTAATTATTCTGTGACATGATATGACCTAGATATTGTAACAGAATACACAATTATGTAATAATGTATTATTTTTTAACTTATTATTATAAATTTTGATAGTTCTGTTAACTACATATAATGACATTCTTATCAGAATATACCTAATACCTCATTATTTGATTATAACTTAATAGGTATTGCACTTAGATGAATAAAAGTGAGTGTCTGAATTCCATGGTTAATAATGAATGAAAAAGAAATGGCTACCTACGTAATAAAATGTCAGTAGGTAGGTATTGTACGAGACTTGTCAGACCGAATGCTATGCAGTACCTTCTAGGTTTCTTCTTGGTACTCATAATTAAGAAAAGAATAAAACTTGACAACAACTTTACGTAAGTAGGTACTTCATCGTAAGCACACGGCGCGTGACTCATCGAGCGCACGCTTGACACTCTACTGAATGAACCGTAATATTGCGGCCGCAAAGTGTAGGTATAATACTTATTTGTACTTGTTGCGGAGTGCGACTAGCCTGCTCACAGAATTTATTACGGTAAAAGCTTCTATACAGCATTTCTAAAATCTATTTAAAAGCTTCAAGCTATACAGAAACGTGTTTAAGAGTTTAAACTATTTACCCGTAAATAGCTTTAAAATATATTTTAGAAATGCTGTATAGAAGCTTTTACGGTAATAAATTCAATTAAAAGACTAAAGCTCTTGATGAATATTTAGAGCTGTATAAGAAGCTGTACATATGGCTTGATTGTATTACATCTAAAATAAAACTTATGGCTACAAAAAAGATTAATGTAGTGGATTATATAACTTTAAGAATTATAAAGTCAATCAAATTCTATTAACATTGCGAAGAGTTTTAAAATTCTTTAATCAAACTTGAAGATGTATATTAGTTTCCTCATTCACACTTATACAGCATGTGTACTTGGGTATTACCTCGCGACCGATCGTCTTTATCGGTGTCCCCCTTGAAGTTTTCCAGGAATATGTTTAACTCGGGCAGACTATGCAGTTGGGTAGGAACAACTTCGAAAGGGAAGCCGTTAGGAGGATTCAGCTGGGATGGGCAGCATTTGGTAAACTACGACAGGTCTTCTTGTCGTCCATACCAGGTCTAAAGACGAAAGTCTTCAACGTGTGCGTCCTGCCGGTTCTGACCTACGGAGCCGAAACGTGGACGCTAACAGTAGGTTGGTCCACAAATTTAAAGTCGCTTAGCGAGTAAGTTATGGAGAGATCTATTCTTGGTAATTCTCTAGAACAGAATCTGAAATGAGGTGTTCCGCGAGAGAACCAAGAACACAACTGTTTCCACAGAACCGTAGAGCGATGGTAGCGCAATGGTTCTATAGTGCAACTTAGAATCCAACGATACCGGGTTCAATCCTAGATTCCGCACCAATAACTTTTCTAAGTTATGTGCCGTTTTCCATCGCTTCGTGCTTCGGAGGGCATGTTAAGCCACGGTAATGTTATCTATACAATATTCTATCTTCATACATACGGCCCGAAAGTGAGTTATACCTACGCGCCTCGTGTCGGTACCCACTCGGTACACGGCCAGTCGCGAATGCGCCGCAGCTCGGTGTGGCTCGGTAATGTCGTGGCCGCAGTGACGACCGAACGGTGTGTTTTTTTTGTATGCAGTAAGCGTGCGATTTGCGAATATTTTACTAAAATAAGACCAAGTACTAACTTAATATGGCAAAGAGCACGAATAGACTATATTGTGCTGTTTTTGGTTGTTTGAATTCTTCAATAACGCATCCAGAAATAATATTTTTTAAATTACATGCAAACTCTGAAAGGTTAGACTACAAAAAAATATCATAACTTAATTTGTTTCTATTTTTAATAGGTAGGTATTTCGCTTTTGGGGTGATACGTTGCGAGTACGGTATCCACTTGTCCATGTTTCCCAAAAGTATTTTTAATTAAACTATTTATCCGAATGCGGATTTTTTATAGTATTAAATTTAACAATAAAGCTTTTCGTACGTCTCAGTCGAGGCGCAAATACTTTTCTGTAAAAAAAACACCCTTATAGGGTGTTTTTTTTAATTAAATCTAGTAATTAAAAAAACACACATGTATTTTTATTGAACACTTCCTATTTCATTCCCAACGAATTTCTTTCTATTTTACATATTAAAATATACAATCACAAAACTAGAAAGAAATTCAAGTAGGTAGATGAAATTAAAATACTGCAGGCGGGCAGGCCCTATCGCGTGTTTAAGTACCACGCGGCTGTAGGTAGTTATTTCAAGGACAGAGCCGAGTCACAATACTGATAGATAAGATTACCGTGGTTAAGCTGTCGGTCCCGGTAGCTAGTGATTAATAGCAATCATTCATCCATGTTAGATGCCCTCGGGCGGCTTGACAAACACTGACATCAGAGGCCAGCACTACCTCATACGTCAAACAAACAAACAAACAGAACCGTTTTCGCGTTTCCGCGAAAGTGACTGCTACCTCATCTGTGCACATATCCTCTTAGTACATATAACATAATCTGTGTGTATGGCAAGACGCACGCGCCAATGGCCGTGTTCCCGAGATAATGAATACGAGTTAATTAAGCAACATTAGCCCGAACATCGGCGCCTCCACACGACGCGAGATCCACCCGAACGATTGTATAGGAACTGAAGTCGTTAAGAAAATGTGCGGTGTTCATTGTAATCGCAATTCTACTGAATCTATCTGAATTCGCTGGTTTTCTTCAGGTTTTAATCTATCTGTATCTATCTATACTTCTAATAAAGCAATAAGAACGAAAAAACTGTACAAAGAATTTTAAAAAAAAGTCTACGGTACTTAAATTGAGCTACTGAACAAGGATATAACATTTTTATAATTCGTGTCTGTCTGTTTATCCGTTTTTCTGTAAGTTTGTTCGCGCATCACGTAAAAACTACTGGACCGATTGCGATGCTGTTTTCACTGTTGGATAGCTTGGAGTTTGACATAAAAACTGGAGTTTGACATAACTACTTGGTATCTCAATCCGATGAGTAGAAGCCGAACAATCGATACAAACTTTTTGAACGGCTGAAGGAGTTATGATCAAATGTTGGTATATTGGTATTTTAGGTCTTGGAATAGTACATAGAGTACTTTTAACCTAGAGAAATGACCACGCGTGCAAAGCCGCGGGTACAGCTAGTTAGCACTGCAAAAGCTAAGCTAGACTAAGTTTCAAACATTTTAAATTATTCTAGCTTTTGAGTATAAAAGGTAAGCACAATAAAGTTTTTTATATGCATATATTTTTCTTCTATACTCGGAAATAATTTACTTTAGTAAAACAAGGCTCAGCTTATGCACTTGTTAGTAGCCCGATCGTCGACTCATCTCATCCAGTAGGTATATTAGACACTAGCTTTCCCGCCCGAGACTTCGTCAGCGCGGACTACAGTTTATCGCGAAAAAAACATCCTATGTTCTTCTAGGATCGATGTATTTGGCATACTTGTTATTTCGTTTGCATGGCAACCATTTCTAATAGCGAGTAATCAACATTTTCCAGTTTTCCCGTGGACTTGTAATTTTCCGGGATAAAAAGTATCCTATGTTTTATTCCAGAGTATAAGCTATCTCCATTTCAAATTGCATCAAAATCCGTCCAGCTGTTATCGCATGAAAGCTTCCCAAACAAACAAACAAACAAACAAATAGACAACGTTTCACTTTTATATATTGGTATGGATAAGTTCAAAAACAAAACCCGACTATGGTCGGGTAAAAAATAGCCTCTTGCGATGAAGACGAATTATCGCTTGTCAAAATCGGACCAAGTTTTTAGATTGACTACATAACCATTTCCAGGCTCCGACGTATTAGGGTAAAATAAACAGCCTATGAAACAGTATACCTGAAGACGAATCGATTGATACCTCGCTTGTCAAAATCAGCAAAAGGCGACGCCATGGTGGAACATCCGCATACCGTCTCGATTAGCCATTTTACCCTGAGACTTGTATTATTACTATTATTTATTCTGTGCCCTGAGCATGCACTCCTTCTCATAACTTTAATGGATATAACCCTCCCCAACAACACCCACAGCAAAAGAAAGGTAAATTTTAATAAAAGATAACACAAAACGGGATACACGTACGTCGTACAGTCAGCATTAGAGATACACGGAGAGACCGGTAGCCGACTAAATACATGGTGAAGGTACTTATAGTACAGATACAAGTTCCAGAGTTAATTCACACACAGGTGCGTACGCGACTAGGAAGGAGTGTGATAAGCCTCGGCAAATAATGCTAAATAAAAGTTTATCTTAGCGGACTCGTGCGCTACCTCTACAGTTTGAGAGAATCGCTAGGAATTGCGGCCATTTGGGACATCTTCTGGGTTGTATTCAATTTTGTTTCATTTTAAAAGCTTTTATTTAACTTCACTTGTCTGTCCTGGAATCTTGCAATTCAAATTTCGAGCACTTCCCGTTTAGCTATCCGGCTGAAAATTTCAGGGTAGCTCACAACCAGATGACAATGCAATAAAAAGAAAAAAATAATGAAAAAGAAACTTAAAATTGTAAAAAGAGAAAAGCCAAAAAAAAACGTAAAAGTTTTTTTTTTAAATAAAATTTTTCAAATAATACTCATTATTCTTATAGGATAAAATACAGTTAAGAGCAGGTCAATGCTGAAATTATTTGCCAAATAACCCGTCTATTTGTTGGCGTCCCGCGAGCTCTATAGTTAAAAGTAAAGCTGTGCCCCGCGGGTTTGCCCGCTTTGTCATTTTTTTGAGAAATATCTGTAGGTATATTGTGATAACTAGTGACTCGCTCCGGCTTCGCACGGGTAGCGCTCATACCGCGGCATTTTTCTTACTTTTAGCATTATCTTTGGCAGACCCGATCGTGGTGTTATGTGACCATAGACAACTGCATTATTACTCACGTACTTGACAGACTTGTTATTATTTCGTTTCCATGGCAACAAGTCATTCCGTTTTGTATTTTTGGTACCTTGGTTTACATTATTGCAATTTTGGAAGGGATCTCTAATGTTTTGTAAAATAAAATATTGCCCATGTTACTCCCTGATAATGTAGCTTTCTGTGAAATATTTCTTTAAATAATTTAGTCGTTAATAGTTTTTATCGATTACTCGGCTTTTTTCATCGGATTTATACACAAAGTACATCAGATTTTAAATCATAAATTAAGTTATACAACAGTGACAATCTTATTTCAATCGGTTGAGTACAGACAGACAGACAAACAAACAGACAGCCAGACATCATTTTTTTAAATGTAATATTCTTGTTCAGCAGCTTGTTTTCACGGTTGTCTGGAAGAGATTGGTCTGAGAGATAAGACCGCCCCTTGTGACACTCATTGTTATATTTTATTGTTAGATATAATTTCTGGTTGTACTTGTGGTGTCCAATAAAGAGTTTATCTATCTATCCATCTATCTTATTTTAACTCCACTATTTTTTTTATTAGCTTCGTCGGACAGCCTTTTTGTTACTTACTGCTCTAATATCATAAGAACAGAAGATAAATCTAACTATCTGTTTGTGTTATTGGGGTGTCAGTTCAAATATCTAGTTTATACCGAATAGATTATACAGCTTGGTTATACCGAAATCTTGAGCAATGTTGTGCAACTCTATTGCAATAAACACGAAAGTGTGCCTATGGCCATAAATATGCACTTAACCAGCATTGTCTGGGTAGGTGTCGATCCGGTTAACTCGCGTTACCTCTCAGTTAGTGATATTGTAATGACGTATTGTTTCAGGTAAGTGGGCGGGACACGCCTCGATGCGACCACCGATACACTTGGAGGCGATGCTGCAACGCTCCACGCGAGTTATGCGATTATTGACATTCAACACTTAACCGCTAATGTGAGTAACCTGCCCTTTATTTAATGTCGGTCGGAGGTTATTGATTGCTGTACATTTCGAAATTCCAATTTATATCGTACGTACAGATTTTTCCGCATCACGTGTTTTTACAGGCCCCTTATTTTGATCAGCCCAAGCTCTTGGGAAAACCGACCGTAGTTGAATTATGTAAGGCTATACTTTGATATGATAAGACCCGGGAGCGATTGTAGCCGCTCTGCTCTCATTGTGTTCGCCATAATCTTGCGTATCGCGTAGGACTCGTGTCGGAATGCGAGTTTATTTTAATATTTAATAACTCCCGGGCGGGCGGAGATACGGTCTCCTCGGAGGCGATTCTCTGCTCGTTTTTCCTCCGTTATCGCTCCGCTTTTGTGTCACGCTCGCGCTCGTATTCGTTTTTCTTAATCACGCTGCTGATCAGGCCGAGTAGCCGGCAGTGGTTGCAAATCAGCTCGATACTAAGTACTTTTAGAATTTTATCTCGAACAATACTTTCCAGCCCGCCAGACGGCATTCAAAAGCGCTTCAGCGAAATATGTGACCGCAATTTGTGAACGGTATCCAAAATAGTGTGCGAACGTGAAGACACTACAAATAAATCGTTTATCTATTGTTCGTCTGGAAATAAATCGTAAACATAATGACGGGCTCTCGCCTAAAGCTCGGGAGTGCGCCATCACTTTCTTAGGGCTGTTACATTTGAAGCCTCGCTACATAAATTGTTGGAAAAGATCTGGCGGGCGCACGTGAGGTGCAAATAAAAATACTAATTCAAGTCGCGATTTATCGTCTAATTGTTTCATATTTATGAGTGGGAGTGCGCATTGTTGTAGTGGATAGGTGCACCACTCCGCATAAAGCAGCCGTAACGAGCGCGCGCGGTCAACTTGGATGGGAGTCGTGACCCGCGCCCGCAAACCTATATTTTTCAGGCTTACATTGCAGCACATACGTTTCAATTGTGAATACTTTTCACGAAAGTCGATGCAGGCAGATATTTTCATTTTTATGAAACTAGCTTATTTTTTTCATATTTCCAGTAGTGTGGAGTTCCTCGAGCGAGCGTTAATTTACTCGTATTAAACGAGCTTTTATCGTAATGATGGTGGGGCGGTCGCTAGGCAGGAACTAGGTCAGGCAAGTGATTCGAAACCGTAGAGCACTTTTTTAATACCGCACGGTCCGGAGGCGTCTACTCTCCGTTTCTTCACCCTTATTATTTATTCCGCGCTATTTTTTGCCCTTATTTACGTTAAAACGGCGGACGTGAAGGCTGATAGACGTAACAGATAAAAGGCGTGTCCGCGAAGCCACCCCGACAATTTTGGTGCTTTTTGATACTGCGCCAACGATTTATTTGCTGTCTGCCTTGTACTCCCCCGGCGCCGTCGATACGGAAGGAAACACTTCACTTTGATATTTTTTCACTGGCGAGGCTCCGGATTTGATTAAACGTGAAGAATTTAATGTGGCACTGCGCCTATCGGCGCCCGGGGTAGATTGCGAAAGGCCGTGGGTAATACAGCTGTACACCCTATCTATGGAAGGGAAATATTTTGCGAGTCTCGTTTATTGGCCGCCGTCCGTTCGCTTGTCAATTCCATCCGCGTTTAATCGGTTTCAGTAATTAAAGAGTAGCGAGTTATTTATTGTATGACTTTTGAAATCCGTTTACGAATTTGTTTATAGCGGTTAAGACCAGTCTCTGCTTTTTAAGGGTTTTTTCCATAAATATGCTGGGTCAACCACAAACCTGATAAATGTAAAACTTAACATACACGTCTTTGAGATTCTCTAAGACTAAGACAAATACGTGATTAACAGAATTTCATTCGATACAATTTCTTATCAACATTTTTCATTATTTTCAGTAATATTTAGATTTTGCTACTCAATGGCTTAAGTTTTACCTCTAAAATAAATATCACAGTAAGAAAATATAGTTTATTTTCTAATGCTTAGACAACATTTATCTAACTAAATTATTAATAAAATAAATAACTTTTGAGACATACGTGATTCAGTTCCGAGCTAAATTGTGTATTCTAACAGCGCTCGCGATATTCAACCTTGTTACGCAGGCACTTCAGTACTTATGCGGGTAGTGGGTGGCAAAGTGCAGGGGAAGTGGCAGGGGACAGGGGAGTGAGAAATGTAACTTTGGAGTCTGGCCTTAACGTAAACGAAGCTCCAAATTTTGTTAAATTAATTGTTTAAGTTCTCATAACAGTGATTTAATCGTCTAATCTCATTTTCATTTAGTAGCATAACTTGCGACACAATTGAAATGTCTTGTCAAGTTGTAACAGCACAAATAAATAACACTTAATTTATTTGGATTACAACCAAATTATCTATTTCCCCATAAGTGACATCTAATGTCTCCTTTTTGTAAACGTTGACTCTCACACGATTTAACACAAATCAGTACAGTGTAACCACGTTAAACAAATAAATTCAATTGTGAAACTTTCATAAACGTTAGTTTTTGCTGAATGAAGGCAATTATTGTGTTTTTTCAATGGTTTCCAATTCTATTAAAAGATTAAATCATTTGTTATTAACCATTTTATTGCGGGAAATCAATCTTGTATTATTTGGATTTTACAGCTAAAACATTTATATGCACCTTCTAACAATAATTATTATATGATTAAACTACCTGTCCCGCGGCTTTGCCCGCGTCGTAATTTATCTGTGGTGAAAAGTAACCTAACTGTCATTCCAGGACTTAAAATACCATTATAACAAATTAGATCAAAATTCCTTCAGCCGCCAAAAAGGTTTTTAAGTAATATGTCACTCACGAGTTATTTCATCGAACCACTTATAATGAATTACGCTCACGTTAGTTTATATAACAATATAGGTTCTAACAATTGCTCGACTTCTAATCATCGAATTGAGATATGAAACCATGCGGTAACACCAACAGTGAATACCGCATTTCAAGCGGTCCAGTAGTATTTACACGGTGCGCGATCAAACATCCATACAGACAAACAGACACAGCCAGACACGATTATAATAAACGTTATATTCTTGTTCTGAAGCTTTATTTTATATTCCCCTGAACGTTTTTTTAATTATCTTCATTGTACAGACTTTTTGTTACTTACTGATTTATTATAAGTATAGAATACGAGTAGATAGATTAATTCTCAATGTTAGTAAATTGCAATAAATACGATGCCTGGACTAGGTCGATCGTCAGTGAATCTGACGAGTAAAGTCCGCTAAGTTAGCGGACGTGTCATTGTAACAGTGTCGTATATTTCAAAAAATATATTATTATTTTTCCTAATTTAGTAAAATTGGTAAAATATTACTTACTTGTTGACCTTGAATTTTTGGATATCTGTAAGTATGCAAAGTTTCACAATGCGAGTCGCTGTACCGTTAAACTTTTCACACTTTGTCCAGAAACATGTCTTCATTGATTGCAAAATTACGCTTAGCACATTTTCAAATTATTGACCGAGCGAGCGCGAAGCGTCTCCGTTTCAGCTTGGGCAAAAATGCTTTCGTATGTCCGGATCTCCGGCTGTTCTCCTCTACAGGTCGCATTTCTGAACCGATCTAGATGAAACTTGGTATACAGGTTAAACGAATTTATAGAATTTTTTAGTGGCTGGCGATTTTTGATTGGGTACCCCCTAAAAAGGGGCAAAAAACTGAATATCTTTGCCTTATTAGATCCGATTTCGATGATTCTTTTTTATTTGAAAGGTAGTAATTTTTTTATTTTATTTTTTACTTTTTTTCATAAAAATTTGGTGAAAATCTGATGAGGATCTTCGGCGTGATGAGCAGAATAGCTTCTCAAAATGCAGTAAATTGCTCACTTTTTGTTTTCTACCAGTGGAATCAGCACTTTACCTACCCTACTAGGTAGCGATTGATGGAGCACCTTGGTTATTAATACTAGATTGTTTGCAAAAAAGTTTATACTCGCGAGGTCTACAGCTCACAGAGCCACTAGTTTAATTGACAGAGCAAGCGCGAAGCGCGAGCGAAGCGTCCCCGTTTCAGCTTGGGCAAAAATGCTTTCGTATGTCCGGCGGATGTTCGAATGTCCGGCTGTCCGCCTGTCCGGCTGTTCTCCTCTACAGGTCGCAATTCTCGACTGATCTAGACGAAACTTGGTATGAATTAAATAATTTTTAGAATTTTTTAAACGTTGGAGACGTTCTCCCCCTAAAAAAGGGGGCTACTGAATATCTCCGCCTTTTAAGATCCGATTTCGATGGTTTTTTTTTATTTGAAAGGTAGGTAAGGAAGTAACATTAAGTTGGTTTCATAAAAAATTGGTGAAGATCTGATGAGGATCTTCGGCGTGATGAGCAGAATAGCTCCTCAAAACTGCACCTAAATTGCTCCACTGTTATGTGTCTACTAATGGAATCAGCCCTTTAGCAGTAGGGATTGTTGGATCAGCCTTGGTTATTAATGTTAGTTTTACAATAAAATAGATGGCGATGAATACTGTGCACCGCTAATTTGATTGCAAAAAAGTTTGTGCTCGCGAGGTCTATAGCTCCCAGAGCCACTAGTTTAATTTGTTGAATATCCCTCGAGCCCGGCGCTTACGCGATATTCTGTAATTTAATTGTTCTGTACGATTAAACTCGTAAACCCAGGGCCACAAGGAGTACAGGTAATCCTGCGCGTTCGATCTGGATGCGATGCGACTCAACAACGTCACGCTGTACCGTGTCGTCGCACGGTGAGCGACGTTTCAAACGCCACGCTTGTTAACCACGACGCCACCGGGTGAAACTTGCGGATGAATGAGTGACAAACAAATTGTCCGTCTATTTGTGCCACAGGCTTGGGGTAACAAGTTTCATTATAAAAATAATTCTACCTTGAATCCTGGGCTGCGGTTACGTCTTAATGCTGCCGCGCTTTGGAAGTCTCTAATGGTAATCTTTCTAAATTGATCTTGTTTAAAAAAAAAAAACTACTACTAAAGGTTTAAAAAATAATGTTTTTCTTTTGTCCATATTCACATAGGGCGACAAAGACCCTTTCCGTTTGATGGGAAAAAGTAAAAAATATCTGCGCACTTATAATAGTAAAAAACTATACCTAGGGACATCCAGTTAGCATTTAGCTGTAAATCCATTAAATACGTAGTATTTCATGCAGCCCATCCAGCAGTTTAATTCTGAACTTACTTGGCGCATGGCTGACTAGGCCCTTCCCTTCGCGCTCACTTTTAGCGAAGCGTTCAATATTGCTTATAGAGTAGGTACTCTTTAATGTACTTGGCTGTTTATGTTTATTTAAATTACTTATATGTAATTATTATTATTATTATTATATATATATGTATATTTATAAATGTATTCATATTTAATTTCATTTTTTATACTCATATGTTTATTTTTTCCGCTCCCTCTGGGCTTTAGCTGAAAACCAGCGCTGCGTGCCTTCGGCAAACAGCCTAATGCTGAGTTAAGGCCCATTCATCACCACTTTAATTATCTACTTTTACCTTTTCTTTGTTTTCCTTTTCTATTGTTCCTACTTAATTTTTCTAAATATTTGTATCTTTTATTTTTGTGTGTGTTGAATAAATGTATTTTCTTTCTTTCTTTCTTTATATGGTTATAGGTACAACCAGGGTTGCCAGATCGAATTGACAACATTGCCGAACAATTTTTTTAAGTGTAGTACTATTATTTATTCTGTGGCTAAGAACCGACGTGAACACATTGCACCCTTCATCCCCGTAGTATTAATATTTCCCATAGTATTAAAAGTTGTATTTATTATTGGATGTCAACAAATTTTTGTTAAGTGGGTTTTGTATAGCACAGTACATATCTTAGTCTTTACAGACAGTAGTGTATCGAGGAGTAAAAGGCCGATTTGAAGCACGCGGTACGGGGGCCGGGAGGCACAGCGTGGTTTTGAAAAGAACGCTACGAGCGAGTTTCGCGCATGAAGTATCTTCACGTAAAAAAACAAGAAAGAAAGATTGTTTTCTGCGAGTAGGATGCCAGTACCACAAATAGATTGGACGAAAGAGTATAGTAATTATAAGTATATATCAAGATTGGACTCTTTAGTTCAATCTTTTCGAACCACTATTGGGATCCGAAAAAAAAAAAAACTTCATTTATTACCCGATTGCGGAGGGTCATGTGTTGGGTTTCATGTATGTTTGTTTGTTTTTACGTTTCTTTGGCACGTCCTACAGACTAAACGGCTAAATGGATTTTGTTAAATGAGGTATCATTGGATTCTTCTTAACCGCGAGAGTGCTATTGGAAATAGTCAAGCGGCTTATTTCCGACGGAAAGAAAAATGTTTGAATAACCCTAAACCCTCACAAAATATATCGTTTATAAATATATATATATATACCTTCATCTGGCAAAAAAAAAGTAAGATAAGATCAAACTAGAATAATATAGGTATAGAGTAGTTTTATATTATCCTCCGCGGCTTTGCCCGCGTGGACATTTTTCTGGGGAAAATGTTGTATTCCAGAACCAAAAGTACAATTTACCAAATTTCTTTCAGTCGGTAAATATTATTTCATCGATTGACGGGCTTCTCTACTCATCGCATTGAGATACAAAGTAGTAACATTCGTTTAGATACCTACCCATATAGACTAACATAATATGAATACTGCTAATAAGTATCAATTTTTAAAAATATTTCATAGTAGTGATTCGCCCCGGTTTCGCACGGGTAGCGCTCACACCGCGGCATTATTCTTACTTTTAGATTTTTTATACGCATTGTAACTTCTAAAAAAAATACGCCCGTAAGCGTAATTCAAAATCTTTTGCAGCAACGATCATGGTGTTTTTTTACCTATAGACAATAATTGCATCATTACTCCAACGACAGTAAGAAATGTCTAATGTACGTAATAGACTTGTTATTATTTCATTTCCGTGGCAACGTGTCATTCCGTTGTATATTTTTAATCGACTTCACAGAGTTCGGAGACGGTTATATGTTCGACTGCATGTTTTATATTTTTTTATTGATGTAGTCCGATAGCTTTGTTTTTTTTTTTGTTTGATTGTTTATACTGGTGATGTGAACTTAGCTAGGGGGGGGGGGGGGGGGTGAGAATTGAGAGAAAAGGGGGGTAAGAAACTATTATAACTCTTTCTATTTTAAATTGTTTTTTTTTTTTTAAATCGGTACATTATTTTTTCGTTTGTCCATTATAAACAAGATACAAAAATACAAAAAATCAAATCTTTCCTTATTATAATGTGAGTGTAGACATACGCGTGAAATCGATAGCCTCCTTTTTTGTAAGTAGCTTAAAAACTCTGGGTTTACTAATAGAAGATTCCTACAAATTTGAAAAGGTTGGCTTAATTAATTTAAAAGACGAACATACATACATACATACATACATACATACATACATACATACATACATACATACATACATACATACATACATACATTTATTCATGCATACATAAGTATTCTTATAAAATCATAATCTTCCTTTTTTTGTAGCCGGGTAAAGACCCACAGGTGGTAACCATTGGTCTCCGCCTGACAGTAGACTTCAAAATCGAAAGCAATGCTTCGATACACTACTGTCTGGAAAGACTAATATATGTACTGTGGTTATAGGTACCTTTTTTCATTGCTTATTGATTGCAAACTTAAAATTATTTACAACGAATGCTTATGACAAGTATTCTTTCACTATGTCAACACTTTTATTTTTTAAACTTTTTACTCGAAAAGAGTTTGTGGACGACGTAGCTTGAACTTGTATATAGTCTTCCAACTTTTTAGTTAGGATACGGATCTCTTCGTATAAACTTCTTTATCACTGTTTTACCTAGCTGCTTTGATGCTTGTACATATTTTTACCCGACTGAGGGGGTTATGTGTTTGGGTTGTATGTTTGTTTGTATGTTAGTTTCTTAGGCGCGTCCTACAGCTAAAACGGCTTGATGAGTTTTGATAAATGAGGTATTATTGGATTCATCTTGATCACGTGCTATAGGATATATGAAGTGTCAAGAAAACTAATATGGCGGCTTACAGCTGCCATATTGTATTTCCGACGGAACAAAAAATTACCAAAACCTATGGAGTGTAGGTATCTTAAGATAGGTCATTAAAAGACCAATTCAAATATATATAATTATTATAACAGTAGCAATTTTCTTTTAAGTTTCTTAGAAAATTTTCAATATTAGATTATTCAGGTTCATGTAAATACTAATGTTACAATTGCAACTATTACAGTAAAGTAACAAAGAAACATTAAATTGATATAAATACTAGCTGCGTCCCGCGGTTTCACCCGCGTCCCTCAGGAACCATTCATTTTCCGGGATAAATAGTAGCCTATGCGTTAATCCAGGGTATAAGCTACCCCCGTACCAAATTGAGGTCCGTAAGAAAAAAATACCAAAGCAAAAGGCCATATAAATTCACTAGAATTTATACGGCCATGCTGCTGGGCCATGAACTCTCACTTGAAAGCTCTCTCCCACGCGGGGTGATAAAAAAACTACCTATTTCATTTATAAAGAACTGTTTATCAAAACTACAATTGCTCGTGGAAAAACTTTGGAAATATTCCTTGGGAATACTTCGTAATAATTGGAAAGTTTCGAGCAATATTGCGAATACTTCGATGGCTGGCTGACATGGACATAGGTAGGTAGATAGGACTCTTTTACTTGGATAGAGCTAGGTAGGTAGGTAGTTAGGTACCTACCTACCCACCTACCTAGCTCTATCCAAGTAAAAGAGTTCCCTTGATACTTACCTAAGTACCTATTACCTACCTAGTACCTATAGCCGTATGCAGCAGGGAGGTAGGTACGTATAAGATCAACGACGATACAAATTATTGTATTTGAATCAGTATTACATACACATAGAAAGTTTCAAATCGATACGACTGTTAAAAGTAAATAATATCCGAGTTTTAAGATTTCAAAATACAGAATAGTACATAGTTATTAACGAGCGACATTTGCAAAAGTGAGCCGCTAAAACACACTGCGCGCGCGTGGTTCCTTGGCGGCTTTTTTTCAAAGGATGCCCGCCTTTCGGCATTGCCATAAAGTGCCGCTAAAAGACACCGCGCGCGTTTGTGTCCTTGGCGGCTTGTATGGCAAGTCTCTTGTTCTAGCTATGTTTTAATGCTGATTCTGATCTAGGTAACTGTATTAACCTCAAGTACACACATGTAGGTACAAGGTAGGTACACTGCAAGATACTATTAACACTTGACCTACTTAATAACTAATTACGCTGCCTTTTATTCAATAAGTTATAGTAGGCACCATCGTGGGCCGTGGAATATAGACGTGACAAGTGGTGAGCTCATCGCCTCCATTGCGCCAACCGATTTTGATGAAATTTTGTATATCTACACACCTACATAAATATAGGACGTACGAACTGGATCGAGCTATAGGCTACTTTTGATCCTGTTAAAAAGCGAGCAAAGTCACGGGCAGCCACTAGTTTAAGTAGATTAGATAGGTACCTTGTAGGTTTGGAATTACGCACCTACCTACAGAAACTCTTTGTTTTTAAAAACTTTTGAATAATTCTGGAGTATTGGGAGTATTCATGGAATTATTCCGAAATATTCCGAATTATTCCGGAGTTTTGCAACTCTAATCAAGACTGTGATTTTATGTATTGTTTCTACCGAAAATATAGATTTGCTGTATTCAAATTTTGGCAATTTCTTATGCGCTTATCCGCCACACGTGGCCGTTGGCGGCGGCTCCTTTGAGACAATAGGCGGCGGCACTCTTTGATTAGACGCAGGTGTGCGGCAGCGAAAAAATTCAAAGCGACCGGTTTTAGTTAAAATTCGTTGTGGAAATTCGCCGGAAAATCACATCTCATCTGGTTGCCAGCTACGCGTTTCGTTTCAACTTTCTTCCCTTCGCTGATAGCTCCTCACGACGTATGAGGTAAGTACGTGGTATGCACTCGCGAGCAATTTGTTATATTTTGTTTACTGCTTGTTTATGTGAACCTTCAGATTAATGGTAAATATTATAAGGACGGGGATAGTACTAGACATGACATGAAGATAGTTATGTCATGTTTTCATTATTTTTTGAATGGGGAGTTGAATTTGTAGGTGCAAATCGGACATATTTAGTTTTAATTTTACACCGAATTTAAATTTCTTCATTATTGTTACAGAATAATTATAGAAACATGGCTTCAAGAAAAAAAAGAGTTTTTAACGAATTATGGACAGAATTATACTTTTTTATCGAGTTTAAAGGAAAACCGTTATGCTTGATTTGTCAAAAGAGTATTTCTGTAGTAAAGGAATATAACCTGAAGCGACATTACGACACTGAGAAAAACAAACACTTTGAAATCGTCATTAAAAAATCAAAAAAACATATTTAAGGTTGTGGCAGACAACAGCGAATCGAATGTTCGTGCCAGTTACAGAGTAGCAGAGATTCTAGCAAAAAGTGGACGTCCGTTTACCGATAGTGAATTAGTAAAAGAGTGTGTCTTAGCTATCGCAGAAGATATATGCCCAGAGCAGAAAAAAATGTTTGAAAGTTAGTCTCTCTGTCAGAACTTGCACCCGACGTACCGAAGACTTGGGTGCTAATTTGTGTGAACAAGTCAGGGATAAGGCGCAGTCTTTTGACTGCTTCTCTTTAGCGATGGATACGGACGTGTCAGATAAAGCACAGCTACTCATATTTGTACGCGGCATTGACGAAAACTTTACTGTTTACGAAGAGCTTGTGAAAATGTGCAGTTTGAAAGGTACAACTACGGGAGAAGATTTATTTCACCACTTGGAACAAACTCTGGATTCATTGCAATTAAGCTGGAAAAAGTTAACAAGTGTCACTACCGATGGAGGCAAGAACATAAGCGGTCAAAACAAAGGTGTTGTTGGAAGAATCATCAGCAAAGTGAAAGATCCTGGATCTACTGTGCCATTGATTTTTCACTGTATTGTCCATCAAGAGGCACTGTGCTCCAAGGTTATATCCTGGAAAGAAATAATGGATACTGTATCATCCACTGTTAATTTTATAAGAAGAAATGGGCTCACACACCGTCAGTTCCAAAAGTTTTTGGAAGATCTGGAAGCTGATCATGGTGACGTGGCTTACTACTGTGAAGTGAGGTGGCTCAGTCGGTGCCGTTTTGGAACGGTTTTTTGATTTGAGGAAAGAAATTGGCAACTTCATGGAGATGAAAGGAAAGCCAGTGGAACAGCTTACTAACAAACAGTGGATTATCGATCTTGGTTTTTTGACTGATTTGACTATGGAACTGAATCAGCACAACAAACGCTTACAGGGAAAAAATAAATTGATTTGCGATATGTATTCAGATATAAAGTCATTTGAGATGAAACTGAAACTGTTTATCAAGCATATTGATGAAAAAAAGCTTGACCATTTTCCTAATAACGAGAAAGCCGTGGAAGAAGCTGTAGATAATTTTAAGTGGCAAATTATTACAATGAGAAACGTGTTAACACAACTACAAACTGAGTTTGTAAATCGATTCACCGACTTTAAAAAGATCTCCCTTAACATGGAAATATTCCAAAACCCTTTTGCAATTGATATTAATGATGTAATAAGCATTTTGCAAATAACATAGTAGATTTGCAAAGTAATAGCACACTTAAAACGGCATTTAAGGAAAGCACTGACTTGGTACAGTTCCACGGAGGTTTAAGTTCTGAAAACTTCAAAGAATTGAAAAAGTTTGCTCAGCAGATAGTCACTATGTTTGGTATTACATATTTGTGTGAGCAGACTTTTTCAATTCTCAACTACCGCAAAAATAAGAATTGTTCGCGGTTAACGGATGAACATTTAGACGCGATACTGGGCGTGTCTACGACTAAAATGAAAGTAAACGTTAAAAAACTTGCAAGTCAAATGCAGCCGCAAAAATTTCACTAGTTTTTACTTTTATGTTAGTATAGTAATTCAATTTAAATACACGTGATTGTATGAATATATGTGCATTTTATTTCAAATATTAAAAATACATGTCCGAACATATAAAAATAAGTGCGGCCCACACTGATACTCTGGCAACATATGTGGCCCTGCTATAGCAAAAGGTTGCCGACCCCTGATTTATGTCATACCGAACACCGAACACGTGGCTGAAATACCGAACAGTTCGGTACAAAACCGAACATCTGGCAACCTTGGTTACAACGTAAGCTGAATATTGGGTTATCTCAGCTAAGTGGATTGATGTTAACGGACCAACGGCTTGGCGTCCTGCTTGGAACATACTGTACCTACGTACTGGTGTGTAGGTTTTGAATATTGATGTAATCACATGATGACCTACATTTCCGCAGCACAGCCTAAAGGGCTTAAACTTAAACCCTTAACTGGAGATAAGCTTCTACATTTACTAGGCATATGAAACAGGTTATGTATGGGTGTCGAATGTGGTAGTGCCAAACTCTAGTGTCAGTTTGTTAGGCCGCCCAAGGGCCTTTGACACGGATTAACGACTGCTAACAATATTTGTTAGCGACCGAGACTGTCGATGTAACGAGTTCTCCGAAGCACGAAGCGATGCAAATCGGCACGTAAATTATTAAAAGTCATTGGCGGGACCGAGGATTGAACATGGCGGTACAAAGTTATGCAATATAAAGTTCTGCGTGAAAAAAGTCGCCTGTCCGAGATAGGACATGAGCTACGAAAAACTCACTACATCTCAATGTCCATCAGAAAATGACCTACGCATCTATTAAAGGTACAATTAATTCCCCCACCCTCCCCTCACTTTTACCAACTTACCTCACCCTCCTCTCACCTTTTCTCAACTTCTCCTACCCTCCCTCACATCCCCCATCCTCCTCGAACTTACCCCACCCTCCGTTCAACTTCACTTTAACTCCTTTCACTTTGACACCTGTCTCCCTTTAAAATGTCTTACTGAGTAGGTACTCAGTAGAACAAACTGTTTATTTTTTTCAATCTCTTCTATCGTAGAACAGCATGGACGGCCAATACACATTTTGTTCGGATCACATATGTCAGCCTGCTCAGTAGAACAGATTGTTTTTTTTTTGTCCATTCTGTTCTATATTAGAACAAATAGTAGAACTAGTTGGACTAACCCCCACCGGATCGGCACCGCTTTGCCTAGGTGTCAACCCGGCTAGGGGGCGGCTGGCGAGGCGGGGCGAAGAATGGGTGAAAAAACAAGACTCCCTTCCATAGGATTTTCAAATAATTAAGTTTTTTTTGACAGCTAGAAGCACCACTGTATTGTTGAAAACTGCTAAATATTGAACAATCTCATAAGTTTGTACATTATAAATGTATGAAAACGGAATTTGTTTTCCTCATAGCTTTTTTTGACGTTGCATGGTCAGTCTTGTACATTTTAGTTCAGAAACATATGGTAGGAAGTAGAGATGCAAATATTTCCCTAATCCATACCAATATATCAAAGTGAAACGTTGTCTGTTTGTTTGTTTGGGAAGCTTTCACGCGATAACGGCTGGATGGATTTTGATGAAATTTAGAATGGAGATAGACCTTATATAGGATTTATTCCGAAAAATTGTAAGTTTCCACGGGAAAACTGGAAAATGTTGTTTACTCACTGTAAGGAACGGTTGTCATCACAGAATGGTATGTGGTTGCCATGGAAACGAAATAACAAGTCTGTCAAAAACATCAAGAGCATTGGAGCACCTACTTTTGCATTGGTTTTTAATACCCTAGAAGAAAAAAAGGATGCCTTTTTCGCGATAAACAGTAGTCCGCGCGGACGAAATCGCGGGCGGGAAAACTAGTAGCTACTATAGAAACGAAAGTTTTCCTTTGCAATTTTCTTACTCTCAATACGTCAGCCGTCTCTGATCTTGGATTCACTCGATCATGAAAATATATCGCTTCATCCGAGCGATCGGTATCGAAAAAAGCTCCTTAATCGGTTTTCTTTTATATGAAAATGGACTTTCAAATTTATTACGCCTATTAGATGCGTTACAGTTGCGTTAACCATGATATAACTTCAGGTCGGGCACAAAATTGCTCACTAAACAAAAATTGTAAAACGTGCCGCTACATATATTAGAGAGAGGCTCTCGAACGGAGCTGAAAATATTGGCTATGAAAGGAAATGGTTCGGGGCAAGTGCGGTTGCGTTGATTTCTTATTTCGTATTCATTGTGCGTGGAAACGGATCACACCCGCTGAGCCGTGATGTCTCCGCGAAGGAGGCGGTAATAGCGCCTTACAGAGGAGTTTCTTTTCTTTGATCTATGTTTTCTGTACGGATCCGTTGCGCTGTTCAGTTTATCGCTTGTAAAGATAAACTACACAAATACGTAAAGTGTCCTAAATAACGTTGCGAACGTCACAGGGACACATTTTATGTTGAGAAGGGAGAAAAAAATCTTGAGTTTTATTTGGTGTTGATGTCATGCTATTTTTCTTTAGGATGGGCCTTAAAAATGTCTTACAGAACAAACACGATTACTGTTTGCATAAATCACGTTGAGAGCGTTACTCTGTCGTATATCTTCATAAAGGCGGGTTAATTTGGCGACTGCGCCGATAACGCGACACGCACGAAGGCGAATCGCCTGTCGCCTGCGAGTTTACTGCGCGCGCGCCTCGTTAATCTCGTCGAAGCAGAAGATCTCCCAGTAAAATTGAATTTCGATGACGTCAGGCAGTCTTGTATAAGTAAATCTTTAATGGAAGGTCCATTTAGTAAAAACTCATTGCATTTTCATAGAACAGTAAGGTGTTTCGTGTTCATTTGCATTTGGGAAGCAAGGGAAATATTCATAGTATATAGTAGTGTGTGTATCAGTATAGTATTTTGTATATTACATAAATAAATCGTGAGCAAAAACGACCGCTGAAGATCAAATAAAACTAAATTTGCATATCATCCAATCATCCATGTTGTTTATAGGGTCATTGAGTTTTAATAAACCCATTTTGAATAGATTTATTATTAATCTAACCACAAGTAACTAACTGGTTACGGAAATTAACCCTTTATAAAGTAAAAGAGCTCTTCATTAACTTAATAGGAAAGATGATTTGATTTCTCCGCTTAATAGAGTCGGATAAATAAAATTAACTTAACAATGAACAATCAAATCTTCGTTTATATGCGATTGCCTCGTCATGCAACCACTCGTTTAATATATTCAATGAGTCAACGAGACCGCTTAATATCGCCACTGTCGCCGTCGCAATATTCTCGATCTACTAAATCAAAATCACTATTATGCTAATTCAATTGCATTCTCTTAGATTTGGAGTAACGAAGCATCGCTGAATGTGCACCAATATTCGTACTTGCCCACTCGTTGCGTGGGACGAAAGAACACGCGCGGGTCTCTCAAAATTTTCATTCGCCACCTTTCATGTAATCCACTCTTTACAACCGCCTATCTTTCTGAACACGTACGTATTAATTTTCAAGAATTCGCATCTCATGCCTTAATATTTTACTCTTTTGAGTTTTAAAGCTATTAGGGAGACCGCTGTTTGGAATTTTTATTTGGGTTAATAACGAAGCCGCGCAATTTTTTTTTTTAATTTTGAATATAACTTCGCCATGTGTCGCTATATAAGCCCTCACGGCCGGGGATCACATTTGGCTAGTACTAAAGGATGCTCGCCGTTTGGGTGTAAAAGCCTACCCGGCGGTTAATTTCTGCACTGGCTCGCAATTTTTCCACAAAACGCCCAATGTTTATTAAAGTAAATATTAGCGTGTGCGCGCCATCATTTTATGTACGGATGTTAGCGCAATGTTGATATTTTATTTACTTTATCGCGGACTGAGGCACAAGGCCATTGCTTTAATAATGTAGCTCGACTCTTTCAGAGATTTTGTCGGGTCAGTAATTAAACACATCTGCTACGCATGCAATTCTATCTCTGTGTTTTCATATTTTCAGTAAACATTCCGTTCGGACTAATTTTTGTCAGGATCGTGGGACCTTTCGCTCGGTTATGTATGTAAGTTGGCAGTTTATTTTAATGGTAATTGTCTTCTGTCCCGGCATGTGAAGATTATGCAAATAAATCCTTGTAGAATCCTACAGATGCTTGCAATTAGTAACCGCTGCGGTATAAAGTAAAAGTTAGTTCAATTACATCAGGATGTACGAGTAATTTTAACTGAATTGCATATAATTTTGGCCATGTTTTTTGTTCTCGTACAAAAAATATTTATCAATGGAACATTCTTTGTGAGCGTTTCCACTCGTCACTTGGGGACTTCGTTTGACGTGTGAATTCGCTCGTTACACTTTTAATACAAACAAGGTTATCGAATTGTATTGGAAATGGGACGGCATTGCGGCATGAATGCGAGCTGCTTTCGTCCGCGTAGGCGTCTTTATTTATACAATATGCTCATCGTCCATTGTGGATTGTTCCCTAACAATTCGCACCGAATCCCATTTCCTCGTGTACTGTTCAGACGGTCACAATTTACACGACATCGTATTAGCTACGCCGTCTTTTAATAACAAACTGAGTTAATTGCTTTCCAGAGTCGTTATTCATGCGTATTCAAATGTTTCTAGTTGGCACAGGAATTATGTATTTTCTAGTAGGTGGTGTGCGGTCCTCGGGGATATGTGTCTGTGCTCCCGCGGGCTTGGCTACTCCTAATAACTGTAATTAACTACGAGTCATTCAATTTGTCGATGGGCCTAGTGATGTCCTACGCGATCGAGGAATCTACCGATAGGTATATGTATAATAGTAATATAATAATATATTCGGGACAATTCCACACCCTAGCCCCAAACTAGGATACCCTGTACTATGGGAACTAGATAACGGATAAACATACATAGATACGAATATTATAACATCCATGACTCGGAAACAAACATTTCTGCTCATCACACAAATGATTGCACCTTGCAGGATTCGAACCCGCGACCGTTTGATTACGTACCTAGGATCACTAGCCACGAGACCAACCGGTCGTCTAAACAAAACATATATCGGTCGTATATTAAACATTTATCTATTGAACACATCTATTTTTTATTGAATCTCCTGTAGCAATTAGCCTTTTAGCAATAATAATAATATTAATAAATATATTCGGGACATTTCCACACCAATTACCTAGCCTCAAACTAGGATACCCTGTAATATGGGCACTAGATAACGGATAAACATACATAGATACGAATATCAACATCCATGACTCGGAAACAAACATTTCTGCTCATCACACAAATGATTGTCCCTTGCAGGATTTGAACCCGCGACCGTTTGATTTCGTTCATAGGGTTACTAGCCACTAGACTAACCAGCCGTCAATAGCTGGAAACACCGATTTATAAAACATAATTGCGTGAATCTTTTATAAACTTTAGCACCAATATATCATTGTTTGATTCCTTCCTACTATTATTATCACTGATATCAACAAGTATTAATTAAATTTTAAGAAATATTTCTTAGAAGTACAAATATTTCTCCGTTTCGATTTTATCGATAGTTTTGTTAACCTTAAGTAGGTACTTCACTAGAGTTTTGTGACTTGGTCGGTATCAGCAAAAATGCGTTTAGTATTCTTTGTGATCTCAGCTTGCTACGTGGCGAGCGGCGGGAACTTGCCTGTCGCAATCTTCGCTGTCATTCACAATTATGAATGTAAATTTAATGATTTTAATGCAAAGGCACCAATAACTCGTCGCTGTCCTTCTACTAGCGTTAAGTTCATCTCCCCTTCAACACATTTGCAGATTGCGTGACTTGCCAACGCCTTTTGCCGTTGTCAGAAAATTACTCGGCAACTGGAAAATAAATATTTTTAACAATATCAATTATAATAATTATAAACGTTTTGCGCTTCTCTTTGAAAGCTTTTTTACGATGATTGCGATCTGACCTGCGAATGTTTGAGCAAATTGCTTAATATTAGTCGTTGAGTAATATTTTTTTGATTGCTTAATTTATAATAATTGCAGAATGACGTCTGATGTAAGATACGAGTAAATATTTTTTAAATTATTGATGTGCTAATGTCGTGCGCATAATTAAAGGAAAGTAATTAATATCTACTGTACAATAAACTTAATTGGAATCCAGGAATACCCAAACAATACGAATGTATTTTTTCTATGATGTTTTATAGCAGTTAACGCCTGCTTAGCGTAAATACATATAATATTTTTTTAATGGAAAAATTTGGGTCACAGATGAGATTCGAACTCGCATACTGTGCCTCAGCGAGGCACATGCCTTTACCAGTTCGCCTACCGAGACCTATGCGTCGTCATCCAAATCTTTCCACCAGCTTCTATTGAACCCGTCTTATGGGGACGGTAACGCTATCTATTGGTAGTATTACGAACTACCAACCAAACACGGCTAATATTGATTAACTTCTTGTCTGAAAGATAACGCCTCCCAAAACTTGTAAACTGGTAAAGGCATGTGCTGCGCTGAAGCACAGTATGCGAGTTCGAATCTCGTCCGTGACCCAAATTTTTCCATTAGAAAATTATTATATGTATTTGTTCTGTTCAGATAATCGTATAGGTAGATATGTAAATACTTACACCATGTTTTACTGCTGAGAGTTCCAAAGTTGACATGAATAATTAAATGTCTGTTAGAATGTGTCTAGTCTATCTCACAGTAGGCGAACTCGTCAGAGTGACGGAGTTTTCACCGCGTGACTTTGCGGTCCACAGGCGGAATGTCACCGCAGAGCGGCGCAAGTCGCAACTCCATCCTAATGGAGCTTAATCAAGCACCCGCCTTTCAGCCAATCTCGTTAGCGAACCAAATTAACTTTCTTATTGCGCGCAGTTTCTACACGATCGAACTTTATAAACCTCTTGATCCAGCGTTATAGTTGCAGGCGGCCGCGCTAAAAGCCGTAACAACTGCATTTGCCTCTAAACAAACACCGCGTAAGTGTATTATCTGGCGCGCACTACTCCACTACCCATACTCATTGGAATGAGTTGGACTACTTAGTGTGTGAGTGTGCTTCCAAAGTGGTTTCCCGTCGCGTAGATGCTTCGCTGATGCCTTCCTCTGAAAGCCAGTTTGTCTTGTATCCTTCATTAAGTGGGCGATGGTTTTATAACAAATTGACTATTAACTACCGAAGCCCTTTATAATCTTACTAGCTGTGCCCGCGGCTTTGTCCGCGTAGTCATTGCTCTGGGATAAAAGTATCTTATATGTTGTACCTCATCATCATCATCATCATCAGCATATGATCGTCTACTGCTAGACGTAGGGTTCTCCTAATGAACGCCACTGAGCCCGATCTTCGGCTCTCATTCGGTTCCTGCCAGCCGTTTTTTGCAAGTCGTCACTCCACCTGGCCGGCGGCCGTCCTACGAAACGTTGGCCTAAGCGCGGTCTCCATTCTAGAGATATGTGGCCAGCTCATTGCAACTTCAGCTTGCTAATTATTTGAGCTATGTCTGTAACTTTGGTTGTCTGTCGGATTACTTCGTTACGTTTTTTTTTTTCGTAAATCGGCGAATCGTAGATGTGAGATTTACCTACTCGCGATTGTCTTCAACATATCTTCAAGGGCGTTACTAAACAGTTTCGTTTATATAACATCCCCCTGTCTCACACCCCTGCGAAGCTGGATAAGCTTAGTCTTCTGGTTCTGTAAATACGGACATAGTTGTGGCATCATAGAAAATTTCGCTCAGCCGTCAAATAGTTTTTTGTTCTTATCGTTTTCTCGGCGATAAAAACAACCAATGAAGACTCATCAAATTAAGATACCAAGTACACAATTTTTTAAGTCAAACCCTAGGCTATCCAGCAGTGAAAACCGCACCGCAATTTGTCCCAGAAGTTTTTAGGTGATGCACGAACAGACATACAGACAGACACTATTTAAAAAAAAGTTTGAAGCTTGTTCAGTATTAGCTTATTTTAAGTGTTCTAGACCATTTTTAACTGATTTCAAAAAAAGTATGTTCTCAAGTTGATGTGTACGTATGTAATATAGTCAAAAATGCGTAATATTCAAATATGTAGGTCTATATGAGTATCTTAATATACCAAAATTCGCGAATGTATGTATATATGTTTGTCCACGTATTTCTAAGAAACTATAAGTTTTTTTTTTCACTGTCTAGGCAATCGTTTGACCACGATCTCACCTCATGGAAAGCGATGATGTGGTCGAAGGTGTAGCACGCTTGCCTAGTAGATACCTATTCACTCTTGACTTGAACACACCTGGGTTATATTTTACCGGAAACACTGACGAGGGCAGGGCATTCCACTCCTTAGAAGTTCTTATAATAAATGAAGAAGCGTAACGCTTCCTTCCTGTGCGAGGTATATCAACCATAAAAGGGTGGCGCTTTGCCGATCGTCTATTCGTACGGTAATGGAAAGGTGATGGGGGAATCAGATTGTGCAGTTCTTGTGCATAATCCTATTGTAATAATTATTTTTCTAATAGTTTCAGTTACATTCAACTTAGGAAATAATAATAATAAAAAATGGTTCAGAATGGTTTTCTTCTTAGCGAACGGAATTAACTCTTACGAATTTACGAAACTAAAAAGTGAGAAATAAAAACAAATAAATATATATAATTTTTGTTTGTTTTATGTACTTGTTGTTTGTTTGTTTGTCGTATGAGGTAGTGCTGGCCTCTGGTGTCAGAGTTTGTCAAGCCGCCCGAGGGCCTCTGACATGGCTTAACGACTGCTATTAATCAATAACAGCCGGGACCGACAGCTTAACGTGCCCTCCGAAGCACGGAGCGATGGAAATCCGCACATAACTCAGAAAAGTCATTGGTGCGGAGCCTAAGTTTTGAACCCGGTATCGTTGGATTCTAAATTGCAATATAGAACCGTTAGGCCACCATCATATGTACTTAAGTGCCCTACTTACTTACTTTAGTAGGTTTGGGCGTCGTCGCTCAGAACTCGAAAATTTGAATATATTTTTTCTTTTAAGTTTCATGCTATTAATATTCGTTTTAGTACTTCTTTTTTTATTATCTTTACTGTACAGACTTTTTGGTACTTACTGCTTTATTATAAGTATAGATACGGTGTTGTATCTCAAATTATTATTGATTCTGTATGGAATTGCCGTCATAAACAAACAGAGAAAAAATACTCTGAATCCTTAGAGAACCATGACTGCATAGATTAGATCAATTGAAATATCAACCGTTGCAGGAAGCTGTTGTAAATTGAAATTTCTATAATCCACGTCAAAGGTCGAACATCATAAACTGCTGCTAACTATAATGCTAATTTGCTCTTCCCAGTGAGGCTGCATTCACAACAATTTACACATAACTCTGTAAAATCTCTGTATTATTTAATATTTAAGAGTATTACAGCGCACATTGAAATGAAATGCAACAGTCATATGTTAAGTAGCGTCGAATGCACTTGTGTCGAGCAGTTCGTGAGATTGACGTCAAGTACTCAAACGCGCTAACATCTAATGTCAACCCTGGATAGCGCCGTTGGTGGTCACCTTTCATGCACACTTCACACCATTAACATAACACCGATTATTACAACTTGTATTCCCATGTAGACATATCAAAATCGTATCGTTCGCCCAAACCAGTTCAGTCGGAACTAATAATTGTAGAATCAACGGTTATAATGACCAATCTCGGAAATCACAAATTCAATTAAGAACATTCATTAGTGGATAATTTATATTTTTACATCGTTTTATAAGCTTCAGTCATAAACGCTTTTATGGCGGTTCTCTAACAAGCGACTTGGCCGCAAATTGAAATCAACCGCAAACTCATTTAATTCGTCGTCACGCAATCTCAGCAGTCTCATTATTGCTAGGTTGTCTTAACTGCAGAGCACAGTTACAGTGTTTGCATCAGTTAAATATTTCCTGTATTCATAATCTGAGATAAGTCTGAGTAAGATTGTTTTAGTGCTTCCTCGTTGTTGGTAAAGTATTGGATGTCGCGTCGGATAAACGATGTCTAGTTAGTATTCGCGCGAATCATTGAATTATGGGCATTGTAAAGAGTTGAGTGGGACACCCGCTGGGACCACCCGCGATCGTCCGGCTCCATGAAATGGACACTTGCCGGCGACTGCTTTTGTTGTCGCAACTACAGAAGCCTTCAATATTTGCTAATCTGAAGTATGTGTGTTGTAAAACTGTAATAGACACCAAACCTACCAATTATGAAGGTGTCATTTTGATTTCCAGGACTTGTCACAGGTCCCAATAATTTAAATACATTTTAGAGGTTTATCATTTGTTTATCGTAGAATACTAAAAAAGTTTCTGCATGGTTGCGGAAATGTTTATGAATACCTCTTAGTAGGTCGGGTACGGGTCTTTTACCAATTCCATATTTTCAAGAGAGGTGCCCGAAACCGCATATGTATGTTAAATAAGTATTTCAAATTCATACTGCTCTTTAGCACTAAGTGTTCCCAGGCCGTTGTATAATTCAAGAGCGCTACCACTTCAAAATAAGTTACATAAAATTGTATGCAACGAAACAGAATGTTAGGCTTCAGCAAAACGCACAGCAAACACCTCTGTACAGATATGCCACGTAATGTTGACTTAATCTTGTTAATATGGGGCGTGCACACGCCGGCATCGACGTATGAGCTTTTACTTTATTATGCAAATTGAAATTTGATACGCTCTCAGAGTTTGCGAGTTGTTGTGAGTGTCGATGTCGTAAGAATAATGCGACCTCAAGCGCTTAATTGACGCATTTAAACGAAAGGTTATGTGAGCGGGTGGTGTTACAGTAACAAATTAAGAATGTGTTGAAAGCTTCAATTTAGGAATGGGAAAGCGCAAATTAAAAGAGGCGCTCGTAATTTGCTGAAAATGTGTGACGGTTTGACGACTAAAGTGCTTCGTGTACTACGAATTGAAATTAATATACACGAAGCGATTAATTTTACCTACTTTTAATTATAGTAAGAGCTTTGATTGGCCAATGGATGAGGCTAGCACAGGACCGGAAAAACTGGCGTAAAAGCCTATACTCAGCAGTAGTTGGATACGGGCTGATTAGATAGATAGATAGAGAAACAGCAAAAAAAGCTTAAACTGTAAAAAAATAAGTTATTCAAGCCTAATAAAGAAAATACAAAAGCAAAGTAATTACGTATAGCCGCATTTTCTCCCAATAACTTTACCGCCGCAGAGCCACACGAGACAAATCAAAAGCTCGCCATCGTCAACTATTTGTCATTGCGCGCGCAAATGCAGGTGCGTTCGCACGTATTTATTACGTCACAGTGAAAAATGTCCTGTGCACACGGCGACAGGACAAACGACCGGCCACCGGGGGTACGCACGCCGCCCTGACATATTCCTGCCTAATGAGACCCTGCCGCCACTGTAATGAGAAAGAATATCCACCATTCGCTTGTCTCGATGTAATTAACTAGCTGGATTTCTTGAATACGCTCGTCTGTTACAACCTTAATCGACTCTCTCAGTCCCTATTGCTCTATGTTGCTACAAACGCGAGTCATTTAATTTTCACTTCGACTCAAACTATTTATTTCAATACTACACATGTGCCGTTGACGGATACGGTATCCTTGTTATTTTAATGAGCGACAAAAAATGCTGCGTCATATCCGGTTAAAAGTATTAGGGCAGGTTCCATAATAGTTACGGTATAATGTTTTTTTTTGTATCATTAAAAGTAATAAAACTACTTTCGGTCCGTTGGTGCGACTAACCAAACTGCAAAAGTAAAAACTAATTCGAGGGAGGTAAAAAAGTATATTGAAAAAGTTTGGCTGTTAAGTTAAGGCTGTCGCCTTAATAGACACACCCAAATAATTAAATTTTCTCCACAATAGCGAAACCTTCATTCAAAGCGGTTTAATGATACTATAGCATATGGCGTCTTTTCAATAGACTTTCGGATCGTATTTTTTTGACATCAAAATTATTACTCTCCGCGTGCTCATGTCGCGGACAAATAAAATGGAATGAAATAATAATGAACGTAGGTTGTACGAAAAATATTGAAATTGAGACAATTGAAAAGTTGAAGTAACAAACTTCAGACGCGTTTTTTTATATTATTTTGTACGTATACATCATGATGATCATGTATGATGATGACAAAAATGGTGTAAAGTGTTTCTTTGAGCCTCGGCTTCTGGGTATTCTAGTTTCTATAACCGGGATTATCTAGTTTTCCAAAGAATGCGCGCGTGCATCAATGTATATAGGGTTGAGGATCGTAAAATTTTCAGCGCGAGATTGCGACGTAACTTGGTCGCGTTTCCACTACCACCTTTGGAAATAAGTGGTTACAGACTTGCAGAGCTGCTGTAACCTCTGCTCGTGTGACCTGTGCACTGCCAACAGTATAAAGTATATCAAACAGTATAATATTATCCACCGAACCGATGAAGTTTGTATTCCCCCACCGCACCGCAAAGCTATCTTGTAACTGTTATCAAACCCAATCTTGCAACTATGTATGAAATATGTCGCTTGTGAATAGTGCCGATCTGTGGTGTTATATTTTGTCAGGCCCCCCTGTTGTTACTTATTTACTGACGTTTTCACTTGCCCTCTGAAGCAGGGAGCGATGGCAAATCCACACATAACTTATTATTAGTCATCGGCGTGAGATGAGGGTTGAACCCGTTGGATTGCAAAGAAGACATATAACCGCTCGGCCACCTCTCACGTGCAATGCCAATAAAAAAAATAAGCATTTCATACAACATTCGTCAACATAAACATAAATCGCAAATGGCGTTCTCTCTAATTCTTGCTTTGCGTTTGCGGGAAAAACATGATGGTAAACTGCACATTTTATATAACATTATTTTCTATTCCTATTATATATATATATATATTTTTTTATGGACCTGATTAAGAAAATATGACTTTAAAATTTTTGCCAAAGTAACTCTGCGTCAACTCAAGTCCTATCTATGTCATTAACTGTACATTGCTCGTTTTAACTGCCACTGAAATTATGACACGTTAATTAGAACTTACGGTTGATTTATATGACAATTTCACACACTTTATTTCACTATGAAATTGTCTATTAAAGCTTCTTATATACAATAAAATGTATAGTGACCATTACTTTCTTGAAGTATTTCTAGGTAACTTTTAAACTCGCTATTACTTTGAATTAAAAATATTGAATTAGTCATAATGAATGTAACATGTTGCCTGCTCACTACATTTTGTTATATTTTTAATACAATCATAATTCCGTATTTCATACTATTGACATACAATCCATGGTATCAACGTTTATGAAGACTTGTTCTTCTTCTTCTTCGTTTTTTAAGAAAGAAGAATTAATAGTAGATTATGCACCAAGAGGATAAAGCAGTGTCTTACGTCACGGGCGGCATCTTGGACCCTGAGCGCTACGAGGATAACTCGCTCGCTTCCTATGTCGAGTCCTGAGTGAAGCGAGGGGTTCAAGCCGCCCAAGACGAATACAGGCTTTATCCTCGAGTTGAATACTCTACTTTTTAAAACCTTCTGCGAGACAATAAAAATCAAGATCTAAGCATTATATAAATGAACCATAGGCTGCTTGACTTTCGAGTTGATGCTAAGTTTTGGAAATAAACTAAAAGGACGGATTCCTTTTGATGTTTAAAATCGTTATAGGCTGTTTCGTATTTATCTTTTGATTTTTCTTGTAGTAGATTATTAATCATCCCTAAAGCGTCTGTATTATTAAACTCCGGAGTCAAATCACTATCGCTCGACAACGTGAAAATGATAAAATACGGAATTGTTAAAATAACACCGTCTTTATTTTCATATTCTTTACAATCGCCCCATTTTTCAAAAGCTTTAATTTATCTTCACTTGTATGTATGTATGTATCTATCTATGTATTTCTATTTGTCCTGGAATCTTGCAATTCACGAGCACTTCCCGATTAGCTATCCGGCTGAGACTTTCAGGGTGCTTCACAAATCGAGCAATTTAAAAAAAAAACTAAATGGACAATGCGTTAATTTAATCGAGTTTTTAAATTATACATATTTTTGTGTTCTGCCTATGGTGGCCAGTTTGATTTATCGAATAAATTCTCTTTACTATGCCCATATCTATGAGAGTTTTCAATCGAATTTGATGGTTCCAAATTTAAATCATATTATATCCCTTGGGAGTTTCATATAACATTATATCCCTTGCGATATAATGACTTGAGATTGCGTGATATGTAATTGGACATTGTCGAGCAGGTGGTATGAAAAAACATTTATTCTCAGGAGCTGAGCACTCCAATTTGAATACCGAATTTCACCACAATTCATCAGTTAGCTTTAACCGCTTACCATCCAACCATCAATTACTCGTCAAAAATCCTAAATCTAAATTCAGTACAACATGACGTAAGCACTCGCAGGTAGGTAGAGATTACTTTCTCAGTCACTGCTGTGCTCTGGCTTAGTGCTGAGCCTAATGGACGGTATGCTATGTTAAGCTCACCCGGCGAGCCCATACATGGATTATTAATGTGAGAAGTATGGGCATTCCTACCTTGCAGATAACGGTACTCCAGTTACAGCATTTGAATAACACTACCGTTTTATGGTCAACGCTATGTTTTGTAGCGTGCCAATTAGCTGTACTGAATTATTCTTATAAGAGGTGTACCCGCGGCTTCGTTCTGGATTTTAGCGTCGTCTAATCTAAGCTATACTAAGAAGACACACGTCAGGTTCCATTGCTTAAAACTGGAGTACTCGGTATCTTAATCCGATGAGTAGAAAAGCTTCTACTAAGCAGCAATCGATAAAAAACTATATGACGGCTGAACGAAATTTGTTATAACATCACATCAGATGCTTTTTCTCTTAGAAAAGTTTCCACGCGGGCAAAGCCGAGGCCACAGCAATTACTTATAATTAAGCAGTAAGTAACAAAATAGTGTTGGTCGCTCTTCAGTTAGTCGGAGCGACGATATACCTAAAATAGTGTTGGTCGCTCTTCAGTTAGTCGGAGCGACGATATACGCAAAATGGCTGGCAAAAGTTGGAAGAGAAGAGCCGAAGATCGGGCTCAGTGGCGTGCTTTGGGAGAGGCGTATGTCCAGTAGTGGACTGACTCTGGCTGATGATGATGAAGAAACGAAAACCGATTGCAATGCGGTTTTCACTGTTGGATAGCTTATCGTACTTGGTATCTCAATCCGATGAGTAGAAGCCGAGCAATCGATAAAAACTATTTGACGTCTAAACGAAGTTAATTTAGTATTTTGGTACTTTAGTTTTATGAAATAACACATAGGATGCTTATATCCCATAAAAGAGGTTGGATCTCCCAGCACGTGGTTAGCGCATATAGTCCTGTTTATTAGCAATGCTAATTGTCTCTACATGGCACTTTGTTGCTAAGATCTATTGTTTATCTTTATTATCTTGGAGCTTAACGATTAACACGAAGTTCGTAACATGTTCAGTAAACCGAAGCCAATCGTTAGTCTACAATATGATGTTTATATACAAGCAAATCATTAGAGACAGACGGATATTGAAACGGATTTTGACAGCGGATAAATCGTCGGTCCATTGGTTTTACTAGAAAGACAAATTATCTACTGGCGTAATTGATTGCTCATTTAATTTGCAGTTTTGAATGTTACTTCTAATTTTATAACTAACAGTTCTGTTGTCTTCCTTCTTTGTTAAACTGACTACTCTTAGAATACATGTATCATGTACCACAAACACGTGTACTGTGCCTGCATTATGTGTTGTGTTGTCCTACCAGTTTGATTCACATTTTGCTCTGATTACATTATAATCCCCTACTTTTACCGAATCATTAGTACGCATATTATATTATTATTCGTATTAGTTTTTATACGCAAACGATAAATATTTTGATATTATTCAAATGCACGTAATACAGGACTAGCTGGTTATTGTTATTTCATCACTATCATCGCATATTATTGGAGTCGGCGCGCATTGATTGTAAATGGCCGCAGCATCTGAGCTCGTTAGTGTTTTTGATAGATGACGCCCGGTCGTTGCGTTGAATTTGTTGTAACACTCGCGCGCCATGTAAAAACACATGGTTCGACAACGAGATATAAATGGACAGCCCTTCGGCGATACGACTTAACGAGCCACCATATAAATAAGTATAAAAACCAATATTTTATATAGTACGGTAGACTAGTTAATGCCGCGGATTATTGTTGAATAAATTCCTGCACATCGTAATTAATTTTCACACGGTTTGTTTAATACTAACGACCAATGTGATGTTATGTAAGACGATGAAAGTAAATTTAATATTGTTTCTAAATGTGACAGCGCAGTGCGACGACGCCAATTTGTAAAGTCATTATTCAATAATCGTGACGTGGAGCTTATAAATTTCACTGCAGCGTTTTACACTTTAGCACTCGGCGCGATGTAAAGCGCCGCCCGAGACAACGGCCGCCTATTTTGACGAAGGCCGGTCACGTTTCGTCGATACTCGCCATGAGAATATTTGTTTTTTATTGTGTGCCCGACGCCGAGTAAAAATTGAAGAGTAATTTTACGTTTTAGCTGGTGCCTGCCCCCTTTCGTTCCGCTCGCCTTGAGTGATGGTTATCATAATTGGAGAGAGGGTAGGTGAACAGCGCATCGCCCGGTGATGGCTGTGGGCGGGCACGCGACGACGTATTGCTCCGCGGGCGCACTCGCCCTTACGTTTCCATCAAGTGGGTCAGCCTGCACGCTTACCCGCGACAATGTTACCTCACTAGATAAGAGGCGTCTGGTAACTGTAATCGAAGTTATCGATTGTATTAGAACTGGCATCGCCATTACTATTATCAAAGCGCACACGTCGCGAGAGATGCTCGTGGCTAATACAATGGTAAGATTAATAACGCGGATGTATCGGTGGACCGCTAGGCCGGCGACACGAGTGATCGCGGACCAACAAGGGCGGAAGAGATGGACCGGATAATAAAGCATCAGCTAGCCGCATCGTAACTCAATACCGTCGACACAGAAATTGTTAGTTGCAACCCCGCACTGTACTCCCCATGTGCAATATCTTATGGATGGTAATTGCTCGTGAGGTGCAATCGACGCATTTCAATAGCCATGCACAAAATCGCTGACACGCTAAACTCTCCTAATACTTATCGTAAATTTATTACGCCCACTTTAATTTCTCCAATCTACGTCATCGCTAAGAGAAAATCGCCGGAGAATTCACAGGAATATGTACTTATATACATGTGGTTCGTAGTTACATCCTCAGCAAATTCCATTAAAAAACCGTTAAATACTAGTTGCAATAGTAAAGATTGTCAATTTTACGACACCTTTACAGGCCCCCGTTAATCTTTTTCGCGTAACGAACATCGCTTCGTCAATTTAATTGGCTTATTGTAACTCATTGTGATCATTACAAGTAACGGCTCCTGGCTCTTCAATTTTCTTCTTTTTAATGCCTTTCGTTTATTATATATTTTAAGGATCGTACAGTAGCAGACGCAACACATATCAAAACTATAATTTAATTATTTGACCTGCGGCTACGTAGGTACCATTATACGGTTGATTCGGTGACAAGGCCTATACTAACAATCAAAAGATCATTTTCTATTGTGTACCAAATTATTCTTCCGCGATGAACACTTAGTCATTCGATCTCAAACTGTATCTATTTGAATAGTTTTTGTACATGTTCATTCATGATTCGTCTTATGTTATAGATACCTAAAATACTATTATATTGCCTCCTTAATTTGACCTGTAGCATGTCTTTGGTCATAAACACGAAGCCCGGACAAAGTCGTCTATTGTGTCATTGCTCATAGACTTAGCAACATAAACGAAACATCGATACACGATGTGACGATGTTCCGTGAACGCTGCACACGCCGACACTTCACGAGACCCTATTGATGTATCCTTAAATGGCTTTTTCATGTGTTACTGTTATGTAGTTACTGCGTGCACTTTTGTAAAGTCAACTTCAACCTAACATTCTATACACAAAATATGATTTATTAGTCTTTATTTGAATAGTTTTATAGTTGTATCGCAGATCACGTTATATTCTTATTTAAAGTTCAGAGTCGTTCACGTTCGAGCGGTAATGCAAATATTGTATCCACAGTTGGGACAGGTCTTGTAATACATCTCCATCTGTCTACGTTACTAAACCTCATACCTATACAATAGCATTGCAATTGCGCCTTTATCCGATCGTCGTATCGTGTTGGGGACCGACAATCCGACCTTTTGCATTTCTGCATTAACATACATATCTATTTACCGATTCCATTTGAAAAGGTTCTGATAGCCGATGGCTCAAAACGCATACCTTACCTAAAAGATATTCATTTATGTTTGTTTAACAAGATTCTCTGTTGCAGATCTACGATTGCAGAACTTTCCAGGGCCCAGGCTCAGGTCTGATAACTATTGAACCGCGTTATCGCAAGTCGATGGCATGAAAATTGCCGATTTTCATAGTTTACGTAGTCTGCTCGCTATTTAGTCTCGATCGCGGGCTGCTAGTGCTATTGATAGACTTTGACTAGAAACCACAATAATTATGTTTTGACTCTGATGCTCGATTGACAGCTATTGTCAATTTTATTTCAGTGGCAACACTCAAGGGATTTTCGGAAGCCGTAGCACGTCCGTGCTACTGCGTTGCTTTTGCTATGAAACTGCGATAGTGTACTTGATTTAACAGACTACCAAATTTGACACTATAGACAGTCCAATCGCAGAAGTATCGCAGTGGCAAGGCTTTTTGTCAAAAGCTAACAGACGTGGAGTCCAGATCATGAGCCATGTCACGTTGCATTTACATAGACTAACAGGAAGTTATGTCTTCACGTTATGGACCGTAATATGTGAACGGAAATTCAAATAGTCAATGAATTTGTCTAGCGTCCTAGCACCAATGGGGTTCGGTCCTAGCACCAATGACTTATCAAAGTTATGTGCGGTTTTCCATCGCACCGTGCTTCGGAGGGCACGTTGAGCTGTCGGTCCCGGCTGTTATTGATCAATAGCAGTCGTTATGGCATGTCAGAGGCTCTCGGGCGGCCTGACAAACTCTGACACCAGAGGCCAGCACTATCTCATACGACAAGCAAGCAAGCAATGTATTTGTAACATCACATGCTTATCTATGTTTACAAGTAGATACAAATGCGCGCTAACTTCCTAGTATTGTTTCATGAAAGGTGTTCGCAGCTTGTTTATAAACAATAGCAATCTGCCTTTTGGTGTTAGGTCACGCCTGCCCATTGAATCTCTACAATGTATTCAAGGGATTTAAAATCCATTGGAACTAGGATACTTTACATGCGAACACTATTTTCAAGTGATTTATGCTTCTCGCATATACACATATCTCAATTTCTCAGTAATTTGTCGCGACTTTAAGTTGCTAGTATTCGAAGAATGCTTTAAAAAAAATTGATACAATAAAGAGGTGTTAACATAGTAACAAGATGCGAAGGAATTTCCGCTACGCGGTGCGTACACGAGATTCAATAACAGATATTGGGAGCTATGCGAGGCGTTTTGATATAATCAGGAACATCGTAACAGTATTTACTTACTGGGAATACTCGAGGTCATTGTGAGAGTAACTGTTCATTGGGAGAGGAGGCGCGGCAATTAGCGGCGCAGGTGGTGAATGCGACCCTCTGCCCCCAAAGACCTCCGGGCTTGCAGCTATACCATTGCTATCTCTATGTTAACTATCAACGCGCATATAAATGTTTTATCATGAATTATTGTATTTATAATTTATTGATAGTTTACCGACACTCACTCGACTTAACTCTTGAATTTCTGAAGCATATGGTCTAACATACTGTATGAGCAATGTTTTGTTTATCTAAACGTTTTTTTCTGGTACTGCTTAGATGCCAGCATGCGCGTGCTCTTAACATACGGTAAACAAATCGACATCCGTAATATCAAGTTGATATCGACTCACGCTTGTCATGGTTTGAGACGCATCATGTGTCTTTAATTTTATGTAGCTCCCATGATAGAACCGAATAGTGAGGTATTGGTTCTTTAAATTTTTTATTTGTATTCTTTATTTACTAGAAAGCCATGCGGCTTAGATTAGTTTATGAAAATCCCTTGAAGTTAAACCCGCGTCTTCTTAAGCGCAAACAAAAAGTTTACACTTCCTGTTTTGTTCCTCATTTCTTATACAAATATATACAAACATTTCGCAGGCTCCTCTGTTTGGCGACGTTCTCACATAGCTGCCGAGGAATCCTGAAACTGGTACTGGATGGTTTTGCTACTTGAATTTACATAGGTTACTGCTCTTCTCGTGTTTATGTAAGATACAGACATGTCTTAGCGCTTTGTGAAGAAAAATAAACTCGAAAGGAATCTTTAAATCTCTCGAGAGTTGCGGAGTAGATATCAAAAGTGAGTACCACAGTTCGTTTGAACTAACGCTTTGTGCGTGTGTAGGTTACGCGCGAAACTCTTAAGATCCCCGGATACAATGGGAATGGTTCGCGTCTCGGTAACATTATTTCAGCTGTTTTATCGAAATGTCGGCTCGAAGCGACGCGCGGCCATAACATTATTTCAGAACACGTATCGCATATAGATAATCTAATGCAGAAGCGTTATGGCGCATTTATAGTTTCAAAAGTGTTCTACCTTGTGCGATCACGTTTGTGATAATAATGAAAAATAATAGTTTAAAAAAAACTAAAAAATAGAATATAAATTAAAATTTATTTTCTATTTTTTAGTTTGGTTTTCTATATAAAGCGTGTTTTTTAGTTTTTTTAAAACTATTATTTATTTTCATATTTTTTTTTCGAATTATTGCATTGCCATCGGTCTTTGACAGGTGTGCAAAATTTGAATGAAATCTGACCGTCTAAAGTGGGTCAAAATAGCGTCCAAAGGAGTCGGTTACAAACATACAAACATACAAATATACAAACATACAAGTGAAGCTAATAGAATAGAATAGAATAGAATAGAATAGAATATATTTTATTTGCTCCAAATGTGAGTAATATAAAGCGTATAATTAGATACGCTCGTTGAATGGCTCTATCATTGATACTGAAATCTATAATAAAGCAAAAAGTACGAAAAAGTCTGTACAAAGAAGATAATTAAAAAATGGTCTAGGTACTTAAAATAAGCTACTGAAAGAGAATATAATGTTTTAAAATATCGTGTCTGTCTGTTTGTCTATCTGTTTGTTCGCGCATCACGTAAGAACTAATGGACCGATTGCGATGCGGTTTTCACTGTTGGATAGCATAGGATTTGTCTTAAAAACTTACTTACTATACTTAGGGTACTCGGTATCTCAATCCGATGAGAAGAAGCCGAGCAATCGATAAAAAACTTTTTGACAGCTTAAGGAATTTTGATCAAATATTGGTATATCGGTATTTTAGGTATTGGAATATAGTACATAGAGTACTTTTAACCTAGAAAAATGACCACGCGTGCGAACCCGCGGGTACAGCTGCTATTTAATAATACAACTCTATGTTTACTGTTTCCAAGTTTTTTCCATTATCCTTAAAAACACTCTGTCTATCCTATATCTTCATTTACTTCTAACGCTTGGTACCCGTTGTTAAAAATCCATTAGAATTCTCCAAACTGCTCGCGTTATCATCCACTTGCTGAGTTAACACGTATCTAAATACATTTTTACTTTATCAGAAACATTTTTGTGGAGCTAACGACGCCTGGCTTCTTTTACTTTATTATCTAGACCCATTAAGTTAAAATTCCTAAAGAGCTCTGGTCCGTGTACGATCCCGACTAACAGCGCTGGTCTCTTGAAAAATAAGGCGGCTCATTGTCGGCCGTCGAATAAAAGTAAATTTTCTTTTGAATGGGAATGTTGTTCTGCGTTCGTGGTACATTGTCGCCTCTCGTTGGACGTCGCTGGGTGCCGGTACATGCCGAGACAGACCTATTCAAATGTCAGTGTGAAGCCCTCCTCCCGCACCTCCAGCACCCCTCTTGCGGATACTGAAATGTCACTCGCCACACGAAGCAATCAATTTCGTATTTGTATGCTCTGCCTCGATAGTGGTAGCAATAGATTTATTGTATCGATGAGCCCGTATTATCTTTCAGGCTGGTAAATTGTTTATTGCCTTTCACCCAGTTTATTTGCCAAAGCGGATTTTGAAGAGAAACGGGGTGGATTCAGTGAAAGTACAAAAATTATCTTTATGTTCCACTAGCTGTACCGCGGCTTCGCACGCGTGGTTATTTCTTTAGGTTAAAAGTACTCTATGTGCTATTCTAAGACCTAAAATACCAATATATAACATATGATCAAAAGTCCTTCAGCTTTCAAAAAGTTTTTTATTGGTTGCTCGGTTTTTACTCATCGGATTGAGATGCCAAATACCCCAGTTTTTATGTCAAACCCTAAGATACCCAACAGGGAAAACTGCATCGCAATCGGTCCAGTAGTTTTTACGTAAAGGGCGGATAAACATAAAGACACGATTTTTATATATGATATATTTTTTGTTCTGTTGACTATTTTAAGTACCCTAGACTAGACCATATTTTTTTTATCTTTTTACAGTTTTTTTGGTACTTGCCGCTTTATTATAAGTATACAAGGAGTAACTGAATAGCCATATATATGTTTTATAAACCTGCTGCGTGTGTATATATATATATATACATACACGCAGCAGGTTTATTTCGATCAAGCATGTGAATTCGTTTACGTGTGCAAAGGTTGAATACATCGTATTTATAATTCCCATACAAAAGTAAAATCTTAGAAATTAGCGACAACCATTAATGATTGTACTGAACTGGAACGGATAAGGTATCAACATCAATGGCGAATACATCACTCATCTTCGATTTGCTGATGATATAGTCATCATGGCAGAAACCCTGGAAGACCTAAGCACAATGCTCAGTGACCTCAATATTGTTTCCAACAGGTGGGTCTTAAAATAAACATGGGTAAGACGAACATCATGTGAAATGCCCATGTCGCACCCATGTCGGTCTATGTTGGGAACGATATTATCGAAGCTGTTGATCACTATGTCTACTTGGATCAGACGATCCAACTGGGTAGATCCAACTTTGACGAAGAGGTCAACCGACGAATCCAACTCGGGTGGGCAGCGTTCGGGAAATTACGCCACATCTTCTCGTCACAGATACCGCAGTGCCTCAAGACGAAAGTTTATAATCAGTGCGTGTGGCCAGTGATGACATACGGCACGTAGACGTGGTCGCTAACTGTTGGTCTCATACATAAGCTCAAAGTCACACAGCGTGCAATGGAGAGAGCTATGCTTGGAGTTTCACTACGTGATAAGATCCGTAACGAAAAAATCCGTAGAAGACCGAAGTTTTCGATATAGCTCTCAGAATTTGCAAGTTGAAGTGGCAATGGGCAGGCCATATAGTTCGAAGAGCTGACAACCGCTGGGGAATAAAGGTTCTGGACCACGAACAAACAAGCCCAGGAAGACCCCCCACACGATGGATGGACGATATTGTAGCCATCGCTGGGAGTCGGTGGATGGAGGCGGCACAAGACCGTTCGTCGTGGCGCTCTTTGGGGGAGGCTATGTTCAGCAGTGGACTGCTAAAGGCTGAAATTATGATGATGATGATGATGGTGATGAGGATCTTTGGCATGATGAGCAGAATAGTAAATGCAGTAACTTTCTCACTTTTAGGTTTCTACCAGTAGAATCAGCCCGTTACCTACTTGATAGGGATTGATGGAGCACTTTGGTTATTCATGTTAGTTGTACAATAAGGTAACTAGATGGCGCTACTGTGCACCGCTAGATTGTTTGCAATAAAGTTTGTACGCGCGAGGTCTACAGCTCACAGCCACTAGTAGGTAATTATGTTACATTCTGTAGACGGTCCTGTAAAAAAAGATGATACATTTTACAACTGATTACGGTCACTTTTGACCACATCGTCACTTTACACCAGGTTTGCTTGCTTGTCGTCTCAGGTAGTGCTGGCCTCTGGTCTCGGAGTTTATAAGGCCGCCCGAGGGACGTAGCTTAACGCCTGCTATTAGTAAATAAGTTTAAAGTGCCCTTCGAAGCACGGAACCACATCACATCATCAACCCCAAAAAATCCACTGCTGAACATGGGCCTCCCATATAATGGGACGCCCCATTATTTGGGAGGCTTTTCAAAAACAATAAAAAATACATTAACTTATTCTTGTGATTGCTGCACGTTTATAGCCAAAAGAAAAAAATATCAAAAAATAATTGTAGCATTTACATTACAGCACACGTACACTCCACGCCCAATTTAATCGTTACAGAGGAGGATGATTTACATTTTCAATTATTCGCGTAGAACAGTTACTTCAACCTTGCTCCAAGTTAGAAAGTGATTAATCAACGTCGAACAACATTTTATTCCCGTCTAGGAGCGAAGAAATACAGCCTTTAAATGTCTAAAAGATAGCTGCACAGTTGCTGGCAACCAATTGTCCCTTTAACCGGTCGGCCTCATTAGCATGCCCGATCGCTGGCTTCTATCTACCTTTTCGGATTGATACATTGACGGTAAAGGTCTTCTTAGTAGCGGTTTCGACTCGATTCGTAATTAGAGGCTCTAGCTCCGAGCGAACGTTTGGTTTGATCGATTGTGTGTATTGCTCTGTGTCGAAATCGTAGCACAACATATAGGAAAACCTATACACTAACGTATATATGTGTGTAAAGAAAGGAACTCGATGCGGACTATCGCGAACTCGCTATCGCTATTTAACGAGGCACGATTGTTTTTCTCAGTTCTGAATAATATTGAGCCTGAGAGTCCCCCAGGTAATCTGATGGCGATACTTTCGTTCAGCAGGGCTTTACTGTTAGCTGGTCTAACTTACAAATGAACGGTGTGATTACCGCCGCGCGGATCTGGCTTCACGATAATTTAAATGTTCTCGCAGCTAGCACCACAGTGGCTCGGTGAGATGGCCACGATTACACCCGTGACTTCCTCTTATGGCGAGCCTATATCTACAGATTTTGAATAGAATTATGGCCACTGCTTTTCCCAACGGATCCTTTGCAATATTAGCCTTACCATATTGGTGTTGCTTTCGAAATAAGAGGGATTTTTAAGGCACTTTTCCCGATGCAAATCTTCGAGAGGATGAAGCGATTCATCCGTTCCCAAGTGTTAATGTATTGTGGAGATCATGATCTACACAAAGGACCGTCTGGCAAAGAAACACAAAGAGTGTTTCTTTATTCGTTTTAAGCAGACGCCAACAGGTGCGCAAAAGAACCTCTTACGCTTACGGAGATGTATTGTATAATTCAAACGATCTCCCAGTCTAAACTGAATCTTCAGAGATTCACAACAGTCTCTGAGGGAATGTATAATGTGATGTGACGCGATGCTTTATCTTGGCGGTCTAAGTTTGATATCCGAGAGTTCCTGTTACGTTTGATGCAGATTTCGTATCTAAACAGGAACTGGCAGTCAATTTCTATGTGAGCGGATTAATCTAATTAAAATAAATAAATTCTTTCAGCGGTTCAGGTAATTCGATCGCCCGCCCGCCGCGAATTCGAGCGCGCTTCCGAAGCCAACTTAAACTGCAGTATACGCGATATGGATCTCACGTTTGCCGTCGACTAAATAGCGGATAAATTAGCTAACTGAGTTAAATTTGTGAGGCTGGCCGGTCGCGCCTGACTCGGCTACTTAAAATGCAATTTATTTTAGAAGGTAACAATTTGTGTCACCTTTACAGAAATAAAATAGGTATTGGAGGGTGTACTTTGTGCATTCTGAATTTATCTAATTGAGAAATCCTCGTAAGTAGAGGCGGTTTGACCCACATGAAAGAAGACCACAAATAAAAGTGAAGCTCGATCTACGGAAAAATTGTGAGGCAAACGGCATTTGCAGCGGTTTTTTGAATGCTTTTGTCATGTCTGGCCACATTCATACAAATGTCCCGCAAGCACAATAGCGTCCGAGGAGCGCACCGTCTCGTGGCCCCCACACTCGGGCGCGCGCTAGATCTCTATCTAGAAAGACGACATTGCCGCTTCGTATTTCACGTTTAAGATGTTCCTTTAACATGTGTAAATTTTTATTGATATGTATCTAGATGTTAGGCTATATTTCAGCGTGGTGTAATACATTCGCTTTTCGCGGATGCCTACCAAATACCTAAGCAATAAAATCAACACTTGAATGTGATCACGATCACTATTCATTGTTTTGAGTTCCCATTGAGTTTTTTTGTGTACAAACGGATTTGTATAATACAGATACAAATCGCATTCCCTGAATGTTAAGGCCGGAAGCCTCTCAATGTTCATCGGATTTTCTCTACAAGTTCCCTGACTGCATAAGTGAATAGCGAGGGTCTGTCGTGTCTTGGTAAAATCGACACTCCCGAAGGAAGTTTTACCTACTTAAACCCACTTTACAATGCAATGTCTCGACGCCCTTTTGTGCACTTGGCATGCGTTGACTGGTTTGGTATAGAACTTGGCTCTTCGCGGAAGCCGGTAAGATGGTACGATCGACGAAGACACGCTGCAAGCTCAGGGTCAATCTATTGCTAGATCGCTTGTTGCGGCAGGCAGTGTACAATTATTTTAAAAGCTTATCACGATGCGATCGTACCTGGAGGTGTTTATTCCTCTACCATTTCTCAGTTCGTTTGTCACTTTTAACTGTTACTATATGAATACTTGGACTACTTTTTCGAGGTGTAAATAGATGAGAATTTTCAAGTTATTGGTGACCGATGTCAGAAATCCCCGGATAAGCGTCTACGCATAAAATTATAATATATATTTTTGCATTGAAAACTCGTGATGGATCGTCGCCAAAATCTATGATTGATTCGTGGTGTATTATTCGTTGCTTTCACAGGAGTGCCTCCGGTATTCACGCTGGCGGCTTCCCGCGCCCCTCATGATTGATTGCCTCCCGGCAAACTTCATATGTTTGGGAGATAATTTCGTATTTCAGCTGTAAACAGATTACGTGTGAAAAGAACCATCGCTTTTCGTCGTGCGCGCGTTTAAGCTCTTCATTGTGACTGCGCATTTTTCACGCTTGATTAAACATTCGGAGAGGTATTTATGTTTTTTTTAGATATAACATTATATTTACGTGAACATATTTGGTTTGGATACATTCAGTATTATTGACTCAAATGAAATTGGATTTCGTCGCATAGAAAAGAACTAAAGTATGTTTCATGTTCTATGTCTTGATTGTGTGTTTTTTCGATATTTCTTTTGTCAATAAAACCTTAATGAATTGCGAATTTCTGATATACTTTACAAAAGTTAATTATTAAATAAACAATAGGTTCGATACGAAATCAATGCAATTCATAACTATTAGGGCGCGAACGTCTACTGAGTTTGTTCACGCGAGAATTGAAAGTAAATGGCAGTTGAACAGTAAACAATAAATTTATCGACACTGAACCTTGTCGAATTTACAATCTAGCATGTCCCATGATAAGATCCTCGACAGTATATAAGTGACAACGTAATAAAGTGTGTATTTACTTACAAGTATGACCATATCGTTTCAGTATTTAGGAACTACCTACCCAATTACACAATATACTCGTGTTATAATTACTGGGACATATTTTAACACATTTCTTAATTCAATTGTGCATATCTTTTCTGAGTTTGATTTTTTTGTTTCTTGTAAACATATTTTCACCAAAACGAAAAACATCTCATCAGCAGCAACTCATATTAAAAATAAGTTGCTGAACGTGTGTAAAAGTGAACATTGGTGCCTATTTGTTTCGATGACTTTGAAAAATACTTTGCTTGTTTACTTAAACGACAAGGCGGATGCAAAATCGACAATGCAGTAACGGGTGCTGATTGAATTAATTGGGGGCGATCTCTTTTGACGAAGTATCTGGTTTTGGTCAGCGAATCCCGATTCGTAATGAATTAATTTTTGCCAAATCCATGGCTTTTAAATCTTATTACCGAAGATTTATCTATAAGGAAATCGCTTAGCATTAGCTGTCGCCGATTTCTCACTGATAAAAGTGGCGAGTTCCTACTTACAAATAAGCGAGCTTGTAACCGAGCTTACTTATATAAAGTAAATGTTCGAGCGTTCGGTAGCTCGTTAGAGATTGACTATCTCACGCCATCGAGATTGCGAGCAAATTGATTTGCGCATGCGCACCTTTTAGTATCGCTTGACAAAACCGACGCTGATTTATCTTAGCACCTTGAATTTGAGGGCTCGATGCCTAGGTTTGTAAAACGAGTTAAGCGTCACTGATACCTAATATATAAATAAATGGTATTGGTGAATGCGAATACCTTTCTAGCTTTGAAAACTAGAATATAACGAATTATTTTAAAACAATGTGTCCCTAAAACCAGAGCTCTTAACAATATGCTTCTTTTGATAAACATAAGGTAGGTTTTCAGCGCGATTAAGTCCCGTTTAAATCTACCTTAATCTATCTTACCTACCTTATTGTAAAAAAGTTACAATAAGGTATCCAAATACAATGAACAGTCTAGTAAATAAGGCAAATATAAATAACGATAATATGACTCGCAACGACCAGTCGATTTACCGAAAAAAATATACCAAAGCGAACAACAAATCTATGTTTGGTTTTTGTGTGTTATTCAGGTTCTCCACCCACAAATGCAAATAAAGGACTTATGGAACTGTACAAATATTAACGGAAATACGTTGAAAGACGCATTAAATATTTGGTGATGTACTCGTATGTCATGTTATCGTGAAATATCTGTAATTTCACTGCAGTCTTTGAGATTTTTTGTTGCCGACCCTCACCATGGGCCCGGGGCAAGCGCGTACGGAATGTTCCTGTAGCTTAAATTATATTGTTATTTGTATAGACCATATTAACTTTAGTCGCTTGGCAATATTTTCGGAAAAGTAATCTATACTTATAATAAAGCAATAAGACTGTACAAAGAATATGGTCTAGCTAGGGTACTTAGGTACTCGTACAACAAGCTACACAACAAAAATATATACTTTTTAACATTCATGTCTGGATGTTTGTTTGTCTTTATGTTTGTTCGCGCATCATGTAAAAACTGATGGACCTGATTGCGATGTGGTTTACACTGTTGGATAGCTTAGGGTTTGATAAAATAACTGCGGTACTTAGTATCTCAATCCGATTAGTGAAGCCGAAATACCGATAAAAACTTTTTGACGGCTTATATAATTTTGATCAAATGTTGCTGCATTGGTATTTTAGGTCCTGGAATAGTACATAGAGTACTTTAACATAAATGACCAAGCGTGTGAAGCCGCGGGTACAGCTAGTACCGTAATAAAACCATTATTAAATTAATTTTCAAGGATTAAAGATTTATGGTTGAAAATTCTATGAAAAGCCGTATAAAATTTATGAAACTCCATAAAAGGCTAGTTCAGAAAATCGATTCGACACCAATAGCTTTTTACAGTGATTTTCTCGTGCTTCATAACAGCAATATTTCATAGGTGGTTTAATACCGGCTACATATATTACCTATAGTTTCTCGGAAAATATGAGTTTTGATTATACGGTATGTCTCTTACTGGAGACAAATTTATTTAATAGCTTCCGCTGTTTTGCTTAAACCGAGCTTGGTTTGCTATTATTGTGGTTCGTCATGGACAAATCTGTTTATAATAGTGTTGTTTTTGTCATAAGTTAGATTTGGCATGAACCGCAGTGTAATTGCGATGGTGTCGTTGTCTGATGAGCATAATTTGACCCATTACATGGTCCCAGTTAGTCATAGCTAGAAGTAGCCGAGCTGTAATTTAGGTCGAACCGTGACTTGATTTGCATGTAGGTCGGCTCGGTTGTATCACAAACCGACTGTTTTATGTGGCCATTTGCTGATTTTACGCAGACTTTCCCGGCGAACTGACCAGATTTCCCCTACTACGCCAACCCATCATAGATTTAGTTACCACTGTTTACAAACCAACGCGAAAGCCTGTTACGGCTCTTGTAGTATTTGATATAAGACATAAGATAAAAAACTAAAATCAGACTACGGTCGGGTAAAAAATAGCCTATGACACTCTTGCGATGAAGACAAATCGTTTGATACCTCGCTTGTCAAAATTGGACCAAGTTTTTATTTTGAACATATAAAACACTTCCTTTGCCTTGCCTTAGTCGGGCCTATGACAGTATACCTGAATACGAATCGATTGACACCTTGTCAAAATCGGAACAATAGGGGCGACGCTATGGTGAAACATCCATACATACATAAGTACATACATAGACTGTTAACTTCATTACCCTTTCCATTTCTTTGCCGTAGTCGGATTAAAAAAGTAATCAAAATTGCAAAACTACTTCGAGGCTGAAGCTTCTATTCTATTACTGATGGTGTGTAATCGCTCATTGTGCAAATAGGCTGCGCCCAGATAGTGAGACGTGATTCCGCAAGTCAAAACATACGATTGACGGCTATACATTAGCAGGAACTATCGATCGATCGCACCGCCAACGCGATCCTGGGAGTTGTAATTTTTCACTGTCAGCGCTGGTCTTCGTCATCGCCCTGACTAGTGACTGTCAAAAAATATTAATGCAATTTTCGCTTGCACGAGGGTGATGCGTATAATATTGCCGGGGCAAACCTTTCTGCCTATAATGGCACCTTGTTTACTTTGATTCAAATTGTCTGATAACGCGCGGTACATAATAAAATTTTGATACAGTCAAGTCTGACGTTGTCGTGTTCACAGAGGAGTTGACTGGAAACGTGTGCAATACCAGTTGCAAGTTGGATATAATTTGATAAGCTCGAAGTGTTTAGGTTTCGCAAGGGTCCGGTTGAAAATTGTTGAAAGGCTCTTGTGCCATTTCGCCCATCTAGTTGGCTGTGGTCGTCATGGCGCAGGAATCTGTTCTCGCGTAGGTATTGTTGTTGCGGCAATGCGCAGCTGATCTCTCGATAATTCTTCTGTAATCATTTTAGCTACGCTGTCGCTCACCCGACTATGTAAGTACCAATTGCCATGGGTATGTGTTACGTGTACCGGTTGAGTGCCCGCTAAAACATCGCCTGCATTTGCGTAACACTCGCCAATGGGTAATTACTATGATCGGTCGATTGACAGCGAGATAACATTGTCAATATTCTCTTATCCTTTAAGTGGTACCTACGAGTATTACCTATGCCGGGAACTTTTGTAAAGTGATCTCTGTGGAATTGTGTGTTATGTAACACTTTAAGCTACATTGTTTAAGCGAGTCTAAGCCGGGGCTGTTATATAAGTTAGTTATGATGAATAATGAATGTACCTAATTAAAGCCTAGACAAAATTAACCGTAACATTGATAAACAACTTAGATAAAGAACGGTAACATAAACTGTCCCCAACATTTTGTCCGGCGCGCGTGATTGGACCTCAATAATACTCAGTTATCTGGCATTTGATCTGCTGCGAGTGGCCATGCTTGGTCTGAGCTTGGAGCACTGCGAAATTTACATACACATTACGTTTGGTCTAGATTCTGTTAGAGTTGCGACAGGCACATCAGGCTTTTAGGTCTCATTGGCGATTTACGTCTCCATTCCAATTTAGCGGTGCTCTAGTTACGTGCAAGTGCTATTAAGTAGGTAATTCAAGTTACTTCAATAGATTAATTCTAGAATCAACCTCTAGTTATTTATTTTTATACAGCCACTTAAACAATGTGGAACTAAGTCATGTGTTAAATTTCATGTCTATCCCGAGCTAATGTAGTGTGCACTGAAGTAACGAATGGAAACGTGCACGAACCTAGTAAATCACGCGCATAACCAATGTTTGAAAATTGAATTTAGTTTGCATGGCATTTAATAGCTTGCCGCACTCGTCTCTATAGGCTTAGGGCGCCGCGTTCTTGATTAAACAATGCCATGAACGGCCGTAGTGAATTTCGTAATGTTTTAGCGAATTGGGCCACTCGTGCCTGTAATATAAATATTTTTTATTTTGTCGTGCGCCAGTATGTTTCAATGAACTTACTTCCACCGCACGCGTGCATGCTTCAATGTTACCGATACCGCCGCTTTCGTATCGATTAATTTTCGTAACAATGATTCTCATTTAAAAGTTCACCGGTGCACGGATCGCGAGCCAGAGCCGGCATCTGAATTATTCAGTAACGACATGCTGATATTACTTGGGTTGTCGATACTTCCACGCATTCGACTCAACCTTTATTAAACGCACAATTGAACTTAATAAAATCTTACGCTGCAAAGATAAGAAATCGTAAACCGTTCCTTAGTTGGCGAGCGTTATTTTATTTTTTCAAATAAGAAATAAACATTCAATCTGATACATTAATGCAGTCTCCATTAAACGATTAAACGTAGTCCGCTCATCTGCATGCAACGCAGGGGCTGCCGTCTTCAAAGTGCAACCGCTCGGATCAATTCGAATTTGTAGTCTCCTGCTACTTTGGGTCCACTCACAAGCATATTCGTAACACGCGATCCCTTGCTTTATTCTAGCGATATCTAAATATTTGGTTCAAATAAGTTGATCAAGTTTTATTACTTTTGGAATACTTGGAATCTTATATTCTAAGTTTTACTTATATCAGTCATGTTACTTGTCCTCGATCGCACGGTGTGCACAACAATATTTGCAGCTACGGGGCAGGGCGTATCGGGCCGGAGCCGCAGCCAGGGCTCGGCGACCGTGAGTTGCGAGTAGGCACAACTGATTAAGCCCACAATCAGGTCTGTAGTTCGGCAGAGCTCTGCTCTTTGAATTTACGATGTGCCTGACCGACGCTTATCGCATGCGAATGATCAGCCCACGGCGGCGCACGTACAACTCGGCACACATATTTTATTTTATTCGCGCTACTGTGATGTAATGAGCTGATAAATTGGAGAAAACCACCAATTAGTGTCGATGAATTTATTGTTTCTACTTAAAACGTTGGAGGGCCGAGTTATGCGCTTAATCTTGAATTGCATTTTGGATGTGGTCTTTTTTCCGACAATTAGACGATTACGAATGACACTGTTTGTCAATTAAGCAATTCCTGTGCTTTTTTCATGTTGTTGATTAACGGTGGCTTGTCGCGTTCTGTGAATTGTGCAATTAGTTGAGATACCGTTTTTTTAAAAAGAAAGTATGTAGTTATCGTTTGCGTTAATCACCCTTTCACCGACCGCATAGCGACATTCGAGAATGTATCACCTCGGAGTGCCTAAGGTTTCAGAGCCCTGTTATACGTAATTATATAATGCAGTATCTTAATATATATTATATTATAATATATTATAGCAGTCGTCCTGATGGCGGAGCGGTAATATGTGCAATCCAACGACACCGGGATCGATCTTTGGCCCAGCACCAATTACTTTTAATAAGTTATGTGCGGATTCTCCATCGCTCCGTGCTTCGGAGGACACGTTTAGAGATAGTCCATAGCGTCCATACAAAATGAATAATAAAAAATAAAAAAAAGAATATCCATGTAATGTTATGAGTTTATTATTGTGTTTAGATCATCAAGCCCTTTCATTTGATACCCATATCATCGGGGTACTATGGAAATTATAAATCGCTATTTTGTGACATCTGCCATATTGGAGTTATAATTACGTCGCTTTACTTATTGTGTTTTGATCATCATACCCTTTCATGTAATACCCATATCATCGGGGTTACTATGGAAATTATAAATCGCCATTTTGTGACGTCCGCCATATTGGAGTTAGAATTACGTCACTTTACTTATTGTGTTTCGCTCATCGTACCCTTTCATGTAATACCCATATCATCGGGGTTACTATGGAAATGATAGATCGCTATTTGGTAACGACGGCCATATTGGATTAAAAATGGCGGCATTTATGTAATCGTACATTGTCACGAGAACCAAACAAAATTGTGTTCCAAATTTCAGCCCGATAGCTTCAGTGGAAGTGGGTGAAATATAGATTGCAAAATTCCAGGACATACATACATACAAGTGAAGCTAAATAAAAGCTTTTAAAAAGAAAAAACACCTCTCTCTACCCCTAAATATAATTTCATTATTAAACTACCCTTTTTATTGAATGTCTTTGTTTTTCAAAATTTTTCAATAACTTCAAAGTTACGAGTATAAGCAAGTATCTTTCTGCAGTTTTATGCGCTGAAACTATGACAAATTGAAAATGTTTTTTTTTTTAAAAAGAAGGTTTCTTTAAAACAAATGAAGTGTATGTATAAGCGTAGATTATATTCTTTACTAGCTGTACCCGTGGCTTTGCCCGCGTGGTCATTTCATATAAAAGTAGCCCATACGTCTTATTCTAGGTCCAAAAGTACCGATAATCAAAGAATAAATAATAGTACAAGTACAGAAGGATAAAAGAGTAAAGTCATTCAAATACATAGCAACTCTCACTACAACGCAATAAAGTGCAATTTAACTCGCACAGCGCTGCGATCTTTCAATTATATTTATCTAGAAGGCGCTCATCCATTGCGTGCAGGCTAGAATGTATCATATCACAACGCGCAAGAGCTTCCATTGATCTAACCGTTTCAGATTCGCTCTGTCACTTTTTCGCTCGGCAGGGTTGTATCAAGATATGACTAGGTACTTGTATAGTAATTATTCTGTTTTATGATATGACTTGATATTGTAACAGAATAAACTATTATGTAATAATATATTATTTTATTACATATTCTTATAAATGTTGATAGTTCTATTAACTACATATAATGACATTCTTATCAGAATAGACTTAATACCTCATTATTTGGTTTCATGATGGCTGACAGATGATGACAGGCACCTTTTATTCATGATTTCATGAATAAAAGGTGCCTGTCTGAATTCCATGCTTAGTAATGAATGAAAAAGAAATGCCTACCTACGTAATAAAATGTCGGTATGTAGGTATTTTACATGACTTGTCAGACCGAATGCTATGCAGTACCTTCTACGTTTCTTCTTGGTACTCATAATTAAGAAAAGAATAAAATTTGACAAAAACTTTACCTAAGTAGGTACTTTATCGATAGGCACACGGCGCGCGACTCATCGAGCGCACGCTTGACACGCTACTGATTTAACTCCAATATTGCGGACTCGAAATGTAGGTATAATATTTGTACTTGTTGCGGAGTGCGACTGGCTTGCTATAATGTAGAATATGCTACATTTCTTCAATATTCGTTCATTCGTCAAATTGTTTTTTATCGATTGTTCAGTATCTAGTCATCGGATAAAGATACCAAGTACCCCAGTTTTTAAGCGAAACCCTAAGCTATCGAACAGTGAAAACAGCATCGCAATAGGTGCAGCAGTTTTTACGTGATGCGCGAACAAACATTCAGACAAACTAACAAACAAACAGACAGACACGATTTAAAAAAAGGTTCTATTCTTGTTCAGTAGCTTATTTTAAGTACACTAGACCATTTTTTTTTATTATGTATGTTCATTGTACACACTTTTCGTTCTTATTGCTTTATTATAAGTATAGACAAGCGATTGACACTAATAACAAAACATTTCACCACAATTTAGGCGATAAAAATAGCTTTCCCCAAAACACCAATTCTATAACAAACTGTGCTACTAAAACTCACAATCAGCAACTCTCTCTATCGCTCGTATAGGGGGAGGTGAGATAGCAATACTTTTTACTAAATTCCTATTTTGCTAAGATTACGTCAAACGACTATCCTCTTAATCCGTCGGTCCCGGTTGATAACAAATGATAAGGCCTTGGGAGACCTGACAAACACCAGACCTGCACTATCTTATTCGACATGCATAGAGCCCTATCAGAAAAATCTATCGTTTACGCTAGGTATTGGATACTACGCGGAGGGTAGCAAGATTGTGTGATTACAGATCGCCATTTGACGCACACAAACGTAATCAATTGGCAGAAAATAGACTGACAGAATCGCAAATATATGAAAATATTCACAAATGTTTGACATAAACATAGTTGGATGCGTTGTCGAAGGTTTGACAAAAAAGTTAAGTTCATTTTTTCGTTTCCCGAGCCCAAAGGCGGGTTAAAAAGATTGAACTAAAGAGTCTAATCCTTTACTTATATTACTAGCTTATACTTTTTGATCCAATCTATTTGTGGTACTGGCATCCTACTTGCACAGCACGACCTTTCTTTCTCGCATTTTTACGTGAAGATACTTCAAGCGCGGCACTCGTTCGTAGCCGTCTTTTCAATACCAATCTAAGACCCCTGCCTCCCGGCCCCCGCACCGCGGCGTCCTTTCAGCCATTTACTCCTCGATAGTCTACTGTCCATAAGGAATATATAATTATGTACTATAAGGTCTATAGGTCTATCTATAGTGTCTCGAATAATCTCAATATTTGCTTGAACTTATATAAATACCTATTCATTATTAACTAAAACCAATATTTAAATGTCAATGTCCTACTTGCCATAAAATGGGTTGAAGCTTGAAGCCGGTGGCCGATCAGTATAAAATTGGAAATTGTAAACTGTCGTTGCGAATAATAACTACTAGTGTATTATAGTTAGGATAGTATATATAAGTTCGGTAAAAACAACTGTTGTTGAAATTAATATGGGAAAATATGTGTATGTGCCTTAAATCACAAATTAGCATGTTAGTTTGCTCACACAGCATCTCAATATTCATGAGAGAGTTCCCTCAGGGAGAGAATGGACAGCGCCATTGTCGCGAGTGTACAGTACCACAGATTAGGCAATAGCTTGTGCGTTCCGGGACACATCAAGTAGAGCAGATTTGCATGCACGCCGGCGCCGTCAAATAAAAATAACAAAACCGGCCAAGTGCGTGTCGTACACTCATAGACTTAGGGTTCCGTAGACTTAGGGTTCCAAAGAAACGCAACTGAGAAAATCGCATTGCAATCGGTCTATTAGTTTTTATGTGATACTAGCTTTCACCCGCGTCTTCGTCCGCGCAGACTACAGTTTATCGCGAAAAAGGCATCGTATGTTCTTCTAGGATATTGTGCGAGTGTAACTTTGTGCGAGAGAAAAAAATAAGCGTGAAGTTTTGCTACTGTGACATTTTGAGAACCTGACATTGTACGACGAGACGTTAAAAACCAATGAAAAACTATCGCACCATTGCTATTAGATGCTTTTTGACAGATATGTTATTATTTCGTTTCCATGGTAACTGTTCCTTACAGCGAGTAACGAATATTTTCCAGTTTTCCCGTGGAAACTTACAATTTTCTGGGATAAAAAAGTATCTTATGTTTTATTCCAGGGTAAATTTCATTAAAATCCATCCAGCCGTTATCGCGTGTAAGCTCCCCAAACAAACAGACAACGTTTCAGTTTTATATATTAGTGTGAATTAATAATTGTACATAGTATTATTCAATTCAATGTTATTTATGAATATATTTAATAAATAAATATAACCCCAATAAAATCGATCGGCGGTATAAATTAAACCCCACCCCAATAAATTAAAAATATTTATATGAAAATTAATAAAACAAGCACAAATTAAAAATTTATATAACCCCCGACTTCTCACCCCCATTTATAGCTAGGAAGCATCTCGATCACATCAGTTTTCAAACATAAAAATCGTGCCATCCGTCGTCACCTCCATTCCGCCGGGGGGGGGGGGGGGGGGCTCCCCCCTCCCGCCATTATAGCTAAGAACCATCTCGATTACCGCAGCTTTCAAACATAAAAAAAACTGCAGCTAAATCGGTCCACCCCCTCCCCATATATCTAAGAACCATCTCGATCACATCAGCTTTTCAACAGAAAAAACCGCATCCAAATCCAAATCGGTTCATTCGTTTGGAAGCTACGATGCCACAGACACACACACACACACACACACACACACACACACACACACACACACTCACACACACACACACACACACACACTCACACGCACACGCACAAACACAGACACACAATAAGTGATACACACCCTAAATTTATAACACCCGTCTCTTTTTTCGGGGGATAAAAATAAAACTCAATGGGGGTTCCTAAACATTTTCTGCAATGGGGGTTCTAGATTCTAATTCTTTCAAAATTAAGGTTTACAAACTGTCAGAACAGTCATCAAAATCAAGAAATTTTGAACGTTAGAACATTGTACTAATTAGAGAGTCCTTAATAGTCTATGGTATTCATTACTTATTTTCTTTAGTTTGTCGTTTTGATCATAATTCGAGATCAAAATGAGGTTCTATCGCGATTGAAATACAGTTTACCTCAAATGATCGTGGCTCCCATCGCGGTTTTTTTTCTCCGTTAGCTAGAGTACGTTATGAGTACCCTATTTATGTAACAATCTTAAACTGTTAGATTGATTATAACTAAGAATGTGTCCAATAACACTTTTCATACAGTCCCAGTATGGCGAAGACACTTTGTTCATGTGTACGTAGCACTTGCCACATTACCATTACAATAATACAGTACGGCCGATGAGTCGTGGCCACTTTAAACATAGGCTCTCCGAACTTTTACGTCTACGGCGAACCCTGGTAGCTCCGGAGGTGAGAGCGTAAAAGGCTTGCAAAGCCAAATTTATTATAAGGCATGCACTGGTAATATGTAAGACAATGAATAAAAAAAATTGAGACCACAGTTACAAAATGAACTAGGACCTAAATTAACAAAATTATAAAAGTTGGTCGTATTAAAATAAACTACTAATCACAATGACAATAAATTTCATGGCAACGCTTATCTAGTATTGCACACTTAAGTCAAAAATGTCCTCCACCTAGATTACGGTTAGTTAAGGTGGATTTTAAGTTGAACTTATATTTGTTCCGAGTATGAAATACACTTAAGCGGAACTTTACTTAAATCCTAGCTTATACTAAGATAAGTCTCAATTGAAATACCGGCCCTTAAAAATACATGTTATTTCTAATTATCTATGTAGCTGTTATAAATATATTATACGTTTTCCACATTTCAAATTTGTACTTTTAATAGTATCTGAATAAAATGGCTGTGACGAACCTATAAGGGTTCTCTATTTGACTACGGAACCCATTGATGTATAATGTTAGTATAAACGGAACCCTAAAAAGTGTAAGCTAGGCAACTATTTTAAACAAACTTAGACATTATTTAATTAAGATTAAATAAAAATAATAATTTGTATTATAAATTTGCTAACCAAAATGGATATAAAAAATAATTTGCTTGCTTTATCCAACCGGGCGTTTCCCTGGCGGCCGAGAAACTAATTTTTTGAGGATACTTAATGAAAAACTGGTTAAATATAGACAAGCGCCAGATTTAAGCAGAACAAATTAATGTTTGTGGTAATGCGCCTATTTGACCTCTTATAATTAATAAAAATGATTTAGTTGATTAATTTGAAAAACATCACCACCAAAGTAAATGAAATAAAATAACTAGCTTAAAAACTAAAAAAAGAAGAAACCTTTTTCTGCCTTGTCAAAAAAGAACTTATGTTATTACACGACTGCCCAAAAAAAGGGGTGTTATGTCTTTAGCATTCATGTATGTTTGCAAGTTTGTATGTTTGTATGTGAGTTTCTTTATTCCACCATAACTTTTAAATGCCGGAGTAGATTTAGACGTATGGGGTATCGTTTGAATTCTTACATCCCTCCGAGTAACACAGGCTTTTTTTTTAATAAAAAGTCTTATATGGCGGCCCATTTAAACAGGCGTTTTTTTTTTTCATCCAATTTTTCAATATGCGTATCAAATGAAGTCCTTGATAAGCACATTCGAACAGTATATTATTTATTGGCATAAGTTCTTTTTTGGCAGGGCAGGCGTGATTTTTTAGCTTTTAAGCTAGTTTTTATACCTATACTGTTAGTATGTGCTTCAATTTGATACTGATATTGTAAAATTCGAAGGAAAAATATATTTTTCGCATTTGAAAATAGAGCCATACTGACGTCACATAGAATTTAAAAAAAAAATACTCGGGGGATGTTAGGATTCTAACGATAGACCATACGTCTAAATCTGTTCAGGCATTTAAAAGTTATGGTGGAATAAAGAAACTCACATACATACATACATACATACAAATATATTTATACAAAAATACATGAATCTTAAAAACATTAAACTTCTTTTTTGGGCAGTCGAGTAAAAATAAAATAAAAAAACATTGTCGTGTTACTACATTATTCATTAATTAATCATCATCAGTTAATTAATAGTAAATAAAAAAACATAAATTTGGGGTCAGGGAAGGTTTAAGGTGCATCGTTTCGCTTGTGGCGCGAAATTCAATTTTTTTGGTTCTTTTTGTCGTCACAGCTCTTCAACACTTCTTCAGATAGCGTATCCGTAACTAATGATATTTATACCATCGATTAAAACATGTCTGTTAGGTCTCCTAGTTTTCACAAAATCAGCATACGCTATCTGACGAAGTGTTGAAGAGCTGTGACGATAAAAATACATAAAAAAAATTGAATTTCGCGCCACAAGCAAAACGATGCACCTTTAGTAAAAACGTATCCACGACGTGCCAAGCAAGACAAAGAAGCTATAATTTATAAAATTAACATCTAATGTGGCTAATGTCCATGTCTGTTGTGTTGAGGATTGTTTATAATCATCCAACAAAAATCATGAACTGAAATAGAAAAAAACACACGGAGCAAGAAATTTACTGCGGTAGTCATACAATAAAAGATTGTAGTCGGGATCGTGAGAATCGTGCGCTTGAGATACAATAAATGACAATTCTATTTTCATCGCATGCTAGTCCTAGATTCCATTCCTATTAGGCGCATGTACAGTCTGCCACGGAATTGCTTCATTTCATGTGAAGTGAGTGCGATGGCATGCTGAGTCGAATTGCATACGATAGCTGGACCGCACACTTTTTGTTCCACTAGCATTGTTTGCATAAGATTTTTAGATGTGTGTCTAATTAACAAACAATCTAACAATCCGGAGCAGATAGCTAACCCCTCTGTGTCTAAAGATTTAGTTCCAAGCTGCAAACGACAACAAAACAGTTTGGTTTAGAAAACTGACGCGACTGTAATTCATGTTAAATTTATGTAACAAAACATAAGTTCAAAAATTAAAAAATAGCCTATGACAATACGTGAAGATGAATCGATTGACACCTCGCTTGTCAAAATCGGGCCAATAGGAGCGACATCATCATCATCATCAGCCTGTATCCGTCCACTGCTGGACAAAGGCCTCTCCTAATGAATGCCACAGAACCCGAACTTCGGCTCTTCTCATCCAATTTTTGCCGGCCGCCTTTCGCAGGTCGTCACTCCACCTGGCCGGTGGGCGTCCTACACTACGTTTGCCAAGCCGTGGTCTCCACTCAAGAACCCGTTTACGCCAGCGGTTGTCCATTCTTTGATAAATGTTACCAGCCCACTGCCACTTCAACCTGCCTGCCTCCGTCGGATTTCCTCGTTCCGGATCTTATCCTTCAGAGAAAGTCCAAGCCTAGCTCTCTCGCTCGCTGAGCGACCTTAAACTTGTAAACTAGTTCCACCGTGAGTGTCCACGTCTCGGCTCCCTATGTCAGCACTGGTAGGACGCACTGTGGAATGGACGACGAGAAGATCTGACGAAGTTTCCCAAACTCTGGGCAGAGTGGAAGGAAGGTGGGCTGGGCAGCCCACCTTCCTTCCTTCACCTTCCCACTTTCCTTGAATCCTTCTGTTGGCTTCCCTCTCGAAGATGTGTCTACCCAACTGCAAAGATTGCCTGAGATAGAAATATTCATTAACGACTTCGAGGGGCTCACCATCGACAGCTACAGGTCTTGGAGTAATTAGATCGTTATACATGATCTTGGTCTAAGTACATCCCGAGACCGATCTGTCTAGAATTTATTGGCCAGCTCGTTCAGCATTTGCTCAAGTTCCTGTAACGATTCCGCCATAAGGACTATGTCATCGGCAAATCGTAAGTGTGAGATGTATCTTGCCGTTTATATTTATGCCCTCCCTATCCAGTTCAATGTCTTAAACATATCTTCCAAGGCGTAGGTGAACAGTTTCGGGGATATAACGTCCCCCTGTCTCACTCCCCTACGCAACTGGATATGTTTAGACTGTTGGTTCTGTACTTGAACACTCATAGACGCGGCGTCATAAAGATATGGCGATATACCGTCAATCCTCTTGGCATCGCTGCAGTGACTCCAAAACAGCCCAGGTCTGAACGTAATCAAAGGCCGCCGCTAATAGTAGTAATGTGTCGTACAATGGTGGAACATCCACATACCCACATATATAGATAGATCTACTAGGCAAGCGTGCTACACCTTCGACCACATCATCGCTTTCCATCAGGTGAGATCGTGGTGACGATTGCCTAGTCCGTAATAAAAAAAAATAGATACATACATACACACATAGACTGTTAATCTCATTACCTTACCCGTGCTTCGCCGTAGTTGGGTAAAAATGGCAAAATTTCACCGACATACTCCGCCCAAGTTCCGGACTATTTTGAAGTCCTTCGTCTGGGAGATTGATACATACAGGACGATAGAATTGACCCCATCATCGCTTTCCATCAGGTGAGACCGTGGTCAAACGTTTGCTAGTCGGTAAAAAAAAAAAGTTGGTTTCGGGTTAAGTATATCTACAGCTGTCTGTCTATCCATATTTTGAACGCATAATTGAATCGTTAGATATGGAAAATTACAAGGACTGCGGCTGTTAAGTGTAATCCTATAACTCCCAGACAATGAACAAACTTGCAACTTTTATAATTAAACCAAAATTGATCTGGGGTGAGAATAAATCCCGACAAGCGCGCCCCCAGCCATCCAGCAAATCAGCTCTACCCAACTAAACAAGCATCCTTGGATACAACATAAAAAAACACACACACACACAAACACACACACAGACGTTGTTATCACCCCGTTACTGTAAGGTCTGTTAGAACGCCCAACGAGACGTGCCGATATTTATTGATATTTAAAATAATCCTCAAATAAATCTTGTCTTGTGAATTAATTTTGCTTCGCCGTTCCAGCGAATACTTTTGAGATAGCTGAGTATATAAAGCGCAAAAAATATTTAGGTACCGGAAAATATAAAAATATTGTAATATCTTTAGAATAGTAGGGAAGGAAAACTTATTTCAACTCGTTAAGTAAGAACTGGAATAGTGCTGAAGCGCAGGAAAAGTTGGATTTCTGGCGTTTAGGTATTGTTTCGTTCCGTTTGTAAGTAGATGAATTAGTAAAAAAATATGATAAGTTTAACGAAAATGAGCCAGTGGTCGCATGTGATAAGTCATTAATGAGTCACGGGTGCGGGTGCGTGTGACTCCGTTGATTTATCTCGGTTCATTACACAAGCTGCTCAACCATTTAATCGGACCGCAGGAGGTGCCCAAGCGTACTGTTCGCGATTGTACTCTTGCGGACGAATATCTTACGTTTTTGGATACGTGCACAGTCGAGTGTATGTAGCGATCATACTCCATAACTATAACGATTGCTTTTACACACTGTGAATAGATGTGTGAAAGATTTAATGACTCATTGGTTGTCGTCCACTCTTTGTCGATTAAAAACTCTACCATTAGAAAAACACGAGTTAACAGGGCGAAGCACTAGTTCCATTATAGTGTTTCTTCTAAATACGTCAGTTTAAAAATAAAACATGTTTAGCGTGTTGTTCGCGAGTGTACTGTCGTCACTTTTTTAACAGTCCCTTTTGTCCTTGTCACGCAATTGCTGGCTTGTATTGATCGAAATCGACCATAATTAAATATCTCATGCACGCTTTAATACACCCAATTTATCCTGTCTTCGTCTCGTGCACTCGTTTTAATTAAGATTGATATGAAATGTTCAATCCTTAACTGCCCGCCTGTTTGTTTAGTTTCGTGCATAAATAATCGCCAGTGTGCGTGTGCGAATGAACTCTCTGCCAGTTTAAAAATATTGATACGGATTCGTTCCCACCCGTTAAATTTGACGGCCGTACAAAAGACTTCAACGCGCACCTTTTACGTTTGTTTGATCGTTATTTGATGAGAATATACTTTAACTAATTTACAACTGCTGTTACAGTTTCTAAATACCCCCTCGTTAAGTCGTGTTGAGGTAAGGACCTGTGGTGTAAAATAGAAAGAAAATAAAACGATACTAAATCATTCATACATGTAACGAGCAGCGATGGTAAAACCAGATCGGAGTAATTACGTGGTTAACTTGTATCTTAGACGGCGAGGTATTTTACAAGCCGGTTACTTATTGTCAAAGAATAGTAATTTTGTGATCGTAGGTATCATTTAAACGGTAGACAGTGTCAGTGGCACATTTGCAGCGCTCTGCGATTATTCACGCCAACTTAGGATCGGAGTATCAGCCTGCAAGCATACCTCTACCGAATCGAAGTTCCTAGAATCATCTTTATGACGTTCACTGAAAGGTTGATTTTCGAACGGTTTATCAATAGCTAATAGTTTTTACATGGTCAGTCTGATCCGTGAAGTTTTAATAAGAGCACGTCAGCGTTCGCGACGAAGGAGAGCTTTGTTAATATCGCGCTTATTAATCCAATTGTGACGGAATTTCTTTCATTTTTGTATTTGAGGCGGGTCTTATTGTAATTTTAAAATTAAGAGCACCGGACACAATACCTAACTGTTCACAATTTACTTTATGCGAACTTTTTGAGTGACTTTCTTTACAGTATTATGGAAGAGCTCCATGCTGTCGCATTTTTTAAAGCGGAGCAATTTTATTTTTTATAAAGGCTTAATTGCTTTTGCGTTGTACAAAGCTTCATTCTGTTTTTTTTTGGTTTGCGTTTTAGTTTTAACTTTGTGAAGAAGTGGCCGCGCATGAAAATTGATAAAACTAACATACGAGTAATTTTTCTTTTCTATTGTTTCAACAAAGGAAAATAAAACAGATGTTCCCTCAGAAATATAATATAGCCTACATTACCACCATATATGTTATGGATATGGAGATATAACATATATATACGGAGGAGGTTATATACGGAGAAAACGGAAATGGAAACGGTTACATATGGTTAACGAATTTTTGATCTGCTATCCAGGGACCTTTAGGATAGATAGATTGTGGTATCTGGGTTAACTTTTTATTAAAAAAGTGTATCTAATTATTTAAATTAAACCGATAGGTAATAAAAACAACTTTAACGGCGTGTGTAGAATAAGTAGACTGATTAGAAGAGTGTACCTAAATCTTAACTTACTTACTTTACTTAACTTACTTAACGTTTGTTTTGGATGGTTATGGATATTTTTTATATTTCGGATATCGGATATTTGATACAGGTATGAATATCGATAACATATATCCCTATCACATATTATACTTTTGCCTGTACGATTGTAAAAAGGCGGCATGTTCAAAGAAAAGTCATCACCACAATATGAATAAACTATAAATACAGTGCTATTTATATATTTTGTATGTGTACTAGTTTAGGAGTGCAATTGTAGCTCGGCGGCCATTTTGTTTGCGGGTGGGGTCATTTCGACCCCGCCTCGTGTTTCCGCTGCAGTATAATTAAATATTACCCCGCCACAAGACTTCCCCTCAAGAAATGTGATTCGGCATACATGTGTTATATATTTTTTATACACTTGTATTCCCTTGTCATTTTATGTGCGAGTTATGAATAGCGTATAGGGAGCGCAATTATGTAATTATTAATTTTATTAGTTGTTACTGTGGGTAACGCTTTTTAGAGCGCACATTTATCGTCCTATTTTGACTTATGCGACTGTCATTTTTCTATTATCAAAACAAAAGAAAATAAGCTAATTTAAAAGTTTTTTATTAACTTGCAATGTTTGTATGTATGTTTGTTTAGGTCAAATCTTGCGAGCTGAAACCACTTCCTCTTATCCTAAGGAGTTGAATTTTTACATGTTTGTTCCGTTCCGATGTCAATGCATTTTTATGGTAAGCATGACATCCAGGATAGCTCCAGATAACATAAATATTCAACAGCACAGACACGAAATTTTGTGTACGCATTTTATTATGATATCCGATTTAAAGTTTTACAATGACATGGTTGCTGCACTCAGGGTTCGGTCTTGACTAGGGAACTTCTCAACGGTTAAAAGCACATACACAAACTGTTGTGTACACATTTAATTGTGATAACTCGTTCTAAGTTGTACAATGACATGGCTAATGCTTAAAAGCATATATTTTAATGTATTTTATTTTACTTATTTATTTAACACTAGTGGTTCGCCCCGGCTTCAGACGGGTAGCGCTCACACAGCGGCATTTTTCTTACTTTAAGCATTTATATACCCGTCGTAACTTCTTAAAGAAAAATACGCCAGTAAGCGTAATTCAAATTCTTTGGTTGCAAGGCAACCTTAAGGATGCTGAATCACGCTTACTTACTATGAGGAACGCTCGCGGTGCTTTTAACCTACTACGGCTAAGCAAGGGAAGGAGTTTAACAGTGTATGTGTCTATGTATGTGGTTATGTGGATGTTCCACCGTAGCGTCGCCCCTATTGGTCTGATTTCCGTTCCGTGTTTAAAGGCAAATTTTTGATACCTTGGGTTACATTATTTTAATTTACGTAGGGAACATTATTTTGAAAAATAAAATTCATTCCATGTTACTCGCTGATAATGTAGCTTTCTATAGATGGATGAACTTTTAAAATCGGTTTAGTATTTTTTGAGTTTATCCATTACAAACAAACAAACAAAAATACACAAACAATCAAATCTTTCCTCATTATAATATTAGTGTAGAATAGATGTAGATGTGATATTATTTTTACTTGCTTAGTTTTTTTTTCAATTAATCTTTCTCTTCCGCTGCATTGTCTATCGTTGTTTTCATAAACAGGAAATTAAAACTTGCTTGTGTCGAGTTTACCATGCTTCTAATTCTGAGTGGGACACTGGCCAATACATTCGGCCTAGTTTACCACTACTGCGACCGGAACCGGAGTGGTCTAACTGAGCCGCGGCCCAGAGGCGAGATTCCCCCTAAGCCAAAATTACATGCAATTTTTAACTAGTAAATGTTACAAACCAGCTGTGCCCTGTGGGTCAGGCCACAGTTTATCGGCTTCACCTTGGGGACTGTGCGTTTCTCGTGATAAAAATTCTGGATATTATTTATGTCCTAGTGAACATTATATTAGGCTATGTTCTATTAAGGGTGCCCTTCATAATAATAGAAGCACCCCTTCTCATGCCGCGGGTGCTATGAGAACCAGCAGGAAATGGGCATCAACATTTTCCTGTTTATTATGATATTATCACCTACTATTGCGATCACCTGCGAGGCTTTTTTCTGATGCAGAACATGTTCATGTACTGTGCACGCCGCTGAGATTGGTCTTCATCTCTCCTCATTTCGTTTCTTCCAGCCGCTTTTCGCAGGTCGTAACTCCACCTGGCCACAGGGCGTCCTATACTACGTTTACTCAAACATGGTCTCCACTCGAGAATTCGTTTACCTCAACGGTTATCGGGTCTTCGGGACATGTGACCAGCCCACTGCCACTTTAGCTTGTTTATCCTTAGAGCTATGTCGGTTATCTTGGTTCTGTGTCGGATCACTTCATTACGAATCTTGTCCTTCAGAGAAACTCCAAGCATATTAGCTCTCTCCAAAGCCCGCTGTTTTCACGCTCATGTTTCGGCTCCGTTGGTCATGACTGACACACCACACACACTGACACACTGATTGAAGACTTTTGTCTTCAGGCACTGTGGTATGGACGACGAGAAGACTTGACGAAGCTTGCTGAATGCTGCCCAACCCAGCTGAATTCTTCTGTTGGCTTCCTTCTCAAAGTTGTTCTGAATTGCAATATTTGCCCAAGGTAAACATATTATTGGACAATTTCAAGAGTTACACGATGAGGTAATTAAAATGAGTGCCTGTATTCAAATCAAAGCCCAATATTACATTAATTCAGTAAGTTCATTAAGTTAGTGCTTAGTAATCGCAACAGCTGAACGGTTTAAACAAATCAATGTAGGCGCGCTTAAATGATGAGTACCCGTTGCATTCCCTAAGTGTTTACAGTTGAAAAGCTTCTTGAAAGCGGTTATTTAACGTCTAACGGCTCATTGTCTGCGCGAAGCATTATGCTGTCCATTAATTCGTACATTCGCGCTATCCGATACACATATTACCTTTTCACCCATTTATTTGAACGCCACCCGATCTCCAATTTTCTTTACGACGTATTTTCTCGGTGTACAGGATAAGCATACAATCGACACCGGCTTTTACGACTTACGACTGAAAAGTAGAATGGGGCGCTTGTATAATTTTGTAAAAAAGCGAATAAGATGGCGTATGCTGTATTTTCCTACCAGCTCCTTTTACCGGCGCAAATAGGGCTAGGCGCCTATTCGATTATTTAGGTATAACTAGCTGATGCCCACGGCTTCGCACGCGTGGTCATTTCTATAGGTTAAAAGTTTTCTATGTGCTATTCCAGGACCTAAAATACCAGTATACCAATATTTGATCAAAATCCCTTCAGTCGTTAAAAATATTATTATTGATTGCTCGGCTGCTGCTCATTGGATTGAGATACAAAGTACCCAAGTTTTGTAAGTCGAACCCTAAGCTATCCAACAGTGAAAACCGCGTCGCGATCGATTCAGTAGTTTTTTCGTGATGCGCGAACAAACATACAGACAAACAAACTAACAAACAGACAAACATAAAGACACGATTTAAAAAAATGATCTTCAGCTTATTTTAAGTATCCTAGACCATTTTTTTTATTATCTTCATTGTACAGACTTTTTCGATCATATTGCTTTATTATAAGTATAGATAATTTAACTAATATCTACGTACATGTTGGTACTACCTGTGCCCGCGGCTTTTCCCGCGTGGTCATTTTTCTGGGTTCAAAGTAACCTATATGTTATTGCAGGACCAAAAGTACATATAAAATACAAAATACTAAATTTCGTTGAGCCTTCAAATAATTTTTAATCGACTGCTTCCATTATCGGATTGACATACCAAGTAGGTACACCAGATTTTAAGTCAAAACCTAAGCTATCCAACAGTGAAAACCGCATCGCAATCGGTCCCATAGTTTTTCGTCATGCGCGAACATACAGACGGACACGATTTATAAACAAATGTTACATTCTAGTTCAGTTGTTTTTTAAGTCCACCATACCAATATTTACACGACTGCCCAAAAAAAGGAGTGTAATGTTTTTAGGATTCATGTATGTATGTATTTGAGTTTCTTTATTCCATCATAACTTTTAAATGCCTGAACAGATTGAGACGTATGGGGTATTGTTAGAATCCTTACATCCTCCCGAGTAACATAGGCAATTTTTATTATTGTTTCTTTTTCCAAATGCAAAAATAATATTTATTCTTCGAATTTTACAATATGGGTACCAAATTAATGCCTTCATAAGCACATTTCAACAGTATATAATTTTATTGGCATAATATTTTTGCCAGGGCAGCGTGTTTATTTAGCTTTTAAGCTAGTTTAATATCTGCTTTGTACAGACTTTCTGTTATTTACTGATTTATTATAAATTAGATAAGTATGGACGAAGGCTGCGTAATAAGCGCAAGCATATCAATATCAGAACAGGTATAGTGGTATAATGTTTTCAGTATCGAAATACTAATAATAGGTCCGACAAGTTTCTATCTGGGAATAAGTGGAACATATGCAAACTTTTAACAGGGCCTGCCAAGTGTTGATAGTCGTGAGTTCAAGTGCGAGTTACAGAAAACGATTAACTAATTCAAAACCACGATTTTCTGCTATCGCAATAACATCATTACAATCCAGTAATTAAATCACAAAGCAATAGTATATTAATTATTAACCTTTGGGATGAGCTCGACGCATCGTTCACACTGTCATCTGATAGCGTTTATAATTATGCGTGCAGAATTACGAGCTATATAATTGCATGCCGATGGGACGCTCGGGGGGCGCGCGTGTCTCTGATTTAGAGCAAATTGAACCGCGAGATTGGCTCTCGGGAGAACATCTCATTTGACGCTGCAATGCTTCTAATTGTCTCACTCCTTCGACTCGGTTGTATTGTGTCCCGAGTTATCGCCCCGTAGCATTATTAACACGGATCCAAGCGGCTGCTTCCACAATGTGCTTTATTGTGTTTGTTCTCACATTGTTTGGTTCTAGTTCTCGAGCCGCCATCAAAAGCAGTTAATCTTTTGTGTGCCAATAGCTGAATAATTCACACCCAATTTATTTATGTCGAAGTGTTGCAACTAAATACCCGCAATCAATCTCTGGTGTATTCAGAGCCTAGATTAAAATAACTAAAAAACTTTTATTGAATGCAGTTGATTGTCGCTTGTTCCAGATTTCGCTGCACTAGGTCTGCGACATGCGGGTAATTTTTGAAATTGGATGGATATCAGTTTGTTGATGCCTTCGATGAAAGGAACAAATATAGATCGAGCACTTAATACTTACTAGTATTCAAAATGCGATCACGCGACTATTTGTGGTGTGCGTATCGCGTGGTACAAAACTTTTCGTCACAAAAGATCGCAAGCGATATTGTGCCTTCCTTTTTCCACACGCATTAACCCGTATCGCTTGCCTGTTCGCTCCACGCAAACATTTACGTGTTGCGCACACAAGCGTGTATCAGCGCGCGTAGTCGATTAGTTATGTGTGCTGCCCCGGCTCAAAACTATAGATAGCGGCTTTTTACTTTTTATGCTCCACGCAAACATTTACGTGTTGCGCACACAAGCGTGTATCAGCGCGCGTAGTCGATTAGTTATGTGTGCTCAAAACTATAGATAGCGGCTTTTTACTTTTTATGATGATTAAGTTTAGTTAACTATTTGCTAATTAAAGAAGCCGTCTCCACCATAAGCAGGCCATGCGCGGAGTTTTTAAATTGCGCGGTGTTTTGGTGGAACACAAATCGGGCGAACTTAGTGAATCCTTATTTGTTTCTTTCATCGAAGGTTGATGCAGATTACACGCTGTGGGCTCTGTGTTCGACTGGTTTTTAATTGCCACCTCGGACTTGTGCTCCGGCCGCTGATTTAGAGCAAATTGAATGCTTCGAGCATCCCGCGTCCAACCGCCATCTCATTCGTCCACACACTCGACACCTATCAATTATTAACCGGCACTCTCTGTGTAAGTTTTTAGCATTAACTCAGCTGCACCAACACTAAGCAGCTTGTTATTATGCCGGGAATCATATAACAAGCTCATTTTAATTAAGAGTGCGCGGTGAATATTACCGGCATATTCACGGCGTTCCGACGCTTATAGCATTGCGGCATTCCGCTCATATGAAAATGATGTGTAGAACGTAATTGAATTCAGAGAAAAGTAGACTTGATATTTACCTAATGTGTCTGCAGACGGATAGTGAATTGAATTAATTGTGCGCCGTGACGGATGCGTAAGAGGTCGGTATTGTCCTCGCGGCATAATTTCTCGAGTAATTGTATGTATGAATATTAAATGAATAGCAGATTATTTTGTGTACTGTCAGTTAATGCGATGACAGCACAATGAGCAGTGTTCGGTTGGCTGTCGGCTGACGTCTCGGGAGGCCGCGCTACGCTTATGAAAGCAGTCGTGGTGAGATGTTATGATACTCCTAATATAAGAACTGGTGTTGAAAAAGTTTTATAACTTATTTAAATATAGGTACAATGTGTATGGACACAAGACTCTGAGACTTAAACAGTGTGTTAAACAGTTAATTTTATTGATGAAAAATAAAAGAGGGGGTTGCACACTATTAATGGCAGCTATTTTATTTATTCTAGTTAAAGTATATTTGATTGTGCTTAATAATTAATATCTATCAGGCATAAAAATACACTTTTTTAAGATTTGAGATATTAATAATTGTCTATTAACAAGCACAAATTAAAAAAATATAAAAGCCCCGGCCGTCCCCCACCCCATTATAGCTAAGAAGTATCTCGATCATATCTCGAATGATATCTCGTTTGGGAGCCATGATCGTCACCCCCATTCCCCCCCCCCCCCCATTATAGCTAAGAACCATCTCGTTTACCTCAGCTTTGAAACTTTGAAAGCTTTTGAACACCAACCTTTTCTCAACTCCCCCCCTTTATATATCTAAGAACCGTCCCCTTTACCTCAGCTAAAAATCTCAAAAACATGTAATGTTAAGTAAGTTTCATATTTATAGGTTTGTGCCCTTAAAATATTGGAGCCTGGTCTTAACACACAATAAAGTCTCCCGAGTCTTGTAATCTGACACAGTGTAAAATTCTCAGGCCTTTTTTGTTCTAAGAATATGTATTGTGATGTGAATTTGTTATTTCAATTCCAAATCGTGTTTCCTTAAGATTTTATCACTAATTGCTCGCTCAAATCATCTGCGTCAATCATTACACAATTTGGAACCAGGCGCTTCCCAGGTAGAGGATACCGGCATTATTATAATTTTGAATTTGGTGTCATTGCGAGTTAAACCTGAATTCAATTTACAATTAGTTCATTTTTGAAAAACTTTAATTGTGGGTTGCAAAAGTCACTGACATTTGATAATGCTGAGGTTTTTTACAATCAACTTGAATTTATTCAATTGGTGATCGGGTTCGAAAGTTAATTGGTTAATTTGGGCCTTGACGTATTTCAAGAATTGTGTCCATAATTTATGCTCCTCATTAAATAATTATCAAATTCAGGTTGCAATAATCGAACTTTGCACGGGATTCCTTCCAATTTATAATAGTCATAAAACCAAAAAACTTCCATTTCACAGTTGTTAACGAGGAAGTTATATCGACAGGTCGTCACGGTTTTTTGTGTATTACAAATTGCAGTTGCTTCTTTAATTGGTCGGTCTGGGAGCGCGATGACTGGCCCATTCCGGAGTGCGAAGTGCGCGAGCGTCATAATAATACGTTCGAGGACTCGGATGCAGGGACGGACTAATACGTTGGTGAAGGCTGCTTGGGCCATTGGCGTTTGAGGGTTGCCTTCTCGGAACAAAATATAACCAAATAAAATAAATGCTTACAATATTTAAACAGGCGCTACATCTTGGTATACTTAGATGTTTTGGTACATACCTACATAGGTAAATGATTGCTCACTACTATTAAATGTATTTTGGGTATTTTGACCTACCCGAGACTAGAGATGGATTATGCTATAAAACTGTCTGTCATAAATCACATTTTGGTAAAACGTTAAGTAAGTCTTTTTTAACGAGATGTCAATCACATGTGACGCCTCAGTTGAGCTCAGGGGCTCCGAAGGTCGTAATCCAGCTCTGGCGAAAGGCATGAAGTTACTAATGGCGGTAGATGCGAGGAGTCCTGCTGAGTCAGCGTACTTGAGCGGTGACGGCGCCGACGGCAGTCGAGTGCTTCCTGATTCCCGCTGGTGTGGCGGGATTGGCAGCTTATTCTTTATTGAGCCTTGTAGCTACTGATTTTGTACTTTGGCGTGGGTGATGGACTTACAGGTAAAACGCACAGTGAGGCGTGGCAGCAGAGGTGAGGATTAAATTCATTTCAGAGGGAGCGTAGGCATTGGAATACGAAACATAAAAATTTGTTTTCACACAGCATTTTGAATATTAAGAAGCAGCTTACAATTCCTGATCTCCTTTAACGGTATTTTCATGAAGACAATTATCATCTACAGCCTTCACCTTGTTGATCTAACAAAGATGTTGTGAAGTGCACAACAAATAAATCCTTCTCAAGTAGGCAACATCAACTGAATCAACAAGAAATGAAAATGGCTATGGGCAAAAATGGAGACAAACATATTTCCCTCTACAGTTCGTCGCCCATCCAAAGCTTCCCTTTATCTGTTTTAAATTCCCGGCACGCACGCCTCCTTGTTTGATTGTATTTCACTTAATCCATCCGTTCCGCTCATTCTCTATGGTAATTCATCGGCGGTATTGTTTTATTTTTGTACAGAGCTTTATTATACCTATCGCAACCCCACAAGCAACTATCGCCTCTATTCAAAAAGTACACTGGTCATATTGCATTTTTAACGTAAAATGACTACATAGTTCGACCGGCCTACACATCCGGTCAGACCACTCTCGTTTGCACCTTGTCAGCGGCTACCGATTCTATCTTCAACCCTAATTGCTGATATTCCATTAAAGTAATAAATACGCTTCGCCTTCTCACCTTCTTATTAAAGTTGATTACGGCACTCTTCTGTTTCTATTATGTCATGAGTTGTTAATGTTTGACGAACGATTGTTCGGCTCCTTTCGTTGGGTTAACAATATTCTTGAGATTTCGTGTTTACTTTCACAGGTGTGTAAAGGTATCATCAAGTTTGAATAATTATGTAGCCGGTTGTTTAAGTGCATTAAATTTTATTCCGGCGTCTAATGTATTCCGGTGTATTAATTGCATTTTGTATGTAACAGGTTCTACGATAAGGGCATTTCTAGTTGACACGTGTTGGAAGTGTGTTAGGTTGTTATGTTGTGATAAGGCTCTTTCAAAACATTGGCTTGGTTCACACCGTTTTGAGTCATACAAATATTTCCGTGAGTCCGCTCGCGAGTTCTCATGCGCACATCAGATTGTGAGACGAGAGAGTGGGCCGTCACTATACTATACCGAAATTGGTACAAGACGTAAGCTGCATTACTTTTAAATAAGTGTGTAAATGAAAGAATACTGTTGTGCAGTAATAACATTTTGGAAATTCCAGCTTTTTACCAGACTGCGCAATGCAAAGGTCCGGTAATGTGTTTTTCAGCCTATGTATGTATGTCTTTTCCTTTGTAGCACTATATAGATCAAACGCGTGGACCGATTTTGATGATTCTAACGTCAATCGTTTTGTCTTAAACTTGCGAGTGCTACTAAAAACATGACATTAATCAAAATTCAATATGGCGACAACCAGACGAAATATTGAGAAAAAAAATATGAAAGTCGACGAACTTGCTGGGAACGAAGTGCTGGGCAAAGGCACTTCCTTCCTAGTGTAGTTCCTGCGCCACCTAAAACTACCTCTTGTGCCTTGTCCTGTTCATTTCACCACCTCTTTCTGAGCCTCGGCGGCGTCGTCTATCTTAAGTCACCAAATGTGTTGCGAGCTTTGCCTACCGGTCGGGATGCACGCCCAATCCAGTGTGACTTAAAAGTGTTAACACTTTCAGGGCTTAGAATAAAAAAGTATCTCTAATGCAAATCCTCTTCTAACTGTAAAGTTAAAAACCGCTGAATCTCTTTGCCTTTACCACTGGCCAAGATCTCTGTCATCTAACGCAACGTCGTAGGCGGACTACGTGTGTAATGACGAGATCATTCCCGATAACAATAGATAAACTTGTAAGGCTCGACTAGAATAACAGATTCTCCACTCGGGCGTGAAGTTCAAGTGTTACCAGTTACCACCGATTGTAAAACCCGCCTAATATGCTTTGTGTGCTAATGAAATGGTTCCGCGAATTGTGCCTAGAGACATATCCTCGTATTGGCCAATATGGACTTCACGTATCGTATAAATAAACGCAATTATCCGCATGCTCTTTGCTACTTTAGAATTCCTGATACGGCCCTCGATTCCACATAACAAAAGCGGATTTAGTATGTTTATGAACATGCAAAGTTTGCATTGCAAACGCGCTTGCGAAATAAAATTAAGTAACAAACACTCAAAAAGTAAATTCAGTAAGCGTCCTACTGAATGAATTTGCCATAATTTTTACGCCATGTGATTCCAGAAATCTTAAACAATTTGGTATTCAATGAACTTTAAAGTTTATAAAATAACAAACATGAAAGGCTCTTGAGTCTCGACTTAAGATACTAGTATTATTAATTTTTCATTTCATTAAGATCTATGGTAGCCTAATGGTTCAATAGTGCAACTTAGCATCCAACGATATCGGGTTCGGTCCTAGGTTCCGCGCCAATGACTTTTCTAAGTTATGTGCGGTTTTCCATCGCTCCGTGCTTTGGAGGACACGTTAAGCGGTCGGTCCCGGCTGATATTGATTAATAGCAGTCGTTAAGCCATGTCAAAGGTCCTCGGGCGGCCTGGCAAACTCTGACACCAGAAGCCAGCACTACCTCATACGACAAACAAACAAAAAACAACATCATTAACGAGCCCTCCTTGAAACTAAGGCACGTAGTCTCAAATGCACAAATTGAAGCATATCAGAAGTTCACAAGTGGTTTTTAAACAACAGAATAATGTCCTGAAAAGAATATATGAATCTTCAAAGATTTTAAACAATAATCAAATTTTGCGAATATCTCATTAATATAGAAATTCCGATAAAACAATGTCAGATTTTTGATTACTATCTTAGAGTAAACTCTAGAATTCTAGATGCCTAATTGTATGTAGAAAGTCGCGTGCCTTTGAAGTAAGCCTCCTTAGATTGGCTTTGACATCAACCACCAGTATACTAACGAAGCCACACATACGATTCCAACAAACCGCATGTACCCATCACCCGTAGAATCCACCAGAGGCAGTTAATGTTACCCTCGTTTAAGTAAACAAGGTACACGCCGAGTAGGCACCGTGTCTTGTTTTTGTCCGTCTTACTCCGCCGCTGCACGCTCGTTATCTTGTTATCCTATCGCGGCGAGATTGTGCCTTTTTGCGCAACTGATGCACTCAATATGCACATATTTCGCTCATTCCGGTACATACATATTATGTTCGTTTGGTCGCCGCTTTTTCGAAAGCCGACGCAGTAAGGATATGAGCAAGGTCGAGATATTAAATTTAATCCTTTCAGTTATAATTTTACTGTCCTAAAAGACTCTGCGTGGTTATTATCTTAGAGTGTATCTGCTCTGTTGTGTATATACTTCTCAATTCCTTATAAATATTTAAAGAACTCTATTGCTAGACAAAATAAATTTTAAAACGGTGCCCTTTATAGATTTTTACCTCCAGCAATATTCCATAGAAACTACACAATTGGCTAATGACAAACACCAAGTTAAGGTAATTGGTCAAAGAAAGTCACGTTCCCCCTGAAACACCATTCGCGGCGACAATGCAGCCACCGTGTATGGCGTTAACGAAGCCAAAGGTCTCTCTGCTCTCGACCTTCTATGAATCGCTTATTATGTCTAAATTAAGATCAACACGAGGTCGTTATTTAGAAAATTCAACCTCCTTAAGAAACCCTTAACGATATCCTAGTGGTTCCGCTGTGTGTCTTCTCGTGAACGGTCAATGCAACTTCATCGAAACGTCGAGGTAAATAAAACTAACGATCCCATAGCGATTGAGAAGCGTAATAATGAACTATAATTCAGCAGTAACTCGCTACGAGAAGGTAATTCAAATCGTCTATAATTATTTTTACACATTTAGTTTTGTGTAAATTACGAGCGTAAACCATGATTTGCTTTGAAGCATGCGGTATTCAGCTTAAAGTTGCTTAAAACCTTTGATAAACGTAGTAAGCGTATGATAAAGACTAGGGCGCCAGCGAGTCGGCGCCCCTGCCCTTTGTGGAAAGGTGCGCTGCAAGGGACCATCGTCGTTGCAAATAACGTAATAAAAACATTTCCCCCATCGCTGCTTTCGAAACGTGGAGCAGCGTAGACCGTTTTCCGCTAAGTTAAATTCTCATTACTTTTCTTTGTAAAAGAAGTTAGCCTTTATAACCGTGCGGCGGTCGAGAAAGAAAACTCTATTACAATGATGGCTTTTGACAGGGGCGCGCTCGAGTCGAACCCTTTCAGGCGGGCTTCTTTTATTCGCAAACAATTACAGCGCATTAAAGGGACATTATGAATCGGAGCGCGCCGCCGAGTATCGTGAACGTTTAATGATAAGGCAGGCGGGCGCGGTGGCTTTGGATCACAAATCTTGCTTAAGTCGATGCCAGAGCAAAGGCTCGATGATAAAATTAATTATGGAATTTATGGCACTGGCCTGTACAGTGGCGTTTCTGACGCGAACCCTTTGTCGCGCGAATGTGTACCGTCTTAATCGTCAATTTACGAATGCCATTTAGCGAGCGCCGAACGTGCTCAAGCTCCTGCCCGATCGTTAAAGCTGACTCAATTCAAATTATAATCAAGAGATAAATTATTATTTAGAGATTGTAAGGGTTGAGCTTTTTGTCGCCATTACATTACAAAGCAGGTACGAGTAATTGTACACGATTTCAACGAACTCACACACGCACACACACACATACACACATACCCTACCAGAAGAGGCTGTATGTATGTAGATATGTTAATATATCAGACCTCGGAACCAATCCAAGTGCAAAAAGTCTTGAGACACGAAGACATTATTTTTTCGAAACTGTTCTCACTGGAATGACATGGTAATTAACTTCAATGGCGAAAACATCACGCACCTTCGTTTTGCCGACGATATAGGTAGTGATTATAGCGGAGTTGCTGGAGGAACTCAGCATCATGCTCATCAAGTTGTTCACGAATATATCTAACTAGGAGAGACTGGCCAATTATGTATGTCCAACTTCGACAAAGAGGTCAACCGAAGAATTCAACCTCAACAATCTACGGGGCAGGTTATTTTCTCGTCGACAGTACCTCAGAGCCTAAAGACGAAAGTTTGTGTTGCTAGTGATGACTTACGGCATTGAAACGTGGCCACTAACTATTGACCTGATTCATAGCCTCAAAGTCACTCGGGTTCGGGTGATGTGATCGTTATAGTACTTAGCTAAAATGGAGGGGGGAGGGAGGGAGGATTGTAGCTCATTCAAACGAATGGACTGATTTGTTTCTTAGCTATAATAGAAGGTGGGGGGAGTGGGGGGGGGGAGGGTATATTTTTTTTAAATTAAATAAATTATTTTCTGCTTGTTTTTCAATACAAAAACATTCAATCAAAATCAAAGACTGCAGCTGATAGGGTACTCCAGATTCTTAGTAATTTTGTTCTTGGTCATATCGATGGTTTTTTTAGTTCATTCAGCACGGGCCTTGGTTTCAAGCTAACAATCAATAAGCATAATATGCTTTGTACTAATCAGCGGTGAACTCGTAAAGCAATCATCGAATTAACATGAGCACTTGTCGGGAATTGAGTGATTGCTTGTTCAATATACCTATTAGTATTTAATCACCAACAAATTGACGCAATTAATAGCACTTAGCGGTAGTGTAGTTCAGATGTATGATGATTTATTGATTATAATTAAATTGATGTGAATGATATATCGGTAGACCTATTGTTGCACTCGAAAAGTCACCATATGGCTTTGACCTCTGCCCGGTTACTTAACGGGGACGAGTTAAGTATAAAAGAGATAGTAAAAGATTTAAATTATGTACTTCACCCAGATATAAGCAGATGAAGATAACATTGAATACAGAACTATTTAGCTGCATTTGCGTATTGAAAGAAAGAAATAAAGAAAAGAATAACAATTTATTATGTACAACATATCTCGAAAAATTCATTAAATAATTTGCAGTGCTCAAGTTAATGCTGCAAGAACGGTCGCATTTTTATTTATTAGATAGTCCTGGTGCTCTGCTTGTAAAGAAGAGCTGCAGTTAGCCAAGTGAGTTCCTGCTAACTTATTTGTATAAAATAACAAACACTATTCTAATATATGGAACCTACCTCTTAAGTATAGTACCATCACTTAAAAATCAATACCACAAAGCGATATAACAGTTGTAACTGTCTCTAATGTAAGTTGCGCCGCCACCCGCCATTTGCATAACGCATTCGCTAACAAGACACGTCCGAGCACAATTGCGTTCGCGAAAGAACCCTACTCAAACAACCCATTTCTATTTCAGCTCCCAACCGCTTGTTTAATGGTCGGCCCGTACACCGCGTCAGCTAACACTTCACGTTCTTTGCATACGAAAGAGTCCAACGCCAACCACCAGTGTCTCTTGTTATTGCGCTGCTCAGTATTCAGGTCGAGTGAAGTTGAAGGTCGCCCTTTCTGCTCGAGATAACGAACAACTAGTTCTCTTTATTCCTTTATCTGCAGCCACAACTCGCATTACCTTGTAAATATTTTACGTTTATTCACGCTTTGTCCTCACGCGTAGCGTACTAATGAATGCGGTGTGATAGGAACAACTGTTCAAACTGAATTTCACTCGCATCACATGACTTATACCGGCTATTAATCCGACCGCGGCGTCGACGGGAATCCATCTTCGGTAGTCCACTACATTCATCCCATATACTGACCCGAGTAGCCTGAATAAAACGCCTCGCCACAAAATAACCCCTAAAAGACCAACTTCTTACGACGTAAATTCCCAGATAAACGACTGCACTTAATCCGGGAGTTAGAATGTTGACAAGGAATGAAGACGATCAAGAATAAAAAAGGCCCCGGTATTTTATTCCATTAATCTACGTCATGTTGAATGTATTTATAACAAAGCTAGCACTTAATAATTCAAGTCGGCTATATCGAGCCTCAGCACACCTAGTGAAACGTCTAATCATTGTGTGGGTTGCCGTAATTGAAGTGGAGAATGGCTCCTTTTGCTTTTATCTTAATTTATTCATTTTGAGCCTACTGATGGTTAAATTGCTGTGACCGCTTGTCAGTTTCAATAACGAGGTGCTAGTGATGTGATTGTGCAGCTGTTCCAACTGTCAAGTGAAGGGCGAGGAGGATGTCAAAAAACTGTTCGGTAATACGTACGCGTAGATGACTTGAGTGCATTATCGATCACGTCTTTTTATCGCCGTTGTTTTACAATTAATGACAAATTGTATTTTGAAATAAATAATTAGTCGGTTTCGTGACTATCGCCGCGTGATGGATAGCGTGCCGGAGATAAGATCGCGGCTGCCGCCGAATTTCATGAGAATCTTATTTACCGGCCCGAGGCAGCCGTATTGTAAATTATCGAATTATGCCGGAGTCGGCGGAGCATACCTACCGAGTGTTTATTTAATTTCGGAAGCGTTTTGTCCCTATTACCTTCGCCTTTTACAACTCGCCTATCCGTTTGTGGGAAAGTGTGAGAACGCCAACAATCATGTTGTTAATTTGGAAATTGTTTCTAGTCACGAATTTAACTAGTAGGTGTCGAGTTTTTAATACACAAATTACTATTGTAGCGTTGCCTGGTTTAATTAGACCACAAAACACAAACATGTTGTACTGTTATTAATTAACAAAATTAATTTATTCTCAGGATAAGTGGTAATGTTGATAATATGTTATGTTATCGAGAATTCCAAGCAGAGGTGGAATGTACACAATTTGTTAACGCGATTATTCCAATGTATCTAGACCAAAATGTAATTGATAACATTGCTGTGTATAGCACTCTGTGTGAGATATGCAAAATTGATATGCAGTATTGTGTATTGGAGCCGCTGGAGGAAATACGACCCAATATGGAGTGTAGATATCTGTCTCCATATATCTTCAGCACCTTGTGCCGTAGGTATAGGTACGGTGACTGCGTTGTATTGTGCTTTGTTGGAATTCATTACTAAGCTTAGGTAATGCATGACCTTTGCTAATATTGTGCTTTTAATTTTAATTATGTTGTTAGAACAATACTGATATTTAGCAAATAGATTTTCAAAAAAGTGTATCTTTGTATTAAGTTTAATACTTCTCAAGTACGGTGGCGGCATTGTATTGTGCTGTGTTGGAATTCATTACTGAGCTTAGGTAATGCATGACCTTTGCTAATATTGTGCTATTAAATTTAATTTTATTGTTAGAACAATATTAATATTTAGCATATTGATTTTCAAAAAAGTGTCTCTTTATATTAAGTTTCATACTACTCAATGTAAAGAGACACTTTTTTAATACTGAAAATAATTATTTTTGTTTAAGAAAAGTGGTGAAACTTAATCTGGAACATGAAAATAAATCGGTCACAGCCATGACAGCTCTGAATATCTTTATTGTATTTCGAATATCAATTAAAACATTATCTCTGACTACTTTCATAAATTTAATTCAATAGCATGGTTTCGGCATGCAATACGATACGATACGATACGAAATACTTTATTGTATACCAAAACAAAGAACAAACAATATCAAAACTTAAATAAGGTAATACAATTGGCGGTCTTGCAATGTCAGCAGAGCAGCGATAAACTTTTCACTCCAAGCTAATTATAAACGACATCATGTTTAGAATTGCCAAGCAAGTGATTGCGGCCAGTTGCGCTTGTGTACCCTTTGAAACAGTCGCCAGCCACCTCTTAGTCTGCTTATGACTTGTACACAAGTACTTTCAGTGAGCTTCATGAAAACTAAGCTTAGATATATGAGAGTCTATTAGAATTCTTTTGAACAGAAGCTTCTTTATACTGGGAAAATAACTTTATAAGTTTAAATTCCAGGTATGTTTTGATCATAATAATTTCTATTTATCTGTCCTTTTCCACGTGTGACGATAGACACAAATTAATTCCTTACAGCGAGTGATCGTCATTTTCCAATTTTCCCGTAGAAACTTACCATTTTCCGGGATAAAAAGTATCCAATATTTGTTTGTGTTTGTCGTATGAGGTAGTGCTAGCCTCTGGTGTCAGAGTTTATTAGGCCGCCCGAGGGCCTCTGACATTTATTTATTATTTATTTATTTATTTAGACACATTACAACACCATTACAGCATATGGCCACCATTATGGCTTTACGACTGCTATTAATCAATAATAGCTGGGACTGACGGCTTAACGTGCCCTTCGAAACATGGAGCTATGGAAAACCGCACATAACTTAGAAAAGTCATTGGTGCGGAGTCTATCCTATCGTAGGTTGGTATCTATATTGTACAGAACCTATTTACAAAGTTTCATCAAAATCGGATCAGGTGCTTTGGCGTGAATGCTCCCCAAACAAACAAACGGACAACTTTTCACTTTTATAATGCGGATAGTCAACTGACAGAAAAAAAACATAATTCTGTAGCATTACAACTCATGACAAATATAAAACCAATGTTTTGCATTGGTAGTTGTACCTACCTCGGTACTTCCTTGGTTGCTCAACAGATCACGTATTGTGCCGCTTGAGACCAAAGTGCATCAGATTGCAGGCTACACGCAGAATAACATATCATTGTAAACTGGATCGCCCATCGATTCTGCGAGACGAATTCACTTTACATGCACGACAGACATCTTGGAGCTCTGGTGTACGGATTACGTCTGCTAGACCGATGTTGCGCAACCGATATATCATCTAGACAGGGGTCACTGTGTCGCGCGTCGAGCAAGATATAATTTGTCGATTTCTATCTACCTTTACTTGAACGACTTTTAATGATTGATTGGCATTAGAAATTAATGCAATGTTACCGGCTCTACCCTACCTTATTTCTTACACTGAAAGCTGGCTTAAAGCAAATCCAAATCCATGTTTACATTTTTTCGCCGTGCATGACTTCTCATTAGGAAAAGGTCGGAACAATAGTGGAACAAGGACTTTTATATGTCAGTGATGCCAAATTCCACATTGACCTCAGGTTGGTCACGATTTCCACCACATCAGATAATTACAACCTTATTTCTATTGTCGATAAATTCTCGTCAACCTTGTGCTTTAGTCCGATTTAAAAATAAACTTTCGTCGGTTCAATGTAGAAAGAATGCAATTTAGCAAAAAGAGAGCTCAATTTCTCGTAAAAGTCTATCTCCATGTTAGTACAACAATCAGATGTGGGTCAGAAATATGACGGTAAAGTTTCTTTATAGGGATATTATCTCGTAGAGCGATCACCGCGAACCACTAGCAGTTTTTGCAGTTTGAGCTGTATCTACAGTAAATTATGGCGCGTCATGCGGCTAGAGGCGATGGGCCCCAAAAGAAATATTGCAAGTCGCCGAGTGCATCTCCCGTTTCGCACGCCCGACTCACATTGTTATTAAGTTCAGAGGTCGCTTTGTTTATGATTCGATGCTTTCGAAAGGTAACACGCCGAGCGAGCGAGTGAAAACATCGCTCCAGACTCGCTGATTACATACAATTGATAAAGTAAATATTATTCTTAACCCGTGCTCGAGAGCGCGCTTTTCATCGAGATTCGAGTCTCGGATCACGCGATCTTAATTTGATACCTGTACGGCGTCCCGTGAGATTAGACATTGTTTTTCACTATAACAAGTTACGTGCTTGTGATCACGATTATGGTAGCACAGCTTCGTACTTATTAGAACAGATTACGTTATGGGAAGTCTGACTGAAAAGGAAATGTCGGAGTCGTCGATCGGTAACGTAAGGTCATTTATGATTGTATTCTTAATGTCCGATTGCGCGAAGGTCTGGTCACGATGCAGCAAATGTTGGACGAAGTGTTCACTGCTGGCACGACAATTCACTTTCGATGGCGGGCAGCGGTCGTGCGACACACGGCCTACGAGCGTAAATGCCTTCATAGCCGGGTATTATCTGGATTATGATCAGCCACTTAGGGGGCGGCTGCCTATTGCACATCGGTCCAGCTGTTTGCTTATTGTCTTGCGTAACTCGGTGAAGCCAACCAGATGATAATTTGCTCGCTCGCCTGCTCTTTCATTATCGTCGGGGCTACTTCGTGCGTGCTTAATTTAATTTTCTTACCCGGTCTCACACTGTTGAGAAACCAAATTATTAATTTAGCGATAAGGTCGTAAAGTTGGATACGCGAACGTTGATTAAAATTTATTTATTTATTTATTTTTAAAATGCTTTTTATTGTTTAAAAATATGGGAAGAACGCACAGCAAACATTTTCTAAATTGCCTCATTGTCAATAGCAATATACATTTTTAGCCCGACTAATGGAACTGCTACTCTCCCGTTTTCCAGAAAAAGGTCAGTAACTAATCTGCTCCTAAAGCTTTCAAACTTGATCCTCACCGTAAATAGTGCGAGCGAAGTAGAACAAACAAAAGCGTGCGATTCGTTCTGTTGACTGAACGAGACTAATAAAGAGTGGTCCCTGACTCCAGGAATGCAGCGGCAAGCGATCCACTAAATGAGTAAAGAGGAATCCCGCCGCTCGCGGTCACGCGAACAACCTGACACCAAGCCGCAGTTACAGGGCGATTATTGTTTGCCGTACCAAAGCTCACGTCGTTCTTCGGATGAGACGCTACGTTCAAAATCTACGTGTTTAGCTTGCTTAGTATAAGATAGGTGACTTGTTTTTTGCTTCGAAAAAATAAGACGTCTATCATAATATGTGGCATGATATTTACAATCTCCCAGTTATTATGAATAAATTAAATATAATAGATTATCATAATGAACAAAAAAAACCCGACTGCGATCAAAACTAAAAAGAGGCAAACAAGCATTACATTGTTGATTTTGAAATATAAGATGCAGTTGGAGGCATCGTGCGTTTCAATTCACCTTTGACGAGATCAGCTAGAACCTGGCGAACTACTCTATCTTATATTTCAAAATCAAAAATCTAAAGCTTGTTTGCCTCTTTTTAGTTTTGTTCGCAATCGGGTTTTTTGTTTTTTTTTTTATAATATTTTATTTTACACTTTAAAGTTTATATTTCTAAGAATTAGTGAGAATGGTTGCTAACCAACTTTAAATCGTTATAGATCCTAAATGGTCATTCGAAATGAAAAATTATAAGATAAACCTAAAGAACAACATGGCGTCAAGTTGTCGCCATATTGAATTTTTGACAAAACGATTGACGTATGAATAATCGGTCCACGCGTTTGGTCTATATAATGCCACAAAGGAACATACATACATACATACATACATACATACATAGGCTGATAAACACATTACCGGGCTTTTGCGTTGTGAAGTCTGGTAAACAAGAGGGTTAGGATATAGATAATCCCCAGCATCACTCTCATAAACTCACCACGCAGTACCTATGTGTTTGCTCTCCTTGCACTGATATTCTTATTTCTTAGATACTCACTGTTCGAAACAAATCTACTTGCTGTGTAGAAGCACTTGGAGTGTGTTAGTACTTTCCCTTAGTAGAGGCAGCTTCCTCGGACTTACAGTACTGGTTTTTGCGGTGCTTTTGTTGTTTAACTCGCGTCTTCAGGTCGTGAATCGTTCGGATGCCAGATCCATTTCCCAGTGGATGCATTTTATTAAACATGCCTACCGATTTATTGTGCGATGTGATATCTTTTGGTTTAGTCCTGACATCAGGCTAGACAAACCGGATATATAAAATAATCATTTCAATAACAGTGAAATTTTCCTGATAGCTGATGCTGCTATACTAATTATGTGACTCTATGTTGCCATTTCCTTATATCAAGTAGAAACTATAACTCGCCTCTTTCGTATATCATCCATTGCGGAGTATCGTAGCTTCCAAACGAATGGACCTATTTTGATGCGGTTTTTTTTCGGTTTGAAAGCTGATGTAATCGAGATGGTACTTAGCTATAACGGGGTTCGGGATCGTAGCTCCCAAACGAAAGGACCGAATTTGATGCAGTTTTTTATGTTTGAAAGCTGATGTAAATGAGATGTTTCCTACCTATAATTGGGGGTAAGGGTTGTATAAATATTTAATTTGCATCACTTCAGATTAAGTGAAATACAAGCTGTATTTCACTTAATCTGAAGTGATGCTTGGAGGTCTCTAGGAGTGACATCAATCTTTTAAACGTATAAAACAGACAATAGTCAATAGTACGCACAACCTAAACCGATGGACCTATATAGAGATCGAAATTCGGAGGCAATATTCCTTGAGTACCCTAGCGATGCACTAAGGGGGTGGACGGGGGACAGCAAAGTCTGCACGCGGGCGATAGAATATAAATATAAGAGTACATCAGTATGCCCGCGGTAAGCTCGCCTCGAGTTCCGGTTAGAGGGTTATGATGTAATAGGAATTGCCACAATACCACCTGTGCTGTCTGCATGCCCGCTGATTATTGTACCCATGGTGATGACGATTCTGATGAAAAATACCCTACGTGTTATTCCGGGACCTAAAGTATTTACTTGGCAAAACTTCATCAAAATCCGTTGAGCTGTTTCAGCGTGAAGACTGGACATACATACATACATACACACAAACTTTCCCATTTATAATATTAGTAGGATTGGTCGCAGCGCATCAAAGTATCTTACACAAAAGCCTGGTCACTTCACTTTCTCAGTAACTATGTTTATTGCGCACGGAATATAGGAAATATATATGAAGCTACATGAAAGCTGTTTGCGGATTAAAACTATCCGCTTCTGAAAGGATTTCAGTACACTACGTTTCCTATAAAGCTTGTTTTTGGACGGCTTCTTCGAGAACACTATTACAAGGCTTTATTGCCTTCTTATATGTCTGTCACTCATTTCGTTATAGTATATTATTATTTATAGTACATAAAGCTGTAACCTCTTTTATTTTAATAAGTAATGTGTGTATTTTATCTATATGTATAATTATATGTGTTTATAGTACATAGTATGTGGACTTTATAAACATATGTATTTCTTTTTATTCGGATCTTCGCTGTAAAATTTTAGATTTTCTTGTTACGATTTTTGACCTACTTCCCTTCTCTCATGTACCATGCGTGAATGACTAGTAGAAAATGCTTTAGCATTAAGTCCTCCTTTTGTACTCTCATGTTAAATTAAATATTGTTTATTTGTCGTATGAGATAGTGCTGGCCTCTGATGTCAGAGTTTTTCAAGCCGCCCGAGGGCCTCTGACATGGCTTAACGACTGCTATTAATCAATAACAGCCGGGACAGACAGCTTAACGTGCCCTCCCGGTTCAAACATCGAAATGAATATATGCCAAAGAAAATAGTAGACACTCACTTTAGACTCTAAGCGTTGGTAAATTAAAACCAAGAATGAATAAACCTACATATATTAACAACTGAATTAGTTTGACGAAAATTATCTATGATTTCTCTGGAATTAAATGGAACTCTTTAAAAAAAATGGTTACACACCTTGTAGATATGAGGAAACATAAACCCAAACAAATGGATATATAAGTTGTAAATGCTGTAATGATGTAAGTGTCCTTTTTTAAAGCAATCTTTTACGAGACACCACCAGTACCACTTAAGACCTGAGAACTCATCGAGACCAATCAATTAAGCCTAAACTCGAAGGGGTTTCATCATTTGATTGTTGGGTAATGGGTTCCTATGACTCCATCTCTATCATCAGACCTTCGATACCTCATAAAACCAGAGAACTCATCAAATCAAACCACATTTGGTTACTAGCCCATACAGCCATACTCGAAGGGGTTCCATCATTTTGTTGTTGAGTTCCTGTGAATACCTTCCGCCTCCATCATCAGACCCTGAAAACCACATAACACCAGAGAACTCATCAAGACAAACCAAATGAGACTAAAGTCGATGGGGCTCCATCATGTTGTTGTTGAGTTCCTGTGACTATCTTCCGGCTTCATCATCAGACCATGGATACCACATAAAACCAGAGAACACACCAAGACAAACCAAATGAGCTCAAACTCGAAAGGGTTCCATCATTTTGTTGTTCAGTTCCTGTGACTCAACAACAAAAACTCAAGACCCTGGATACCACATAAAACTAGAGAACTCATCAAGGCAAACCACATGAGCCCAAACTCGAAGGGGGTTCCATCATTATGTTGTTGAGTTTCTGTGACTACCTTCTGGCTCCATCATCAGACCCTGGATATACCACAAAACTGGAGAACTCATCAAGGCAAACCAAATTAGCCCAAACTCGAAGGGTTTCCATCATTTTGTTGTTGAGTTCATTCGACTACCTTCCGGCACCATCATGAGACCCTGGATACCACATAAAACTAGAGAACTGATCAAGACAATCCAAATGAGCCCAAACTCGAAAGGGTTCCATCATTTTGTTGTTGAGTTCCTGTGACTACCTTCCAGCTCCATCATCAGACCCTAAATTCCACATAACACCAAAGAATTGATCAAACAAACCAAATGAGCCCAAACTCGAAGGGGGTTCCATCATTTTGTTGTTGAGATCCTGTGACTACCTTCCGGCTCCATCATCAGACCCTGGATACTACATAAAACCAGAGAACTCACCAAGACAAACCAAATGAGCCCAAACTCGAAAGGGTTCCATCATTTTGTTGTTGAGTTCCTGTGACTACCTTCCGGCTCCATCATCAGACCCTGGATACCACATAAAATGGTTCAAAATTGACTTGCAATCCGGTCCTAAACATAATAACACAGTGAATTAAATTAAAGCTTATTTAAAGCTACTAAACCAATATTGATGAAATTTATACAGTCTTCTTACTCAAGTAAAAAAAACATCTAATTCGGTTCAGAAATCCCAAGATATTAGAGAACCTTAACTATAAAACAAATAGTTTTTCTAATAAAACGACTGAACCAATTTTGATGAAGTTTATATGGGAACACACAGAAAGTTACCCTTTTGAATAAAAAACAACAATCTTAATCGGTTTAGAAATCTAGAGATAAAGAAAAAATCAAGGCAATATAAACACAAAATCGATTGGATTTACTCAAACAACTATTTATTCTCGAAAAACCGCAGAACCAATTTTGATACAATTTATATGGGACCACCTGGAGAGTATATATACCCTTTCAAACAAAAAAAAAGAATTTTCAAAATCGGTCCGCAATTGACGGAGAAATCGACCGACATACATCAACAAAAAAAAACATACATACTTTCGAACATACGAGTATAACCGTCTTCTTTTGTGAAGTCGCTTAAAAGTCACAGTACATATATAGTCCTTACGGACAGTAGAGTATCGAAGCGTTATTTTCGAGTTTGATGTCTACTGTCAGTCGGAGACCGAGGGCTGCCACTGGTGGGTCTTGAACCGGCTACGAAATAGGAGGGTAATGATTTTACCAGAATACCAATATACGCATGAGTATGTTTAGTTATGTACCTACGACATTTAGGTATGTTCGATGTGTCGTAAAAGCTACTGCACCGATTAAAATGCGGTTTTCACTGTTAGCACCTCGTTAGCACGCTCCTGTTTATTGCATGTGAGCTTGGGTTTTGACTTAAAAACTAACGCACCTACCTTGTTATCTTAATCCGATGAGTAGAAGCCGGGCAATTGATGAAAAACTATTTGACAGCTGAACGAAATTTGGTAAATTGTACTTTATAATTGTCCTGGAATACATAGGCTACTTTTTCCCTAGAAAAATGACCAAGCGGGCAAAGCCACGGAGGATAATATAATTACTCTATACCTAGATTATTTTAGTTTCAATACACAAAAATAATCTATCTAGTTGTCCTACCTTTCGGAAGTAAAAAATACGATGTATTTTGTGAGTTTTTTTGTAGTTAGGTATACACACTGCAATATGTAGGTATGGCTCATTTTGGCAGGGCAGGGGTAGGTGATGCCAGGATGCCCGCTGATGGAGAGAAGCACGCAAGCACGACCGAAGAAAAAAGAAAAACCCAACGAAAAAAAAAGCCGGTGAAATCGCAAAAATGTTAAGATATTCACAAATATTTGTTACTAGCTTACCCGCCCGTGACTTCGTCCACGCGGACTACAGCTTATCGCGAGAAAAGCATCCTACGTTCTTCTAGATATTAAAAACCAATGCAAAAGTAGACTTAGATTGGTTATGGATTGGTTATGGCCTCTGAGGCTTGTTGTTGGAATAGCATCAACTACATACACTGTGGCAACAACGCTCTTGATAATTTTTGACATTCTGTTATTTTGTTTCCATGGCAACCGTTTACAGCGAGTATTCAACATGTTCCAGTTTTCCCGTGGAAACTTCCACGAAATTCGTGGAATTTTCCGGGATAAAAATATCCATGTTTTATTCTAGGGTATAAGCTATCTCTATTCCAAATTTCATCAAAATCCGTCCAGCGGTTATCGCGTGAATACTCCCCAAACAAACAAACAAACAGACAACGTTTCACTTTTATATATTGGCATGCATTTAAACGTTTGGAAGCGTTATCGAAGCTTTGACAGAAAAATTGATCCTAGAATAAGGGCTACCTACTTTTAAATTAAACAACCACGCCGACAAATCGCGGGCACAGCTAGTTTGTAGAAAATTACTATAATAGTCAATGTAATTTTTTATTAGTATACGCCGTTAAAAGCCGTTTAAAATATCATATTTATAAATAAGCTTAATTATGTTAAAAATTATGGCTCGGTTTGGCACCGACTTCAAAATACTCTTTCTTATCTTGTATTTTTGTATTGGTATCACATTTTAAATTTTGAAAAAGTGATATTGTTCTTGTTCAGTAGTAATGATTATATTCTTTTTAGTGTTTTTTTACAAAAGCACATTTTTAATACGTCGTTTTTTTTGTAAAAATAATTTTATTTTCGGATCTCAATAGCGAGTCAAAAAAGATTGAACTATAAAGATTCCAATCCTTATACTCGTATATACGTTTATTAGGTACTAGGTTATACTCTTTGGTCCAATCTATTTGTGGTACTGGCATCCTCCTTGCAAAGCACGCTCTCACTCGCATTTTCACGTGAAGATACTAAACTTCTTGCGCGAAACTCGCTCGTAGCTTCCGTTTCAAAACCACTCTGAGACCCCTGCCCCCTGGACCCCGCACCGCATGCGTCAATTCGGCCGTTTACTCCTCGATACTCTACTGTCCGTAAGGACTATGTATGTACTGTGGTAAAATGTAGGAACCCTTTTCGGCAATTCGATTAACGATTTAAGTTAGCAACTTTTGACCGTCGACAACTTCGTAACAAGTAACTACTAAACTCAATACTCACTACAATTTCGTTCTACCGAAGTAACAAATCCTCCCAATAGTTATCATTCAGTACCTTCAACACTAATAACAAAATCTCGCGCATTTCTTGAGGACGGCACCCGAGCTAACAGGGGCTTAATGAGGATTTAATATTAACGCGTACAGATGACATTGTTAATGGTTTTGACAGTGCCACTGTGCCAGTTCCATTCATCACGCGGCCAGCGGGTGGTGTTGTGTGTCTTCTGGCACGGGGCTTTGCCATGGGAATGCGTCTACTGCAATGCCTTTTAATAACGATGAAGGGGGAGCCGTCTAAATGCGTTCACCTTTAGAGCTTTGTCTTAGCAGGTATACCTACTTACCGTTTGAAAACCTTATTCACTCTAGCCTTAGAATATACATGAAAACTGACATCAATCAGCCAAAGAAATCATGTGTAAAAGGTGTCACAGAGGTGGAGAAGCAGCGTCTTTATAGCATCATCATTATTGTGTTAACAATGGTCACACAATAATGATGATAAGGCTGATTTCAAAGCAATCCGTACGGACGGTCCGCCATGTCCGCCTGCCGGCTTTCGCACCAGTCAGTCCGCAGCAGCTACGTGAAGTCCATTCTGTGTGGTATGGAGCAATCCGCATCACTGTTAAACTGTGTTCTAACGCCACACGTGTGTCTCCGCTCCGGAGAGGTCCGCATATAAATACGTAGGTACTGCTCTGAAACCAACCTTAGAGTGTTTTTTTCAGCACGCTTCAAATTAGCCTTGTGGGGTATAATGATTAAATATCTGCGGCAATTTTTACTTACTTTTTCCTGGATGAAGGTCATTTTCGGTACCATCCATCCCGGAGTTTACTGTTGCTGCGTTTTCCGAGTCTGAAAAATACATTACTGTGTGCACTTGAGTAACAAAACCTTTAATAAAACTGCTCCCAGAGTTAATTTTCACTATCCTATATCGTAAGCGGAATCTTCCTGATTTAAATCTTAATAGTGTTGATCTTTATGGTAACACTTCTATGTGTAATTGCCGTCAACACATAAAACTTTATACCCCACCGGACTACAAAATATTTAACCAGTTCGATTCTCACCTGCGATCGTTACAGTGCTTACACCCACTTTTAATGAGGAAAGAGTATAATATTTTACTGTTTATTTGCTTAGAGCAATTCCGAGTCAATTAAAAAGGTGCGTGTACAGACAGGTCGTTTTAATTGGAAGCGTAATTTCGGCAATAATAACGTTATTGTTTTATTACTTTATTGCTATTACCCTCGTATAATGTAGAAGTATTTAAATCTCACGCATTCCACGCACTTCCTATAGCTCGTAAGTCCTCATTGTAAAGGCCATTTTTGATTGAAGTTTTTAAAGTTGGAGTAAGTGTGTAACTATTATAATTGCCGCTTTTGTCTTTGCGGCCGTAAATGAGATGCGTCTTTGTGCTCATCTCTTTACAATCTGACACCTAGTCCATTATCTTACAATAATACCAATGTTAGATATGATACGGGTCAAAGATTTCTCTTTAGAGTACGTTCGTCATAGAATGTGTAGCTTTTATGTCGTTGACCTGAAAAAACAAAGTTTTTCTAGTTAGTTTTTACTAAATGAAGTCTTTCACAGTAAAGTGCGGTTATTATTATTTCTCTATTACGCTAGGGAAAGTTTATATTATCCTGCGTGCTAACTTGGCTTTGTAAAATAGTATGCAGATGCATTTTTCTTGTCTGATCTGTTGCAGTTACCAATACAGGGTTAATAATTCAAAGAATATTTTTCTTCTTCTGTATTGAATACGAATGAATGAACCGTATGCTATGTATAACAGTATCACTAAAAGCAGATGCATAATTCCGATTAAACTCGTTACTTATGATTTTAAATCGATCCCGTACTTAGATTGCTACGCAGAATAGGAACGCAAAAAATAACCCGGCCAAGTGAAACTCAGCGCGCTATTTATCTTAAACTTATCGGAATACCGCGCCGTCTTCGTTTTTCCCTCCCGTCCCATATACTTTGCGCCCGATGTCGTTTTATTCTCGTTTCAAAAACAATGATTACCGCTGTTGTGCGGAGTTTGCGTCGTGCGAAAGGGACGCTGTGATCGTTTTGCATGGAAGGAGTGAAACCATCAATTTGCGCCGAGCCGCGCCAGAGGTAAACGCGTCGATCTCGCTTAAAAGAGGCGAAACGGAGATCACTTGAGAGGCTGCACCGCTCTCTGTACTTTCCTAGTTTGTAGTTGCGGTTGCTCGCCGCGATGTAAACTCGTGTTGCGTCCGCGGAACAACCGCTCAGAGTTCAACGGGGCCGCTATAACAACTTGTAGGTACTCCTAACTGCAATAAGATCTACGTATCTAGCCCACAACGGACCGGTTTACTAGTTTACCTAAAATGGAACCTTATGAGCTGAAAAGACAACGGAAAGTTGTGCGAGGTGGACCATGTTACGGTCGCTGAATTGTCGTCGTTCCCGACAGGTGTGGTGCACCATATCGTTCAACGGGTAAAGTGTAGAGATGAGATTCGCTCAGCGGGCGGTAACTGCAACACTTCGACTTCTTTTTTTTCCGCTGCGCTGGAGTTTTTGAACGAGAAGGCGAACGAGCCAGTTTCGAATAAGAAGGTGTATTGGCAGGAAAATTGCTATTTCAACAAACAAGCTCTTAGTGCGCAAAAAATGTGTGCAAGCGGCGCGGCGCCGCAGCCACGTAATCAATTCAAACGAGTTTCATTGTTTCAAGTAGGTAGGAGGGCTCGATGTCGAGTGTATAGGCATCGGCAGTTACCGCGAGGCGCTGCCGATGTTAGCCGGCTTTATCGGATCAAACGACTGTTATTAGCAGCTTACGATGCTCACTATTAAGCATTACTGATTCTTCTAATGTTCGTCTCACGTTCGCTTCGTAGGTTGTTCACGCATTCACGATAACAGAACTTTCTCATAACCCATTGTGTATCATCGTAATATGTAAACTCGTATTTTGTATCTCCCGAGGCCCTATGAAAACAAAAATACCGATATAAAGGCATGGTTGGAACGGCGACAATTTATGATAATTTGAGTTTACAGGTTTAGATAGCCACACACTATTATTAATTCTGTGACCAACCGGTAAGACGTGGCATGGTGGGCGACGCGACGCGGTGTTGTGGCGTGGCGTGGTGGTGTGGCATGGCGGTGTCGATCCCCGCACTCCTCGTAATGAGCAAAATATGCGAATCAATGAGGTCGGTGCGCGTTTTATTAAGCGTCGCGATAAATTTGCATCGTCGAACAGCGCCCACAGCGACGAAGCACGTTCGGCAAATAGAATAAATACGTAGCTCCTCGCTTGCTCGCCGGCTCGCCGTCCTTCCCCCGCCCTCTACAAACACAATTTGGCTCTATTTATGTCCCACCATTTCCGTTTCACCACTTGCATAGTTCAAACATCGCCATTGTTGGATTTGCGTGCGAGAGCACCCGTTGCGACTCCATGCGTGCACAAACCGGTACGACTCCAGCTCTCTGCTGCATCGATCTTTCGACACTGAATTGATAATGATCTACTTCAATTATTTTACGAGCCGTCAAAGTTTTGGCTTCTTTATTACCCTCCTGCACACGCAGATGATGCTTTAGTAATGAATAATGTGAGCAACTGTCGAGCCGCCACCGCCGCGGCCGTATTCATGTTCAGGAGAAATCGTGCATCTTTTAATTTTCAGATTAACTATAATTAAAACTAACTGCTTTTTACCCGACTGTGGATGATTATGTGTTTGAGTTGTATGTGTTTGTTTGTACATTTCGTTGGCGCGTTCTACAACCTAAACGGATGATGGAATTTCATAAATGAGATATAATTGATTTCTTCTTAATCACGAGAGTGCTATAGGATAGGTATATGAAGTGTCAAGAAAACAAATGCGGCTTATAGCTGCCATGTTGTATTTCCGACGGAACAAAAAATTACCAAAATCTATCGAGTCAAGTATCAAAATGAAGGTCTTTAAAAGATTATTCCAAAAATAAATAAGGGAGAGAAAAAGTTAAAAAAAAAACAAACAAAAATGGTAAAAAAACAAATACCCGACTGCGAACAAAACCAAAACGAGGCAAACAAGCTTTAGATTCTTGATTTTAAAATATAAGGTACAGTCGAAGTCGGAATTTTCGTTAGTGATAATATATTTTGGATTATGCTTTACCAGAAAACATATTTGGATTAGTTTACGAGTTACGGTTCATAAGGAATACCGTATATGTTCTCGGTCAACGATTGGTCATACAATATCTAAAGTTATGTGATAAAAAAGGGTATGTATGACGGAGTAGCTCGCCGGCGGCGCGCGATCACAAAGCCTTCGATCATGAGTAGATTTTACAATATTTGCGGACAGCTCTTGAGCTAAGGCAACGCGCGCGGATCAGTATCCCTCATAACATTTCACGATCTCTTTTGTCCTTCGCCGAAGGGAATCAACAGCCCTCCTCTGAATAGGCCGGACGTGTAAACGCACAAACCTCCTTATCGAAGCCCATCGTCTTCATGTTAATTTGGCTCACAACTATCTTGTGATAGGATTGGATTTTACAGCTACCTACGGCTTCTAAATGTATAAGCCGAAACAATTTGATTTGCAATTAGACCGATTAGAAAAGCTATCGGATATGTCCTATGCGAAAGTACACGGTGCAGCAGGTAGGCTAGGTATTATTACGTGGGAATTCTACGTCTATTTGTGAAGTTCCGATTGCCGTCAGTTTCTTTGATAAGTGTGTGGGTTGGTTTGGTGTAGAGAACCGAAAGCACGGTGAACTCGCGCTCGGAGCACGTTAGACCTCTCCGAATACGTGAAGAGTTCAATAAGCTGGGCTTAGCATCTATCTTCGATCCGGCGATTACAGCCGGCCCGCGTTGACGGATGTCAGCTTAACTTGTCTGTCACCCGCCCGGCGTAGACACCTACCACATTAATCTCTATTCTCGCCGAGCAACACGTGGATTTACGCATCGTCGAAAGTAATTTATATGCAAATGACTTCAACCTTGACGATTTCGTGACTCTAATACGGCTGGCGTGGTCCAATGCTACAAAGCCCCTCGGATTTGTGTACTAACGGTACTCATTAGACGGATAGGTGTGAATTAATCATTAAAAAACATAGAACGGTGTTAATTTTATTTTCTTTTTAATAATTTGTCACTTGTTTGATCTTTAATCTTGGTGATTGCCTGTCAATCCTGTCATAAAAGTTACGAGTTGGAATTGAATAAGTACTAAACTTCATCATCATCATCATCATCATCAGCCTATATCACTGGCCACAGCTGGACGTAGGCCTCTTCTATCTAATGCACGCCACTGAGCTCGGTCTTCAGCTCTCCTCATCCACTTTCTTCAGCTGCTTTTCGCAGGTCGTCACTCCTGGCCACAGAGCGTCCTGCACTCATCATCATCATCATCATCATCATGTCAGCCTTTAGAAGTCCACTGCTGAACATAAGCCTCCGCCAAAGAGCGCCATGACGAGCAATCTTGTGCCACCTCCATCCACTGACTTCCTGCGATGGCTACAATGACGTCGGTCCATTGTGTGGGGGGTCTCCTTACACTTCGCTTGCTTGTTGTTGTTCTACACTAAGTTTGCCTAAACGTGGTCTCCATTCGAGAACTCGTCTACCCCAACGGTTATCGGTTCATCGGGAAATGTGACCAGCCCACTGCCACTCTAACTTGCTTATCGTTTGAACTACGAGTATGTCGGTTACCTTGGTTCTCCGTCGGATGTCTTCATTACGAATCTTGTCCTTCAGAGAAACACCATGCATAGCACTCTCCATGGCTCGCTGAGCGACCTTGAATTTGTAGACTACACTAAAAACTACTACTACTACTACTTCTTTAAGTACTAAACTTATTCACATATATTATTTGAAAACTACAATTTATAGCCTTAGTATCTCAGTTTTTTTGTAAAACAGAGCTTTCAAAGTTGTGTCTACAAGTTGCTCGGGCTCGTATCCCAGTCAGATAACTTTAAATTAATATTTCAGTAATACCGATGTCAGATGTCACGATACAAAGGCATCGGCTTTGTTATGCCATCGCGCCCGGCTCATTGTGTGCGCCACTATAGTATTACTGGCGTCTTGATAAATAGGAACAACTGCCGGTACAACAATGCAGCCCGTAAGGCGATACTCGCGTATCGACCTCTCGATTAATGACCCTCTCGCCTAAAAGAATGGACTACAGTATTTATTATCAGATAAGCCACCGCTACCGGTGATTTCTGTGTCTCCGACCATTAAACAACTCTCGATGCATCGCCTATGCATTACTCACCTTGACCGCCGTGAGATATCAATTTATGGATGTTAGCCTTCTCGTTGTATATTTTCTGTTCATTTCTTTGTTATTTTTACGTTCTTCGTTGGTGTTCCTCTTTTGATTCAGTTCATTTTAGTTATCGTAATTCTTTACGATTTAGATGTTGGTATTATAATCGTAACCCGCCCTAAACTATTTTGTACGAATATCGATTACGGTCGAAAGCGCGTCAGACGTTCAAGGAACTAATCAGCTGGGACTGCTTTTATATTATAATAGTTAATGAAACGTCCCGCCCACGGGCCGAAAGCCAATTGATCTTAGCGCGTTAATGGCCGCGTCGAAAGATGTGTGCACGAGCGAGCAGGCGGCTAACGGGTAACGAGACTCCCATCATCCACGATTATAAATTTAAATAAGAATATTTATAGATTTTTTACTGCTGAACCTAATCAAACCGTTGACGATGAGACTGACCTTTGATGAGAATGTTGACATATTGCTTATAAGCGGTCCTTTGTATGCATCGCTTTAGGTAATACCATACGAGACTATGTTTTATTGGAACCTTTATGGGGTGATTTCAAGATGCATGGAACTTGACGGCTGATAAAATGTGACCGACAGTTGACATTTGACTTGACGCTTATGAAACATGATCATGATAGACACAAAAGTCGTAGAGCAAGCTATTGCACTAAAATTTCTAAAGCGTAGGAATGTATCGTGTTTTAGAATAATATAAAATAGCTATTCATTGGATCATAAAACTGATTCATAGGACTGGTAATGAGGAGAATATTGTAATCATAATAATATTATTGCCTAGCGATTTGTAGACCAAGAGCAGTTATAACTATCTATACTTATAATAAAGCAATAGGAACGAAAAAGACTACAAAGAAGATAATTATAAAATATTGGTCTAGAGTACTCAAAATAAGCTACTGAATAAGAATATAACATTGTTTAAATTCGTGTCAGTCTGTTTGTCTGTATGTTTGTTCGCGCATCAAGTAAAACTACTGGACCGATTGCGATGCGGTTTTCACTGTTGGACAGCTTAGGGTTTGACCACAGAATAAATAATAGCAGAAGTTGCACTTTGTCACAGAATAAGTAATAGGACAAGAACAGAAGGATAACTTAGTAAAGTCATTTAAATACATAGCGACTCTCGTTACATCGCAATATAGTGCAATTTAACACGCACAGCGCTGCGATACCTAGAAGGCGCTCACCCATTGCGTGCAGGCTAGAATGTATCGTATCACTACGCGCGAGAGCTTCCATTGCTCTAACCATTTCAGAATCGCATTGCCACTTTTTCGCTTGGCAGGATTGTATCAAGATATGACTAGGTACTTGTAGTAGTAATTATTCTGTGATATAATATGACTTATATATTGTAACAGAATAAACAATTATGTAATGATGTATTTTTTATTACTTATTATAAATGTTTATAGCTTTATTAACTACATATAATGACATTCTTATCAGAATAGACCTAGTACCTTATTATTTGATTATAACTTAATAGGTATTGATGTACTTTAATGTATTTGATGAATAAAAGGTGCTTGTCTGAATTCCATGCTTAATAATGAATGAAAAAGAAATGGCTACCTACGTAATAAAATGTCAGTGTGTAGGTATTTTACGAGACTTGTCAGATCGAATGCTATGCAGTACATTCTAGATTTCTTATTGGTACTCATAATTAAGAAAAGAATAACATTTGACAAAACTTTACGTAAGTAGGAACTTTATCGTAAGCACACGGCGCGCGACTCATCGAGCGCACGCTTGACACTCTACTGAATGAACCGCAATATTGCGGCCGCAAAGTGTAGGTATAATATTTGTAATTGTTGCGGAGTGCGACTGGCCTGACTTCGCGCAACCATTAATAGAAATAGCGACTCTAGCTACTAAGCAACAAAGTGCAATTCAGTTCGCATAAGCGCTCAGTGCCTAACGCGATATTCACCTAAACGTTGCAGCTCTCTTCTAACTCGTAACTCTGTCCCTGTCTGGCGCGGAGTGACGCGCTAGCTGTGGCGCTAGGGTTGGTCGGCTTGCCGCTGCTACTATAATATTCATCGTCTATCTACCTACTTAACCACGTAATCTATCTTATGTTTGGTCAATTAGGTAGATAGAAAATGAATATTAAAGTCCGTCTTTTGTAATTAACAAATTAAAACAAACCTTCAATCTTTAGGCTACCTAGATACCTCTTTGTTTAACATTCCTCATTAACTTACAGTAATAATATTTACACATTTTGCACTAATTAAAAAGTTCGTAGAATTAAAACATTAAAAACTGGTTGTTAACATTTTCACTATACTAATACTTAGTTATCTCCTAAACACGTGGACCGATTTACATTATTCAAACGGATAAAATGGTGTTAGACCTAGACCTTTCATTTGACGCCAAAATCATTAAGATATCTCAACAAAAAAAAACACATTTTCAAGTTGCTCTCGAAATTATCCAATGATGTATGTAACGAGTAACAATTATTTTAAAAACTACCTTATCAAACGTTAAACGTAAAATTTATTTTAAACTGGGTCTAATTCAATAAAAAAGGAATCAAATTTTATTTGTGAACAACACCATAATCTAAAATACTTAAGTTGGTAGGTAGGTAGTTCTAAAATACAACGCAAAAATGTGTGTGACTATGAAAAATGTAAGCGTCTGAATGCAAGCGCGCGGCGGCCGGCCTCGCCTGATTTGTAGCGCCGGGGCTCAGCAATCTGTAGGTTATTAGCTCGCGTAAGTAGGTAGAGTAACGGATGCCTGGTTTGACTTAAAAACTGGGGTACTTGGTATCTCAAACCGATGAGTAGAAGCCGAGCAATCGATAAAAATAACTTTGACAGCTTATGGAATTTTGATCAAATGTTGGTATATTGGTATTTTAGGTCCTGGAATAGCATATAATATAGTACTTTTAACCTAGAGAAATGACAATGCGTGCGAAGCCGCAGGCATCAGCTAGTTAGTAAAAAAGGCCGCACTGCCATTTAAAATAAAATCATTCAAAAAATATTTTAGCAGCTAATCCGTAGTAAACTCGACACCGTCATTAATTTTCCTTATATTACGGCTCTCCGGACATTTAAGATTTAAATCCTTATAAAGACATTGATCAACCGGCAACCGGGAAATTCGACACTCGAGCTCTTCCTTTGATCTCTTCCTGGTTACAATATATAATACACTTGTAGCATATTTTTGTGTGTATTTCTCATAATTACGATTTATGTCTTTGCAGTTGTTGATTTTGCGATCTTCGTAAAGAAGTTCGTATTTCGTTGATTTATTGCCTTCAGTCCAGTCATAAATAGTAGTATTAAGCAACAAGCATGGTTGTTGAATGCTGAGATTATTTAAATTTGTTTGACTGAACGAAATGGTTGCATGACTAAATTAAACACACAACACACATGCTGTGCGGCACTGCTCTGCTCTCAACACCCTACGTTATAACATCAGTGTTTAACTCATTACCATGTTCATGTTTATAATAATTAATTCAGTAATATAATGTTACCAAAAAATACAATTAAAACTAACATCCCCGTAGAGTTTCTTGGTGCTCTCTTCTTTATCGGGCCTATTTCTAAAGCACCGGTAGATATATTTTCTTTTCAAGTGCGAGATTCAGTTTTCAGAAAATTTCCTTTTCAAACTCATCTATATTTATAATAAAACAGTAAGTACCAATAAGTCTAAAAAAAGATAATATATTGTCTTGAGTATTTGAAATAAGCCACTGAACAAGAAAATAAATATATTTTTTAATCGTGTCGCTGTTTGTCTATTTGTGCATCAAGTAAAACTACTGGACCGTTTGCGATGTGATTTTCTATGTTGGATAGCTTATGGTTTGTATAAAAAACTAGTGTACTTGGTATCTCAATCCGATGAGTAGAAGCCGAGCAATTGATAAGAAAATATAGGACGTTTGTTTTTAATGAAATGTACGAGTAGTGTACTTTATCTGCACTCACATCGTAAAATCCGCACTGTGAACTGAAAAATAGTGGCATAATCACTAATGCACGGCACGTCACTAATAAGAAAAATAAACACTATGACACTGTTTACTTTACATTAATACCTAACCAATTTAATGTGTTTTTGTTGATCAAAAGTTTTATCCGGATTAAAAATGTTCGACAGCAGTGTTAGTGAGGAGAATTTGACTCCACCTGACATCACGGAAACAGCAACGAACATGACGAACGAGCTTTTACCAGAAACATCAAGAAAATATTTTTTAAAATTAAAATTGAATTCCTTTTGCATGAGTGTAGATAAAGTAGTGTGCATAAACATAAACTACTATTATTTTATTGTAGTTTATTATATATGATGTATTTAAATTTCCATTGATCATTAGTTTTACTGTTTGGTGGAAGTAAGCCTTATAGTTTTTCCTCGTTCATTTTAAATATGGATTTCCGCTAAGTGACGCCTGAGTCTATCAACTATATTTGTTATATTTTTATGTTTTTTTCCCGTATTTTTGAGACATTTGAGTTGTAAAACGTATATACTTACTTATATTTTGTAAAACAACAAATAGGTACTTACTTTGAAGTTTTGAATCTCTCATGCTCAATTTCGCCAGCTACTCGTACAGTAGACCTTTTAAACAATCGTTGGTAGGTGCACTTGCTGTAAGTACGTTGGTATGGGACACCGATGTTGAGCTCCCCCTCTACCATCGAAATTCCTTGTTTTCAATTATTTCATTAACACATTATTATTTTTGAAAGAAAGAAAGAATAGACATTTATTCACAACAAAAACAAAAAAAAAATGCAAAAAATAGACAAAGCAAAGAAAAAAATACAAAAAAGCTACTACCGTTTTTTTTTGGTAAAAAAACGGTATCTGAACTGCTTCAAAATATTCACCTCATTGCAGTATGAACAGTCTCGCTTCATATACTCTGAGGACAATGAAAAGGGACCTGCTTGGAATTCTACTCAAGTGGTCATAAAAATGATACGAGCTCAGTGCACAAGTACGTAATCGCCATCGGCCTTTTTGAATGTAGTGAAAGAGTTCCCAGGAATTAAGTATTCGGACCACAGGCTCGTTGACGTCTGCTTTCAATAGCTATAAAGCTGCTTCGTTTCGTGTCTGTATTGAGGGTTCTAGGTAGTGCTAGGCTCAGGCAATACACTCGACATAAGCTGTTTTATTGTACGGATTTCGAGAAAAGTTTTTATAGGAAATCTACGGGAAGAGCTGGCTAACAAAGATATCTTACTAGAACCAAGTGCAGAATAACAAGTTGTGAATCTATCTAGCTCTGCTCTACTGCTCCGCTCGAAAATCCCGCGGAGACTTTGCATTTTCCCAGGAAAAACGTAGTATAATATGTCCATATGAAATAGAATAGCTTTCAGTCAGAGAAACAATTTTTCAAATGAGAAAAGAATCGGATTATTAGTTTTGTGGATTAGCTGTCAATAACAAACTTACAACAACAAACTGTAGTGTAGATGCAGACAATGTAGACAAAGTTTAGACAAATTTATAGATGAGTAGAATCAATCGCAAATTGGTAAGAAAGAAAAATGAAAATAGTGCAAAAACATATGTCTAAGTGACGACTAAAACACGTCAATCTGCATGTTTTCAGCTAATACAAAAGGTATGAGGACGCATTGTGAATCCATGACTGTCGTACAGTGCCGCGGCTCAGTGGACAGCGCGGCTACAATTAGCTGCGATTTGTCTCGGTGCTCGTCCGATGCGCACGGACGCACTTCCCATAGCCACCTGCCACCGCTGCCGGTGCTCGCCGCACCGCCGCACTGTCACCGGCCGCGGCCACTGCCCTAATTAACTTTTTGTCTACTCCTCGCCGAACAATCGATTGACATTCCGAACCATTCCGGATCGACGACTTCGACTGACTCCGAACTTAGATAACGACGCTTCTTCTCAACATTCGATACGGCTTATGGGAAATTCACAGATGCCAGCACCAACGAGACCGGCTGTGATTTATTTTTGGAAACCGTTTTATCTTTGACATTTATCAAATGGGAATATTAGTTTTTTTCTCACTTCCTGTCCTATCTCGTTATTCTAGAGATATGGACTCCAATGCAATTTAGATTGAGTGTCTATAGTTAATTTATATCTCTCGTAGCATAAACGGCCCCACCCAAATGCTAAGATGTAATAAATACTCCAAAGCGTAATTGAAGCTTTTAATATTTATTGCAGCGCAACTACATCCTCATTCCGGATTTCCTCTGTGAATTGGCATCGCTTTAATTTATTGAATCCCAGTACTAATTACATATTTGACGAACGGTATACTTTATTTCTAGATGGATGTTGTGCAGTTGTAAGTCGTAACATTGCGCTTGACCGCGCACGAGTTCAAGTTCGCACGGACGACGAACGCATCGGCCCGTCCCTCCATGCGCAAGCACGGTGCCGCCTCTGCCGACCAGACGCATGTCTTACGTCATGACTCATCAATAGTGCCAACACTTCAATTCCTCGTTTATATAAACATGTTGCATTCTCTACACAGTTTATCTTCGAGAAACACCCAATGAAAAATCACGGATCATTGATCAAACTCATATTTAACCTTCGTCTACTGATGAAGTAAAAATTGCGCTTTTATAATTTCCTAAAGAGCTATAGAATTGTTCCGCGCTTGAAGGACGAAGATTCCTACTTGTCTCATCGGTACAACGCAAACATTTTTATGCAAATGTCGAAGATTGGAGCCGAACAAAAAAGAACGATTAATCGAAGTCAGAAATAAATCGAGCGTGCGCCGCCGTGGCTTTCGGTGTGCGCGCTGCTCTTTAATTGCTCCTTGATAACCGGTAATAGTTGTATAATGCAACTATACAAATTGTATAATTATAGTATCTTATGTTTTTAGCTTTTATTGAATGAATTAGGTCCTGTATCGAATCAAAAGAGTCTGCTATGAATTAGTTACGCAGAATATGGCCATGCATCACTTGAAACGTGAGTTAGAGTATGTTTTGGTTTCATTTAGATTCCAATGTCACCTCAGTTGGGATTTAGACTAGGTAGACATACTCAACTTTTTGGCTTGAAGCGTAACTTTTATTCTGTATCCAGGTATTCCTGTAGACGTAATTTCAGCCTTACTTCGTCCCCAGAAATAACAGAAATGCTCTTTCATTAACTGGCTTAATTTAATTGTCACAACTCCTCAAACCCCAGATGTAGTCATAAATAATATAGACGTTGATTCGAATGTTCATTTGAATATTTCAATTATTTTTCGGTGCAACTTCTTTACGGCCGGTGCGTTCGATGAGGGCGTTTAATTGCTTAAATAAATATTTCTCTGATTTACGGCCAGCGTGCATTACAAAATGTCGATTCTTGTATGTATTTTAATTGAGATCACAAATATGTTTTTTCCGCATTTGGCATTGCAGCTACGCCTTATCTTATGGCAGTCAGACATATTTGCTAAGATAAGTTGAGTAATAAATAAAAAATGGATATGCTGTGATCCATAAAATAGGGTCAGTATGGAGATCTGAAACTATTACAGGCAAAGAATTTTATTCAAAGGAACTATGTCGTCGATTTACGACTTTTTTGGCTCAGGCCCTTATTTTGTATTAGAAGTATTAGTAGCAGTTCGTATTTGTCTGGTTTAATCTCACTTGACAGAGGCACGGCGTTTACGAGGACAACTCGTGCGTCTCTACGTTTTACGAGCCGCTGTTAAATAATGCGTGCTCTCCGCGATGGCAGAACGCAAACCTTCTCGTTCTGTACTTTTTATGAGTTGTACGAACGTGTCTCATTTTATGTTAACCCTGGCGGAGGTAAGGCAACGCTTACTTTGATTTTATACGACCTAAATTCTCATAAAAAACTCTACTACCGCATAACTAATGTCACATCACAAAGCAATGTTCGAATATTATTATCCACACCAATATATAAAAGTGAAGCTTTGTCTGTTTGTATGGGGAGCTTTCATGCGATAACGACTGGACGGATTTTGATGAAATTTGGATTGCAGATCGCTTATACCCTGGGATAAAACAGGATACTTTTTATCTCTGTAATGGTAAGTTTCCACGGGAAAACTGGAAATTGTTGAATACTCTCTGTCAGGAACGGTTGCTATGGAAATGAAATAATAACAAGGCTGTTAAAAACATCAAGAGCATTGGTGCTACACTTTTGCATTAGTTTTTAATATCCTAGAAGAACAGGATGCGTTTTTCGCGATAAACCGTAGTCCGAAGTCTAGAGCGAAAGCTAGTGTCAACTAAAGCGCTCACAAAATGTAGTGGAGAAGAATGCTGGATTTACCCGAAACAACATTGCATAGTTTGCAACAATATTAAAAAAAACTTCCACTTCATAACTAACGGGTTATAGTGGATTATTCATAAAGGCTCTAAAGAATAAAATAAATATTACAGGCAGTATGAAGTACGAGAGGCCGGAGAATCCGGAAATCCAGGGATTATTTCCTCTGGGCCCGGGCTAAGAATTGACAGACAAAGATAAACCTTTCTTAGCAGGCCTTAGCTGAACAAACTTTCTTTCAAGATAGATACCACCGTGAAATACACTTTAATTATTATTCTGAGCTTATAATCTAAACATGACTTTAACAGAAACCATATAATCAGTTTCGTTAACATACTTCTGATTTACGTTTCTCTTCTAGACTTACTTGCTATAAAATTAAGTTGCTGTACCTACAAGTTAAAGATAATATGACTTTCGTACAAGTTTTGTCGTGATCTTCAGCCTATTATGTTCCCACTGCTGAGATCCAGACCCCTCAGAGAGCAGAGGGGGAGGGATGGTGGATGTAACATGCCCATGATTTTGAGGTTCTTGAATATGCCGGATTCCTCCCGATGTTTTCGGTCACAAGTTTCGTGTTCCGACATACACAAGTCAGAAAATACGCACTAACTGTTTAAGGTTAGCACAATGAGTTGTACCACCTGTACCTAAGTGTATTTCAATCTAGAATAGTTAACATTACTACGTTTTAATGCTGCGTTATCAAGAACAATCCAACATAATTGAATATAGTTTATGTTTGCCGTAAATCAATTCCATGAAAACCAGTTGTCTCAGTCCAACTTAAAGTTTATAACCTAACCTACACGAGAGTTATTTTGTAGTACACTGATTCCCATCAGATACAGCTTAAAGGCAAAGGTATTCAATCAGTGCGTCCTGCTGGTAATGTCATACGGAGCTGAGTCGTGGACACTTACAGTACGGCTGGTCTACAATCTTAGTCACTCTGCGGACTATGGTGAAACCTATACTTGGAGTTTCTTTATGGATCGAATCCGAAACGAGGTGATCTGGCAGAGAACCAAGGTTACCGATATAGCTCAGAGAATTAGCAAGTTGAAGTGGCAGTGGGCTGGCCATACCAGCCGCGGAACCAATAACCGTTGGGATAAACGTATTTTCTAGTGGAGATCGCGAACTGGCAAACGTAGGTTAGGACGCTCACCGGCCCAACGATCTGCGCAAGATTGCTGGCAAAAAATATATGCGAAGAGCCGAAGATTGGGCCAAATGGCGTGCCTTGGAAGAGGCCTATGTCCAGCTGTGGACGAGCACGGGCTGATGATGATGGGATAGAATACCAATATTTTTGTATGAGTTAGAGATTTATATAGGTTTTGATTTGTAGGGTTCCGTAGTCAAACAAAGAACACTTTTAGTTCTTCATATCCATCCGTCCGTCTGTATGTCACAGCTATTTTATTCGACCACCGTTAACACTACAAGGTTGAAATTTGGCAGATGTGTGTACGAGTATATATATTTATAAAAGCTACTAAGTTTACGAAAAATACGAGGTTTACGAGTTTTTTCGTACTAAGTGTACGAAAAAATATTAAATAGCCCTTTTTGTACAGAATCGACTAGCAAGGAAAGTTAAAAACGGTATTTTAAAATTATAATGAGGTTTAATTGGAAGTTTTTTTTTCTAATAGTTGGTTTCGTTTACGACATATTTGGCTCTAAAGTGATCATTTTGCTTTTATGCCAGCGTTAATTCTAAACAACTTCCATAGTGAGAGACATAAACCAGCCTTAAAAACAGCTTTGTTGGCGTATAACATAAAAACTACTGGAGCGATTGCAGTGCGGTTTTCACAGTTGGGAAGCTTAGGGTCCTGGCTACAGAAATCTATTTATATGCGTGTCCGACACGCTCTTGGCTGGTTTTATTATCTACTTTCAATGAGTGAGAATGAAGAGTCTTTGTTAAAAGCTTGTATTTAACTTGCAATGTTTGTTTGTATGTATTCTTAGGTAAAATCTTCCAACCTGAATTAGAACCACTTCCTCTTATCCTAAGGAGTTGAATTTTTATATGTTCGTTCAGTTTCGATTACAATGCATTTTTATGGTAAGCATGACCAGAATCTAAATCCAGGATTAGCTTCAAGTAAAGGAAATCTTCAACGGTTAACAGCACAGACACGAATGTTCGCATTTAATTGTGATAGCCCGTTCTAAGTTTCACCAGTAAATGGCTACTGCATGAAAGCTTATTTTTTTAAACTATTTTTTTATAACTTATACTAAGACTAAGGTAAGGTATAAGACTAAGTATATATAAGGCTATACCTACGTACCTTTTCTGCTGACTTACCTGTTTTCTAGAAAATCGATTATTATATACTTAGCTACTCAAAGATCACCATACCATAGTTTAACCACTGTTAACTATAAATTGTTATAGTTTATTTTCCAAGTTACTGTTAAATAAGTAGCTTTGTGGAGTGGTTTTTGGTTTAATATGGTAGAAACGTTTTCTCCCATAACGCAAATTTCACGGAAATGTAAGGCAAAACCTGTAGAAGCTGCGTGGGTGCCCTTAGGTCTTAATAATGATCTGGGTGTAAGCCTCTTTTCGCTTTGTGTCGCTACAGTCCTGTGATAATGGCGTCCAAGGACTGACGATGAACACTTTTTTTTGGCCACCATTCTGTCATAGCTCTCACAACTACCATCATCAGCCTACATCTGTTCACTGCTGGACGTAAGCCTCTCCTAATGCACGCCAGTGAGCTCGTTCTTCAGCTCTCTTCACTCCCCTGCACAGTTGGATATGTTTAGACTGCTGGTTTTGTACTTGGACAATCATAGTTGCGGCGTCATACAGAAACCTCAATACATCGACATATCGCCAGTCCACTTGACACCGCTGCAAATACTCCAGAACCGCCCAGGTTTCAACAGATCAAAAGCCTTCTCATAGTCCACAAAAGCAAGACACAGGAGCTGGTTATACTCCTCAGACTTCTGTACAACCTGCCTCACCGTGTGTATTTGGTCTATGGTGCTAAATCTTTCGCGAAACCCGGCCTGTTCAGGAGACTGGAATTCGCCAAGTCTTCTTGCGAGACGGTTTGAGATGACTTTCGAAAACAACTTAGACGAGGCTCAAGAGTGAAATAGGTCTGTAGTTCTTTAAAAGGGTTAATCCCCCTTTGACCCGACTACGGCGAAGCAAGGGAAGGGTAATTAGTTTAACAGTCTATGTATCTATGTATATGTATTTTAAGTGTTTTTTTTTATTATGTTGAATGACGAGACGGGCAGGTCGCTGGTAAGCGTCACGCTTATCCATAACAGTTGCAGTGAACTTTGGTTGCAAAGTCTTGCGCGCACTGCGCTCGTCACCCTGAGACATTGATTGTTAAGTCTCATTGCCCTTCAAACCGAAACATAGAAATGTTTACACACTACTGCTTGGCTGTTGAATATCTGACAAAGGTGTGGTACTTCCCCAGGCGGACTCTTGCGTAAGAGGCCTACCAGTACAAAAATGGATGTTCCATCATAGCTTCGCCCCTATTAGTCCGATTTTGACAAGCGAGGTGTCAATCATTTCGTCTTCAGGTATAGAGTGTCACAGGCTATGTTTATACCCGACTACGAAGAAGCAAAGGAAGGTTTAAGTGTTCAAATTGACAAAACGGTGTGACTACGAGTCCATTGCCACAGTTAGTGCTTAAAGAAACAGCAGTTCCCCATGGCACTACTGGCATCGTTTGGTTGTGTCATTGGTAAAATATATTTCTCGTTGGCACAACTGGTAGTGTCTAAGGGAATAGCAATTCCCCATGGCACTACTGGCATTGTTTGGTTGTGTCATTGGTAAAATTTATTTCCCTTTGGCACAACTGGTAGTGCCAAGCAGTTGTGCCATGGGTAAGTCACGCAAGTAACATATGGTAATTGCCACCGCAATATACGCATACCATCTTGATTCGAAATCGATATGCAATGTGCTAAGCGTATGCCATGACTTTAAACAGGTGTTGTTTACAATATTTGCAAATAAAAGAGGCAACAGTTTAATATAATTAAATGAACCAAGTCTATGCACGAGGGGTTCAGCAGCATATTAGGACATGGAATCAATTTTTAATTTAATTTAAGAGACTGAAATGAAGAAGTTTAGAAACAAATATATTTTTTTCCGCAATATTTTCAATGTAATGTAAAGACCCACTCATCCATTTAGCGCCTGTAATAAAGAAAATACTTCTATATATTCCATAGAAAAAAGCTTTGTGATTTCCTTTCAAATGGAGCTAATGAAAACCATTTTCACGACTCCACTTTCCAATTTATTTTTACAGTGTCTTTAAATGACTCATTTAGCTAAAACAACAAAGTAAGTCATCGTCCTTGCACCGGAGCACCATAAATTGTGATTGCTTTCTCCGAACCCGTTGTCTACGAGGCATTCCAATCAGTCGGGCGAACGCCTTGAACGAACTCACTCTAGGAAGACAGTTAACAAGCTACGCCGCCTTATTCGAGACTTCTCGTCATATTCAACCCGATGTAATTTACGCTACCCCTTTCCAACACGTGACTAATGAAAGAGACGGCGATACCACCCGCCGGGTGAACACAAGCCAAACGTTTCGGAATAAGGAATCAGATGTTTCTCACGAATCGAGCGAATGATTGATCTTTGATTAAAGCTCTGGACCTCCCGCTTAACACTGTCTTAGTTTAACGGTGTTTTCCTCTTGTTTCACAAAGAATATTGTTTCGTTTTCTGGAGCAAATTTAGGAGGAAATACATTTAATACTACTGTTCTACATTCAGAGTGCAGCGTGCAATTCGCGTCAGCAGGTATTGGCAGGTGGGGATGTCACCCGAGCTCGGCACAGACGAGGCGACCGCGAGTGCTCGCGATAAGATTTTCCATCCAATTTGCCGCTGTGCACTGCTACCAGCACCTGCCTCGTTTTTAACTGTAAATCTTCTTTAAGCACGCACTTAACATGGCGCGAGCGCTTATGAACAGCTTCTAATAACATATGCCCTACAGATTACTTACACTCATGCATGGCCACTTGAAGTTTCCAGTAGCGGGCCCAGACATTTTTGGTCGCGCTCGGGTTCAGGTATCCCGGGAATGCACCACGCATTTTAAAGTTACGGATTCTGCTGAATCGCTCACCCCGTATGTCAGACACGGGGTTACAACCCGCCACATTGCAGAAACATTTCCTCTAGTCGGGTGCTCGCCGAGTTTTGAACTCGGTTAAGCTCGACGGAATAGCTATTCTGAAATTTCACCAACGCATATGCAAATGTCAGCTCTCGACACTGATTGTACGAGTGGCACGGGGAAAATTCATGCATTTACATTAAATTCAACCGAAATTGGAACCCGACTTCGTATCGTAGTTTATACGCGATCGCGCTGTGTCACGTTTGTACAGCTCTTGAAATTTACGATTTTCAATCGCGGCCGTCGCTCTGTTATGTATTGTTTAGAGCGCCGTGCATTTAAATTTGGCGATAAAACTTACTATACAGTTAGGACATATTGTTCGATTGTCAAACGGCTCTGTTGTTATGGAACAAGGAAGTTTCCCAGTAAAGTTTATTGAAGCTTTCATATGCAGCGTACAAGTGCTTGCTTGGGTAATTTCTTTGCGTATCGTTTTAATCAGCGCTAGGCAGTTATTGCCCGTTGTTATTGGAACCGCTTCGCTTGGCGGATTAACTAATCGAATGATTGTTTACATTCGTTTGGCTCGCTGGTATCAACTATTCTGCGTATAATGAACGTTGGATACATTAATTACAGCTTTAGTGCCAGTTTTATGACTTTACCTTTATCGGCTCATGTGAGATTACGTGTTCAACCTTATTACTTTGCTTTTTCTCTTATTGATGACTCAATTCCACTTCATTATCGCCTTTAGCTAAAAGCTATAAAAACTACAATGTTTCTCGTTGGTTAATTATACAAGATAGCCGTGTGTTGACAGAAGCGAAGCGAATCAGAGATTAACCTGTGCTACAAACTGCCTTTTATTGTACATAAAACATGCGGCTTGAATTTATCGGCTGATAACTATAAGCACACCGATATCAATGGATATTTGGTACAGTTACAAAGCAGTTTTACTGTGCTAGATAAGTGAGTTGTTTTTTGCTCGCGCCACGGTCATGAACATCCCAGTTATGGAAACTGGTATGAGGAAATATCTCGGAGCTCACGTCTCAGAGTGCGAGCTACTTGCATGTATATAATCCGCTAGCAGAGAAATTGGGACGACCGTTCTCTAATTTGCGGGCACCACTGGCTAAAGCGCGAATCTAGGGAAGGGAAGGTAATAAATTAGCGGTCGCACGATCGAAAGCTGTGCTTGCGCACAAATCAATCGCCACGTCAAAACAATGGCGGCTGCGGGGGCGATCGTGCTTCGTACCTGCGAGTTCAGCTCAAGACCAACTTATTTATACACTCCCTGGATAAGGAAGCACTTTTTGAGGAGATTGCTTGTATTATAGCTAATAGTTAAATGTGGGAAGCGCCTCTTCCTAAACGATATCTGCAGCTATAGTTTGTTTTTTGAAGTGATAGAACACCTACATATACACTCGTACGATGCTATATTAAATCATCACACAATTTTAGACAGTTTTACATCCGAAGGACAGATATGTTTTTTATATAATTCTGCCTGACACATACGATACAATTTAAAATTTGGATGAAGCTGGTTGTGTTTTTTTATAAAATGGTTTCTATTTTCGTTAGTTTCCTTGGCCTTCAATTTCTCAAAATACAAAACTCGAGCACTTATAGTAACTAACATCTTCAACAATACCTTGCCTGAACCTGTTCTTCAAGCACTCGGAAAAAATATGAATGAATGTAAGTTTTTGTGCACTTGTCACAACGTTTCCGGCAAACCGGTGGCGGCGGCGCGCGTGGAGAATCGCCGTACGCGGTGGACCGTCCGCGGCGGCAGTACCAGCGAAGTACTATTATTTATTCTGCGGTATCGGTGGTTTTGCTGAGTCAGGGTCCCAAGGGACCTTAGCTGCACGAGCACTTCCTGAACAGCTCCAGTATAATATAATTGATCTATTCGGTTCAACAATAAACGAATATGAGCCCTATTAGGTATTATCAAAATTAGGACTTGGGTAACCCTAGCTAGCAAGTATTTCGCTGATTTTAGTATTGCATGTCCCAATGTGTAAACTAAGCTTGAGTAAGAGCCAAGTTCCAAGCAAACACTTAATTTATATTTTAAACTCGAGCGAATATTTCAGGCAGCATTAATGGCTTTGATACTATTAGGACACGCCTCACTGGTTATTGTGGATTGAAGAACTAAAATGAATAACTGATCCATCACAAAACTGTACTATGTGCAACGCCATAGCGCTGTGCTGTAAGGATACTGTTTTTCAATTAAAAAAAAAACACGCAAAAATACAATGTGCCGTTTCCATTAGGTCTTGTTGTCATTGGGTATATTGGTAATAGGTTTTTGGATACTACTGAATTATTTCATCAAGTGGCTTATCCAAATAATGCAACATCATAACCATAATGGAAGGGAGAAGTTTGTTTTAGCATTTCTTACAGGAATCGAACATTTCTGTATAGGCTTTTCTTATAAATAAATTTATCCAATTTGAAGACAATTAGATGCAATTCAATTCATTCAATCTTGAGTTAAAATTAGTTATAGTAACCGGCATTCTGGTCACATGTCACTTCCACTAAACGTTTTGCCAAGTCCCTGTAAAATTAGTATTGCAATACAGCGTGGCAATGCAGCCAGCATTCTGGGCACTTTCCCTTCCTCCGAAGGACTTTTAGATTTGTGTTTTGTGTAAATAGTTAAGTTTTTAAAAAAACAGTGTCTACTTTTTGTATGGATTTCTGTAATACTTATCACATTACATTAAATCACAATTTTCAAATAATAAAATAATAATAATAATGAAAACGTTATAGTAACCTACTAGTTTAAATTTAATTATTTGATTTTAACTGTTATTTTCTGAAACGCAAATTATATTAATTTCTTTTAATTAAAGTAATAAATAAAAATTAAAAAAAACCCAAACATGTTATTACATTATAAAAATTATTAAATTAACATTACTAGAACGTTATTAAATTAGATTTAATTGCAAGTTTATAAATAATCCATTAATCTCAGTGCAATCCGTTTACAATCATTAACTTAACTTTGTTTTAACTTGTTATCGTTGGTTTTATGACAATAGAGTCGAAAATATTTGATCGTGATCTCTGACACAGGTATTCGTTTAGCAACGAAGATGAAAAGAGGGAATGACAAGATTACCTAGTTGGGGTATTACGAAGCTGTTCACGTAGTGTTCGTCGGAGAAGCGAATACTCTCCGGGGCTGAAAAAATAAAAAAACAGTTAAGTCGGAGCAACAGGTAGACGTTCCAATTAGAGGCAGGCGCTCTTGAGTGGCCGACGCGCCGCGGCGCGCGTCACCGAGCTTTGACGACTGTACACAAAAACGCGGGCCCGTTTCGCTTGCCGCCACTACAGAAGCACTTTTTGCACCCGCAAACTTGTCGCGCAACACTTTGACTTTCACGACCTCCTCGTTGCGTGTGTGTCGGCTTTTTTCGCCGTCAAAATCGTGATTTTCCGCGCTTTGATGTTTGTTTTGGTTCCGAAAGAGAGCGCAAGTATTGCTTGCGTTGCAAGTGCACTGTACTGTATTCTCAACTGGACATAATTTTCACAAGAGTAGTGACAAATATTCAAACAGATTTTTATCTTTCGACTTTTTGCCTCGGAGCGGAAATGCATCGAATGTGTAACTTTTACTGATACCGATTTGACAGTGAAATGCATCGCAATAATAATTTATTGCGAAGTCTCCTGCGCCGTTTATCGATTAATCTGCGGCGGTATTTACTAACATTTTCAATTTAACTGGAAATATTATTCGGCAGCTATAAATCAGGGCTGTGTCGGGCTTCTCGCGACAATTTCGGTAAGAGCTTTAATTCTTAATTATAGCCCTGGTCGCCTCTGTCGTATTTATTTTACTTTGTGCAGTTATCTCTCGGCCAGGACGGCAATAAATTTGCTCACGCGATCAATAATTGCGATGTTAATGTGTATGACAGAAGACATTCAAAATCCTTTCCGTGTTTTTAATTGTAAGCCGCTAAACCCATTAATATAAATCTTACTTATTATTATTACGACTACAACTTGATTCGATTTAATTAATAATAAACCATGTCGGCACAATAATCGAAACAATACCCATTTAATTCGACTTCAAAATAGAGGAGCTTTCAAACTCAGTACTGTACCTTTTCGTTCGTGATTTAGAATTTTTTCTCGGGCTGTGTTTAAATATATTTTTTTTTGTTTTTTTTTATTTTTATTTTGCTTGCTTGTTGTATGAGGTAGTGCTAGCCTCTTGTGTCAGAATTTGTCAGGCCACCCAGGGGCTTCTGATATGGCTTAAATGACTGCTATTAATCAGTAACAGCCGGGACCGACCGCTTAACGTGTCCTCCGAAGCACGGAGCGATGGAAAACTGCACATAGCTTAGAAAAGTAATTGCTGCGGAGCCAAGGACCGTACCCGGTACCTATCGTTGGATACTAGCTCGCACTAGTATCAATTGTCACGTAACGCATAAAGACTAAGGGATTGGGAGAGATGGATCTCTCTTAAATGGGAGTAAGAGGAGGTATCTACGTGTTACGCCGTTGTGTGACGTAACGATTAGGTAGATAGGAGGTTTTACCTCTGCGTTATATTATGACGTAACGCTTGGAGGTAAAATCAAAGATTATATAGAGTGAGATAGGAGGTCTCACCTCTTTGCTCTACGCTGTGACGTAATTCCCAGAGGAAAGATCTGTAGCCATAGAAGAACGTTATGACATAACCCTCAAGGAAGGACTGGATGGTAGTGGTAAGGTAAGATTATGAATTACCTTACTTCCAGTTAGAAACCTTTAGTCTATGACTAATGGACCGTAGAGGTAAGGCGTTATCTTACAGTTTGCAAGATTATGAATTAAGCTTACCTCCACATTGAGGCCACTAGTAGAGGGTATGAAGTCTTATCGTTCTACGACAATGGCTTGCCACTTGCCAATGGCTAGAAGAATAACCGTAAAATTATGGATGGGGATTTATGCTTTTTAGATATAAATCCTCATGAGCATGAGACTTTAACCTGGCTATAGTATGCGTTACGAGAAACAAAAATTAAAATTAAAGAAAAGATATTATGTATATCAATACTCTTTGATTTTAAATATAATGACAAGACACGAGGGTCTTTAAGATATGTTGAAGATCTGTTTATGGTATTGGAGTGACAGAATTACTCCAAGATATCTTTATAGAATAAACTAGAGGGAAATTCGGAGGTTTACCTCTAGGTACTCTATTAATCAGAGACTATCTTGAATAATCTATAGATAATTGAGGCAATCTATAGAATTACTCAAATCAGTCAAAGAAAATAAATTTTAAGACCAGACTCCTAAAGGTTAAATAATTTTGGACTCCAAAGTTTCCCTATCAGATTTCCCTAAATTTATTAAATTGAAGGCCTACCATTTCCTATAAGGGGAGGCTTCCTATATTTAATTATGTCTAAAAGGCAAATATTAATAGGTACGTAAGGTTAGTGGGGTAAATTATTCTTCGTCTGGAACAATGTAGAAGTATACCACTAGGCTGCCATCGCTCTACCAGCCAAACATGTTAGTGACCAAAGTATCAGTTGTTAACTAATAATAAAAATCCGAGATACTAATCGTTTAAATTTTCACAGCCGTCAAATCCATCTGACGTTCACGTAGAAATCGACCAACATTCAGCTGGTAACAGTTGTTTACATAGTTCAGTGATCACCGAGTTACGGTCCTCGGTTGGAATTTTAATTCACAATTTGTCTCCCAATTTTTGGGGTTTGCTCGGAACGCTGGAGTTAATGGGAAGGCATGCCGCGCGGCAGTCGCACGCTGTCTCTGTACACTACCATAAAAATTATCTGGATTAAATGCAGAGAGCTACTTTGCGCGAATATGTAATTACGCTCTGTATTTACTCAAGGCTGGTCGATTTGTAGGCAGAGCAACAGTGCTTTTAAAATAATTAGCCCATCGCGAGTTCTGTTTGCGTAGACATTGGATAAAACAAAAGTTAAACACAAAGCCTGTATATATGCTTCCTGTAAGTACCTACTAAGTTGTAAATAATTCTTCCTCTCGTTTGGAATTTGTTTATTTATAAACATGTAATTTAATTTTGCAGTCTTTTATAAATAACAGCAGCTGTGCCAGCGTAGTCATGTCATTTAAAAGTAGCTCATACGTGTTATTCCAGGACCAAAAGTAACTATAAAGTACAAGTACTACATTTTCTCAAAATCCATTTAGCCGTCAAATAGTTTTTTATTGATTGCCTGGCATCTAATCATCGGATTATGATACAAAAAGTCAAACCCTAAGCTATCCAACAGTAAAAACCGCATCGCAATCGTTCCAGTAGTTTTTACGTGATGCGTGAACAAACATACAGACAAACAAACTAGCGAACAGACAGACGCGATTTTTAACAATGTTATATTCTTGTTCAGTAGCTTATTTTAAGTACCCTAGAGCATTTTTTTATTATCTTAATGCTTTATAATAAGTATAGATATTAAATTTTCAAGGGCCGGTTTGTCTTATGATCCACATCTCTCAATCTGTCTTGGTCAGGGACCATGGGAGTCCTACATTTAAATAGGTATTTAGACGCTCGGCTGATCTATACTCGATTTTGACGATCATCATTAATCGGGCTGTAGTGTAGCAATGAAAGTTGTGTACAGGTGCACTCGAATCCAGAGAAACTAGGCTAACTAGGAGTTTGCAACTGGGTTACGGTAATGGACTTTGAATCTAACTAGTTAGACGTACGACTAGGCTGAACCCAGCAGCATTCAGTGAATACTCATCGGAGTGAGCAGTGTGCGCCTGCACTCCGTGCCACTTCAGTGTCATCTCTGTGCTTATTTATTACCCTGCGCTTGTATATAGCATGCGTCGACTTTAAGTCCAGTCCAGTTAGCAAGCGGACGAGCGTGCGATGCAGTTTTAATGACATAATTCAGATACCGCTGATTCGATTAACCCAAGCTACTGCCTTCGTTAAACACCTATCTTCACGTGCAGCCATTCAGTTACCGGCCACCATCCATTGCCGTATTACCTCGAAATAAAAACAGTAGAGTAACTTACACACGAAAAACAAGATGAGCACTTTACCTACAGAGATGCTCGCGTACAGGCATGAGTGATCGATTCGCGCATGTATGTGTATGGACATGGACTCATGTAGTTCACGTCTGTGCTCCTTGAATGATTTGAGTTACTGGTAACTTAAATATTGTATTAGCTATTATCCGTTCGATCACAAGGAACGGGAGCTTTGACGTTTCATCGATTTACCGAGACCTTGTTATTGATCATTTAGTCTGATTACGAGTACTCCACTTTGTATATGTAACACCGGACGCCATTTATGAAATATTGCGTAATTGCTGCAATTATTATTTGTAAGCCGTTGGCTAAATCGATATTTTACTTTTAATTAACAAGCAGGTAGGAGGAGATAATCAAATTTGCTACTGGTACTGTTAGGGTTTCGTAGTCGTATGATAATATACCTACACAAGCATAAATTAAAAATATGTATGAGCCCCGAATCCCCCTCCCCCCTCCCCTCCCCTCCTTCTCTACAATGGTGAGTCCATTGTAGCTAAGAAGCATCTCGATCATATCAGCTTTCAAACATCAAAAACCGCGTCAAAATCGGTCCATTCGTTTGGGAGCTACAATCCCGTTTCTTAAAAATACACTGAACTAGCGTTGTGGATTGTGACCTAACTATTTCTTCCCCGAACGAATTCATCAACCTGTGATAGATCACTGTTGGATATCGACCTTGAGCCTTGAACACTACATTCTAGCCCTACTAGTTCCAAATAGTATTATCTACCTTTAAATCCATAATGTGCTCTCATTTTGCCGCTGTATGGTTGAACCATTTGAAATAAACCGCAAGTACAAATGCGGTTCGCTTGAAGTAGAAGTCCATCAGATAAGCGCGCGTGACTTCACACGACGGCGTTGTCGCTCACTTTTATTGCGTTCACAATTACCTATACATGTTACCTTCTACACCCGTATGAGGAATGTTACTCATTACCATTACGTTACAAATAAATTACAACACACTAATCAGGCTTAACAAAGTGACAATTGCTTGCTTGCTTTTCGTATGAGGTAGTGCTGGCCTGTGTCATTTTGTGAGGCCGCCTGAGAGCCTCTGGCATGGCCGCCGGGACTGACGTGTCTATTACGGAGCTATTGAAAACCGGACATAACTTAGAAAAATAATTGGTGCGAATCCTGGGACCGAACCGGCTATTATTGGATTCTAACTCGCACTAGTATACCGCTAGGCTACTACCGCTTTCTCTGTGATACTCGTAAATAGAAAGCATGAGAAGTTAAGTTGCTAATGTAAAAAACGAATTTAGTATGAAGCAGAAAGTTTGAGTAGATTTGGACATAACCGAAAGGAAATTTGGTGATTAGCAATTTTGTATGTTTATGGGAAAGATTACTTTGGTGTCTATTTTCGAGATAATGTAAACACCTAATGAATTTTCAGTATTGGAAACAGTGCTATTACGTCCACCCACACCCACCGAAAAACTTTTTACCCGACCGAGCGGGAGGAATTGTGTTTATCAGCCTATGTATGTAGGTCTGTTCCTTTTGGCACTTTAAAGGCCAAACGCGTGGACCGATTTAGATGATTCATACGTCAATCGATTTGTCTTAATCTTGCGAGTGCTACTAAAGACATGACAGTAATCAAAATTCAATATGGCGACAACCAAACTCCACATAGAGACAAAGAAAAAAAAATAAAAATGACTATGAACTATGTTAACCAGTTGCTTGCCACGCGCGCACGCGCATGTATGAATCATGTATGTATTAGATATTGCGCCACCCTATGATCATGTACTTAAGTGGGGTATCATTGAATAGGTATTTGAAAATCATCTTTAGGTTTCTCTTATCATTTTTCATTTCGAATTACCATTTAGGATTTATAACGATTTAATGTTGGTTAGCAACCATTCTCAGTCGGGGTTTTTCTATGTGCGTAACTTTTCGTGTTCAGTGTTGCTATTTATTGAAATAACATTTACTCCAAAACACGATACGACATACACATTTTGTTTATTCGCTGTCATAAAACACACAATCCACATTTGAGTTAGATATTCTCCTACGCGCTCTATTTTACAACCATTCCTATTAAATTAAAAATATCTCTGTATAAACCGAGGAATTTTACACGTGGGTCGTCTTATATGCCACTTGATGTTAAACGTCATTAAAATTAGTACCGTTTCCTCCTTCAGTAGCCGAATAAAGAAATAGGGGATATTAAAAATGTAAGACACATTTTATACCTATAATAATTCAAGATTTTTATAGTTGCTAGATTTACTGTCTGACTCGGCTAATTTATACGGGTTTTTTATTTTATATACAGATTTGCATATTATACCAACCATAAACGAGTAGAGAATCTTTTGTTAATTAAATGGCGGTAATAACTTGACTGATGTTGGTATTGTTTTGACGGTGGTGACAACACTGATAAAACGGTGTTATTTTATAGTCGACAGTGACTCATTTGACACATGCCATATGTGTAACAGTGGATAGTAAATATTCCCAATAACTGTTATAATTTAGAACGCTATATTTACCGCACTTTTAATCGGTAACTCGCTAAACGTCCGTTTTAAAGTTCACGGTGAATGGGCGCACCGAAATTCGCGCTTAGCGTTTTATAATTATGTTTATTACTCACGACGGTTGGTGATTACCATCGACATTTCGATATACTTCGTACATAGCAAGTTGCATCGGTACGAGCGTGTTAACGAGGCAGAAATAAGCCGAGGGCACATGACCCCGGGATCAGACGCGTGCCTCGCGCGACTGACTGACAAAATTGTAGGCGACAAATGCTATCTAGGGCGGCTTTGTTCCGCCCACCGACCCGTACACCCGGGCAGTTACAACTTTACACTACTTTGAGAAAACAATGCTTCACAATGTTTTTTATTTTTGGGATCCTGAACAGTAATGAGTTGTGCTGACGTGAATTACTCTCCACGCAAATCTAAGTAGGGTAAATACTGCGGTGTTAATGGTTCACGGATTTCACGGCACGAATGCATTACTATACCTGTTGCTTTACTTTTAACACTGCTATACCACCGTAATTGCTCGTTTGAACGAATCGTTTATCGTATTAGGAGATTGAAATTGTTTCGAGCTGGAATTTATCGCATGCTAATTTGAGCTTTTGTTACATAAAAAGTTCAATGTACGATTCATGAAATAAAACCAGTTTCATTCATTCCTACATTATCTAGTTAAACTTGAATTAATGCCGAATAATGATTCGGTCATTCGTTTTATGACCTGCTTGTAATATCCAGCTGTGGTTACATTTTGATCACTAATTAACCTCTGATTACTTTAAATTGCCTACAAGTTATCAATATTATCGATGATAAACATTAAGTTATTTAAAATTTATTGAAATTGCTCACGATTATTGGGCTTGTTAACCGACCGTGGTCGATAACTCAGATCAGTATTTTCACTTTCACGTGGACAGAGAGACAAATGTGAAGAATTTCTTTTCATTAAGTGAACATTAAAAATATATGTTGGTGGTGCGTTGGTCTGTGCGCCTGCGCCTGTGAGGCGAGGCGATGAAACCGAACTCGGCGTACAATAAATCAACGCGGTAAGACTGTATTTCTTTCGTAATCAGCTCATATCGGTTCTCGCGGTTGTGGCCGCCTAATTATTGTCGACTTTTACGATCTACCTAACGAGTTTTCACTTGGAGCCAATCACGATTTTACGGCGCACGTATATTTTGAGTCGTTTTAATTATTATTAAAATACGGCCCTGCCTCAGACATCTGCAAAAGACATAAAATTACGAATTGGGACTCATCTTCTATGTTTGTTCTCACATCGGTTGACTTTTAATACCATATTACTAGTGGCTCTGTGAGCTGTAGACCTCGCGCGTACAACCTTTATGCAAACAATCTATCGGTGCATAGTAGCGTCATCAAGTTACCTTAATGTAAAACTAAAATTAATAACCAAGGTGCTCCATCAATCCCTACCTAGTGGGCAAAAGGCTGATTTCACTGGTAGAAACCTAAAAGTGAGAAATTTACTACATTTTGAGGAGCTATTCTGCTCATCACGCCGAAGATCCTCATCAGATCTTCACCAAAGTTTTATGGACCCATTTTACAAATAAAAAATAACCATCGAAATCGGATCTAATAAGGCGGAGATATGCAGTAGCCCCCTTTATGGGGGAAGGGGGTACTTCCCCCAAAAAGGGGGCCTATCAAAAATTCCCGACGACTAAAAAATTCTAAAAATTAGTTTAACCTGAATACCAAGTTTAGTCTAGATCGGTTGAGAAATGCGACCTGTAGAGGAGAACAGAGATCCGGACTGACATCCGGAAGGACATACGAAAGCATTTATGCCCAAGCTGAAACGGAGACGCTTCGCTCGCGCTTCGCGTTCGTCGGTCAACTACAGAATCTCGAGCAGGCGTCCGCTTATTACAGTGTCAGGCCTAAGAGGATTGAAAAGGGTTTTACACATTTGTATGAAACTTTTTTGTTAATATACACAGAAACATGAATTATCTTCTAACAAACCTTACAATATTGTATGTCATCAAGTTTAAAAAAAAACACACATGGTGGCAAAATCTGTATTCAAAGTTTTGGTGGTAAATAGTAAGTCAATTAGTCCACATATCTCCAAAGTTACAGATTAAAAATATATATATAATATATAGACTTTCCATTGCAAACAAAGAAAAAGTACTCTAAGCGTTTTTCAATATCTTATTGTTAAAGGGGTGAAAAAAGACAGTCGAATATTTTGCAGCCAACAACCGTACCTCGAAATCAATTTAGGTTTAAGACGTCAAAAAAGCAATTATTACCTCTCCGTTAAAATCTAAGAATAAAGTTTCAAAACTTTTCAAAAAACAATGGGTTTGTTATTGCACGAGGTTTAAAAAAACATTGAAATTTGAATGTTTATTTATACATCAGTGCCATAAAATAAAACATTGAGCGGAGCATTGAACCCGGTATCGTTGGATTCTAAGTTGCACCTATCAAATAACATGTTGAACCAACAAAGTTGCCTTCTCTCATAAAGTTTCCAAGTTTGTAAAAAGTAACTAACCGAAGGAACATAAATTGATTACTAAGTCTTGCTAACAGAATTTCTCATTAGTTTAATAATTAATTTATGCGTTACATATTGAAATTAGTTACTTACATATTAATTTACGAATTAGAACACTGACATAAAACTACTACTGTGTTCAAATAGGTCTAATTAAATATGGAAAACAGGATCGCGTTGAAAACGTTTAATTTACATAAAATAAACTTAACCTGGATAAAAAATCATCATGTGTTTACAATCTGGTCTACCTTTTGGTTATTTATGATCATATCAAAGAAGAATGTGGGTTACCCTTGTTCCATGTCGGCGACTGTATGTTTAGGAATTCGACTCTCTTATCTGAGATATTAACATATTGATTATGCTTTCCGTATTGATGTGCGACAGACGGCCCTGCCTCTCTCGTGTTCCGTTCCGTACCGTCAACTAGTTTGTCTCGAATAGTGCTGAACCCACAAAAAAAGAAGAAAAAAAAGAAAATCACTTTATTTTAAAAAATATCTTTTGTAAACTACCCGGATCGACTTAACAAAACTCTTTCTTATCTTATGTTGTATATTTTGTATTGGTATTACATTTTTAATTTCAAAAGCGATATTGTTTTAATTCAATTTTATTATTATTGTAATCGTTTTATTGTTTGTTTACAAAAGAACATTTTTATCAGACCCTAGGTACCACATAAGACCAGAGTTCTTATCAAGACGAACCAAATAAGCGCAAATTCGTAGGGGTTCCGTCATTTGATCATCTAATTCGGTTCAGAAATCCCAAAAATATGAGAGAATATAAACACCAGACCAAATCGATTCACTTATAAAAAAACTAAACCATTTTTGATGACACTGATTAAAAGAATTCAAAGAAAGTTTGTCTACCCTTTTAAATCAAACAAAAATCATTTCGGTTCAGAAACTCTGCATCCATAACCTCCTAAAAATTACTGAACCAATTTTGATAAAAAATGGGTCATATACTCTTTCAAACAAAAATGGACCAGAAGTTTTAGAGATATGAGGCAACAGACATACAAAATTAAATAAATAAACAGACGTCTTGAGAAGCTCCTCATTTTAGAAGTCGATTAAAAATAAGTTACAACACCATAAATACACATTTACAATGACTCGTATCCATTCGAGCACATCCTCCTGTATAAGGCGACTCGCTCGATTCCATGTCTTTATTATAAACTAGCTGTACCCTCGGCTACGCACGCGTGGCCATTTTTCTAGGTTAAAATTACTATATAGGTACGCTTCCAAGACCTAAATCTATACTTATAATAAAACTGTAACGGGTCCAATTCTGTACATTGAAGATATTTAGAAATTTTTTTTTGGACCTTACTCTAGGTTTGCTACTGAAGCTTAAACTGTATTTTTTTTTTCATTTTTGTCTGTCTGTCTGTCTGTATCTTGGCTAGGCATTACACCAAAACTACTGAATGAATTTAAATGAAACTTGGTATGATTTGAGTTCATACTACGAGGTAGGACATAGGATACTTTTCATCCCGAAAAATTAAACGGGAACTGTAGGATAGGGCTTAAAAAGTTATTTTAAAAAACACTTACCATTCTGAAACTATTGAACGGATTTTGATGCACAGTCATAGTTTGGGATGGCCGCCTTTCATTTTAAAAGATTGTCGTATGGCGATAGCTAAACCGCTTCTGCACTTATATAATCTCTGTCTTATATCTGCAGAGTATCCGGATAGATGGAAGGTAACTAGGGTAGTACCAGTGCCTAAGGGGAGATCGCGTACAAAGGTAGATAGTATAGACCTATTGCAGTACTTTTTTTTTTTTAGTTCATACTTTGAGGTAGGACACATAGGATACTTACCATCCCGAAAAATTAATGGGTTCCTGCAGGATAGGCGTTGAAAGTTATTTAAAAGAACACGTATCATGCTGAAACTACGACGGATTTTGTTGAAACTTGGCTCAGTCATAGTTTATATAATGGGTAAAAATTGATACTTTTATCCCAAAAATAAAGTGTTCCTTCTGGTTAATGTCCAAAATTCTGTAAATTGAAGGTATTATGTTTTTTTTTTGGAGGCCATTCTATATTCAATACTAAAGCTAACACTGTATTTTTTAATTTTTGACTATCTGTCTGTCTGTCCGTCTGTCTGTCTGTACCTTGGCAGCGCACCTCGCCAAAAATACTTAATGAATTAAAATGAAATTTGGTATGATTTGAGTTCACACTTCGAGGTAAGACATTGGATACTTTTCATCCCGAAAAAATTAAGTGTTCCTGCAGGATAGGGGTGGAAAATTATTTAAAAGAACACTTAGAACGCTGAAACTATTGGACGGATGTTGATGCAACTTGGCACAGGCATAGTTTATAAGATAGATGAAAATTATGGACACTTTCGATCCCAAAAAATTAAAGGGTTCCCGCAGGATAGGCGTTGAAAGTTATTTAAAAGAACACGTATCGTGCTGAAACTACTGGATGGATTTTGTTGCAACTTGGCACAGTCATAGTTTATATAATGGGTAAAAATTGAGAATAATTTTATCCCGAAAAAATAAAGAGTTTCTGCGGGATAATGTCCCAAATTCTGTAAATTGAAGATATTGCGTAATTTTTTTTGGAGGCCTTTCTGTGTTCTTTACTAAAGCCAAAAAGGTATTTTTGAATTTTTTGTGTGTCTGTGTCCGTCTGTCTGTCTGTACCTTGGCAGCGCATCACACCAAAAATACTCACTGAATTCAAATGAAATTTGGTATGATATACTTCAAGGTAGGACATTGGATTCTTTTCATCCCGAAAAATTAAAGAGTTCCTTCAGGATAGGAGAGGAAAATTATTTAAAAGAACACGTAGCACCCTGAATCTATTGTACGGATGTTGATGCAACTTGGCACAGACATAGTTTGAAAGATGGTGCAAATTATGGATACTTTTAGTCTCGACAAAATAAAGGGTTCTTGCGGGACATGGGTCCAAATTCTGTACATTAAAGTTTCGTTTTTTTTTTCGGAGTTTACTCAATATTCGAAGCCTAACTGTATGTTTTTTCATTTCTGTCTGTATCTTGGCCGCGCATCACGCCGCTGGAACTACTGGACGTATTCAAATGAAACTTGGCATGATTTGAGTTTATACTACGAGGTAGGACATAGGATACTTTACATCCCGAAAAATTAATGGGTTCTCGTAGGATAGGGGTTGAAAAATATTAATTAAAAGAACACGTATCACGCTGAAACTAATGGACGGGTTTTGATGCAACTTGGCACCGTCTTAAGTTATATGATGGGTTAAAATTGAGTTTACGTTTCGTCCGGAAAAATGAAAGGGTTCCTGCAGGATAGGGGTGGAAAATTATTTAAAAGAACACATAGCATGCTGAAACTATTGGACGGATGTTGATTCAACTTGGCACACACATAGTTTATAAGATGGGTAAAAATTATGGTTACTTATTCAAAAAAAATTAAAGATTCCGGGATATGGGTTCAAATTCTGTACATTAAAGAAAGGGTTTTTTTTTTGATAATGAAACCTAAACTGTATGTTTTTCATTTTTGTCTGTATGTCTGTCTGTCTGTATCGTGGACGCACATCACGCCACTGGAACTACTGAATGAATTAAAAATAAACTTGGTATGATTTGAGTTCATACTACGAGGTAGGACATAGGATACTTTACATCCCGAAAAAATTATGGGTTCTCGCAGGATAGGGTTTGAAACTTATTTTAAAGAACACGTATCCCGCTAAAACAACTAGACGGATATTTTGATGAAAAATTGAAACAGTCATATATCTATACTTATAATAAGGCAATAGGTACGAAAAAGGCTGTAAAGAGAAGATAAATAAAAAAACTCTTTGGTGCTTAAAAAGGGTATTGAACAAGAATATATTATTTTATTAATCGTGTCGCTCTGTGTGTTTGTCTGTATGTTTGTTTGTTCACGCATCACGTAAAAACTATTGGACCGATTGCAATGCGGTTTTCATTGTTATACAGCTTAGGGTTTGATTTAAAAACTGGTGTAATTGGTATCTCAATCTGGTGAGTTAGAAGCCGAGCAATTGATGAAAATATTTTTGACGGCTAAATAAATATTGATCAAATGTTGGTATATTGGTCCTGGAATAGCACATTATGGTACTTTGAACCTAAAGAAAAAACCACGCGTGTGAAGCCGCGGGTACAGCTAGTACCAATATACCAAGATTTGATCAAAATTCCTTCAGCCGTCAAAAAGATTTTATCGATAGCTTAGCTTGTACTCATCGGATTGAGATACCAAGTACCTACACCAGTTTTTCAGTCAAACCCTAAGCTATCCAACAGCGACCGCATCGCAATCGGTCCTGTAGATTTTAAGTGATGCGCGAACAAACATACAGACAAACAAACAGACATAATTTTAAACGAATTTTAAAAATTATATATTATTTTTCAGTGGCTAATTTTAAGTATCCTAGACCATTTATTAAATTATCTTATGTGTACAGACTTTTTCGTTCATATTGCTTTATTATATGAATATATTATTTGATAATGAAAGCCCAGTCGAGCGATATTCTGCTTTAACTCCTTGAAATTAATAAAGATTTCGGCCTAAGCTGGCTACTCATTGTTTACAGATATAAAGCAGTTTAGAAACCATAGTCGGGCAACACTAGTGGTGCAGTGAGCTCGCTCGCATCGAGTTGATCAAGTTATCTCGGAATCTAAACACAGAGTAGATGCTACAGCTGATAAAAGCCCCTATCGTCTCGAGACGAAGGTGTCTAAAATATTAGGAGCGTAAGCAATTTGTCCGGCTCGATGTTCGTTTTGTTAACGGTATTCAGAGTATATCATGGCGTAGTTAATACACTAATATCGGTAAAATGAGGATCGCCAGCGGCGTACTCGAACAATATTTAATCGTATAGCGACGATAATGATTGTCGAAGAATCTTCAAATAATGATTTGTATATCATTATGTTGTTTCAAAAACTATACGTGTTATCAATTATATGTCTTTTATGTCTTCATTTATTGCATATAAACAGACAGCGACCTAAACATCCGCAGTTTTATGTGTGAACACTCCAGCAATGTTTTTATCTGACTTTCTCATCTGTATTTCCCTAGTATTGGCTCTGGCTATTGTATTCGATGTTCTTTGTTTGTGTTCCACATTAGTTTTCCTTATTAGATTTTATACACGAGTGCTAGTTACATACAAATTGATTATGAATTGTAATTCTGTATCATTGCCTTGTTACATCGGAAGATTGGAATCATTCCGACAGTCCACTGCTCTTTATTTTATAATTTTCCGAATAAATAAAATTTCTTAGTGAACGAACTAAAACGAAATACTCGTAGCTCTACCTTTACCTTAAAAGTTTAGATTTATTGTGCTTCAGTTTCAAACCCGGTCGGGTCTCAATTCATAATCCTTAAGAGACCGTGCTCCCTTGCCCTGTCGCATTCATCTCAATTAGTTTCACAAAAGTAATAAATATCTGAGTGTATTAAAAACACACATACATATTTTTTATTTATTCGCCAATTTGCATCAAGTTATTCATTATTTTGTTCGAAACCGGCGGAACTCATTGGCAACCTTTTGACAATTTATGAAGCAATCAGTGTTTCTTTTCCAGTGTTTATTCGGAGGATATTATTTATTTTTTTATCTCGATGAAGTAGCTTGGAAATTGTATGTGGTGCTTAATATTCATTGATCGAGAGATGAGTCTCGATATTATGTTTACGTTGTATGTGGGCAGGCGCCAGACCTCTCAAGAGTGGTCAAGCTAATATCATAATCAGAATTCTCAATGGATTCCATTTCTAGTTTTATAACATTATTTCTAATCAGATCTACTTAATTTCTTTGTAATTCCATAATAACCTCCTCTTTTTTTTTGCAGGTATTCCACTGGTGACGTAAAAACAACTAACCCCATATCATAAAATGGGGTATCAGTAAGTGCTTAAATTAAAAAGTTGATAATTCTTAATTCGCTCGTGATCGTGACCGTCCGCCGTCCTAATCAAAATGGGTGTTTTGTCACAGAAACTAATAAAGGCAGTAAGTTAACCTGTAAACACTGTACCTTTAAGAATCCATCCTGATCTGTGTCGTCAATATCTCTATGTTCTCAGAAGCGCGTGGCTATAGAATGACCATTAGATAAACTTCACAACCTTATTCCATTAGTCTAGGTCTAGGAGAATTAGTTAGGTCCTCTGCAAAATCCTGTCACGTCATTCCTTTTCAGGGTCAGCCATTTGCGACGTCGGGAACCACAGGCAATTTCGCTCAGAGTATATTGAACTCAGTTATTTTTCGAAGTTGTTACACTGTATTTACACTGGTCGGCATCCGGCCGGTTCCACACTCCCCGGGGCTTCATGAGGTGTGAACACTCGAGCCGGTGCACTTGTAACCATTCATGCACTGTGACAGTTTCAATCGCCTATTGCGCTGTTGCTTTTGGTTGGGTGCGTGTCTTATGGCTCATTAAATATTTGAATCTGAATTGAAATGATCTTAAAGAGCTCATTCGATTGCGCAAGCTGGTTAGTCTTGGGGTTACTTAAGCTTTTGACCTTTAGTCATTTTACTAAGATACCTCTCCGATTCCACGAAATAATATTTACAACGTATTCGATGTATGTTGATAAACAGAAGTGTACGTATTTGAACTTCAGCTTTTCTTCCTGATAGTTGTGGTTAACTTATAGTTACTAGAAAAAGTTTTCTCACGCTGCGTTATATCTGAATGAATGCGTATTATGCATATCCAATAAGTAGTTGCCTGCACTTAATTCTGTGCTCTTATTTAGTTGTTTATCAATAATTTTGTATTTAGACATGCATGATCCCAAAGCCTCGTGTCGGGAGCCGTCAAATATTGTCATGCATCCGCACTCGGAGGCGGCTGCCGTGAAATTTGTAATTTCGAAACTTATCGCCTCTCATTCAATTTATAAACCGTACACACTGTGCGCGAGCAATTTGTATCAAAAACCATTTTAAACATGCTGTGAATAATACTTTGATCACACCTGTGCTCATATTTACCTGTCATTATCACCATTTTATTTCTTCTTCTTTCATCTCATCGATTGTAATGAAACTTCGGTATCTGAATCTCAAAAGAATAAAACAATGATATGGTATCTCAAAAAGAGAAATGTACAATGTTAATCGAATAATAAACTTGTGATTTTTATGTCGCAAGAAAGAATTCAAATTAATTTAAATTAATTCAGACAAATGCACAAAAGTATCGCTGGAAGAAGGCGAACTAATTAAAAGTTTGCTTCTGTACTAATAATTCGTTTGACTGTCAAAGTTTTACGTCGTTAATTTTAATTAAAGAAACGCGGGTGCCGAGTTTGCTACAATATTATAGCATTGAAATTGGTGATCCGCTAAACTTCGACACTCTGCTCGCAGATGACCGTCCCATTCGTTTTAATTAACCCTTCCGTGGGTCTCATCTGCGGTATTATAAACTTTCAAACATTTTTTGCCACAAAACTGCGGCAACCGTGCCATAAATCAATTATGACGCGGAGGCGCTCCGACTAACTGCGCCACTTGTTTGGAATGTAGGGCGCTGTTCTTAACTTCTCAGACTGCTGGCCGATATTTAGGATGCTTTTATACCGAAATTAATCGACGGATATTTTTCTGGCTCCATAATAGCGACGGCTAATTAACCCCGGCGCTTTGCGTTGCGGCTAGAATTGTAATGATTTCTTCTAAGTCACGGCCTTCATTTCGTGCGTTCGGGTTGGACGTATCCGATTCCTAATTCTGTGCGCTCCCTCTCCGTGTCCACGTATTAATCTGGGGCGGTTTCTTCGCGTCTTTGATTAAGGTTAGCTGTGATGTATTTCTTGCGCGCCAACCTAATGGAAAGGCATACATCAAGTGTCCACCGTATTGGCTAGCGGATTGGCTTAATGGTGTCAATGCCTGCGTCACTAAATTTCGTCACTCTTTTCCCTCGACATATTCTTCCCTATATTAGTCCGGTAGCTGATCCAATTACGATAAGCAATTTAAATCATTAAGCTTATTCGGTTGTGTTTGAAAATGTGAGAATGGAATTTTATGTCTCGGCTCCAATCCATATAATAAAACTCATTGTGTTTTTTATGTCCATAATAGACGACCATTTTATGCAAATAATATTATTACACAGTGGTTATCTCGTCTACTGCTCTCTGATTTAAAGTCAGGGTCAGTTTGTGCCCGTGAGGACAGTCTTTGGAATGGCGTCAGATTTTGATTTCACACAAGTTTTTTAAGTCATCGAGAGAAAAAAGACGTTTTACTAAACGTAATAGCTATCGTGGCGTGAGTAATAGTCTCAACTAGTTTTGTTAACTAGCTAACGGTCTAGAAGGTTTTTAGTCAATACATCAATAAGACGTCACTTTTTGTTCAGTCGGGCAGTCGGACGGCCGGAACGCCGCGCCGACGCGGTTTAGCATGTTGTACTTACCAAACGTGTCTACGTATGTCATAGTTCAGTATTTCTACAACAATTTATCATGTCTCGTCATCGTCAGATTTTTTGTACGTTACAAATGTAATGTACCCGTGTATGTGTGTGTGTGTGTGTGTGTGTGTGTGTGTGTGTGTGTGTGTGTGTGTGTGCGTGTGTGTGTGTGCCCGTTTTTAGAACTTATTTTTAGTGTGATGTAAATCTTTTCTTATCAATTTTAATTTACATGACATTTAATCTTGAATTATTTTCTTTAGTGTTGTCAGTAGGCGAACCATTCATTACTGAGCTTTAAAAAAGAGATTGCAATCAAGTATGCTTGTTTATTAGTATATTCGTAATTCCGCGTAAAATCTTATATATATTTCAGCTTGAGATTACATAGTAATGTTTAAATTACGTAAATTTTTACTCATTTGCTCCATATTACATCCACACTATGCTACTATAAAGTGACCATATAGAGTATCAATCGACCACAATCAACCTCATAAGAACGCTGCATCCTAAAATGTCACTTGACTCTGAAATATTTTCTCTGAGGCTCTGAACAACCTTTAAAAAAGTTGAATCAATATTTTCGTTGTCTTATTACACCTTCGTTAAAACCAATATGAGAGATTGCGTGCTTGAGTCGATTATAGCCATGTCGTAACTCTTATTTGCGCCGAGTTCTATCTGATTTAAAATTAGTATTCCATATTTTATGGCCTCGCTATCATCATCAACAACGCCACTTTTGAAGTGTTGAAAATTTAATGCAGAGACTTGAAAGTATTAAAGTCTTAACAAGTGTTTGTTATTGTCTTATTATTCTTTCCTCGTCTCGTTAAACTTTTCAAGCACAGTTTTGCGTATTAGCCTCCAGCTTAGAATTGTATTTCACTGTACAATAAATATAGATTGCTTATTGGAAATAACAGGATTTGTTTTCTCATGAATGTAAATAATATATAAAAAGTATGTAGGCAACTCATATATATTTATATTTCTTATTCCAGTTCAGTATAGATGACAAATACGCGTTTTCTTAATTTATTTAAGGTTATTTCAGTTTATGGAAGCGGTACTTTCACAAGGATAGGCTCGAAGAAAATGCCGATTATTAGCTTTAAGTTGCATAGATTAATATATTTCTATGTATAAATTTGACATTACATGTATATTACATATGTACTCGTACTTTCTTGTGCACTAAAGAAATTTCTATGTATTAATTTGACATTACATTCGACACTATTTACCTCGCCCTAAACAGCAATCATCATAAACCTCTTCAAACGCCGCTCTCAACAGTAGTTAGAAATAAATCACAAGTCATTCTATAAAGTTATCATCAAAAACGAAAAGACTGACATTTGCTGCAATTTTAGTTTGTTCTCGCACTAAAGTTTCTTGGACGAAGAATGGACGGTAGCGAGCTACGCACTCATTATATCGAATGAATCGCCGAAGAGCATAATAGGGGAGCGTGCAAGGCAAATTATATGCCAGCCGATGTCATTGTGATAAATAATTCACCGGATCGAGTCCACATCGACCGCGCAATGTGTGTGTGTGTGTGTGTGTGTGTGTGTGTGTGTGTGTGTGTGTGAGTACCTACTCTCGAGCGAGCTATACTTTTCCAAGAGCGAATCTGGCACTAGGTATATTTATTACATTAGGTTGCAACTAATTTAGCACTAACGACGTTGCGTCAGTTCGAAGCAATGTATGTATGCACTTTTTTTGGTTTTGTATAAGAAAGAGATTTCTAAGTGTAACCTACATACGTCCGCTGCCGGTCGCTTAATGAAAACACAAGTGTTAAAACTAAAAACAAAGAAATTCTCAGTACAAGTCAGCTGCAAAAGTCGCTGAACATATCCAAGTATTAATTGATTTTAGTGAAACTCTCAAGGGAAACCGTTAAAAATGCCGCAGAGCGTAGGCGGTCTTTTACAAAATCACGACCATGTTAATATTCATAACGCTTGCTGGTTATAAGCAAAAATATATTGCAAACTCAAACAACTTCCAAGAAACAATAAAACCTTTGCTTTTGTCTAGTTGAAGTTATAATAACACCGTGTTCTCGTGCCTTACTGTAAATGTGGAATAAATTGGTTAGATAACAGCCGTTGCTTTTGTAGAGGGATGTTATATTATAGCGAGCTATATCGCACACTCGCGTGAACTCTGTTAAAGATTATTGTATTCTTTACTTCCACTTAGCGATTGTTACCTTCACAAACGCGATGTGGGCTAGGAATAAATTTATTGTAGGAAATCATTTTATATGGGCCCTTTCATGGCCTTTGTTATGAGACATGATCTTTTGTCGCGTAGTTTCGTAATTCTTTCACACTTTTTGTTCTCGGCCACCCTCATTCCTAATGTAACATTTTCAACTTATGTATTTATAGCATGGATATTATTGTCTTATCTGTGGTCTTAGGCTTCGGTGCGTTCGTCTAACGCCTATACCGATGCGGTATCACAGAGCGTTCTGATCGTAAAAGTCATTTGAAAATTTATATTCATTACGGTTAGATAGCGCTCCACATTGTCCAACCTATTGTTAGCTCTGTGTACCTCCTGACTGATGATTAATATAGGGACTTTTATATAACTTTAACACATCGTGATGGACAGTAAGGAACATAGGAACATGTTACCAGCTAGCGCATGGGCACTTACAGAGTTTCCAGTAAATATATAATTCACCAACAGGTGCTGTTGACTCTACGTTTATGTGCTTGTGTTATTATAATTAGCTCAGTTCTGCGTAACATCCATACTTTTCTTTTGTTGTGAATAATACCTTTTTATAGATTTACGAGAAGGCAATTCCTAGAAAACACAGGACACAGTATTTCTCTACACATTAAACATATTATGGCAAGATAATTTATACGTTTAAAGCCGCCCACTAAGAGCTTCTATCTACCACACGTATAGCATTACATGCGCGTCAAATATAATATACACGATTTCATATTCATAATTCTGAATTTCCATTGTACTTACGACTTTATTTTAACATATTAAAGTTATATTCACCGTTTAAATAAGATACACTTTTATATTTCTTGGACGACATTTATTGTCCCTATTTTGGTATTAATTGTCTATATTAGTCGTTTCATATGATGTTGTAAAGTGACATCATATAAAGCGACTATTATAGAGTTTATTAAAGATTACTAACCAAGTATTTGTGCTTATTTGGTAGAATTTACTGTTTATCTATTTGAAAAAGATACTTACAATATTTCTTGTGAATGTAAAAATATTTCTATTAACTGTAGCGAGGATTAGCCTATGTTGAATGCACACTACATTGTGAATCACAACAATGATCATGAAACAAAATGCGCGGCCGCGTACGCGCAACAATTTGCGAGTTGGCTCAATATCGCCGATTTACGAGGATCCATTTCCAATTTTACGAGCTGACTGATGCGGCCAACTTTGCGAGAGCTCCCATTGTTCCAGCAACTCTATCGCCTCCCTATTGCACCGACGCGACCGTGGCAGGTCATGTTACAACGGCGGAACTCACTCCACACGTTTAGTTCTTCCTATTTGTTGCTACGGTACTACTAAACTCATCTGACGGTCTGTTAAATTTATATAACTACGAACGGAACCCTTAGCCCAAGGGCCCACCAACACATCTCGCGCACAGCTTCAGCTTTTAAATTAATTCCTGTATCCATTCTCGAAGCTATTACCGTAACTAGCAACAATTACGCCAAGAAAATTATACTTACAGCGGAATGGTATTTGCAACCGACTGTGTACCGCAACAAAATAAGTACATTCGTATACAATAGACTGGTATCTAGAGCTTTAGCGCGCACATGGCGATGGCGGTTCATTTCTGGGCGCACTCGGTCTAGCACACATGCAGTGCGCTTTCACGGAAAGCTAGCTGCGCCGCGGTTTCGCGATGAATAATCGCTTACAAAACCCGACTCACAATGGCCAATGCGAGTGTTTAAATGCCCTATTAAATCTTACGGCCTGCGTAGGTTTCTGTGGGATTCAATTACGCTTTGTGCGCGATGAAAGGCGCCGGAGCCGTACGTGTAAACCGAGCCACGGCCGCCGGGAACACATCCCGACACCTCTCACTCAATGAGCCCTGTCACAAAAGGTGCAAACGAAATAAGAACAAGGCACACAACACGTATCGCGCCGGAGCCCCCGGCAGATTGAATAAATGCTAAATTAAATGAGAGCAAATAAAACCGTCCATTAATGAGTAAAAGCGTCTCGGATAATTCGAGTGGCGTGACATTCCGGACAAAAGGTTAGTTCGGTCGCCACCTCCACTCGGGCCCGGGGTCGCTCGCCCGGCTCCCGTACAATAGCGGCGGCATTGATTTAGCATGGATTATTTGATTGTGTTACGAATGAGTTTGCTCTCGTGCGTGTTGTGACGCGCGCCGAACTTTGAACAAATACTTCGGCACTGACACAAACTTACCTCATCTAAGTGGATACTTACAAACACTATTCCAAATTGACGGCGTGTGATTTAGTGTCATAATAAACCAAATAAAGCACATAATCTTATCGCGTAATTACACACAAAGTGTACGATATAGGCGTATTAAAATTATCGGCACTAGCTCCTAGAGCGCTCATCGAACATAAACAGAACGTTTTCTATTCGGGAACCAATTATCATTTACATATCAGAGACGAAGCACCGACACTCTCAGCACGCTGCCGGGGTCAATATATTTACTTAACAGCCGACATAAATTGGACTCTCTCTCCTCTCGCTCTTCATCAATCGCTAGACTAATAAAGAGTTAACCGGATGAACGGTACAGCTCTCTATTAGCTGGACATGTGTTAGATTGGTGTATAGATACATACGTGGAGTGTATAAGTACCGAGACAAGACGGCTAACCAAATCGCTTTTGTTAAGATTTTATCTCACCGTTAAATACTTCTAACCATTATAGAATATCGGGCGTCTCGTTCGAACCTGGGGCAACCAATTATCATATGGTTGTTACCAATTGGGGGTTTGTCGTTTGGGAAGGTTAGGGCTTTGACAGGGATAAGAAACTTTGTGACGTTTTGTTGATGCGAATGAGAAACATTGATTCGTCACTTGTTCCCAGATTATTTCTACTCGTAGTTCATTCTTTCATCCAGTCTTTATGCTATTGTTTGCTACTGTAGGTTATGCACTTATGTGAACTATCGTCACATTACACATCATCACATAACGAAATGTCACATATCCACACCTGTATATTAAAGTGAAACGTTATCTGTTTGTTTGGGGAGCTTATATCGATATCGGCTAGACGACTTTGATGAAATTTGGAATGGACATAGCTTGTACCCTGAAATAAAATATAGGATCATTTTTATTCTGAAAAATGTTAATTTTCCACGGGAAATCTGGAAAATTACGATTACTCGCTGTAAGGAACGGTTGATATGGAAACGAAATAATAACGGGTCTGTCAAAAATTATCAAGAGCTTTGGTGCTATACTTTTGCATTGGTAGGTATTTTATATCCTAGATGAACACAGGTTGCTTTTTTCGCGATAAACTGTAGTCCGCGGGGACGAACTCGCGCGCGAAAGCTAGTGTTTTATGATATTCCATCTAAAAGGGGGTGATCGAGGTTAGCAAAGTTTGCACGCGGGCAAAGCTGCGGGGCACAGCTAGTTGTATCATATTTGTTTCAAATCTTGTGACAGAGTTCGCATCGCATGTGAGGTTATTCTCGATGGCAATACAACAATATGATAATGTTTGTTTGTCGTATGAGGTAGTGGCCCCTGGTGTCAGTTTGTCAGGCCGCCCGAGGGCCTCTGACATGGGATAACGACTGCTATTAATCAATAACAGCTGGGACCGACAGCTTAACATGCCCCCCGAAGCACGGAGCGATGGAAACCGCACATAATTTTGAAAAGTCATTGGTACGCAGCCTAGGATCGAACCCGGTGTCGTTGGATTCTAAATTGCACTATTAAACCGTTAGGCTACACCATAGCTCATTCGAATAGTTAAAACCTTCGATCCTTTAATCCTGATACTGCCTACCTACCTATGCCATGCTATGCTGTGGGACTTGAGGATCTCCACATCCAGCTTACAATACATTTACAGTAAAATAAAACCGTTGAACTCTAAAGTTTTTTAACTAAATTATTTTAATATCTTATTAAAATAATTTTTTAACTAAATTATTTTAATATCTTATTAAAATACTGTAGGTAGCCCCTATTATAATAAAAGTAATAATTGACGGTATAAAGTAATGCCTTGCCGGGTTTATATGCTTCATAACACTCCATTGAACACAATAATGATCTTATCTCTACAACGTGTTGCCGTGAATGTCTACAAGAAAATCAAGTATTTTTAACGTCTCGCATGCCATGCGATAGTGTAGGTACTTCATACATACGAAAATTTTAAAGCAATCACACTAATATTATAAATCAGAGAAGTGTAGCCACTTCGTAAACAGGCAAATCAGAGCTAAAAGTGAATACTCTCTCATCCAGCGGAAAACTTCCTAAACAGAACTCCATGCAGTATGGCTCAATTTTCAATTTCGAAAAAAACTTCTTATTTTACAATATGGGTATCAAATTGAAGGCCTTGATAAGCACATTCCAACAGTATATAATTTATTGGCAAAAGCTCTTTTTTGGCAGGGCAAGCGTGTTTTTTTAGCTTTTAAGCTAGTCATATCTATGCGTGTATGTTTGTTACTCCTTCACGCTCAAACGGCTAAAATTTGGTACCAGGATAGCTTATATCCTGGATTAACACATAGGCTACTTTTCATCATCATCATCCATCATCACGATCAGCGCGGATGAAACCGCGACGCGCATTTAGTACAAAAATAAATGAAGATTATTGTATTTTGTTCCACGTGCACGAAAATCAGTTAACGTTTCTAACAGTTTTCCTGTTGAAAGCTGTCTAAGTACTCAACAATTCACAAAGCGTTTAAACCTACAATTACTTCGTTATCTTCGAACAGTTCTCTACATCTATACGGTAAGAACAAATAGCCTCTTTGGCCGTAATAAATGCTCTGTAACATAATTGAAATAAGAATTTGATAATCAAATTAATCCAGTGCAGGCAACTTAATTAGCGTGGTCGGTCATAACAGCGTATAATTTGCGTCGTGATTGTTTCGCGTCCAATGAATACCATCTATGTTGCCAGGTAGACATCCCGGTATTCCTCGGAAATTAGTCATAATTTCTTTAAAATTAACAAGTTATTCGCATCGAAATATTATTATAGTTTGGAACTAGCAAATGAAAATGCCAATATTTGTATTGGCATTTTCATTTTCATACACGACTGCCCAAAAAAGGAGTGTAATGTTTTCAGAGTTCATGTATGTTTGTATGTATGTGAGTATGTTTGTTCCACCATAACTTTTAAATGCCTGACCAAATTTGGAGGTATCAATAGAATACTTATATCATCCCGAGTAACATTTTCTTCTTTTTTTTTTTTCGATCTTTACTGTATGGGTATCAAATTGAAGGCCTTGATGAGTACATTCTAACAATATGTAATTTCATCTTTTTTGGCCGAACATTTTATTTTAAAATATATTTTACAATATTTTGTTCAGTCTAAAAAACGTTTAACATTTTGTTATGGTTTTGTTCCTATTCAATACTTTAAGGATTTTTATAAAATATTATAACCAGAGCGATGGTGGCCTAACGGTTCTATAGTGCAATATGGAATCCAACGATACCGGGTTCAAAACCTAGGCACCAATGACTCTTCTGAGTTATGTGCGGTTTTCCATCGCTCCGTGCTTCGGAGGGCGCGTTAAGCTGTCGGTCTCGGCTGTTATTGATTAATAACAGTCGTTAAGCCATGTCAGAGGCCCTTTGGGTGGCCTGACAAACTCTGACATCAGAGGCCAGCACTACCTCATACGACAAACAAACAACCAAAATAACGAAGAAGCAATATACGTATACAATTTTTAATCTATACTTATAACCTATACCTATAATAAAGCAGTAAGTACCAAAAAACCTGTACAATAAAGATAATAAAAAAAGGGTACTTAAAATAGGCAACTGAACATGAATATAATATATTTAAAAATCGTGTCTGTCTGTTTATCTGTTTGTATGTTTGTTCGCGCATCACGTAAAAACTACTGGACTGATTGCGATGCGGTTTTCACTTTTAGATAGCTTTGGATTTGTCTTAAAAACTGGGGTGCTTGGTATATTCAATCTCTTTTTTATTTTTTATTACGGACTAGGCAATCGTTTGACCACGATCTCACCTGATGGAAAGCGATGATGTGGTCAAAGGTGTAGCACGCTTGCCTAGTAGATACCTATTCACTCTTGACTTGAACACACCGGGGAATCGGTGAGTAGATGGCCGAGCAATCGATAAATATGTTTAAAGAAATGTAGTATATTGTACTTTATAGGTACTTTTGGTCCTGGAATAACATGTGCCCACACATGTTATTCCACTTTTACATGAAATGACCACGCAGGCAAAGCCGCGGGCACAGCTAGTCAGTAATAATGTTACTCCCCTGAAATCACATGAAATTAAAAAATGTATCTATTTATCAAACATGGCAACACTAACGCCCGTTCCTGAGGTGACTCACAGCGGAATACATTAAAGTGAGCACGTGATATTGTTTGGTTTCGTAATGGCAGTACAAAATAACAGGTTGCGTCTCATAACGTTAACGAGAGAGATTAACCGCTCAGTATTTATAGTTTGGTAACATCGCTGGTTTCACTCCGAGCACAGCAACAAGGCAAGTAGGCAATTTGTTTTATAATGTTGCCTAAAATGTATGCGGAGAGCATCGGCGCGAGGAAAAGAAAATTAGCTTTAAAGAATGAGCCGTTTTAACATACTTGGTCTGTTTATTCTTTGTGGGTATGTTGGATCTGTCTATGTGATTCAGAATGGTTTCCACCCTGAGCTTGCTTGTTGTATGAGGTAGTGCTGGCCTCTGGTGTCAGAGTTTGTCTGGCCGCCCGATGTCCTCTGGCATGGCTGCGACTGCTATTAATCAATAACAGTCGAGACTGACAGTTTAAACGTACCTTCCGAAGTACGAAGCGATGAAGTTAGAAAAGCCACGTGCGTAGCCGAGGACCGAACCGTTGGATTCTGGTGCACCTAAGTATACCGCTCTAGTAGAATCGCTCTACGTCATTATTCTATTTGTGCCTATTTGACTTTGCCATTTTAGGGCCAAAAACGACGAAAGCATGCGAATGCCTGAAACTATAGTAAAGGGTTTGTGTGTTCCGAAAGTAAAAACTAAATTACGTTTTAATATATATATTTTTCGCCATATACATGAAATCTTAACCACGTTTAGTACTACGAGTAAATATATTATCTACTGCTCCTAAGACAAGAACACACTTGAGACGGCAACGCGTTGAACTCTTTTGTAGGTATAGGAAGCGCGGGCGGGCAGCGGCGACGCGAGCTGGCTCCGTCCCGCCTATAATGATGTTCCAGTTCAAACATTAGAATCTGTTAGGGTATTACAGGCTCTAGGATATTAAAATGAGACGAATTTATGGCCGCACTCCGATTATACTTTCGATAAACACGCAGACCGGCGATTATGATATCTCGTGGTTCAATCGTACGATCGATACGAAGTCGCGTTCCGTTCTACACTAAACCAGTATCAATAAAAAACAACTAGTTGCGGGCGGGTCGTATCCGACAGTTCATGTTGGAAAATCAACAAGGTGCTACAGTGGGGTTATAAGTTGGGAGTGCGGTGCGTTATCGACTCGATCGAGCTCGAACAATGCGTCGAATGTTTCAATATGGTTCCGACAGCATTTTTAACGTTTCATCGAAGCTGTAACAATCGTAAAATAAATTCTCTACGCCTTCTCAGAGCTCTGATTAATGTCGTACAGCGTACGGCGTCACGTTATTTTTTTTCACCTCTGTGTTATTTCTCTAGCTTAATTTATGAGGTACGGCGACTGAGACGCAAGTCGCGCTTGTGCCTGTGATTTCTCTTTGTAAGAAAGCCTTGTTTTTCTAAAAAGTCTGCTTGTAATCACTTTCATAATTTACAAAATTATATTGCTTCTTGAACTGGTCTTTACTCTCGTTGGTTAGTTTTATGCGAGTGTAAAAATGCAGCTACATACATGATGACGCTATGTGCGACTCGTGAGCTAATTTATTTTTACAATCCTAGTATTCTTAGAAGTAAGTTAACTTAAACATTTTCTTCAAAACAAAAGATATGAAAGTTTAGTTCATACATTTTGATGAGCTTAGAAATTAAATTGCTTTAACATATAATTTCAAAGCTTTTTAACAAAAAAAAATGCGCTTTTTCTTCTATTACTTTTTATGATATATTATTTTTGCTTCCAACATTCAATTCTCTCTGGACTCTTTGGTTGAAATCCTTCCCCGACCGCAATGTGCTTTACTCTACTTTTGCGGCTACAGGGTGCGTTACTCCCGAGGAGTGATGTGATGCGCTACCGTACAGTGATGTAGTCAGTAATGCTTTGTTACCTTTATTGTATTCGCCTTTGTTGTAAAGTGGAAATGATAAAAACATGTAGAAAACGATGGGTATTTTGGGCAGACATTAGTAAATACAGTTTTCTGCGGTAAACTTACCCAACACTTAGCCTACACATTTTTTTATTCAATTGGGTTACGAGATGCTTGCACAATCTTATACCTATAAAACAGTATACCCAGACATACCTATTGACTGAGACAACGTACAGCCTAAACCGGTGGACATATTTGGAGGAAATTTTTCTTGAGTATTGTAGAGGTGCACTATGCGGGCAAAGCAGCGGGTTGTAGCTCGTATCTACTAATTGCATCAGTTTATATTATTACATTATTTATAACTTTAATATGTACATAACATTGTTTTCGCTATAGGGCAAGTTGGGAAATAATGCATCGTACACGAGAAAGTACCAGAAAGCAAATAACATACTTGGCTAGTCCATGAGACAGTACAAAGCTAGTGCTTAGTAAAACTAAAGGTCGGTTGTATGAAGTCCTGGTCATCAGACACAATACCAAAATTATTTGACTCGATGCCGGCATTCGGCTATACGACAGTTACTTTACTGCCTTAAGACTGAAATGACGACGTGTCAATGTAAATTATGATGAACATAAACTCCTATTGTTATACGCTGAATAGGTACTTCATCGAAATATGATGTCTTTTTAATTAATCTAAATAGAATTACGTAATTTCAAATTGGTTCATAAAAGTGCGTGTCTCTATGTAACACCAATTCCAACTGGAAATAGGTATAAATGCTTTACCAAAATTCTGTTTGACCTGTATATACAATATGTCTGGCTGGACACAAGACTCGGAGACTTTAACAGCGTATTATGCACTTAATTTTATTGAAGAAAAAAATAAAGAGGGGGGTGCAACCTAACCCCCTATTAATGCCAGTTATATTATTTTTTTAAGTGTAAAAAATATTTGATTGTCTTTAATAATTAATATCTACGGAAGTAGAGGCTTTTCAGACATAAACATAGACTCTTCTTAGATTGAAAGTATTATTATTTCAGATAATAATAACTTTCTATTAAAAATCATGCACACATACACATACACTTTACATATCATGGCAAAAAAAAATGGTTCATGTGTAAATGAGTGTTAAAATTTTTGTATATTTTTTAGATTTCTTATCTATTGCAAAAACTAAACCGTTTATACTTCATTATTTTATGCTTAAATGATAGCTTAATGATCAGTTCACTCTTAAAAAGAATCTAATTTTATGTGTAGGGAGCCTCTGCTTCCGTAGATATTAATTATTTAAGACAATCAAATCATTTTTAAACTAGAAAAAGTAATATTCTTTGCATTAATAGGGTTGCAACCCCCCCATCCCCTCTTTTATTTTTTATCAACAAAGTTAAGTGCATAAAACACGCTGTTGAAGTCTTTGAGACTTGTGCCGAGACATATTGTATATAGTTATTCTATGCCTGTACTCTAAAATCAAAGGGACATTATCTAGTTTATAACGCTATCGCTTTAATACTGGAATTACTTATGGTATTTCGATGATTTAAATACCTACAAAAGCTTGACTTTTAGTAAGACAGAGATTTACTGTTAATAAGTTTCCTATGTGGAATAGAACATAATGGGGTACAGTTAATACGATATTTTACACCAAGCAGCAAAGCTATGTAATCCGCGAAGTTAGTTCGCGTCTTCATAAAGCGTGCGGATGGGATGCAAGCCAATCATACAGGTATAATAACAAAACTGGGTATCCTTTTATTCTTGCCTGTTGTTTCACACCTACTTACGAGTAGGGATGCGCTGCGATATACCCGAAATTCGATAACATTATCTGATACATTAGAAAGTGAATCAGACACAGTTGTCACATATATCTACACTACAACATTTAAACATATTTATAAAAAAAAACTAATTCAAATGTGTTTTTATTTTATTTATATTGAACCGCACTGAAGGTCTACCATTTATTAAAAGAAAAAAAAGATATAATCCCGGAGATATGAGTGATCATACACACAAAAAACCGTCGAATTGAGAACCTCCTTTTGGAGTTCATCAAGTGATTAAAAATATACTCACAATCGCGCAGTAAGCAAAATTATAAGAATAAAACCTACATAGTTAGCCAGGTTAGTAACACTGACAGTATAATATCGGCATACATTACCATAATTATTAAGTATATAATTTACATAAATTATATATTTAATAATTTATAGAAAAACTGCTACACCCTTAGCACAGAGAACACTCGTAGTGTTTACAAAAAAAAACACATTTAATTATAGTACATAGCTACTATGACAAGTTTTTAGCTCTATAATTGTGAAACTAGGTACTTAATAATTTATAGAAAAACTGCTACACCCTTTTGGCACAGAGAACACTCGTAGTGTTTACAAAATATTATTGTGATTAGTTATTATTCGGAATAATTATTATATTGTGACTTAATTTTTTATAGACTAGTTAAAAAAATGATTTTATAAATAATGCCATATTATCGTGCGCGATGTATAAATAAGTTGTCGATAAAAGTCACCGAGAGTGTTCGGTAAGCACGCATGATTCATCCCTAGCGAGGGCTGCGGGCGCATGCTCGTTACCTTAGATTGAAGGCTCGCGGTTGCTGGCCGCGGGGCGGGTATCCTGAGAGAACGCGTGTTAAAAAAGTAGCTTGCGCGCATCACCTAGATGATATGCAAGGATTCCGCAATTCTATTTTGGGGACTTCGATGATTTTATCCTTAAAGTATAGTGCAAGACTGTTATGGCATGCGTGTGTTTGAAAGATAATGCTTCTTAGGAAGGTATAATCTGTTTTATTGGGATTATGATGATGATGAGCAAGAGACATACATATGAAAATGTAGGGTTATTTAGAACCCAACTTCAGCTACGAAGAAAAATTACGAAATTGAAGCTATATTTTATAACTTGAAAGCTATTCTAATACAAAGCCTTATTGGAAAATACTCTGGTAAGCTAAAATATAAGGTACCTACTACTGCTACTACAGTAGTCCTAGGTGGCTGAAGTTTGGAATAGTAACGGGACTTAGTTTACACAAGAAAAAATAAAAACGTGAGACCTTTAAAACATTCTATGTAACAATAAAAAAAAAACAGAGTATGACAAACTTATTTATGTAGTCACATCTTAAGATTTTGTTTGATCTCAACTTTTAAGTTATCTTGGGCGTAATATATCGTTATAATACCGATGCGTACTCCAAAAAATATATTTTGTGGTTACTCAAAATAAGTTTTAGTTCTTTGAACTACACCTTAAATAAATTGTAGTGGAGGAGCCCACGATGCTAAATGGTGATTTATTGGATTTTTAAGATAAGATGGTAGAAAGAAAATAAAGTTTTAAGATGTTATACCCTTTCAATGGTAGGGGAGCGACTACAAGCCTTCCAAAATGTAAATAAAATACAAATCTCGCTCAAATCGTCAGATTGTTGAAATGCATACTTTTCGGCATGTAATTAACTCACCATAATAATCTGACGCGCTCAAGTATTTCTAATCATCGTTTTTTTTTTACTAATCTGATCGGCTGCCCTAGACGCGTGACCCTATAATATACAGGTTGAATTTTTCAAGTGGGCGTGGTTGGCTAAATCAGAAACTATGAGGAATAGCGAAAAGTACTCAAAGGAGTGTCGGGCCTGATTTTGATGAAAACTAAAACTGCATCTTTGGATTTTTGTAAAAAAAAAAACAATTTTCCTAGGCAGGAATAAAACACGTTGATTTTGGAAAAAAAAACACACTGTATTATTACACCATTCGATAGTGTCACTAATAAGGATTGGATTCTGGGAAGAAATGACATACGGCAAACTTAATACACTCTGCTTTTCAATTCAATTGCGAGGATATTAAACAGTTTCTCGCTTATACAATGCATGAAATTCTCAAATGTTTTAAACATATTTCCCTAGATTTTGGTGCCAATATCTTAGATTTTCGTTTCATCAATGTGTTATAAATTATAATTAGTATTTCATGTTCATATCATGAAGTAGGTATTTAACTATCAGTAATAATTCATATATAAATAACCAACCACATAAATACTGCTAAGAAATTATGCTCCTTTCCCGCCACTTTTTTTTTTAAACTAACTTCACCTGTACTTATAATAAAGCAATAGGAACGAAATAGTCTGTACAAAGAAGATCATTTAAAAAGAATACTTAAAACAAGCTATACTGAATACGTTTTTTTTAATGGTGTCTTTCTGTCTGTCTGTTTGTTTGTTTGTCTGTATGTTTGTTCGCGCATCACGTAAAAACTTCTGGACCGATTGCGATGCGGTTTTTACAATTGGATAGCTTAGGTTTTGACTTAAAAACTTGGGTACTTGGTATCAACGTCTCAACCCGATGAGTAGAAGCCGAGCAACCGATAAAAAACTTTTAGAAGTCTGAACGAATTTTAAAGATACGTAGTATATTGTACTTTATAGGTACTTTAGGTCCTGGATTAACACGTATGGGCTACTTCCAAATGTAATGCTAGTTAAACATAAGGCTTGGATTGGAGACTAATAGAGAAGTAAACACTTTTATGGACTAGAGCATAAAATTCAGTTTTGTCCGATTACACCTAGTTTAAACAAGAACTTTACTAGGCAAGCGTGCTACACCTTCGACCACATCATCGCTTTCCATCAGGTGCGATCGTGGTCAAACGATTGCCTAGACAGAAAAAAATAACTTTACGAGCATGAGATGTGAAAAATTATTTTGCTAATAGCAAGTTTTTAAACAGCCGCCTCGTAATCTCTTAGCTGAGCCAAATGAGCCCAAGCACGGTATACTAGTAGTTTAATGACGTGGAGTTCCCGTTTGTACTGTCACTCCTGATTGCATCATCAGGTCACAAGTGTCAAAATATTGTTGTATCGTCATCGGGTCTGCATACGTTTATAAAATTTCAACTTTATAGGTCAAAAATAAGTCGTCCGTTAATTTAATATCTTGGAAGATTTGGCACATGTGAAGTTAAATAAAAGCCTGTAAATTAAGTTGCTTGAGACTCGCATGTTATGAAGAGAAATAAACTTGAGTTTTATAACCTCTACTTATACATTTGATTTATAAATACTAAACGCCAGTAAACGCTGCAAAAATATTATGTTTAAAAACCGACGACCTGTCTCTCATTGTACTGTAGTTTCAATAAACAAATTTACAGAACTCTAAATCGTGTTCAAAAGTGTATCCATAGGCGTAAGTGGTTGAGCTTCTCTCCCATTTGATTGGAATGTTGTAAAGTGATGTAAGGTGTTATATCTGTTGGTTTTAGCTCGATACAAGATGTGAAATGAGAAAATTTGTTGCATGCAAAGTAAAAACAAATCCTTTACTCATCTGTTTAAGAGTTACTTTATAGTAAGTTGTTGTAAGTAGTTCATCATCATCTCCCTACCCTTATCTCACTATTATATGGGGTCGGTAAGTAGTTATATAACAGAAATAATATTAAGAAGTTCTCACTTGGATTTGTTTCTAGCGGAAGTTACCCTGATATTGCTTGTTTGGCAATTTTATGCAACACTAGTACGTACGGACTACTGTTTATCGCGCAAAAAAGCATCCTAGGATATTAAAAACCAATGCATAAGTAGGTATAGCACCACTCAAGATGTTTTTTGACAGACTTGTTATTTCGTTTCCATGGCAACCATATAGACAACGTTTCACTTTTATATATTTGTTTGATTAATGTAACTTGAAAAAAGTTGTTGTTTTAAAATTTTGTTAATCGGCAATCAGGAATAGGTTTATGAAGCCATATATTCACTGAGAAACAATGTTTCGAATACACGGTTTCTGAAACATCACGTAACAGTGTTTATAAACACTTGTTTCTCAGTGATTACATGGCTATGTGTTTCTGAAACAAAAGTATTGGTTTCGGAAACACATAGATTTTGTTTCTGAAATAGTGTTTATAAAAAATTGTTTCTCTCAGTGAATACGTACGTGACTAGTATACATGAATTTGTTTATGCTAAAAGAAAACTTTGGTACAGCCGATTTTGATAACTGCCATATTAATGTAATATGAAAAATGTTTTTTTTTTTTTATGGGATATCATGCAAAGGTTTATGTTTTAAATTGCATTTGACAAGCAGTAAATAATTACCTGTATGGTTATTAAAATGAACTACACATAAATCTAGATATAGCATTGCATTAATATTTTATTTTTATTTAAAACCAACGTAGGTGTACCTTTTTTACCACTGACGAAAGAGAGGTGTTATAAGTTTAGGGTGTGTGTGTATGATATCCGTGTGTCTGTCTGTGGCATCGTAGCTCCCACACGAATGGACCGATTTTGATGCGTTTTTTTCTGTTTGAAAGCTGATGTGATCGAGATGGTTCTTAGCTTTAATGGAGGGAGAGGAAACTATATAAATTTTTAAATTGTGCTTGTATTATTATCTATTCAGAATCTATGTATGTATTCACAAAAAATACGTACAAAAAAGATTTTAAAAAGAAATGGTCTAGGGACTTTAAATAAGCTACTGAACAATAATATAACATTTTTAGTAATGGTGTATCTCTGTTCGCGAATCACGTATAAACTTCTGGGCCGATTACGATTTGGTTTTCACTGTTAGATAAATTATGGTTTTGACCTAAAAACTGGTGTACTTGGTATCTTAATCTGATGAGTAAAAAACGAGCAATCGATAAAAAAGTATTTGATATCTGAACGAAATTTGCTATATTGTATTGTACCTGATAGGTACTGTTGGTCCTGGAACAACGTATATGCTACTTTTATCCCAGAAAAGTGACCACGCGGGCAATGCCGCTGAAACTAACGCACAGCTAAGTTTAAAGTTTCAGTTAGTATAAATACCGCTACATAACAAAATAAAATACGGTTGGTTCTACTAATTAACGAAGTATGATATAGTTTTAATAATGACCTGACAGCACATAATAAAATGTATAATTAGTGTTTTGGCCATAAAAAGTTGCAGTTATTAATAATTATGACGCATATATCTCCACGCGTGGGATTTCCTTGAAATTGCACATTCTAAATTACTTTGCGGTAAGCTCTTGAATAAGTTTTTGTTCGGTCTTGTTAGTTATATGGTAGTAGTAATTATGTTTATAGCTATAAATTACACTGCCTAGGTACTTCAGTAATTAAAACTATAATACCTACCTACACAAATAAATGAACATGATAAAATAATGGATTAGGGTGCAAATGTTTCAGTTGAAAATAACAGATGGTATATGCTATAGTATAGCAATTTGCACAAATTATGAACAGATAACTGGCAAGTTGTAGATTGGCAACAGATCAGAGTTCTTTTTTTTATTTCCTAGAAACAGATAAGTTACTTTTATTTTAGCAGCAGTAGTTAGACACCCAAGTTAAGGTGTTGGTTAGGCAAAACACAATCATGGAGCTAGAGAATATGGGTTCGAATAATGGTCCGAAATTGTAGTTGCTTTCTAAAATTAGAATAACTGCACAATTTTATAATTTCCCGAGCAAAAATGTATCTATTTTCTAAAATTGTATAAGTTTATGAAAATAACATAAAATCGTTTCTCAATATTATATTACGTTATACCATAGGTACTCAGTAAAGATTTTACTTATCCTGCATAATTTATGGGTTGCCTAGTGGATGTGAGACTAAGATAACCTACCTATTAAATATTACTACAGTCTGATGGATTATTTTGACTCGGGTAATAATTAAAATAAAATATATTTTTACTGAATGGTGTTTAATTTTCCTTTTTAACTTCAGTGACAAAATCACAAGCTGCAAATTTTTTCAATAAATATTTTTCTTTCCAAATACTCGTATCTAACTTAAAAGCTACAGAAACTAGTACATATTTATAAAGTGAAATAATACAAAAGCTTACAAAGTCTAATATTATCACAGATAGTGGCAATCTTTGCCGTTCCTAGTAACACAAAGTAGAGGCAAGTTTTGCCCAACAGACACAGCCAAACAGGCCTAATATCAAACCTACACGGTTCCTATCAAAATCTTAGCTTATCACGGACATCATTTTTATTTTACATTTTGTACAATACTTAAGTATAAAAAACCTTTATAGCATGACAAATAGTCTAGGTGAGTATTTTACAAATTGATATCGCAATTCACAATGGCTACTCGGACTAATCGGTCATATAAATTCGCATATATTATTAAATGCTATTGTACAAACAAGGCAATCATTTTATAATTTTAAACAAATTTCCTTTAAATGTAATGTTTATATTCAAATTTCACTGCGGAAATTAAAAACATAGTTATCTATTTATTCGTGTACAACGAATACCATGATATTATTTGATTTACCTCGGGCCGATAGTAGTATTTAATGGGAATGTATTTTATTAAAAATAACACGGCTAACGCTTGGAACTTACGGCAGTGTCTCAAATATCTAAAAGTATTTACAGTCTTTACAAAATGCGACTAGTCTTCACAAAATTTACACTTTTCGTTGTATCACTAACTGTCACGATCACTTCACAAGGCACTTGCGCTACACATGGACGGACATAGTACGTGGGGAGGTGCGGGGCTGCATTTGGTGCGGGGTGTGCGAGGGATGCGGCGGCAAGACGGGGTGGGCGCCGTGGACGGGCGGCGGCGGCAGCATGCCCAGGTGCCCGCCCCTGTGGTGGTGCCTGTGCATGGGCAGCCCGCCCGCCGCCGGACTTGGCACTCCTCGACCCCGCTTCCTATTTCGCACATCTGGTAACGCAAATTTCAAATTCTCCCAAAAATTTCTATCGTCCGAATGCAAATACTTATTCGTCTTCAAATATAGTCTTATATCTGGATCGAGATCCTTCTGAGGCACTTGTCCCAGCAGCACAATTATCAGTCTTTTCCGCCTGTCCGTCAACACTTGATGAAGAGCCGACTTCAGCTCATAACGGACCCACTCGGTTCTCAGAAAGTTTTCACTGAGTACCATGATGGTACGCCGCGAAGATTCCACGGCCTGGCGGATCTTGTCAGTCACGTAGCCGCCCACGTCACGGTAATGCAGGCACAGCTTGTAGGAGGGATTGCCGTGCTCTAATACGTGCGCCAACTCCTCAGTGACCCACGCTTCATCTTTCGAACTATAACACAAGAACGCGTCGTACATTTTCTCTGAGTCATTTCGGTCTATATCACTTGCACCACAAAACAGTCTCACTCCGAACCTCGAATAACACCACACTTTCATGCTTTGTCTGAACACGAACACTGATATGACGACTAATAACACCAATAGAAAACCCACTGAAGTTACGATGACGATAGTATAGTCTGGTTCGTCGTTGTTAGTTATGATAGTCCTGTTCGCTGCCAAGTTTCCATTGATACTATTGTCGATACTGGGTAGGCCTGTGCAAATGGTGCCATTTTCGTAGACGATCTTAAATCCAGACTCCGGATCATCGTAAATGCTTTCGTTGTACACAGTTATCCCTGTATGGTTTGCCTTTGAATATAAACACTTTACGTTAGACAAGTCTGTTATAGAGTTCACTCTCTTTGTCCATTCGCGGAACATCTCTGTGTATTCACAATCACAAGACCACGGATTGAACGAAAGGGTTATTTCCGTTACGGCAGGATTTATTTGCCACACCGCTAACGTCGTCAATCTGTTGTTGTGCAGATGTAGCATTTTCACACGTGACATGTGACTAAACATATCTTTTCCGATAGTTTTGATTTTGTTATTATTTAGGTAAAGTTCTCGTAACATATCCAATCCATCAAATTCTTGTCCTTCAATAGACGTCAACAAATTATAATCCAGGTGTAAAACTTCAAGTTCTTTCAAACCGTTGAACGTTCTGTTGTGAATCATTTCAATATTTGAGGCATTTAAATACAGTATCTTTAGTTTCTTTCTGCCTATGAAAGCGTGACTCGGGAGCATTTTAATGTCATTACCGTCGAGATACAGTTGTGTGGCCTCCATAGGTATTTTCTCGGGCAAAACGTTTACGTAACCGGCGTTGGAGCACTCCACAACATTTGCTGACCATGTTGGATCATGGTAACAAGTGCAGTTGTTTGGGCAAGTCATTTCACAATCACAGGCGTCGAAGTCGCAACAGTGGCACAGAGCATGACAGTGCGACTCGTATTTACACAAAAACTGATGAGGTGCGGCTTCAACTAATGGCACAAAAGCATTTCCTCTGCTGTACAGTAATTTGCAGTGTATGCTGTCCAAATCCATTAACCTCGGCTGTGTTCTAGCTCTGTTACCTGAGTTAATTTTTTGCAACCAATCCATTGTACAATCGCACTCTAATGGGTTTCCGCCTATGAAAAACTCTGGCACTGATTTATCCTGTGGCACAGCTGATATTCTGAGGGAGTTTGGGTCTAAGCTCGTTATCTTATTTCCGAACAAATCGACTCTCGTGAGATTAGGTTTCTTGAAGAACGTATACGACTGCACTTTGGAAATCAAGTTATCGTTCAAGTACAACATTTCCACAGAGTTGGGTATCGCACTTCCAGTTATTTCGGTTAGTTTATTTGAACTGGCATCGAAAGTGCTCAGAGACAGTTGCGATTCAATCTCGAAGTAATTCCCAAGTTCGGCGATCCTATTAGCGTGAATATCCAGCCACTGCAATCCAGTTGGAATCATGGCGTAGTCAAACCATTCCAATCGGTTATCAGAAATGTTCAACCACACCAGATTGGGCAATTTGGCGAAGAGTCCCCCGATGTCTGTCAAATAATTTCCATCCAGTCTTATCGCCTGCAAATTGACGTTGGCATCGAATGCACCGGCTTCAATTTTGTGAATTTTATTTCTCGATAAGTTTAAAATTTTCAATGAAGTCATTTTGTCGAAAACACCTTTGCTGATGTTACCAATATTATTTTCAGTGAGTCTCAATCCATACATTTGTTCCATCTTCATAAACGAAGCATTCTCTATGCTTACTATTAAATTTTCTCCCAAATCTAGAGTTTTTAACTGTGGTATCTCTTTTAAGGCTATAGGAACTTCATCTAGTCTATTTCCATTGATGTGCAAGTCTTGCAACGTAGAACAGTTCTGCAATGAATTTGGATGTATTTTGGAAATACGATTACTATCAATAGAAAGAACTGACAGTACTTGCAAGCCGGTAAATGCATAACTTTCTATGTTAGTCAGCCTGTTATTTGACAGTGTCAATGTATGCAAATTGGTTAATGAAGTGAATACATTTTCTGGGATGTGTTCAATTAAGTTATCCTGTACTTTTAATATTTGTAAATTATTCAAATCTCTGAATAAGGCAATTTCCATTTTTGACACCCGATTGTGAGAGAAGTCCAGATAAATGAGCCGTTTTAATCCAGAAAATGTTGAAGTATTAATCCAGTCTGAAGTGAGTTCGTTGTAAGATAAATCCAAAACGAGAAGTTGAACCAAATCGCTGAATAATCCTGGTGCAAGTACTGTGATTGTGTTGTTATTCAAATAGATCTCCTTCAAGTCCTTGGTGTCACTGAAAAGTTCAGGTGGTAAGCTGGTCAGCTGATTGTCGGAAAATCTTATTGTTGTCAATGAAACAAGGCCTTCAAGAGCTCTATCTGCAACTGAGTTCAACCCATTGCCTTGAAGGTATAACTTTTGCAGTCTCCTCAGTCCAGAAAGGAGATTCGGTGGGATCGTGTCAATGAAATTCCTCGATAGGTCTAAGACTACAAGATTATCTCCGCATTTTTCCGTCGGGTGTCTGTGCGCGGTTGAAAACTGAAAATGACTGATGTCTCTCATTCTATTACCGGTCATGTTCAAATACTCTAGATTTCTTAGAGTACATAGCGCACCTTCTGGGAATATGTGCATGTTATTTTCGCTTAGATCTAATCTTTCAAGGTTTTGCACGTCTCTAGAGAACGCGCTCGGCGTAATCTCTAGTGAAATGGCTGACCAATCCGCATTGTGTGTTCTGATGGTCAAGTTTCGTAGTTCGCGCAGTCCAGTAAATGCGCTGTCGGAGAGATTCCCGATCTTACAGTATTCTATGGTGAGCTCACGCAGTTCCACCAACTGTCTGAAACTGCCTGGAGCAAGCGAGCTCTGATAGAACATTGCGTCGCTGCACTCGAGACGCAACTTGACTGTCAAATGCGGCTGAATTGTGCTGAAGTTCGTGTTATCTAATTCGCTGTTGATTGTTCTCAATCGGCACTGCAATGCTACTCCTGAGCCGTCATAATCATTTGTCCAGACACATTCGTCGGGTGCTTGGTAACGAGTCCCTGTAGTTGCCGACAAAGATGCACTCTTTGCCGACGAAGCGTAGAAAAGCACCAGCAAGGCACTCGCGAACCAAGCCAGATACATTGTTTTGGTTTTCACTTGAACTTTTTACATAGTTTTGTTCATAATCCTTTAGCACTGTAACTCCACATAAACATCGCGTCGGCACCGCACTAGTTCATTTTATTTCGCCTCCAGCAAATATGCTTTACTAGTCGGACCGGCCACTTAACTCGTTTCTCGCGAGAGCACTAATTGGACAGGATCGTGCGTCCTTAAGTTTAAGTGCTCGGTCCTAGAATACGCGACACAACCGACCACGCGGAGGTCTGGGGTGGGACTGACTCGCAGTCAAACCTGCGGTGCGCTCGCGCACAAGGCCGCATCGCGCCGGTTCACGCGTTCCAACAGGTAAATTCGGGCCTGGAACTAAAACGACGCAAGCTCCCAAAGCTTTCTTTACGTTTCGCTTTATTCGTTCTGGGGTAGAGCTTTTCAGAAAACTACATTACGCACACAAGCATATGTTTCACACAACACTAGAGAACGAAACCGCTTTTTGTAGCACACAGGCGAGCTTTTAAGCAGTAAGTGTGAGCGAGACAGAGGGATAGTTGCGGGGTGAGTTGTGCATAGATTGGTGGGGTTTTGAGGCAGCTGGCCAGGTAGTGCGCAGGCGCATTGCCACAGTCGCTGCTTGTTAACACCCGCTGATAGAATTGTATTTTCAAATGTTGATGATTATTGACTTTTTCGGGATGTTCGTTCATGATTAGAGCTGTATAATTAAGTATACCAGTAAGGTACGTATTTTAATTTAGCGGCTACGCGTAAAGATAGATAAACGCTTTATAGTACACACCAAAAGAAAATAACAATAAATTAGGAAAAATAGTAGAAAAAGTGTAGCAATACTAGCAAACGCCATATAATTTTTGCTATAATGCCGCCCGGCCTTATAGCAAAAATTATATGGCGTATGTTTATTTGAAATATGTAGTCTGTTTGCTGCATGCAACCTAGTCACGTATAAGTAATATGTTGAGTTAGATACAAAACAATGATTATGCTTAAATTATGTATCAACAACTTATGGCCAAATTACTAATGAGGATTAAAATGCTACCTATGTCCTACAAAAACTAAAATTCAGTTATATCCTGCACGCGATGACTCCCTATTCGACGCATCCAAATTGCACTTTCGGGGAACCCACTGTCTAATCGGCCATTATTTAAAACGCTTTTGATATAATTCCCTAATATCCATCGGCAGACCCCTCATCAAATTAAACATCTAGACATTATGCATTTTGCGCGAGCACCAATTTGTTCGAAAACGTTTGATTTAATAAATCGCGTCTGATTATAACACTGGATTAAACACAATTTCTCATGATTTAAGCCAACATTCTAAACGTTCCGTTTTGCTAGGTTGTTATTAGGGCTTTTCGTGTTTGCAAAATGTTTATAAAAAAATGGGTTGTTTAAAGTGTTGGTTGACGCTACTAAAATGCAATTTTATGCAATAAAGGTTTTTAAGCTTGAAGACATTAATGTTAAGTTGTAAGTAATTTCTTAAATGTTTGCTACTATGGTACTATGGTACAAGCAGGCTCTGACGATGGAGCCGGATGGTAGTCGCAAGAACCTAATAATCAAATGATGAAACTCTTTCGAGTTTGGGCTCATTTGATTTGTCGCGATGGGTGGCTCTGGTCTTGAGGTCATGGCTTTTAAAAGATTGTTTTGATCTATCACCTGGTACTACTATTATAGGTACTACAATAAGGTCTAGAAGTATTTTAAAATACAATTTATTGAGTAACTAATTTAAAATAGTAATGAATTCGAAATTCATGTCGATAATCAATTTGTATACAAGTTATCTTCCATACTTAATTATATTGCACTAGATATTTCAGAGTTTAAAGATTATCAAAAATCTAAACGTTTTCGTGTTTGTAAGACATTTGTAAATTTTTGACAGTTCATTTTTTTTTCTAAATCATGAATTTTCTGCTTTGTCAGATTGAAGTGAGCACATGACATCTGTTGCTATTGTGTCCGCTCAGATGCTAATTGTGGGGCTGTTTCACACCTGCTATATTGCAAAAAAAAACTAACGTACGTGCCCAGATTCTTGACAAGCGACTACGTTACCTCTGGCGAATAAATCACTCGCAACAATACGAACCTCGTAACACTTAAACTTATGCGACCGAGACGCAAATGTTGAATAGTAAAATTGTAACACTATGTAGTCGGAATGTTTATAAAAGCTTTTATTTAGTTTGCTTTGAGTGTTGGCTGGCTCTTATCCTACAGAGTTGAATTTTTACATGTAGGTTCAGTTCCGATGACAATGCATTTTTATGGTAAGCATGACCTGAATCGTCATCCAGGATTAGCTCCAGATAAAGGAACTCTTCATTGGTCACTGCACAGACACAACATTTTATACACGCATTTAATTGTGATCTAAGTTTCACCATGACATGGCTACTGCATTAAAGCTTTTTATACTGTACTGCGCAGTATTACTAATCATTACTTAATCATTGCATAACTTTTTATAAGTAAGGGGGTAAAAATGATTGTAATGAACTTGTTAAAGATCGGAGTTATTTATAACTAGCTGTGCCCGCGGCTTCGCTCGCGTGGTCGTTTATCTAGGTTAAAAGTACTCTATGTGCTATTCCAAGACCTAAAATAAACATTTGATCAAAATTCCTTCAGCCGTTAAAAAAGTTTTTTATCGATTGCTCGGCATCTAATCATTGGATTAAGATACCAAGTACCCCAGGTCTTGGTCAAACCCTAAGCTATCCAAAACTGAAAACTGCATCGCACTCGGTCTAATAGTTTTCACGTGATGCGCGAACAAACATACAACCAAACAAACAAAAATACAAGATTAAAATAGAAATAAAAACTTGTTCTGTATGTTATTTTAAGAACTCTAGACCATTTTTTTAAATTATATTCTTTGTACAGACTTTTTCGTTCTTATTGCTTTATTATAAATATTGATAGATGTTTGCTGGGTAAAATAAGACTTGTGCTGCCCGGAATAAAAATAGGTCCATCCGTCCTCCCCCGCGGGTGCTGTGAGAACCGGCTACGGGAATTCAGGAAACGGGCAGCGGCGTGCACCTGTGTAGACCAACTACTACAGTCACTAAGCCGCCTGCCAAGCGCGGTAGTTATGGCAAATACCCTTCATGGTAGCAAGCAGCGAGCAACTGCAGCTCGTTGTGGCGTTTTATGGGTAAGCCCGATTTTCAGCAGTGGACATTTACCGGTTGACGATGATGATGATGTAAAGTAAGCAATAAGCAGTGGAATCAAAGTATTATTTATATAATATTCCTTTCAAAATACGTCCGAAATCTATACTATAATAAAACTGTAACTGGGCTAAATCTGTACATTAAATATTTTTTGAAAATTATAATTGAGATAAACTTCAAAATCGATATAGAGTGCAAAAAGGTTTTTTTTTATTTTTTGTCTGTCTGTCTGTCTGTCTCTTTGAATACGCATCACGCAATGGTCTAGTGTTCTTAAAATAAGCTACAGAACAAGTTTTTATTTCTATTTTAATCTTGTATTTCTATTTGTTTGTCTGTATGTTTGTTCGCGCATCACATAAAAACCTGGATCGATTGCAATTCGGTTTTCACTGTTGGATAGCTAGGACACTATCTCAATCCGATGATTAGATGCCGAGTAATCGATATAAAACTATTTGACGGCTGAAGGAATTTTGAAGAAATTTAGTTTTGTACCTTATAGGTACTTTTGGTACTTTTGATCCGGAATAACACGTATCGGCTACTTTTAAATGAAACGATCACGCGGGCAAAGCTGCAGGCAAAGTTAATTTAATAATATAGATAGATACTCGTAGTTAAACTCTTTACTGTACTCACCAAAGTAAAAAAAAGAAGAAACAATCAATATTAGAAGAAGTTTAACATTGGGCGTCCTTATCGCTAAAAGCGATCCCTCCCAGGCAACCTTTGCAGATGGAAAGGATTTATTATAATCGTAAAGGACGGGGTGCAATATGATACAAACAATATCACTAAAAACTACTTTACAATTAATGATATATTATTAAATGCATATAAAAATACATTTAATGATATAATTTCTGGAGAATCATTTTACGACATACCTTTTAAACAGAAATAAGTGTTAGTACGCATAGTTATACTCGTAATAATGACTTTTCTCACACAACTTAAACGGTCTGTGAAAAGTTATTGTAGGCAATAACATGTACTAAGCTAGTAGGCACCTCACAATTGCTGGATATGCGTTATTTATCTGTTTCATCGTCATGTAAATCTTCTTTCAAGCAGGAGTCCACGAGAAGTAAATAAACTCTACAGGGACTCTATAGGGTAGTTTATGGCGGGCAGTCCGCTTAATCCCGCGTAATAAATGGTCATGATCATAATTTTATTTGTTGTCAGAATGTTAGGAGGACGAGGCTTCGTTCGCGCTGCTCTATGTTGTGCGAGGTGTTGCTCTCTCGATCCCGCGGCGCCTGCACTATCTCAATTGCAATAAATTATATCCTTTGACACGCGAGAAGCGGAAAATTTGCAATAGCAACAGTCGGGACCGTAGCATCCGCGTCCGTCCTCTATGTAAACAGCTCAAATGGCTTTGTAATGGCAATCGAGTCCGTCCCGCCGTGACACCGGCTCAATAATTCACGCCTATCCCACGGGTCGCTTGTCCAGATCGCGCCCGAACGCCACACAATACAACCGCGGGAGATCGACCCAAAGACTTTTTGTCGTAAGTGGCGAGGCGTTTCTTGTCCTTATTTTATAAAAGCATAGATTGCCGGTAAATCGTAGGTTATTGTGGCGCTATTTAATGTTTATTTCGAGGGTTGCCAACCGTAGGCCGTTATAATGGCCGTATTCAATTTACCGCGGTTCATGTCGACACGCAACTGTCCGTCCGGGGTGTTGGATTGTTGCGTGGGTACATGTGTGTGATGTGGGTCACTTGCCTTTATGATTCACGGAAGAACCACTCGCGTCTAAATTGAACAACCGACGCTATTGTTTGGCGCAATCATGTGAATTATTTTCAAAAGCTGCTCGTTAAAGAGCACTTGTCCCTTAATAAGGCGAGGCATAAATAATTTGAATTTAATGTACGTACCAGATACCTACAATGTAAACAACTTCCGAGAACGATGTCGTACATCCTCTAACTAAAGTAAAGTGTACAATGTCGACTTTATTCGTTTTCTTTATCGGGCGGGTGCATCGGTGTGTAAAATGATGCCTTAGTTGATTTCCATTATGTTATTAATTTTTGTAATTTGGTTGTCTAATCTCCAGCGACAAGGCTCGGCCGGCGCGACACTTATCTCGGTGTCGGCGGACACATATAATCCATTAAGTCGTCATTTCCAGGCGGTTGATCATTCCTCAACCACGCGTCAACCCGCCCCCAGTAAGACGCGGCGACGCACGGCGTATTGTTCGCTACTGCTTTATCTCGCCTCCACCGTGGCAAGGTCCTTTTCAATTAACGTCATCGAACTCGATGTGAACCTTAAAACAATGGCGGCAGCGGTCATAACCCTTCGCCGCGGCCCGGCAGAACCTTTATCCTTGTCGACTAATGGACTAGTTTGTTATCTAATCGGCTACACGGCCGACCTATTAATAATTTCCCACATAATTTTCTAATTAACGTCCTGTCCGGCGAATGGCGGCGGCCTCTGGATACATGGAAACGGAAATGACGTACAATTGGGGTTAGAATGTTAGTTACGTACGGTACAACATCATGTCCTAATAGCTTATTTGCATAAGAGTTTAGATACATAATGCTTCGTATTCCTATTAGAGCTAATGACGTTTGTTTTTGTTTCAGGTAATCAACATTAACATTACAGAATCTGGCATTATAAGGTAACGGAATCAGATGATTTCGAAACGTTTGTGATTTACTCGCGGGAGCCTAACTCGTCGTAATCCTATTTAGGGTTAAGATGTGTAAAGTTTGATGTGCACTTTAAACATACGGGTGTTTTAACCCTCGAGTGGCAGACGGGAAGGTAGAAGGGTTGAATAGTATCGTGTGTGTATAAATTGGAGTGATTTAACACGTGAGCGGAGCCCCTAGTAGTGCGTCAGACAGATCGCGACTCGGGCAATTTGGCGCGAGTAAGCCAACTCGGGTTTACTTGTTCGCCTCGACGGCACCTGGCGATTCAGGACCCACGGGTGATAACTATGAATGCGGTGGAGTAGACAACAATATTATATTTGTAAATTAAAATGACGCGTTATTATTTTGACATGTAAAATGTCTGCCACTATGAATACGTAAAATATGTTTTTGTTCAATTTTTTAATGAGATAATGTTATTTCTAAAGATATTTAATTACTTTAGATGAGTAGTCGAATTTGTTATTACCTTGTCTCTTTTACTTCTATGTAGTTAAGTACCTAAACCTTATTAAGACCAAGATGTTCGCTGTAAATCCATTAAATCCAAGAGATAACTTTCAATAATGTATTTCAGAAGATAAGTTATCATCATCAACATTGACAGCTTAATCCACTTACTGCAGGGCATAAGAGAACGCTTAAAGCTCTTAAGCGAATTATCTCTATCTTGACATCTGTACCAAGTATTTCCTACAATCTTATTATTGTCATCGACCCATCGTCGCAAACTTTGCCCTCTTTTTATCATTTTTTTATATTAATAATTTTTAAATACATTGGTGACTCCTCACATTTTTTCCCCGTAGTCAGAGGCGCGCGACGTGCCAACGAATGGGGCCGGTTGGATTACGCATTGTCGTGGCACAATTAGAAACTGTTGCAGAACCCCGGGCCTACTTTGTTATTTGCAAACAATCGACGCAGACATCTGCGCTCGCGCTCTATCGTCTACCGTGACTCTGCCTTTCCATAGGGCTGCCTCAAATCTATTTTACTATCGAGGCAGTTACGATCTTGTTTGGAGCTTCCGCGTTTCGAAATGCTTTTAGTTAATACTAGTGATGTAACAAATATTTACATTCATGATTATTCGCATGATTTAAAGATTCGCATTCGCAAAAAATCGTGTGAATGTTTAGCGAATATTTTTACTGATTAGTTGACTAAAAGAATAAAGACTTGATAATTAAAGATAGACGGGGAATTTATTCTAGTTGAGTTTAAAATATATAACGACATAAATCCTTTAGGAATGTATCAAAATGACTTAGTCTCATTTTTTTACATAAAGTGATTATGAACTTATTTTTTATTATGCATCTACCCATGTTTTACAGCTGGATTTTAACTTTACTACCATTCAAGTCTTAACAAAAACGTTCTGTTTTAATGAAAGAGAATGCATTTACCAGATTGCAATAGGTCAAAACTTCACTCATTGGTTTGTTCATTTTGTTTTAGGAAGCAAAACATTTTCCACAATTTTTAACAACGCTTTTATGTCACTAGTACCATTGGGCAGTACCATTAATGGTACTAGCGATACAAAGTAGTGTCACTACACTACTACTGTAGTTTTTTCAAACAGAAAAAAAACTTTTCTTATCTCACACGAAACCCGTTAGAAGATATCTGATACCGGACGTTGCCACTCGTTTACTTGTGTTAGCGTGCTATCATGGGTGCAGAAAAGTGTCGACAAGATTGAAAAGTGAACATTCGCACTCGCAAATGTGAGTGACGAGAATTGGCATTTGCGAATGAGTGAAAATCGACATTCGGTACATTACTAGTACATACACTTAAGATTGAATCTTTTGTATAAAACTTAGCTTTGGAAATGTGAGCAAGATATTTAGGGTTTACAAAAAATAAATAAGCGGCTATTAAAATGTTGTCTAGAACATGTCTGTTTACTCTAGACATGAAAACACATTTAATTTGTAGTAACCCTAGTTTCATCGTAGGTAGTCACCCCCAGTCGTCGCCGCACGGGGTCATAAATAGCTGGACGCAGAGCATCTGCTAATTGCGCTTCATTCATTCCCTTTGACACTGTCTGCACCAACAAATCTTTAGGTCCTGATAGTGCAGTATATGGACTTACTCGCTGAACTGTTTTGAATTGCTGTTGAATGGTCGTTTCGTTGTAGAACTTAATCAAAGAATAACGATTATACTCCTATATATTGCAACGTTTTTCTTCTCTCAAAAATACTCGGATATGTTAAATGATTTGAAAAAAGCATTACAAGTACACGTCATGCCTCGTTGAAAAGGAAATTACAGGTCTCTTATTGACCGAGCGAGAGCAAAGCTCGTGCGAAGCGTCTCCGTTTCAGCTTGGGCAAAAAAATCTTTCGTATGTCTGTCCGGCTGTTCTTCTCTACAGGTCGCATTTCTCAACCGATCTAGACGAAACTTGGTATACAGGTTTAACGAATTTTTATAATTTTTTAGTCGTCGGGGATTTTTGAGGGGGGGGGGGGGGGCATTTTTGTGGGGCACTTCCCCATAAAAGGGAGGGAGCTACTCGTAGCTTTAAGATGGTCTCATAAAAAGTTTGACTGCCAGAGAAAAGAAAGTGGCGATATAAATGAGCCGCCTCATTTACACCGGTAATTATATTTTGAACAGCTGACAAAAATCCATCAACCAACACATTTGAAGAAGCCATTGATACTACTATTTCGATAGCTCCACGATTTGCCATTGTCTATTGAAAGTTAGACTGCAGGCGCGGAGTAACGATGATGATTGACTCATTGATAAAATGACATTGAATACTTATCGTCTCGGCGATACCGCATTCCGAGTTTACTCTATCAAACATCAGACAATAGGACAATTCATAGACGGAATCCGTATTTGCTTTGATAAGCGTTGTTGATAAGTGACGAATTTAACCAGAACGTGACACTCGACCGTGTCTTTTTGTTTATTTTGTTACCACGTCAAATTTCGTGCACTTCCCGATTAGCTATCCGGCTGAAACTTTCAGGGTACCTCACAAACCGATGACAAATCAATAAAGAAAGAGAAAAAAGGAAAATTATTAAAAATGTGAAAAGTTACAAAGCAGCAAAAAAAATGACATTCATGAAAAAAAACAACTTTTTTTTTAATTATACTTATTTACTTATTAAATGTGCGTGGTGGAGATTTATTCAGTTTTAAAAGTCATGCAAAGACAGACTCGCGAGGTCTACAGCTCACAGAGCCACTAGTAAAAATTTAAGTAACTACTTCTAAGTTGCTATTGATGGGTGAGCCACACTTGCTTATTTTCAATATTGCACCTCTTCAATTACTAACGGTTCAAAAATCTTTTGTGCTAGGTCGACATGCGTGGTATTCGAGAGAATACGTGATGCCCGCTAAGAAAAATGTTTGTTGGCATCTTAGAAATTTCAATTGTATAGCGTTTGTTCTGTCCGCTGTCGCACACCTACAAATTGTACCTTATTGTACCGCGAATGAAGGTCCCGTGTTGGTTAGGGATGCTACAGAATAAATAAAGTTAATATTCTAAAAATTTCATAGTCTCAGAGTAGTCTCTATGGTTTTGAGCTAAGTAGGTAACATCACAGAAGGTTTTGAGAGATAAACGGAATAAATCAATAGTCCATAATTTCATTTAGCGCTGTATTTGATTAAATAATTCTTAAGTTATATAGGTACTATATCCACCTATCTGATAATTCAGGTCAAGTTCTTAAAAACTTGAATAATAAAAATAATTTATTATAAAAACTAAAAACCCAACTGCGAACAAAACTAAAATGAGGCAAACAAGCTAGATTTTTGATTTAGAAATATAAGATGCAGTCGGAATCATCATGCACCTTTGACACCTTTGACGGGATCAGCTAGAACCTGGCGAGCTACTCTTCATGCCTGTGGCTGCATCTTATATTTCAAGAACAATAATCTTAAGCTTGTTTGCCGCTTTTTACTAACTTAACTTTATCTTTTATATTGATAAGAATTAGTGAGAATGGTTGCTAACCAACTTTAAATCGTTATATATCCTAAATAATCTCTTGAAATAAAAATATATAAGTGAAACCTAAAGATGATTTTCAAATAGCTATCTTGACATAGTTCGTCGACTTTATTTTTTCTTTTTCAATTTTGATTAATTTCATGTCTTTAGTAGCTCTCGCGAGATTAACACAAAACGATTGACACAAAAAACATCAAAATCGGTCCACGCGTTTGGTCTTGTTATATAGTGCCACAAAGGAACAGACATACATACATAGGCTGATAAACACGGTACCGGACCTTTGCGTTGCCCAGTCCGGTAAAAAGACATTCACAACGGACAAGTGAAAGAGAAATATAAATACACAACAGAACTTATAAATAAATCACATATATATTTTTTTGTCGACAAAAAGTTACAGCATCCGTACAATTGTTACATTGTATACAACACTGGCCGCTAGATATCATCGGCATACCGACCACTCTGTTGAGGCGCGTGATTAAATTCTTGCCGGTGATGTACGAGCCGGCTCGTTCGAGTTATTTGTCGGATTTACTTAGCTTAGCCCCACTTATATTTATTGCTACACGACGCGCAGGATATATGTGTCTGAGAGACGGGGTATTGGGTGCTACTTGCTACTGGTCTCAAAGTAACCTTTTTTTATCCTTGACGAAACATTACATAATCGAAAGTGCTAATAAACAGATTGCAAATAAAAAAAAAGAGGCAAAAAATTTAGTGATAATGGTTGCTAACCGACTATAAATCGTTATTGATCCTACTAAAATATGATTTTCAATTACCTATTCAATGATACTTTTAACTTAACAAACCGCTTAACATACCTAGTTGACTTTCATTTGTTTCTTTTTCACAATATGGCGTCTGGTTGTTGCCATATTTTAATTACTGTCATGTCTTTAGTAGCACTTGCAAATCTAATGACGTAAGAATCCTGCGTTTGGTATCTAGCAAAGGAACAAACATACATACATATATAGTGTGATAAACACATTACCATCCGTGCAGTAGGGTAAAAAGAGGTCACAAGTTTGAATTCTGTCTATGTATTTGTGTGTCTGTCTTTCGCATCGTAGCTCACAAACGATAGACCGATTTCAACGTGGTAACATTTGAAAGCTGGAGTCGACGCGATGATTGGAAGAAGTCGGTGCAGCCGTTCTCAAGATATTTAGCTCTGATATTTTGGGCACTGTGGCAGCTAGAAACTTTGGGTTTGTGATCAAATGTGCACTTTCCTTGCTTGTAAGTTCTTTTCTGAAGGCCTTCTTTTTAGCCGCATATGCTGAGTAGGTAGTATATTTGTATTACCGTCTGCCACCATTTCCTATACGTGGTGGCCGATAGCCGAAAGTATTACGGCGGCAGTTCGTGGGGGCAGACGGTAATATATCAAATCGAAGGGATCTGCGGCATAAAAAACTTTGTAATAAAGTTTTGGACTTTAGTCGGGGTTTTGAAAATTAAACTCATCATCATCATTAACAGCCCGTATCAGTCCACTGCTGGACATATGCCTCTCCCAAAGCACGCCACTGAGCTCGATCTTCGGCAATTCCTTTCCAACCGCCTCCAGCCATCTTTCGTAGGTCGTCGCTCCACCTAGCAGGAGGGCTCCTACATTATGATTGCGGAGTCGCGGTCTCCACTCAAGAAACACGTCTGCCCCGATGGTTATTGGTCCTTCGGCAAATATGACCAACCCAATGCCATTTCAGCCTGCTAATCCTACGGGATATATCGATAAATTTGGTTCTCTGTCAGATCACCTCATTTCGGATTCGATCTATCAGAGAAACTCCGAGCATAGCTCTTAAATTAAATTAAACTAGTTAATTCAAATAGATCGGATCGGTAAACGTAACTAATCACTCCCGACTTCTTTCTTCATACATTCTTTACGGGTTAAGCTGCACGTCTCTGTATATAATACCCTCCAAATGCATAGGTATCTTCTAGGTATGCGTAGTTCAGCCTTGGCCACGTAGTAGTTTACCATCAGGCGAGATGGTTGTCAAACGTAGGTACGAGTATGTAGCTATGTAATTTAAAGGTCCTCAGAAACGATCTTGTTTTTCGGCAGTTCTTACTGCATTAGTATAGCCAGTGCAATAGGTTACGCTGAGTGTACCCCAACATTGTAACACTCTGTTGCAGTACCTATTTGCTTAGGTGTACAAATGGCGGCAATTAACTAGCTCGTTTCTGTGGGGTAAAAAAAAAGTGTAATGGCTTAGTATGAAAGGTAATGTTAAAACTTTACTAAAGCACTAAAGTGTGAAGTAATCTATACATATAATAAATAAGTATGCATCAAAAAGTCTGTACAATGCATATAATAAAAAAAAAACAATAAGCAACTAAACAAGTTTTTTTTTTAAATCGTGTCTTTCTGTTCGCACATCACGTCAAAACTACAGAACCGTTTGCGATGCGGTTTTCACTGTTCAATAGCTAAGGGTTTGACTTGAAAACTGGTGTACTTGATCAATCAGATGATTAGAAGCCGGGCAATCGATAATAAACTATCTGACGACTGAACTTTCTTTTTTACTTTTGGTCCTGGAATAACACGTAGGTTACTTTTAACCCAGAGAATTGACCACGCAGGCAAAACCGCGGGCAGAGCTAGTAATATATAGAACAGCATTTCATCTTTTCGCTGATACTGTGCGCGTCACAAACAGTCTTGGCATACACACGAGTCAGGAAAGGACTGCCATGCCGTCGTCTGCTCCTTCCACGAGCATAATAAATATCAAATATACAAGGGACAATGATGCGAGCTCCGTAACTCTACAGATTAAAATAATATTTTTACTTGCCAACACAAGCGGGCCGTTGCTCGGCGCGTTGGCCTAATGAAATATGGCAACATGTTTCTTCATTCCTGATAAAACCTTCTGTGTGCCGGTGTCGGGAGGTTTATTGCCTTTCAAATACTATAATTCAAGTTGGCCAGCAAGCGAAAATAATTTACATGGTGGTCCCTTTACGTTTTAGGGCCGCCTACCGCATTTTTACCGTACGCCCGCGAAATGGACTCGGCCCGGCCTATAGAAGCGTTATCTTCATGCGTTGCTCTCAAATGTATTGCTGAACTGTTTTTTATCCCCGAGATAACGTATAGAATTTATGTTATTTTGCCCGTTAACATTTGAAAAACTGCGAAAATAAAACTCGTTTTTTCATTCATTCAGTTGACAGGGTATTAGGAACAGCCAATTCGTGTTCAATACAAACTGACACATTTAACCGGACTATTTTATTGCCAACTAAAAAATAACAATCTCAATGATTAACTCGGCACCCTCCGGTAAAAAAGCTGACAATTTCATACAGAAACTCACAGCATTGTAATATACTCTCTATTAAATATTTTCCGCATTGCTGCGGGCCAATCTCTACCTCACAATGGGGTAATAAAAATACCTTCATAAAAAATGTGGGGATTGAAAAGGAGCTATTGAGAATTCACTTCGCTTACAGGATCACGTGTCAATCATGCCTTACACCGCCGCAATGGATCGTGTTATTCTATTTTAACGCTGTTATTCATTTGCCATATCGCAGCACCCCAAGTTTGGTGATTCATAATGCGGCACCGCTATTGTATTGTGTTTAATCCGTACTAATAAATGTGACGCTCGGTAGTGTGATTGTATGTAAAGCAGCATTTCAATAAATTATCGTTCAGTAAATTGTGATCGTTTTAATTTTACTACATCAATATTATTATGGTTTAAGCACACTTCAGCCTAACATTAATGTCATGCATGCGCGTAGTAATTTGATGTGTTTCATAATATATTTTCAGATTAAGGAAGCATTTTCCAAAGATGTCTTCTTCCAAGATTTCCAGAAACTTGAGAAGAGCCGTGCAAATTAAATATTTCACTTTAATAAAGGTAATAGCCGTATGAAAGGTAAGGTTCGCCCATTGTAAATATACTTGTATGATGTAGGGTACAATTGGGATGGTACCAGAGTTTACCCCTGTTTCTATCCAATACGCGTTGGGCGCAAGTATTGTGTTACTCGTGCAACTCGAATTGTTTGAAACCCGATCTACGAGATGGGATGCTTTTGTTGTAACTCGATTTGAATATTACATTAATATGATAGGTTCTTTGCATTTTAATAATAAATGTAAGGGTTACGTCGAGAGCAACCGTCCTGCTTATGTTTTTTTATTCGATCAAAACGTCTACCTGTGATAGAGAGCAACGTCATTTGATCTATTAGAGATGTGATTCTTAACTGCCATACAAAAGGCTTAACATGACATTTTTCAACACATTGCAGCTGTAAAGAACAGCCAGATAAACTGCAGTCGCTGCGCATTTGCTCGAATCGGACCCTAATCAGTGAATTGAACTCCGCGACCCGCAGATCCTCTCCACGGAACGTCCCTACTACTCCAGGATTGTACGTGAAGCGGTTGAAATTAAAAAGTATCCTAATTTAACTGGACGGATGGTTTCAAGATGGTTGCTTCGTTGAATCCCGTGATAAGCAATTGTTTATGTCAAGAAATCTGCAGATGTTCGTGTGTGTCGAGTTAATTCTGATTTTTTACAAATTCAAATGCGGGTAGTTGGAGACAACGCTCGCCCTTCACGACCCTGCCACTGATATCCGCTACTTCAGTCGTCTCGTGACCACAATCAATGCAACTTGATCGGAACGTCGAGGTAAATAAAAATAAAGTTTTCAGCGCAATTATGTTCCGTTTAAATATTTCATTATGTCATTTTTCGTTACATTACGTTATAATATTATTTCGTTTGTTTATAGCTACATAAAGATTTTTGAAATGAGAAAGAGTGAAGAATGTAACCGCAAAACCAAACCCAGTTATCTATAAAATCTTGTGAAACTGTTACTGAAGCTATCTGCTTCGTGCCGATATTGGTTTAAAAATCAATTTCACTACAATGTATCGGCAGCTGCGCGACCGCTCTCGCCAATATTTCAAGACCATAGTCTGGTTCCGCAAAGCTCATGTAAGGCGAGTGTAAAACAATGTTTATAAAGTATCCCAACGACGGCGCTGCCGAATCCCGGGCGTGATACAAAAGATTTTTCAACATTCATATATTTTCGACTACAAAGGATACGAAAAACCGTTTAAGGTGCATTCGCAGATTCGGCTGCGTTACATTAGTGATATGGTAATGTGATTGTTCGCGATAAATTAAACTGCCCAGTCGTGGTGTGTGTGGCGCGGCGCAGCGGGGCCGCGCGCGCTTCCTCGTATATCCGCCTCTTCCAAAAGGTAAAACTCCCTACAATTTTTCGACAATAATGCGCCAACTTTCGTATAGAGAGGACAATGCAAAATGTGACATACCCAAGCACCCACTCGTGGGCAGACTTATTGTGCGAATTATTCTTACACTCCCATTATATTCCTTAACTGCCGTACCACAAGAATGTCAACTTCTCCATTTGTTCCTTTTGGAATTTATTCGACTGAGGCCTAAATATTTCCCAGTTTGCTCAAAGGCGTAATAAATATAAAGTGAAACATTTGCTCGAAAACGGAAATAAGCACAAAATGATGTAATAAAAATACGCCTTTATTTTCTCAGGTGACTGTGGCGTGGGATGTAGACATTTTCTGCTCATAAGCAAGAAGACCAAACCCATAAGTATTATATTTGGATTATAATTGAAAATTAAACTGTCAACCACCGAGAGCGGTAGACACGAAATTCGTGTTGTGTATTTTCCTTTAATTGGCCACACGGTCCCTGCCTTTTCCCGTAATAACAGGAGTGGCTGGAGACATTTCTCAGAGCGAGTCATCGGCGACCGCACGATCGACAGTTTGTAAAACTGTCACTATGTTTCGAACAAATTGGCCGACATTCGCCGAGCGAACCGTGCGGTGTCGACAAACTTTTTATTGGATAGTTCCCGGCGCACGGACCGCGACCGCTCCCGAAATCCTCTAAATTGGGTGAGAAATGCTCCGTTTGACGGTCGCTTTGCATATCTGAGCAATAAATCTACAGAACTCGCTGCGACACGGTAAGGACCTCGTCGACGCGCACCGCCTCGAAAGCGCCACCTATCTACTGCAACTAGGTAAATAATTCCGTCACCTGTCAACTCCGTTTCACCAGACTCGAATTTGCCTTAAGCCGCGTCCTATTTCCTCCTGCGGTATTTTTCATTCCGTTATCCTACGGAGAGATCGTCTATCGCAGATAATTTGTTGTCCGAATTGCGACCGAACCCATTTATATAAATTACGGGTTAATTAACTGCTTTGTTTTTGGTCGAGCGCGTGAATTCGTTGAAACAGCGCACTTTGAGGGAATTATGTCTGGTGTTAACAATAAAATATCGGCCCCTCTTACTTAAGCTTATTTAAACTTATGTTCCTGAATTAATTCCCAATTTCTTTTGGAACAATTAATGTAAAGTACTTTTGAAAGGGTAATTGGGAAACCGAAGTATTTAAAACATTCTGCACTCATTTTACAAACGAAATCCACGGTTAGCCGAAGGTTATGCATCAGTTAATGAGCTTTTTTTGTCGAAATCTGCAACAAATCAAATATTTTTATTATATTTTAGAAAAAAATAAAATTATCTGTAATTAGAAACTGAGGTAGACCTTGTCTATAGCACGTTTGGCTTGGCGAAAGTGCATGATATGATTGCTGAATGTTATTGATGCGAAAGAGATGCGTTTGCAAGTATAAAGTGACATGGATTCATAATAAATCTGCCTACAATCGAGACCTTGGCGCGATGATGGTAGCAGCAGTATAGTTGAAGGTTTTGAAGTAACGCCATTTTTCGGGATTCCGTTTCGAACCAAGAATGCCTTTACCTTGAGGCGTACGATCGCAAAGAGTGCAAGTCCGCGGTAATAGTCACGTAGAATTGCACCTCGAGCTCCTTCGCTGGTGCGATAGCGGTTAACTTTCTTGTTTTATGACGCGATAATAATATTGGCGAACAATGAGCTCGACTGCGGATCTCGAGTACTAATAATTGTCAAACAGATCGCTTTACTGTTCGTTAAAGAGTTGATTACTCGAGTTCTTTAGAGAACAAAACTAGCGTGTCCAAAATGTTCGACTGATTTTTGTCCAATTTTTTTCCGTTATGGAATAAACGGGGGAATTTATTCATGTTGTTTTTCAGTACACATGTTCTGTGCTCGAAAGGTAGGATCAGCGATTTTTATACATTTTTAGCGTCGCTTGTACTCGTATATACGAGTATATTTATTGCTTCAGATATTGTAGCAGTTTTTTTTACCTACTTCTGAGTAACAGATTCTCATGAAACTCGTACATGAATTCAGTCCCCGTGACAATGCAATCTATACTTCTATATATATATCTATACTATACTTATAGATAATAACGTAGTAACAAAAAGTCTGTACAAAGATGAAAAAAAATTGGTTAAGGGGACTTAAAATAATCTACTGAAAAGTAACATAACATTTTCAATAATGACTGTCTTTCTGTATGATCACGTAAATGCGCATCACGTAAAAACTACTGGATCGATTGAATTGCGGTTTTTACTGTTGGATAGCTAAGGTTTTGTCTTTTCATAGGTGTACTTGTCATCTCAACCCGATAGATATAAGGCGAGCAATTGATAAAAAACGATTTGACGTCTAATAAAAGTTTTTTTAAATTTGTTATACTGGTAGGTAGTTTTGGTTTTGAAATAAAACATAGGATCCTTATATCCCAGAAAACTGACGCGAATAGAGCACAGCTAGTACTATAATAATGTTAACCTTCGATCAACAAATCCTGATGATACTTCCCCTCTAAACTTTAGAGATTTGAGGTTATTGCTGATTTCGAATTAATATTGTGGAATTCAAGTAGATACTCTATCATTGAACTCCGGGTTCCACCTTTTCGTTCTGAAGCTAATGTACTCGTAGTTACAAAAAAATGATTACGCATATTGCTTGTTTTCGCATACCATCTCTAAAGATCGGCTGCAAATTATCAAACGCTCCAGACAAACAAAATGTCGGACTTGTATTGCAATCTTATTTCGAGAGATACAAATAATAAACGTGAAGGGAAACAAAAATTTTATGACTCGCTTTGGTTATCGCCAATTTGTGTCAACTGAAGCGTTCTTTTAATATTAATAAAACTGCTAGCCCCTCAACCCTCTGCATGCTTTTACGGTTGGGTTGATGGCGACTTATTTGAATAAATATTTTCGAGCGTGGCCGACTCGGGGGCTTTTTTATTATTTTCTGTTAGCCATATTACACGATATAAAACCGCGCGGGCGCGACGTTAGTTTGTGACGCTCGCGACGACGCCCCGCTACGACTCGTAACACTAATGTAGATGACGCGCCACTATTACAACCCATCCTTTATCTAACACAATATGTCCTTTATTATAAAACTGAAATTAAATGTCCGACCCGTTTCGAAGTTATTCGAAAACCGCGGGAGTCCATCACATTTGTTATGTACGAGGCAAGCAAGTGTTTATTGGTTTATAGGTTCTTTTACCTTTTTTAAACTGATTTGAAAGAAGATTGACGATCGATTTATGGAAATGATCTGATGTGTATTCAGGACTGTGATTTTATTTATAGATGTTTAGGCACTGACATGTAAAATGTAGAATCGATGCAGTCTCGAGATTGGTGAAAAAACAAGAGTAAAAGCAATTTAGGGCGGCTACTCCTTACGAAGTCAGCTGGCCGTGAGCTTGACTAATCTGATAGTCAGATATAATTAACCAAATTGTATCACAATAATTTTCATTATGGTTAGAAAACCCCTTTATACTATTATCTATACTTATAATAAAGCATTAAGTAACGAAAAGTCTGTACAAAGAAGATAATTACAAAAATATGTTACAGTGTCCACACGTGACCTCCACGCGGATGACACCCCCGTATGTGTCACGGGACATTGGGGGGTTAAGATAAACTACTGAACAAGAACATACGAGTAAAAATTTTCAAATAATGGCTGTTTGGACGCGCATCACCTAAAATCAACTGGACCGATTGCGATGCGGTTTTTATCGTTGAATAGCTTAAGGTTTGACTTAAAAACTGGTGTACCTAGTATCTCAACCTGATGAGGAGAAGTCGAGCAATCGATAAAAAACATTTCTGAACGAAGTTTGATGTTTTTGGTACTTTTGGCTCTGGAATATCACACGATCCTTATATCGCAGAAATGTTACCTCGTGGGCAAAGCCGAGGGCACGCGGGTTTTTTTTGGTCATTGGTATGTGAGCTACCCTGAAAGTTTCAGCCGGATAGCTAATCGGGAAGTGCTCGAAATTTGAATTGCAAGAGTCCAGGACAAAATACATAGATACATAGAAATACACCGATACATCGATACATACATACAAGTGAAGTTAAATAAAGATTTTTAAAAAAAGTCATGAACCAGGACATCAAAAGCATTGTGAGGGGCTACATTGGTCTCGATTCGTAATTAGAGGTCGAGTCGTGCCGGTGCCGGCACCCGCGTCATCCCACTGAAGTTAATCGTGCCGGACGGCCTGTAAATGATGCGTGCTCCTGCCGCGGGCCTACTTATGTCGCTTCGAGCCGACGCGGTGACGGATCGTTTGAACATCGCCAATTAATCGAAAAAACGACACGACTTTGTTATTGATTAACCTTCTTAACTCCCTTGATAGAGATTGAGGATTTGCGTGATTACAATAGAAAATTTAAGGATATGAGAATTTATCGTCCTTAGATCTACTCGTAACTATTTATTATGTTTTCAACAAGATTTCGAAGAGGAAAGTGAACTTGCTTAAAAACTAAAAAAAGCATGCCTGCCCTGCCAGAAAAGAACTTATGCCAATAAATTATTTACTATTGGAATGTGCTTATTAAGGTCTTTATATTGATACCCATATTGTAAAATTTGATGACATATTTTTTTCGCCATTGTATATGGAGCCACACTGCCACCAAATTGACTTTAAAAAAAAAATGGCTTTGTTACTCGGGGGGATGTAAGGATTCTAACGATACCCCATACGTCTAAATATGTTCAGGCATTTAAAAGTTATGGGAATAAATAAACTCATATACATACATACAAACATCCATGAATCCTAAAAACATTACACTTCCTTTTTTGGGAAGTCGTGTAATAAGCATATCAATTCAATTGGTAGGCTTTTTAGGCGTACTACGAACACACATTCAAATGATCCTTCAATGATTGTGGTTTTCGCTCAAGCAAGCTCAAGACAAAAAACATGACGTGGTTTAGAAAGTGACGTCATACAGATCAATAGAACTAAGCATGGATCCGGCGACCCGTACGTAAAGAGGGAAACTAGAGCGTTTGGCAATTACGTCAGCTATAAAGCGGACTAAGAAATGTTATTGTTCGGACCTAATTACTTTGTTTTCAAGTCGAAACTCTTCCTTGGGAAAGTCAACTATCTTGAAAACTGATAGTTATCAAGTTCAACGTTTTTATTATTTACTAGCTGTACCCGCGGCTTCGCACGCGTTGTCATTTCTCTAGGTTAAAAGTACTCATATGTACTATTCCAAGACCTAAAATACCAATATCAAAACATTTGATCAAATCTTCTTCAGCCGTCAAAAAGTTTTTATCTATTGCTCGGCTTGTACTCATCGGATTCAGATACCAAGTACACCAGTTTTCGCAATCGGTCCAGTAGGTTTACGTGATGCGCAAACAAACATACCGACAAACAGATAAACACAGACAAACAAACAGACAGACACGAATTTCAAAAATATTAAATTCTTGTTTCTTCTTGAGCCTATTTTAAGTCTTCTAGACCATTTCTTTTTTTAAATTATCTTCTTTGTACAGACTTTTTCCTTCATGTTGCTTTATTATAAGTATAGATTTAAATGTATGCACAAACCGACTGAGAGTCTTTTTTAATCGACTTCAACAAGATGAGGAAGTTCTCAAGTCGTCTTTATTTTTACCAGACTACGGCAAAGCAAAGGAAGGCTTTATGTGTTCAATCTAAAAACTTGGTCCGATTTTGACAAGCGAGTTGTTAATCGATTCGTCTTTATATCGAGTGTCATAGGCAATTTATTTGACCCGAACACGGCGAAGCAAAGGTTGGGTTATGTGTTCAAATCAAACTAAAAACTTGGTCCTATTTTGTCAAGCTAGGTATCAATCGATTCGTCTTCATCGCAAGAGTTTAAGATTATGTTTTACTCGACCGTAGTTGGGTTTTAGTGTTTGAACGTATGTCTTGTTAAGAGTACACTAACTAAAGAGGGGGATCTTAATAGGAAAGGGGCTGAAATGAGTTCGGCAAAAATGATTGCTTATTTTCGGTGCCTTACAAATATTTTAAGATGCAATATAAACTGCTTAGGTTGTGACCAAAATAGGGTACTGTTGCCGCCAAATTAAGCAAAAGTTATGATGCCTGTCACAGTAAACGGACAATCCAGTACATTTAATATCGGCAAATCCATGAAAGGCGCTCTCCGAAATCCGAAATGAGCACCAAGAACAATGCATCGTTATTATTACGGAGAGCATATGTTTCCATCTCGTTTTTCTGGACAATGTATTCAGTTATCGTGTAATATCACGGATTCATATTCCACGCGGTTCAAAAGAGTCGTCATACTGTGAATGCTTTATGGTAATAGGTGGAGGTACACGGATTTCGATCATGGTGTTCAATCGTGAGCGACGATCGTGCGCGCAATGGACCCATGGAACTAACGGTGGCCATACATGCAACGGTATACCTGACAGGTTTACCTGAACAGATTACCTGTACGGGTAAACCGGAGGGAGCTTTTATGAATCTGAAAAGTAAATCAGCTCAGGTAAACCTGTCATACCGTAACGTGTATGGCCACCATAAGGGGCATGGTACTTTTATAACGGTTGCTAAATTTGTTCTGGAGTTGTCTTCGTGCTGGTCATCGAACATGAATTCGAATGATCGTAGCTATAATGCTTCTGAAAAAGTAACTCAATGCGATTCAGTAAGAGTAGAGTTTTTAATAAAGTCGATACGTTGTAATTGTAGATTACTGCATCGAGCGGAAAGTGACTTCTAGCTACACCGCGTGTTAGATTGGAGCCCGAGCTTTAGCGAGGGCTCTAAAACACGAGTGCAGCAAGAAGTCACTCGAGCGAGTGTCAGTAACCTGCTTTTCTTTCCACTACAAAGTAATATCACAATTGTTCACCTAAATGTATGCAGTACAATATTCAGTCACATTGACTTAAATTTGAGCCAATTCCGTCGCGCTCATATTTAAAATATAGTTTTTTAAAATCTCTATTGAACGAATGCATTCATTAAATAGGGAAACTAATAAATTATTTTCTGTAGTCTATGTTAATATTAAAAAAATAAAACAGAACTGGGATACAACCGAAAATATAAAAAAAAAACTGTGCAATAATGGATTTCAATGCTAAGTTACCGCACTGTCTTTGTTTTTTTTTTTGTTAAAAACTGTGCAGTAATGGATTTCCATCTTACTTACCACTCTGTTTTTATGATAAGTAGTAAAAAGGTGCTTGCTGCTTACGTTTTAGGTGAACAATGGTGATATTACTATGAGTAGGAAGAAAAAATATATATTTTGCGCCTATATTATTGTATCACAAGGGCCTATTTAAAAACAATTTTAATTAATTACTCGTTTCGACATTATGTTCGTCTTACCCATGTCGCACCCATGCCGGTTTATGTTAGGAACGATATAATCGAAGCTGTTGATCACTATGTCTACTTAGGTCAGACGATCCAACTAAGTAGATCTAGCTTCGACGAAGAGGTCAACCGACAAATCCAACTCGGATGGGCGCCGTTCGGGAAATTACGCCATATCTTCTCGTCGAAGATACCGCAGAACCTCAAGACAAAAGTTTATAATCAGTGCGTGTTGCCAGTGATGACATACGGCACTGAGACGTGGTCGCTAACTATTGGTCTCATACACAAGCTTAAAGACGCGAAGCGTGCAATGGAGAGAGCTATGCTCGGTGTTTCACTACGTGATATAATCCGTAACGAGGAAATCCGTAGAAGAACCAAGTTTACCGACATAGCTTGTTGTTGTAAGTTGAAGTGGCAATGGACAGGCCATATAGTTCGCAGAACCGACAACCGCTGGGGAAAAAAGGTTCTTGAATAGCGAGCACGAAAAAGTAAGCGAAGTGTGGGGAGACCCCCCACACGATAGACCGACGACTTTGTAGCCATCGCAGGAAGTCGTTGGATGGAGGTGGCACAAGATTGCTCATCGTGGCGCTCTTTGGGGGAGGCCTATGTTCAGCAGTGGATTTCGAAAGGCTGAAATGATGATGATGATGATGATGATGATGACGACTCGTTTCATGTACAGGCTGTGTATTTTAGCAGGGATATCCATGGTAATTATGATAACCGTTAAAGATTTGTTCTTAGCAATCCATCTAGAGGTTTTCAAACGTACTAAAACTGCATTTAAGGACTTTTGTTTCATTGCTTTCAATTTGAACATAGCTGCTATAGAGAACCCAGTTAAAAAACTCACCTGTATATTGGGTTCGTTACAGGCAGCTTCTTCTAGCTCGAGGCGGAAAAATAATGTGAGCCACACACCATTTCAATATTTTTAAGCTGTCTATTACTAAAATAGGATGGTCCTCATGGTTCCCTTCAAAACATTCCATCTTTAAATCTAAGCGAAGATAGACACCCCGGAATAGATTGAAAAGGGGTAATAATAGACCCCGCACATTTATCTCGTGGAGCCCATCTCTTGTTTGATAAATAGATTTTTTTCTCAATGCTTACGAATCAAGCCTACGGTGTGTACCCATTGTGTTATAAAATGGCTCCTATTTATTTGTGAAACATGACAGATAATTCGGAACGGCTACCGATAGAGATGTCTTTGTTGCGGGAAGAATGCCTGTTTGGTTTTGTAATACACAAATACAGACGCTTATTGTTGCTCCGTGTTTTGGTTATGAAATTTATTATTGTGACAAATTGTGAGGTCGGAGTTAAACCTTTCGTCTGTATACCATCTGCTGGGCTTAAGATATTGTTGACGTCATATTTCTTTGAAATGTTGCTCGAGTTGTTTTGACGAACAGGCAACTGAGATTTAGCTGTCGCAGGTGTTGATTAAAATTTGTAAACGACGTTTTCATTTTATGTTTATAAATATTCAATTTACACGGCCTTACGGTTGTAAAGAATGCATAGTAAATTGAGTAAGCATCTAAATAATACTTCAATGCGTACAGAGAATATAAAGGCTGATGTCACCGGATACTACATTCCGTTTAAACCTTAGAAATGATAAAGTATAATATCAAAACCTATACCACTATTCAAAGTTTGTAAGAAATATTTGACGGCAACGGTAACATGAGATACAAATTAATAAACAGAGAGTTAACTTCTTATATTCATTCATCGTATTTTATTTCTAAATATTACCAATATTAAGATATTACGTAATTTGAGTTGGATGTTACCATTTTATAAGTTTGTTATGAATAATGCATTGTTCACACCAAACGTATAGCCAAATGCGTAGTGACATGACGTATTGTCGTTATGGTGTGAACGCGAAATTGAAAACGGATGAAAAATCGATAAACCGCTTATACTTTACGCGGTTTCTTTATGCCCGATTAATATCTGCAGAAAGCGTCACGTGGTAGTCACGTAACAGCACAGAAGTAAAAAGCACAAATTAAAAATATGTTCTCCCGACCTCCAAACCCACTTCCCATTATAGCTATAAACATCTCGATCACATCAGCTTTCAAACAGGAAAAAACGTATCAAAATCGGTCCATTCGTTTGGGAGCTACGATGTCAGAGATATATACACACATACGGATTCACACTCTAAACACCAAGCTCTTTTCGAGTTGGGGAATTAAAAATATTATTACAAACATTATCTTTGGGCGTAGGTATTCAAATCTAGCGTAGGAGCGTGACTGCACAGACATGCCCTTTTTTGTTTTATTTTGTATTAAAACTTGCAAATGTGGCGTGCTGGACACGACGTGCTGGTATATGTGAATCAAGCTTAAGGCCCGGCTCCATTACTTAATACATTTTCCACTCCCCAATCCCCAAGGTTGAATATCCCCTCTACACTCTGCCACCCGCTACCCGCAACAAGCACTGACTGAAGTGCCTGCGTAACTGGGTTGAATATCGCAAGCGCTGTTTAAACACACAATTTAGCTCGGAACTAAATAACGTAAGTCTCAAAACTTATTTATTTTATTGGCTGGCTAATAATTTAAATTAGGTAAATTTTGTCTTGACAGTGGATAATAAACTACATTTTTTTGCTGTGAGATTTATTTTAGACATAAAACTTAAGCCGTTGAGTAGAAAAATGTATTACTAAATATAACGTTATCAAAAATTACTATATTTATTATTAGAAAATGTTTCGAATTAGACTTTTTGTTCTTTGTAATTAACATAATGAATTTTACAATTTCATTATAATCTTGTTTTTATCTTGATCACGGAGAGATGAAGATCTCAAAAACATATATGCTAAGTTTCACATTTATCAGGTTTGTGGTTGACCCAGCATATTCATGGAAAAAACCCTTAAAAAGTGGAGCCTGGTCTTAACGGTCGCTCACATTCGGCGGCTGTCTAATCGTTTGGTGTAAACTCAGGAAACAATGTCTGAATCACTTCTTTTACCGACCGCTATAAAAGTTTAGTATTTGTTTTAATTTCCTTATTCGAATACCAACTTTGAAATTCGCAATAGAATGTCAGTCGCAGGGGACCGAGTGGCGGTCGAGTAAAGAGCATAATATAAATGTGTTTGGAGAATAGCGAGCGGTTCGCAGCCGGAGTTGGATCGCGGAACGCACGGCGATGCACCAAGTTTAATGGAAAAGAATTGAAAAGTAGCGCGTCTATATGGTAATAGAAATTGCCCAGAAGAAAGGAACACGGACGACAGAGTGCACTGCTCTGAGTTATGGTTGTGTTCTCGAAAATTGAGCGTTATTGCGTACCGTTTCTCTCGGGTACCGAGCCCGGCGTCTCGGGCGGAGTCGGGCGCGCCACTTCACCTATACCCCGGAATATCTCCCAATGTAAACTGAGATCATTCACGTTACTCGCGTCTACCAACTTTGATTTTTATTTGTCTACTACAATTTCGAAGTGAACTTTGCTCTGTTCAGTATTTTTATTGGTCTGCGATGGTAATGCGAGATTAAATGAATCTCATATAAAATAAAGTTTATCCCTATAGACGGGGTGAAATTAAGAGTTTGCTTGTAAAGTTTGGCTCTCTCATGTCACATCCGATATTTTGTGAGGAAATCTACTTACGCATTACATTGTGATATGTATGATGATATGTATGGTATATGTATCCTTATTTCCTCCTCTGATATCGTTCCTTCCCACAACTTCCTACAGATTATTTGTAAACAGAGTTCCGTGTGCTTGACGCGAGTATTTCCCCAAATATTTGAGAGGTAGAGCATAAGAGGGCACTTAGCGGTGTGTCATTGTTATGTTTCTCGATGTATTGAGATATTTGTAAGATTGTGAAACTTGGAGTTGGCCTGTTTTAGTTATTCTGTTTATATCCGCGATACTTGACATATTTCAGTTCTTATTTTGCCTTTGTAAGGTTTGTTGATTTGCCTTTTAGGTAATGGCATGAATGAATGTCTTATATTTGCTATAAAATATCTACGTACAACAGTGGTAAGTACAGTATAGTTTCGATATTTTACCAATGCTGTCGTGTGAATATCTACATTTACACTAATATTATAGAGAGGAAAGATTTGATTTTTCGTATGTTAAACTCAAAAAATACTGAACCGATTTTAGAAATTCTATCATCTATAGATAGCTACATTATCAGTGAGTATCATGGGATGTATTTTATTTTTCGAAAAATTAGAGGTACTACCTAAGAAAATTTAAATAATGTAACCTAAGGTATCAAAAATTTGCTAATAAATGACGATTACTCGCTGTTAGAAACGGAATGGCATGTTGCCGTGGAAACGAAATAATAACAAGTCTGTCAAAAAGCATCACGATCGTTGCTGCCAAAGATTATGAATTACGCCTACTGTTTTTTTAAAAAATGCCGCGGTGTGAGTGCTACTCGTGCGAAGCCGGGGCGAGTCACTAGTTTGAAATATTTTTAATTAATTACCTACTCGTTTCATGTACAGGCCAATGTGCTAACATTACCAGCGAGTAACATGGGCTGTTTTATTTTATTTAGTGTTTCCTTCGTATGTTGCAATAATGTAACCCAAGGTATCAAAAATTTGCCTATAAAAATGTCGATTACTCGCTTTAAAGGTCGTCACAGACGACGAAGATGCTATAATATTTCATGTTAAGATATATGCATATAAAATATTATAGCATCTTAGGGTATCACACACGGTTAAGATAACATAATATATTGAAACTATTCATTCTCTTGAAGGCCGTCCTAGGTGCCACACGTATTTCTTCGTCGCATTCTATATACATGATGATAAAATATGAGTAATACGGTTTGACTATTACATTTATTAGATAATAAAAAGCAAACGATGATTCTGATTTTGAATTTGATATGCAAATTGCATTAGCGCACTGTAACACCAAGCGTTTCTTACAGCGTTTAACGAACAATTTGGATAGAAAATCACATTAAATTTAGAAAAAGCCACGGTGAATATAATCTTTAAGCTTCAAGCTTAATAAATTTTTTTTGTTTTTTTTAAATCCTTTCTCTATGTAATGTTGGTCCTGGAATAACACATAGGTAACTTTTAACCTAGAGAAAAGCCACGGGCACAGCCAATACCCAATAAAAAAAGCCCGTCACGGATACAAAACAAAGCGACCTGTAGAGTATGTTACGATATATTTCGTATCTTAAGATGGCATCGTCTAAAAAATCTGTAGCGCTCCATATCTTAAGATACTGTAAGATGAAAATATATATTATCTTCGCCGTTTGTGATGGTTCATATAAATTGTATGGCGAGCGATATTTTATCTTTACATGAAATATTATAGTATCTTATTCGTCTGTGACGCCCTTAAGGAACGGAATGAGATGTTGCCGTGGTAAATAAATAATAACAAATCTGATAAACATCACCACGAGCCGCACCACGCACCATCTTGCTGCCGAAGATTTTGAATTATACTGGCGTTTTTTTTTTAGAAGTTTTGGTGGGTATTATAATGCTAAAATTAAGAAGAAAGACGAGTCACTAGTTGCTATATGTAAAGGGGTTCTAACATTAAACTATGGCGCCTGGCAGACTCTCATACAAACCTGTCACAGAGTCACGGTTTCTATTCGAGCTTTGCATTTTGTGATTAGCTTCGCCAAATATGTTCTGTGGTTGATCCCTGACATGGTATCGTAGAACTACTGTGTTCCCTATAATGCCTGGTTTCCGGTAGACACAAGGAATTTTAGTAACAGTGATAACAGGACTTTTGAATTTTTCCGATATTGGATTAACTTGGTCACATAATCCGGTTTCTATAAACATCATAGAATGATTATATACCTATACATGGTCGGGGGATCGATGTAGTTGAATCACCTTATATCAGTTCATCATCATCATCATCATCGGCCCGTGTCAGTCCGCTGCTGGACATAGGCCTCTCCCAAAGCACGCCATTGAGCCCGATCTTCGGCCAACTCTCCAACTTCTGCCAGCCACTTTGCGTATATCGTCGCTCCACCTAGCTGATGGAGGGCGCCCCACACTACGTTATCTAATGCTAGTTAATTTACCCTAATGAGATCGAGTCGTCTTAGTTACACGACTAGTAAGTTTTATCATCTTGTACCGTTAGTACCGGACGCGTGCGATTAAAGCGTTGCTTATTATTTATTCTGTGGCGTTGCGTTGCGTTGCGGGTCAATACAAGCAAAACGGGCTGTGGAACGAAACTATGCAGACCACTATTCTGGTAAGTCGCTAATGCTTTAAACTAGTTTCAGATTTCAGAAGCAGTTTCCCCAGTTAGGACTTGGTAGGCAGGGTACTTCACAATGAAAAAGAAATATACATGTTTTGGCATGTGAAAATAACAGTGAAGCAAAAATACAAAGTTGACACTGTTTCTGTTTATTAACTTTAATAACCTGGTGGGTTTAGCACCTGAAATTAGCGGTATACAGGTTGATGGAGACCTCCGAAACTATAAGAGATTCAAAAAATTTATTTTTCTAGGAACCATGTCGTCGATTTTAGAGATTAAAAAAACCGCTTTCATTGATTTTCAAAGAACTCATACGCGTCTCGGGAAACGAAGCTGGCCATTTGTTTTTTTATACGCTTTATATTAGCTTCACTTGTATGTTTGTAACCGACTCCTTTGGACGCTATTTTGACCCACTTTAAACGGTCAGATTTCATTCAAATTTTGCACACCTGTCAAAGACCGATGACAATGCAATAATTCGATAAAAAAAAAAAAAAAAAAAAAAGTAGAAAAGAAATAATAGTTTAAAAAAACTAAAAAACACGCTTATAAAATATATAAAGCGTTTTTTTAAACTATTATTTATATTATTGCTATGTTGATCGTGTAGGTTGTAAGGAGTAAATGTTGATATGAAACCTTTAACCGCCCATAGATTATTTCTTGTTTGGTCTCTTTAGAGATGATGTATTTCTATACAAAACCAGCTACGACACCTCTAAGATCTAAAAGCAGCCATAGATGTATTTTAACGCAAAATCACCACTTGACTGTACAAAACGCAATATTCAATCGTTACCTTACAATCGTTGCTTTTTTTTTTAGTAAATACAGCATTTTCTTTTAATATTAGAAACAAGGTTTCATAGCAAAATTTACTCTTAACATCAATCAATCTCGCGATTAAATAACGTTTTTTTTTATATGATCGGGTTACAGTCCCGAGCTGAGTTTTAAGAATTCCTATGAATGCATATTTTCTTACCTCTAAAATCGATGACGTGGTTCCGTAGAACATATTTTCCTATCTCTCATAGTTGCGAAGGTCCCCATTCTGACCCATCTCGTCGTTACAGCCTGTATATAAACGTCCCTGGCCCATCAATATTCATGTCTAAATTATGCTTTTCTAATTGTCACTTATAAATCCCAACTCTTCGATGACATCTTAATTAGCGCCCCACAAATCACTTTAATGTATGAACATATTTGCCGTATTTACTGATGCCATTATTATAGTGCCTAATGGTAAGAGCTAGAAAAAATAGACGACTCTTGGTTGCGTTGGATTAATTTGTCAATTTTATTGGCCCCAAATATTTCAAAGCTTAATCTGGTCATAATGTTTTTAGGTGCTAAGCACTTTTAACATGATTAAATAAAATATTAATGAAATCTTATACGTGTTTTGATTTTGCACGTTTGAATTAATAAATATATAAGATACTAGATTTCCCGCCCGCGACTTCGTCCTCGCTGACTACTGTTTCTCGCGGAATAAAGCATCCTATGTTCTTTTATATTAAAAACCAATGCAAAAGTAGGTATAGCACCAATGCTCTTGAAATTTTTTGACATACTTCTATTTCGTTTCCATGGCAACCGTACCTTACAGCGAGTAATCAATATTTTCCACTTTTCCCGTGAAAACTTACAATTTTCCGGGATAAAAAGTATCCTAAGTTTTATTCACTTTTATATATTGGTATGGATTAGCCACCAAACCAAATAGACCGATAAATCGCCTAATGCGGCGCCTAACCGCCAGCGTTCTTTTTCATGATGCGACCTATACAAGGTAGGCAAAGTCTACAAAATCTCAAGAACTACTAAAACATAAATTAAGTATTTATAATTATTACACTTAAACTAAACGTTGTAGTTAAAGTTAACAGTGTAAATTTCGATTTTCTCAAATACCAATTAAATTACGGGACACTGAATGCTTTTAACGAAATGAACGTTGTCTGAGTAAATATATTTTAACAGTTACTAGAATTCCGCTGCTGCTCTCTAAACATTCCCATTTAGTAATATTGATGTGGTTACATTTGTTTACGTCGTTTGGTCGAATATTACTGTTAATTGAGCCGGTTGGCTTATTAACAGCTATCAATCAACAGTGATTGGCGAACGTAGAATTATCGCTTTGATGTTAAGCCAAGGTTTAGTCCTTTATTTAGTTTGTCACTAAATGTTATCAAAATCTAGTGTTGTGATCAACATTATTTGAATTTGGCGTATATTTTTCAAGTAAACTATTTTTAAAATTATAGCAAAATTAATAATAATGAGGTTACTCAAACAAATTTGTAAAGTGATCATTATTTCGACAACCTTCTTTGAGCAAAGTCGACCTTGCCGCGCTTCTTGAATAGGCGCCTACAACGTTGTATGGAATTTCTTTATTGTCGTGTTTTGCTGCCAGCAATTTTCTTTGAAAATCCATTATTGACGTCTTTTGTCGGAGTACTATTATTTATTCTGTGGGTTTGTATCACCGAACGCGAAAACAGAGGTGTCGTCGTAGCTCCCAAACCAATGGACCGATTTTAATGGTTTTCTGTTTGAAAGCTGATGTGATCATGATGGTTCTTAGCTATTATAGCTGTTGTTCTTGTTGTTTTTGGTTGATGTTGTTTTTTGTTGTTGTTGTTTTTGTATTTTTTGTAGCTTTTGTTGTTGTTGTTATTCGGGGGTTACATAAATGTTTAATCTGTGCGCTAGTTTTATTATAAATACTCGCATTGTTTGAGTAAGTACAAGCCTTGGTCCGCAATGACTGCACTGCTGGCCACGCTATGATGGCCTCGAGCTTTGCTTAGCTAAGCTCGAGGCCTTCAAGCTTGGCCATCATTGCAGCTCTTGCTGTCTGCGCTATAATACGAGTATGATAATATAATTCCAGCTTGGCCATCAAGGGCCTGCAATGCTGACCGCGCTGTGATGGCCTTGAGCATAGCTTAGCTACGCTCTCGGCCATCATCATCGCTGCCAGCAACGCAGTCATTACAGACCGCGGCTGTAATGTACTATTACAGTAATAATTAGTATCTACAGTAGGTAAACGGATCGTCAGTTTCAATAGTATTAGTTATTAATTATGTGACGTAAAATTATCTAGATTCTAGTTAATTCAAGCTTATATAAAATTTCACAATTTACTGATAAACAAATCTTGTCATATCAGAATACCTTACCGTTGATTCGTTTATATACCAGTAAACTCCAGCATACTGTGTCTAGTTCTCGCTTCGTTCATTATCAATAATGAATCCGAAACTGTTTGTCGTAGAGACGGCCATAATTTTAAATAATTACCTAATTTACCGTGCGGGCGGTGACTGCATCGTCTTGCAGTCATAACATAACCAAACTCATATCAAAACAGGCCCTTAGAGACAGTTAACAGATCAGTGAAATATCACTTATAATAATCGAATCAGTCATCCGCATGCACGCATTATGACTGTTGCTAACGAAATCTATACTTATAATAAAGCAGGAAGTAACAAAAAGACTGTACAATTTAATCTATATAAAAATTAAATGCTTTTCGTTAGTATGCGCATCACTTGAGAACGGCGTGTCGGGTTGCCAATATTTTTTTTATGTTCGTATTATTCCGATAAAGTTTTTATTTTCGGAAATCAACGGGGCGCAACTAGGTAACCCTAAAAAAATTGGTACTGGACAAGAATAAAACTTTTTTTTAAAATGATTGTTGTGTGATTGTTGTCTTGCAGCGCTTAAAAAACTATTGGTCAGATTGATTGAAATGCGGTTTTCACTTATGGATAGCTTAGGATTTGACTTAACATTTGGTATACTTTGTACTTAATGCTAAGGGTAAAAGCCATTATAATATATGATTTGACGGGGGAAGAATTATAATGACATGAAACTTTTGGTCCTCGAATAACAAATGATACTTTATCAGAGAAAAAAGTGCACGCGGGCGAAGCTACGGGGCGCAGCTAGTACGTGAGTAATAGCTTGCATTGCTTGCTCTTACTCCATAGAATATATTCTAAACTTTAAAATTAACTTATTTAAACTTTCGAACCTTTGGAGTAAGAAAGGGAGCACCTATATAAGTTATAGACCTTGATGTACCTACAGGTACACGCACGGTTACCATGGCGCTCGTAACATACCGAAACATCAGAAAAGGAGCACCTATACAAGTTTTGGACCTTGCTGTACCTACAGGTACACGCGCGGTTACCATGGTTCTCGTAACTTACCGAAATATCGGAAAAGATAATTAAACACAATACCCAATATACAATAAACATCCCGTTTCCATTTCAAAGTTTAAGAGAAACGGCAAAAAATATGTCATTAGCACCTCTATGGGTATCTTTCCTCAAACCCACGAAACCAAAATAACATAAAAGGGTAATGAAGTACTGAAACTTTTTCAGTTACAGTGGCGACGAAAACCAGAACAGTTAAGTCTTGACTTATATAAGGACTTCAGAAGTAAGTATCAAGTTTCCAATCAGGATATATTTTGGTGGTCGGCACAGGATGATATAAATTTAGAACGATCTTTGTATACACATTTGACTCAATAATATCTTCAACAACATTAATAACATTAATAAACTTTTATCAATAACATTAATAAACATTTTATACAATATACCTAATTTAATATACAACATTCCGCAATATTCTCGGCTGTAGAAAATCAACAACTCAATAATAATTACATCAATTTCATCAACATTATTTACAACAATAGTTCAACCACCATAAAACTGCAGTCATCTGGTCCGTCTATTAAAATAGAAAAGGGCGTTAAGCAGACCTGCTCTCTCCCAATTTGTTCACCAGCACTCTCGAAAAGATATTCAAGAAGCTGGCACCCTCTTGGGAAACGAAAAAAAAGCAAAAGCAAAAGGCTTACAAACCTTCGCTTTGCCGATGACATCATTATTTTCGCCACATCAGCACCCAATTGCCTTGAGGTCGGATTAATGATGAGCCGTTCCTAGACCCAACTTATGACCAACAGCACGAGGCGGAAGGTCGAAGTTGATGGGCAGGAAATTCACTATGTCGATTAGTACGTCTACTTGGGCCAGTTAGTATCCTTCGAAAACAAGCAAGAACAAGGGATCGATCGTCGTTTCGACAATGCCTGGTAGAGCTACTGGTCCATGAAGGCGCTACTGAAGGGCAACCTTCCACTGCCTTTAAGCGCAAACTTATTGATACGTGTATCCTACCCTATCCTAACCTTCGGTGCTCAGACTTCGTCACAGACCGAGTATCAGTAGTCCAAACTCAAGGTTTGTCAACGAGCAATGGAGCGCATGCTAGGAGTAAAGAGAACTGACAGAGTTCCAAACACTACGCTGCGATCAAAAACAGGTATTGCTGATGTTGGCGAAAAGACAGCCAGGCTGAAATGGGAACGGGCTAAAATGGATTGCGCGCCGAATGCACCCGGACAGATGGGCTCAAGTTGTCACCCAGTGGACACCCGAAGACGGTCATAGACGACGGGGAAGACCAAAAAAGAAGTTTTTTTTGTTTTGAATGCATTTACATTACAAGGTGGCATTAACAAAACAAAATTTGTAATATGCCTTTACGTTCAGCATGCGACTTACCAACTTCTGATTATAATTTATTTCTCAACAAAAATTCGAGCATTACTTTATGGACTTGCACATTTGTACAGTATTTTCTTTCAAAATGCAGTGGAAGCACGATTCGCAAGTACAGGTTAACGGACCTGCACTGTATACTAACTATTTATTCAGAGATACTATTAAGAATGCCATTGGTCCAGTTATGGCTTTCTGCGGAGCCGTGGACAACCAGCAGCCGCCAACAGGACGTCGGTTATAACGTTAAATGAACACCTGTACTGAATAATTACTGTCTCGGCCTTATTACCATATCGTAAAATCAGAGGAGAGTTTCCTTACACCATAATGTTTATGATGTAATCTATATTTATATCTATAGAATGGCATTAATCTGTATAAAAATATCCTAAATATTCTTGTGTGGTTATATGCTAATCCGATACGTTTATTAGCTGTTTATATTCTGAGACGCTCTAAATCTGTAACATTAATCGTGTAGGTCATATTTAAAATGCAAAATATCTAGAATGTGTCGATGTTAATGCGCCATGTATTTTATTTTCATGCCAATAAATATTAGCATCTGTTATAATTTTATTAATATGTTTACTCGTTAATATTTATTTGAAGTTTTTCCGTTATCTTTAGTAGTTTAGTTTAGTTTTTTTTCAGTAAGTATCAAAAAGTATGTACAATGAAGGTAATTAAAAAAAATACCGGCCAGATGCGTGTTGGACACGCAGGTCTATGAGCCTTTTGCCGACTTTCGCTCTTTGTCGACTTTTTATTACTCGTATATATGTACATGTCATGATAGCTTTGCCGACTTTTTGTTTTTTATATATTTTTACCTCGCATTTAGCAAAGGCAAGAGCATAGGGCAAAACTAGTTTCGTAATAAAAATTAACATATTCGCGTCGCAGGTAAAGTTACAGTCATTGTCAAACAAGAATAAATCTATATCTGCAAGCAATATGATATTTGATGTTATTTAATAAAATCAAGCTTTTGCTATTAAAAATCTACAATACATAAATTCCTTCATAAATTGTATCGTCATATGACTTCATCTTAACACGCTCACTAATGTCAAGGCAGCGTTATGTAAATCGATATAGCTGAGGTCGTTACCCCACCTATACAAACATTATTAGACTATTCCCAAGTGTTGAAGTTGACCGTTAACGAAATGATTCATTACCGACACTAGAATAAACTGAGGAGAGATATTTGTTCAAATATTCTCACGCGTGGCTGCGCGTCAATTGCTTGGCCCAAGTTTTGACACCTCCTAGAGGTCAACATAGTCCAACATTCGAGTAGACAAGTTCGTGGATGGTTTTGCGCGACCTACCAATATTTGTTCTATGCTTTCACCATTCTTGAGTATGAAGCACTCAACTTTGACAGCATTGTTCAGTGTGTGACAGTATACTTGCTGTTTGCGTTTGTCGTTTTGGTGACATGTCTTTGCACTCAAATTTTTCCATGTGGGAAATATTTTACTTGAATTAGGTACCAACATGCACATCTTATTTGCTCAAAGTTCAAATTCACACAGCAAAAACCTCAATAGGTATAGGGATACTCTAGAGGAAAGAGAGAAAAATGTGGCCGCGCAATATGAATACTGTGAAAAAAACTTCTGATCTGAATCTTATTTTAGTTAATACATTGACCCGGTTGATCAAAAATGTTGAGAATTTAAATAACTTCTAACACCCATTTATGCACTCGTCCATCCAAACTTATTTTAGTATTTTTGACGACATTTCGTGGAAAACATAAAACAACCCTTCGATTTTAACACAGGTATAAATTTACGGGGACGATTCTCACATTCTAGGCGGGGGACTTCTCATTAAAACGTGTCTTTATAATCGTAGAGCTCAGCTGGCGCCGTATCGCCGCATAAAGCGCTCCCGATCTAAGCCGTGATATGATAATAATTGTAATCCAATATAGGAATGCTATCTATTCCAATCTGTCTCTACCTGCCAGTGGTTGAAGAACTAACACAATATTTTCTTTTTGTTTTGCTATTTTATTGTAAAGAAACATAGGAATGATGCAAATAATGTACTAAAAGCTAAGCTAGTTAAGCCCTTTCATTTGATATATATATATATATATATATATATATATATATATATATATATATTGAAAGGGTCGAAAAAAAATGTGATCCGCCATATTGTGGCGGCGGCCATCTTGAATTTACAATGATACTGAATACACATAATTGTATTGTCATCAAAACTAAAGGTGTGTACCAAATTTCAGAACAATCGGTCAACAGGAATGGGGTAAAATTTCAATTAGTAGATTTGACCCAAATAAAGAACAACAACAGACAGGGCAAGCTAAATATTAATAATAATTCACTATTGTGCAACTGTCAAACATATTATTATATTTTTATTATATGCATGATTTCAAAATCTACACAAATCTTTAAGAATCAATCCCACACGTCCCAATCCTAACAGCATTGTTGTCACGAATGAGAATTTCCTTCGACAAGGAAGTGGCAAGTCGTTAGCGGTGATGGATTCGCCGAGGCCTCCTCAGACCTCAGGGCGCTGGGTTTGACGCGGGAATCGATTAAGTTTGACGGTCTGCACTCTACAATTGTAGAATGAGAGCTCTTTATTTACCGCATCCGAGAATATTGAGACGACGCGATCCCCACGTGACGATACTAATGAATTCTGTCTGGGCTGACGTCTCGCAAACACTGAAGAATTAATGTTTTAACTACTCCAGGATTTTGAAACGATTCGCCACAGGCGATAATACGCTTTCGATTTTGAAAATTGATGGCTTTTATAATAAACTTTTCATGGGTGTCTCACCCATGAAAAGTTTATTATAAAAGCCATCGGCATTACTTTTGAATTTAGTTAATGAGAAAATTAAATCTCTTGTAGATTTGAAACTAATCGCGAGGATTGAAGTTTTTTTTTTAGTATAAAACTTTATGCCTTTCGTTATTAGCAGACCGACGAACCTCTTCAACCGTTGCAATCTTTTTAGGCGCTTCATTTTATTTTCATTTATTTTATTGTAAAACAATTTGAATGAAACAACACTTTATATTGAATTGCGATGATGCGGTGCCGACCCTTTTAAGTGTATTTACGTGTCAAGCAACAACGTATTGAAGAAGCGGATCGTTTGTTTTAAATTGTATGGATTCAACGACGAAGTCTTTCGTGTTGACTGTTCAATATTGTATTTAGTTACATATGCCATTACAGGATAAGTTAATAACCATTTAGGTTAAAAAAAATTTGGTTCGTTATCTCCGCCTTTATTTAAATTTGTTTTTATCAGCCGAGATGACATTTTTATTCAATTAATTTTAATTCATTGTTTCTCATCAGCTATAACGATTACCTTAACGAGCTGAATCGCAAGGTGTTTTGTGACTTAATCGTCTCACAGTAATTCCAATCTAGGTTCCTTCTCGCATTATCGATTGTCGCGCAGCGGGGCACACGACAAAAGAATTTCATTTTAAATAAATCGCGCGAGACCGCGTCGCGCCGTGAAATTAGGCGCTGTATCCCCCGCCGCGAAAACTCATCGTAAATAAGTGTCGCGGTTGCCTTCGAACAGCTCTCCGCTGCGTGCGAGCTTTAAAAACACATTCTTGTTATACACTCGTTTAAGGATTTAATTAGTTGCATCGTCTGATGGGTCGCCCTCTCGCGCCGTCTCTTGTCCCCGCGCGTTCTCTTGCGTGATCGTAAATCCTCGCTTCGTTAATGATCCGAATGCTGTTCCGCGATGAATTACCGCTTAGTCTTGTTGACTTTTTGCGCGAAATATTTTTTCCAATTTCATTCGTCCGGCGTGGGCATCGCATAATGGACTGGAACTCTTTAAGTGGTTTTTCGAGTTCATCACGATTTATGTTTCAATAAGTATGCAAGATTGTATTTTATATCGCATTTAATCTTCAAACGCATCATATAAAATACGGCGTTTGATGCCGCTATCAAAGTTTACTCTGGCGTGGTTCATAAGATTGCTTAGCATCGGAAAATTATTTCGTTTCGTCACAGAATAAATAATAGTATCCCGTTTGACAAAAACTTCTTCATCACAACTTTTCCCTATTATTTTGTTATGGACGAATACGGTTACGAGTGAAAGACACCGACTTGCGACTGTTATTTCTTTGATGGTTAATCATCTATCTATCTATCTAAACTTATAATAAATCAATAAGTACGAAAAAGTCTATACAAAGAAAATAAATAAAAAAATGGGCTATGGCTTACCTAAAATGAGCTAGCTGTTGAGCTATGAGTTTTTTTTTAGTTTGTGTCTTTGTTTGTTTGTTAGTCTGTATGTTCGCGCATCACGTTCAAAATACTTAACCGATTGCGATGCAGTCACTGTTGGTTAGCCTAGGGTTAGACTTAAAAACTGGGGTACTTGGTATCTCTATCCGATGAGAAGAAGCCGAGCAATCGATAAAAAACATTTCTGAAGGAATTTTGATCAAACGTTGGTACAGTAGTCGCAGCCAATGTAAATGTTTGTGAAGTTAAGCTCTGTAACGATTGCGCAGGTACTTCTGTGGGTAATATAGGTCTTGGAATAGCGCATAGAGTACTTTTAACCTGGAGAAATGACCACGCTTGCGAAGCCGCGGGCACAGCTAGTAACATTACAAATGGGCGGGCCACGCTACACTCCGCACCTTTACATCTGACAGTTGCCAGCGTCTTCACACGCCTATCTTTCACCGATTATAGCTGAATTTCGATAATGTTTTGCAGTCCGCCTTTTTATTTCGCTTACAGGTATCGGTATCGTCGTTGTCAATTTACGAGGCGCGCGGTGTCGAGAGTCGTGAACAAGTGAACATTGGAGTCCCAGCATCCGGCTTCAATTGCCTTCAACTAGGAGTCTTCCTCGGTCACAATGCAGTCGGCGCTCCGTTTTGTAAACGCGATACTTCCTCCGTCGCAAAACCTTTTCGCATGTGATTGCGGCCCCTTCACTTTAATCAAATGCTTTCGACAAAGGATTGAATGGAACGCTGCTCGATTTCGTACATGAGATTAATATTGGCTGAGAAATTTCCTTTGAGGATCGCCGGCATTTTTTTGTCAATGACATTACGTAAAAGGTAATAACTGATTTTTCCTAACCGCATTTATATTTTTTATAATATTGCATTTTGAGTTCTTTTTTATTTTTATTTGGATAATTTGAAACGTTTTGTACCTTGAAAATAACTATTGTACGCTTTCAAAACTAAACATTTATACACCTTACATATTCAACTTATTTCTTTTAATAATAAATCAGTCAAACCAATTATTCTTGAAAAATCCTCATTGTGTTGAATTGTATTGTATGCAAATTAAAGTTATTTTTACCCGACTACAGCAAAGCAAGAGAAGGGTAATGAGTTTAACAGTCTTATGTATGGTATGTATTTATGTATCTATCTATGTATGTGGGTATGTGGATGATCCACCATAGCTTAGCCCCTATAGGTTCGCGATTTTGACAAGCGTGGTGTCAATCGATTCGTCTTCATGTATAGAGTGTGATCGACAACGGTGAAGCTATAGAAGGGTTATGCGTTCAAACTTAAAACTTGGTCCGATTTTGACAAGCGAGGTATCAATAGATTCGCCTACATCGCAAGAGAGTCATAGACTATTTTTTACCTGACCGTAGTCGGGTTTTAGTTTTTTAGTTTGATCATTCCTAGAAGACGAATTTACGGAACTCTATTTATATACCTAACTTCCTTCTTATTAATTTTCAAACTTAGAAACCGCTGCCGGGCCCACAGGCACATTCTCGTGTACGTACTTCCTATGAAATTAGGTAATAAAAATGAGCTTCTTAAATAAAATTGTGTTAGTAAAAAGGCGCCAGCTCGGAGAAGCCATCTCCATAAATTTTGCAAAGCTATCAGCAACATTATCACTGATTGATAATAATGGAGAAAATTTTGAAAATTGTGCTGAAACGAATCTGAGAGGAAGTGAAGTGCTGGAACATGTAATTGATCTGCGTAACGACGAGATAGTTCAAAAAGTTATTGATGAGACGGTCGAAACGTTCGGCGAAATTGATATTGAAAACAACACTGAACAGGTCTGGATCCGAAAGCGATGATAGATTTCGACAAAATGTTGGCAGTAAATTTGACAGCTGTTGTTCGTGTGACAAACTGCGTTGCATCAGTTTTGATGGAAACCAAAGGTGTATCATACATAATTATACCGAATGTGGCAGAAATTATGCCTATATGCAATACTTTTGCGAATAAAATATACAAACCTATTTAATTTCACAAAATGTGTTGCTATTGTGATAAATATAGTTTATAAAGGCGCCTCTAAATTTGCAACGCTTTTTATACTTAATTATTATGTATTGTTCCAAATTCAAAAGGAGGCTAATTTTATTAATTTACTTGTTTGTCTTCAGAACGTCAGATAGGCTTAATAAAAACTTTTTTTTTTGTTTATTTGTTTTGACGTGCTTGACGAATCACATGAAACCGTATTTGTTTCGCACGTAATGTTGTTGTTTTGTGTTTATGCTAAACGCCCGGGTGTCAATAACATGGTTATATTTACCCAAGGGCACTAAGATAATTTTTATTATAATTAGTTTACGTATAAATAGAAAAAAATAAAATAAAAACATTGTTCCTATCCTATCTGCCTATAGGACAGACGTATTCAGTTCACGTGCAATTCCTAAGTAATTACCCAGTAAAAAATGAGTTTCTCGAATAAAGTGGTATTAATTACAGGCGCTGGCTCGGGGTTCGGAGAAGCCATCTCTATAAACTTCGCAAAGCTGTCAGCAACATTATCACTTGTTGACATGAATGCAGAAAATTTAGAAAAGTGTGCTGAAAAATGCTCCAGTCTGAGTGAAGGCAGAGTGCTGAAACATGTAATTGATTTACGTAAAGATAAATTAGTACAAAAAGTTGTCGATGAGACGGTCAATGTATTTGGAAAAATCAATGTTGTTATCAATTGTGCTGGTATCTATAGAGATGTAAATGCAAAGATTTTGGATCCGGAAGCGATGTCAAATTTCGACGAAGTGATGGCTGTGAATCTAAGAGCAGTAGTTCGTGTCACCAACTGTGTGGCTCCAGTTTTGATTGAAACTAAAGGATGTATCATAAATATATCAAGTGTGGCAGCAGTTTTGACTACATCTAATTTGTTTGCATACTACGTTTCTAAATCAGCGGTATGTCATTTCACCAAATGCGTTGCTCTAGAGTTGGCACCACACGGAATCAGGGCTAATGCCATATTGCCTGGCGCGGCAAACACGAACCTTGTAATAAATTCTGGAAAAAGCTCCGAAGAGAATAACTTGTTTTGGGAATCGCTCAAAATAAAAACTCCGTTGAAGAGGCTTATTAAATGTGAAGAAATTGCTGACATGGCTGTTTTTCTTGCTAGTGACAGTGCCATGAGTATAACAGGAGCTAATTTTACAGTAGATGCGGGTTTGGCTTTAGGAAAATAAAGTAATTGCTCCTTTAACAAACATTCTCCATTTTATTGTTGGCAAACAAAAAAAATCATTGTATTCGTAAAGTAAATAAATAATTTAAATTGTAACTTGAAGTTTCGCACCCAAATGGTCTAAATACAGCCTTGTTGTTTGGCAACCCTGTCTGTCTGTGCGTTTGTCTGTCCGTACGTGTCATGAGCTTTTAGCTCCTAAATGAAATAAATCACGAGACATAACACACCATAAATGAAAATCGAAAAGAAAAATTTACATGAGAAGTAGAGCAGATATATATTTTTCCATTATTTTTACAGAAAGACGTGAGCTTCTGTCAAAGTTGACAGCTTTTTTGGACGAATTTTGTTAGACTGAAAAACTGATCGTCTTGAAACTTATTTTTATTTATAAATAAACAACATATAAAAATGAAACCCTTCCGGAACCATATATTGTGGGTCATGAATATTTCATCTTTATGATTTTTTAGACCTTTGAAATAAAACCTCTGAATATGAAAGGCACAACCTGCAACTTGGCCACTTACTTAAATAAAATATAATCATGTTACATCTGCAGTTGCTAACAGACCAATTGACACGATGTCGTGAGAAAAATTTAATAATTGTTCCATTTTCCAAAACATAATTAAATAATAATATATTGTGAAGATTTTAAAATCCTCTAAACTAAGCCACTTATCGTTGAGCCTTAATCGTTTTGGATTTTTGAACTTTAATCACCTTTCTCATGTTTACGCTTCAGGCATTAAACGTCTTTTTAAGCCATTGTTTGTTTTTCTATCGTGATGTTTCTGTGATTAATATCAAAGTAGTTTTTGATTACATAATAAGATGCTGCCCCATTTGAAAAGTTTAGTACATTGAAAATAACGTTTTTTCAAAGGACCCTAATTGTTTAAAATTTAACATGAGGTCCAATTATCATGATAACTGTTTGACGGGTAAAGGCGAGGTTAGATTTATACCCTACAGTCTCAACTGCGAGATGAAGTTAATCAAAATGAGAGATATCCAGAAACTACATATATATTTACCCAAACATGGTCGGAAATGTTCCTGTTCTTAATTTCGAACGTAATTGGCATACAAACAGCTTTTATAAGCTAATGTTAAATTATAAATATTTTATTTGAGATAGTTAACAGTTAGAGTTAGTTAACAGACTACAATAAATTAACTAACGAAACAAACGTCACAGCCAGCCACCCCAAAAAGGTCATCTACATTATAATTTCTTTGAACTGCCCGCTGTTATTGAAAGAGTTATTTAAACAGTTTATTATTAAATTGCCTTAATTAAACTTTTGGAACAGTACGAAACTATTACATGTATTATTCATTTGTTGTCTGCAATTTTTTTTACCTCGAATTCAATTCCTGAGCTATCTTCGTCTGAATAACCTGTAATTGTCTAACTTCTCTTCTTTTCAATCAAACAAATGCCACTGACTAGTTAGCTGGTATCATCTGCTACTTATTCTATCTCAACTGCTCGGTAACATGCTTTACTTACTTTTTTTATGTGAAGAATGTTGTCTATATATGCTTTGGCTGTCTTGTCTACCTCCCATCTATATCTATAATAATATACTTAACCTACGTCCCCATTGTGTCATATCACACATATCCCTGTTTGAAAGCCAATGCATGTAGGTCAACCATCCCATTGTCTCGATGTCATCGACCCACATGCCTCGAGTCTGATTAATCAATAGCCATTCGATATTTCAATAACACATTACCAACATATATTCTCACAATATTATGTGATATATCTTCAATTTTTACTGTTAAACATGGGAGGCAGTCGTAAATCTGAGCTGTATCGCGCTATTAAACGTCCGCCAGATCGACTGCTTGTTTGCTCCACACACAAGTTTTATGGTAGCTATAATAAATACAAGAAGCTCCTACTCGGTATCATAAACTAATGTATGCAGGAATGGACGCTGGCTGGTGCTGGCTCACAGACAATTTCACGCGCGCTTAGCTAATGTTTGCCGAGCGATTTGCCGCCGGCATCAGATGAATGCTCGTTTTTTCCACTCCAGACGGACCGTCCATGCATGTTACAGAGACGTCCTGAACATATGCATGCTCTCCGTCTCGAAATGCGTCGTTCAAATGAGATTTTCACCGGTTATTATATTTCCGTTTTAAAATTGGCATACAAATTTTGATGATTTTCCTCGTACCTGTTGCCTGTTCAAATATGCAGATGTAACACATATTTTACATATTTGTTCCATTCTTAATTTCACAGTTTACTTGTAGGCGAGCTTGTAACAATTACAACAGTAACCTATCTGATGTGCTATTTGAATGAAAAAAAGATTAATCAAACGATACCAACTTTCACTCCCACCTAACAATAAAATATTTAACAATAGTCTCATCCTGTGTTCTACAACGTTGTCCTCTTTTTGGGTTGGCTTTCGGAATTAAACTAGTTTGTATTTCTCTGACGATGGGATCTTATCGGACGATCGCTTTCTCAACCCTTTAATATATGCGTCACCGTTTCTAGTTTAACGAATATTCGACCGGTGTGTCGGTGCGTTCGTAGTAAAGTTGGGCATAACATTGAGCGGCCAACTACAACGAACTTCGTATTTCCAGTGCGCTGGAGCAATAAAGTAAGCAGTTTTACAAGTGAGTGCCCCCAGAACGAATGCTCGGGCTTGCGCCCGATATTCTTATTTTATGACTAAAAATCTCGCAAGGAATATTTTAGACAAAGGTCCTGGAAAGTTAACGTTGCTTCGTAGCCTTCGTTTCTTGCATTATTCCCCTTTATCGGAGCGCTTGCAAGTACTTACATTGTGGACGAGAAAGGCAATGATTTTGTCCTGAATGGTTGTCAAAAGTTCCCATCGTCATTAGTCGAGTTGATTCGGTTGTATTCAGTCGGACGGAGAATGCAGGCCGGCAACAAAGCGTCCACATTATATTGTCACACGGCGCGGCATGTTCCAATTACACGAGATTTATTTATCCCCTTGACGTCATACGACTTCTAAAAGGACATTATCATTATCAGATATTTAATTCGGCGAGACGATTGTTCTCCAATTTTCGAAACACTTCAACAATACTCACGTAATTTGTTCCATCCTCTTAGCTGTTTGTATGTCGAGGGAAAACATGTCGCGTCATCTCAGTTGTACAACCCTGTAGAAGAAACTGTTCGCATTCTATATTCATTTGCCTCGAAAGCTTTGTAATCTTCCTCGATTCGAATTCGCTAGGGAAATTAAACCGTTTAAGTTATCTATGTTTGCATAGAACTTTCAATAAATAGAATACTGTTTCGAAAGTCATTATTTTGAACTGTTTTAGGATTTGAAATTTAACAAAGTTAAATCCTAGGAGTGTATAATAGTGAAGGTTTACGAATATCTGCTCAAATACGTATTGAAACATATTCATATTGTTGTAATAATTTACTCAAGATCCCTTTCATATGCTTTTCAAAGGTTCGTTTTCATTAATAACTGGTTAGTTAATTGGGCTACTGAACACCACGCCTTTTGTTATACAAGAACCACACCCCGCATTTATCTAAGCAGTAGCTTATTTTAAATGATAAACGAGCTCACAATCGATTTGAATAACAAGCAGGCAGATGCTTTTAATCCTTTTGATTTCATTAAACGCATGCGCCCCTCGTCCCCTGTCGGAAATATCACTCGAGCATGGGTCTCGATCTAACCGACTATTGTTCATAATAAGGTTCATTGGAGTCCCACAAAGTGATTCCAAAAAACATTCCTAAACTTAATACCATCACTGCGCTTTTTAATTTTTTCATAAAAAGAGCAATTCATTTTGTCTTTTTACGTGACTGAATGATATTGAGTCGGATTTGTGATTGTCTCCTATCGCCAGCTCGACGTTTTTTTAATAAAAATCTTATATCTCGCCGTTCGACGTGCGACGGTGACGTTCTATTTGTCAGCCGAATAATATCGTGAAATCACTGTCGTCATCTTCTTTTCTAAGGAGGCCTAATGAATTCCCACAAGGCTTTCCTTCTACTTACTTACATTCATTTGTTGAACCGTGGCGTTGGAGGTGCAGAATGAAAGATCCGTCAGCATTAATCACGTCGATGCTGAAATACAATTTGGTGCGGCCGAAAAATTTACATAAATAATTTATACTCAAGAGACTGGGACTCAGTCATCGCTTTCTAATCCGTAGTCTGTTGTGAACACCATATTGCCTCCGATGTCTATACCATGATTCGGATTGGAATTCCTTTCATTGTCTCTCGATGCGTAACAGTTCACATTCGAAATGATTGATTGTTATTGGAATAAGTTAAACTGTGATCGTTTATTTACCATACATTATATTGTTTAACAAAATATTAGAAATGCTATTGTATACTTAGGCATAAAATATAAATGAGGAGTGACTGTTCAAAAGGGACTAATGTCTTATTAACAAAATTTTGTTAACAAGACATTAGGGAAACAGTGAACATGCAAAACTTGCCATATGGTCTGTATTTTTTTTCAATGAATATTTGCGTTTTTTTTATAGACTATAGCTTAATACATTTAAAATATAGTGATTTTAAATAATCAGATATTAATATTTAATAAAAAAAAAAAATAGTCCCTTTTGTTAGTCGCTGAACAAAAAAAAACTATTTCTCAAGGAAAACTCAATTTGGCTGAACAAAAGGGACTATTTCTCAATAAAATTACATACATAAAAAAACAGAAAAAAAAGCAAAAATGATATGAAATATTAAAATTATATTAAATACTAATTAACATAAAAATTAAGTGATAAAGTGTTAAATAGGCCGTCCATGTATGGAATATAGTTAGGTCCTTTTGTTGAGTTTTTTCTGAATATAGTTCCTTTTGAACAGAATCTCTAACTTTGACGTTAAAATAAGAACAAAAATAGGCCGTTTAGCCTAATCTTATTTAGAGAAATAGTATATATGTAGTTAGATCAACATAAAATGCAGATGCAAAGAAAAATATATATTTTTAATTTCTCAGGTAGTCTCTTTTGAACAGTCACTCCTCAAATGTTTATCATGTTAATATGAGAGCTAAAGAGTTGATGTCACTTGCACAGAAAAAAACATATTGCGTATTTTAAAATTGATTATTCACGCGTCTTGTACAGGTTGAAAAATTTCGATCAAAAATTGCATATTTGATTGTGTTTCGTAAGTTATTTTATATCGCAGCGGGGCTCCTCGAGGGTGTTGGTCGGAGGTCTTGTCGGCAGGTATACAAGGCCTGACCTTGCTTTTATACCTATTGGTACTGTTCGATTGAGATTTTTTCATGTATTGTTTTTTGCCGGATACGATCTTAAGTCAGTTTGTCTCTGATGAAATAAAATACTCTTTTACGATTAGTTTATCAACCAGATCACTTTCAACAAAGATTTGAAAAAATACATAATAGATTGACCACATAATATGATGGATATTTATTCAGTCTTACAATCGAAGCCAGCTAAATAAACTTGAGCGACTTCAAAACTTTGCAATTAGGTTGACATTTGACTGGCACAAATAATTATGACCATGTCTCTGAATTTCGTACTAAACTCAAGTAGCTTTTTGTACGCCGTTGTCGCAAGAATAATCATATTCTGTCTGTAGAGAAGTCTACAATATTTTATTCAATCCCTATTCTGTAACATAAAACACTACTGTGAAGGAGTCTTTCTTTGTCTCGTTACAAATGCTCTCGTTACATGGCTATGAAGAGAAAATATATTTTTCAATTATTTTCAACTCTAAATGATAAAGTTTCGTAGTTTAATACAGACAACATCAAAAATATCAAAGACATTTTTGAACAGATGTATGTACTACCGACTCAGGATACTGCAACAATGATCAGAAGTGATTGCGTGACGCGCCTAAAGAAACGCGTGACGGTGATCGATTCGGTCTCCGTGCGGACAGCGACAGTTTTTACCAATGTCGGACGTTCCGCCACGGACGTTCCCAAACCCATGAAGATGATGTAGTGTTTGCGGTTCACTCCCGTGCTGTTATGATGAATTGTTCAAGTTATGACCCTTGTTTTACCACACGCTTTTTACCTCTCTTTTTTATTTATCGACCCGGTAACTCACTGTTGTAACATGCCGTTTATTGGGATAACTGTTCCTGTCTGATGAAATATTGCTTCGATACATTATTTAGCATCGTCACGTTTAACGATAACTTGTCCATCGAATATTTCAATCGAAGACAATCAACGAACTACAAGTAATGGTTACAAATAAATTTAACATAATGTTTAATGTTGTGTTAATCTTAGTAAAGTTACATAACACGCACTAGTAGGAGTCGATTTTCTTAATAAATTGTGTCATTAAAAATATTTTAATCCATAACTCGAATTCCGTGGGTATCGTTCACAGCTTCGACTCGGACAATTACCCTTCGTTAGCCGCCAATAAATAGCGCAGTTGTTAAACAGCTTTACGACTAGGTAATTAGGGTTGCCCTTAAATTTTACCCATACTGTGGCCTAGTTTTTTGATGTTCCTGGACAGCTGAAGAATTTAACAATTTACGATTTTACTTTTCTCTTGATTACAATACGTACAATGACATTGTTTTGGATGGTGATGACGTATTTTCTAAAGATCGTAATAATTCTGGAAACGATTCATTTAAATATGTTTAGGTTAGTTCCGAGCTTTTTGTTTAAAAAATAACAACAATATTGTTTTCTTTTATTGCCCAATGGAACTCGTCACTACACAAATGCGATATACAGTCATTATCTTGTTTTTAAGAGATTATGTCTAAACTTGAACAGTTTTAAATGTTGATGTGATGGCAGCCCTGGTTATAATTAGCCACGGACCGCTACGGTAGCAAGTGCTCCGCTGGAGCTATAGACCGTTTAGCTCGACTGGCACCTGATAAATCATTCCTCTCGTTCTCAGCAAACTACTGATCATAGTTTTATTAAAATAGACTTGATTGTTTAAAAGTCCTTGTCAATTTTTATTAAGTTAAAGAATGTATATTTACAGTTTTTCGAGATATCGAGTTAATACCGATTAAAAATCTTATAGCTAAAAGACAAATCGGCTGTAACAAATTACTTTTATTTTTCTAATCCTTAATTGACCTCTTTCTGGATTCCTAACTTACATATAAATAAATCTGCAGCTACGTGATAATAATAAATGTGCTTTACATAAAACTTTTATGAGTGTCATCGTTTCCAATAGGCATTTGATGTATCGATAGTTTTTGTAAGACCTCGTAGTGTTTACATCATTCGGTGCCAATTTTAATAAAACGTGAATTAATAAGTTATGTGGCCACGCCCCGTAGGCGTCAACTGAGTGATAAATATGGCAAGAACATACTACCGCCTCAGCTATAAGTGCCTCTTCTTTTCCCACTAGACCATGTCTAGTCCACGCCTCGTTCTAACAAAGCTATACATTGTAATGTTTCTTTATTGTGGTTGAATTCATAAATTGATTTTATTTATATCGATTACGTATCCGCAATCGAAGATGGAATAACTTTCGGCGTGTTTTGTATCAATGGAATATACTAGCATCTTTTATGATACTTTTTCGTATTTTGTTAGTGACAAGTTAATTAGGCATAATTTAATAATTGCTGTACTCTCCGATGGCTCCGCGCGACCTTCTGAAGTTGGAGGAAGTGTTGTTTTTTATTTGAAAATATTTTTTGACACTCTTCAAACAGAAAATAATCCTAAATACCTAATAAATAAAATATGCCTATTTAAATAACGGTCATGTGCGTGTTGGAGACGCATAGTCTTAGGGTTCCGTAAGCTACCAAACTGTGAAAACAGCATTGCAATCGGTCCAGTTCTCCTCCTCTCCTCTACCCCTTTTTTCCGTATATTTAAGTCATTTATATTATTTATATTAAGTTAGTTTGTATTATTGTTATTGGGCATATCGCAATAAACATTTTTCATTTCATATATTTTTGCTGTAATTTTTATACGCCAACAAAGCTATTTTTACGGTTGGATTATGTCTCTCACTATGGAATTTGTTCAGATATTAACGCGGCCATAAAAAAAACATAGTTGGCTAAATCTCGTAAACTAGCAAACCCTAGATAGCCGTGATAATTTTGTTAGTAAATTCGTATTATGCGCTAGGAGCCTAGAAGTTTAGTCTACACTAATATTATAAAAAGGAAAGATTTAATTGTTTGTTTGCTTGTAATGGATAAACTCAAAAAATACTGACCCGATTAAAAAAGTTCTTTCACCTAAAGAAAGCTAAATTATCAGAAAGTAACACGAGCAGTTTTTTTTTCAAATAAATTATGTTCCTTTCTAACATGGCAATAAAGTAAGCCGAGTTAATAAAAAAATTCAAAAATCTCGATTACTTTGTATATGGAACGTTGCCATGGAAACGAAATCACAGAACAGATACACGAAATAATAACCTGTTTCAAAAATTCTAGACGTGGCGTAGACATCTGGTTTTTAAATCTAAGAAGGTTGAATTACGGTTACTTCCCACCCGATTTTTTAAATCAAAGGAGGTTGAATTATGCTTACTGGAGTTAAACCTTTTAACAGTGGGTAATAGTAATTCAACCTCCTTGCGTTAAACAGAATATACTATAGACAAAATGGTACGTCAATATAAAACCTTTATACAAAACATTATACCTAGCAAAGAGAATACAATGTAATAAAGTTAATGATTGTTATAAGGAGGAAACTAACTAAATAGGAGATAAGGGCCCGGTGATTCAATATCTCTCGGGAGAGAGCAACTATATTCTTTGTTCAATATACTCTCTGGATAGGGGTTAAGAAGTAGTAGCACAGAATACCTAATAATACTACGGTAGTAAGGAATTGTTGTTATTTTATGTTTGTTTAAATAAAGTATTTAGTGTAAGAAATTGTTCTTAAGTTATAATTTGTGCAAATACACATTTTGTGTAAGAAAATGTTGTAATGTTCTATTTGTCCAAATAAAGTACCTACTAATTTTATCTTTCTTTATATCTACCCGTGCAAAGCCGGGGCGGGTCACTAGTTTAGTAATATATTTTTTTGGTTCTGTGCTTTATGATATAGACACGCAACTGAATGGTCATTTTACAGCTGAATATTTCGTAAACAAAACCAAACAGAAAAAAAATGACAATTAAACCGTATTATAATTTTAAAAGACCTATTTATGTTTAATCTTTACTTTTCAAGGATGTGAGAAAATAAAAAAAACAATATTTTTTTCATACTCATAAGTAGCGGTTATAAACATCTAAACATGCTCCAAATATGAACCTTGTAGTGCTAATAGTGTCTATAAAATGGTTGTTACGTACAGTCGTACGGATAGACACGGACATGACGAAACTATAAGGGTTCCTTTTTCGACTACCCGGAACCCTAAAAACAATAAAGAATACGCTTTTCTTTATTGTTTTTAGGGTTCCGTAGTCGAAAAAGTTCCTTATAGTTCCGTAGACTAGAATTGTAGACTAGTTAAGACAATTCTAACGAGCCCAAACCCAAAGTAGATGGATTTACTACAAGCTAGTCAAGGGTTACCCACCTTTAACAAGACATACGAGTACGTTAAAAAACTAAAACCCGACTACGGTCGGGTAAAAAAATAACCTATGAGACTTTTGCAATGAAGACGAATCGATACCTCGCTTGTAAAAATCGGACCAAGTTTTTAGATTGAACACGTGAGCCTTCCATTGCTTCGCTGTAGAAGAGTTTTTTTTGCCAATAACACTATAAATGAAGATGAATCGATATATACCTCACTTGTCAAAATATGACCAACTTTTTAGTTTGAACACAACCCTTTTTTTTCTTCGCCGTATTTGGATAAAAACCTATGTCGCTTGTCGTAATTGGACCATTAAGAGCGACGCTATGGTGGAACATCCACTTACATACATATACTGTTAAACTCATTACTCTTCTCTTTCATCGCCGTAGTTGGGTAAAAAATATCAACCATATAACAAGCACAAATCAAAAATATGTATGAGCCCTGGTCCCCCATCCCCCACTATAGCTTAGAAGCATATCGATCACATCAGTTTTCAAATATAAAAAACCGCATCAAAATAATTCCATTCGATTGGGAGCTACGATCTCCCCCTATTATAGCTAAGAACTATCTATATAACATCAGCTTTCAAACAGAAAAAACTGCATCAAATTCGGTCCATTCGTTTGGAAGGTACAATGCCACAGACAGACACACGTAAACTTATAACACCCCCTTGCATTTTGAGTTCGGGGGTTTTACAAAATTAAATACATAAATTCTCCGAGTAAGGTTGCAATTATAATCTAAAGTACTTAATTTTGTTATTCCTAATCCCTTAAATTCTTTTGGTTTCTGAGTTCTCTTGTTCTTGTAGTAATACATAATTAGTCACTCAGCCGTTCTTGCGTTAAGACGACACCGCGATGAAGTATTCTAATATTGCTAACAATCAGATTTTATCTCTAAAACGTTTTAAGTAGTATTTATATTGTTTGCAAAAAAAAAGGATGAAAGCTACGGTAATCGTTAAAAATACTTAGACAATTGAAATTTTTAATACTTTTACAATACAAGGTAGTCCTGCGAGTCCTGGTCTCTGCGGCGAGACCCTAAATAAAAGTATGTATGAGTCATTTTTTATACGTTTTCTTAAAAAGTTCATTCTATTCTGGAGAATATGCCAACCGAATAACCGTAATGATTTCTGCAAAATTAAATGTGTCATTAAGTTATCTGATTTCTTGTAACAAGATCAATGTAATAAATGAATAAGAATAAAAATTTATTAGTAAAAGATAATTTAAAATAAAAAAACCAATGTAATGTCAATTTTATATAATTAATTATATTAATAGTTCATTTATACCACCACATCCAAATCCAGCTCAGTGGCGTGCATTAGGAGAGGCCTACGTCCAGCAGTGAACAGATATCGGCTGATTATGATGATGTTGATGATCACATTCAAATAAATTATTGTACCTAACTTTTCGTTTAGGTACTCATTTACCGAATAAGCTTTACAAATCAAAAAATAATAATGTGGTTTTGAATATATTTTCGGAATCTGCAGTTTTGATATCTACAGGTAAATTATTAAAAATCGTGGCTCCTTTTACATTAATTGTATATTTTTTCGATTTAGTAGGCTTGTGAGCCGGGGCCTGAAGTTTATTCCTCTTCCGTGTCTGATGATAGACATCAGACGCACCTAAACACTGTAACTTATTTTGGTTTGTGCGGACGTATATACTCGTTTTCACCTGGTAGATGAGTATTGATGGTACTGTCAGCACACCCAGTGCCGTGAAGTACGGTTTTGCGGATACGTCCCATAGCACTCGAACTATTGCATGAATGGCTCATTTTAAATAATCCACACCAATATAGAAAAGTGAAACGTTGTCTGTTTGTTTGTTTGGTGAGCCTTCACGCGATTACGGCCGGACGGATTTTGATGAAATTTGGTATGGAGATGGCTTATACCCTGAAATAAAACATATGATACTTTTTATCCCGGAAAAGATTAGTTTCCACGGGAAAACTGGAAATTGTTGATTAATCGCTGTTAGGAACGGTTGCCATCGACACGAAATAATAACAAGTTTGTCATTAAACATCAAGAGCGTTGGTGCCATACTTTTGCATTGGTTTTTAATATCCTAGAAGCATACAGGATGCTTTTTTTTCGCGATAAACTGTAGTCAAAGTGTAGAAAAAGTGTAAAAAAAGTGTAGACAAAGTCGCGGGCGAAAGCTAGTAATAAATATATTCGGGACAATTCACACCAATTACTTAGCCAAAACTAGGATCTTCTGTACCTACTATGGATACTAGAAAGAGGGCACGTTGGCGTTCTGCTGCATCTCCCAATAGCTCGGTACGATACATAAGTAAAGAGTGATTTGTGGTGAAGTAGCAGTTACGTACAGTATGCCTCGGTGCAGAAGCTGCAAGTAAGTATAAAGAAAATATATCAGTAAAGAAACAGGTTAAAAATAACGATTATTTTTAATTGCACTTCAGAAAACTATCAATTCATCAATTGAATAACTTTTACAACAAAAATATGATTTTCATATCCAAAATATTGGAATTAAACTTTCTATCTATCTATTCAGCCCTTATCCACCCATTGCTGAGTATAGGCCTCCTCTCGTTCACGCCAGTCTTTCCGGTCCATTAGCCTCCAGCGCACCTCACAATATCGTCTGCCCGCCGGGCTGGTGGTCTGCCTCGAGATCTATCCTCGAGATCTATCCTCGAGCCTATTTCTCGGATACCATTCGGTGACTGCCTCTGTCCACCTGTTTTCCTCCCGTCTTACCAAATGTTCCTTTCCATGTCCACTTTAACCTGGCAAATCGAATACCTACATCTTCAACTTTGGTACGACGACGATTTTCGACGTTTGGTATGCGATATACCAAGCGGATGCCTAGCATGGCGCGCTCCATAGCTCGTTGGGCCACTCTTATTTTATATATAAACTAGCTGATGCCCTCGGCTTCGCACGCGTGGTCATTTTAATATATAGCCTATGACACTCACAAATAACGTGGCTTTCTATTGGTAAAAGAATTTTCAAAATCGGTTCAGTAGATCCAGAGATTTCCCCCTACAACCTCACAACCTCACAAACTTCATCTCTTTATAATATTAAAGTATACATTAACTTTAATTTTGCTCAAATATGTTTTTCTTAGAAAAAATACTGATTGCAGATCAAAAAACTTTCATTATCATTTAATATGTTTGATTTGCGCTTAAAAAACGCAATACCAGTAAAAACGAGATAGGTTAGTTAGATTGAACATGATGATTTTAGGTTATAATGGCCATTAAATTTGATATGCGTTTAGAAAAAACTGCGCGTTTAGATAAATAGCGATGCGTCACAAATTTAAATCGTTGCTTGGATAATAATATTTTGAGGTATTTTGCTGTGCAATCAGTAGTTTTGACGGGAAATGGGCATGTTTTGTTACACAAAAAGTAGTATTTGATTTGCTGTTAAATACTACCCAAAAAATGAAACCTGACAACGACCAATTTAGTAGAAAAGTGTATCAATTTAACGGCATTGGCAACTGGGCTGCTTTCTGATAATGCTTTCTTCTCGGTCGTTCCAAAAAATGACCATCATTTAAGCCGCGAACGCACGTGACTGTGGGCACCTGCCGCCGTTTCTCGAGCTCGTGACGACCGGTACCTGCTGGTATCATGCCATACAAATTATTCAACAGGAAAAAAATCGTAGATTAATACAGTTAGGTAACTATTTTTGAATAATAACTAGACATAGCCGAAACTGCTAAAACAACTAAAAAGAAACAAAAAAATAAGTGTATGGTTGCTAACCAACTTTAAATCGTTTTAGATCATATAAATATCATCAATCGAAATGAAAAATGATAAGAGAAACCTAAAGATGATTTTCAAATACCGATTCAATGATACCCCACATAACATAGTTCGTCGACTTTTTTAAATATTTATTACAATATGACGTCTGGTTGTCCCTATATTATTGAATTTTGATTACTTTCATGTCTTTAGTAGTACTCGCAAAATTAAGAAAAATCGATTAACGTAAGAATCATCACAATCGGTCTACGCGGTTGGTCTATATAGTGCCACGAAGGAACAAACATACATAGGCTGATAAACATAATACCCGTCCCTCCGCCGGGTAAAAAACGGTTTCGATATTCCAAATTAAATAAATTACTAACTCAGCTAACCGAGGAAATAAAGGTACTTGTATAGGAACAGATTATAACCTGTTCTAAGTATTAACCCGCGTAGCAACGGAAATATAATCGTACAAATATTTGTTGTGTCCATATGACCGTGCGAGAGAAACTACCTATCTACTTATAGGTTCCTGGCATAATTTGAGCAAAGCCAATACGATATTGCAATCATTTCATGTTAGATTGTGACTAATTAGGTAGGTAATATGAATGTACTGGACTGCTCATATACTTGGCTGCTTATCTGCACACTACTTTAAAAATAATAAATCACTTGGCGAATAGGCCTTTTTACACGACAGTTAAAAAGTAGAAGAAGAGTGTAATGTTTTTAAGAATAAGTCATTCGGCGAACAGGCCTTTTTAAGAATAAGTTATTCGGCGATCAGGCCATTTTAGGAATAAGTCATTCGGCGAATAGGTCCAATATCGACAACTCCTGTGGTTCTTTTGGGATCTCATTTCTTCAGAGATGGGACGTCAGTGTTTTAAAAAAATGCTGTTATCTGATCAGACGACTACATCCTAATTGGGTAACCGTAGCTACAGCTCTTTAAAGGTAGAATAGACGGCTTGATCCCATTTGGGTAACCATACAAAATATCTACCGCCGTTTAAAGGTAGAATAGATGGTTACATCCCATTTGGGTTACCACACACAATACCTACAGCCCTTTAAAGGTAGAATAGACGGCTACATCCTATTTGCGTAACCATACAAAATACCTACAGCCATTTAAAGGTAGAATAGACGTCTACATCGCATTTGGGTAACCATACAAAATACCTACAGCCCTTTAAAGGTAGAATAGACGGCTACATCACATTTGGGTAACCATACAAGATACCTACAGATCTTTAAAAGTAGAATAGACGGCTACATCCCATTTGGGCAACCATACAAAATACCTACAGCCCTTTAAAGGTAGAATAGACGGCTACATCCCATTTGGGTAACTATACAAAATACCTACCGCCCTTTAAAGGTAGAATAGACGGCTACATCTCATTTGGGTAACCATACAAAATACCTACAGCCCTTTAAAGGTAGAATAGACGGCTACATCACATTTGGGTAACCATACATGATACCTACATATCTTTAAAAGTAGAATAGACGGCTACATCCCATTTGGGTAACATCCCATTTGGGTACATAGTGAGAATACTCAAAATAACAAAACCGTTCGAGTTAGTTTAGTGTCAGTGATTTTAGTTTAAAGTAGTGCTAGTCGACGTACTATTTGTGTCAGTGAGTTGTAGTCTAAAGTAGTGCTAGTCAAAGTGCTACCGATACAAACACATACACATGAACAAAGTGTCTTCGCCTTACTAGAGACAATAAGTAAAGTGATATTGGATACATTCTTAAGACATTTAAAAAAAATAAGTTACACAACAGCCTAATTCAAGGCTAGATTGTAATATCAATAGGGAACATCATAAGTAATCATAAGTCTCTAGGTACCTACGGGGAGAAATAAATGATCTAATAATTTGTGGCAAATCAAAAATGATTTGAGTCGAATAGAAATAGCTGCAATTTTGAATGTTATTCTTATATCTATCTGTACTGTTACTAAACAATTAAATTAAAAAACGTAATAAAAAATCCTGTACTCTAATACTACAATGTGCATTTCGACTGTTTTACCTTTCAACTCTGGGCTCGTTTTGCTTCCCTTGTTCAGAGGCCCTTGAAGACGTGTATACTAAATTTGTTGAGGCTGAAGGAAACAAGGTATCCCGGCACGAACGTTTTGTTCTGCCTCCTTAACACCGGAGGTCTCCTTAGGAAATTGCTATTTCAAATGCTATTTACGAGAACAGTTATCGATAATGTATATGCTCTCTTTATTTTCCTCACATTGTAATAAAAATTAAAACCATAACTAAACTTATAAAATCTATGGAATATTTTGCGGCGTTTTTAATTATAGCGACCTCTTTATTTGAAATTTTATCAAGATTGCATGCCTCGTATTCTTATAGACAAATTAATTATATTATTTACAGAATTAACATCATACATATATTAAAAATTATTAATGAGAAATGTCAACACGTTTTATTTAAAAATGTGAAATAAGAATAACAAGTCGCTAATAACCTGAATGAAAACACTGCATAAATCTATATTTATAAATATTCAATGTCGATAGCTAATGATAATGTACAAGCTTAATAAGCGGATCGTTTGACAGCTTTTCAAAGACCAGTTTTGCGTGTCGTATTGATAAAACTGGCTGTGCCCGCGGCTTTGCCCGCGTAGGTATTTTTCTGGCATATAAGGATCCTATGAGTTATTCCAGAACCAAAAGTATCAATACCATCAAATTTCGTTCAGACGTCTAATCGTTTTTATCGATTGCTCGACTTCTACTTGACAGATTGAGATACCAAGTGCACCAGTTATTAAGTCAAACCCTAAGCTATCTAACATGAAATTGCAATCAGTCCAGCAGTTTACGTGATGCGCGAACATACAAACAAACGTACTTGCAAGACAAAGATTTATAAAAATGTTGTATTCTTGTTCTGTAGCTTATTTGAAGTACCCAAGACCATTTTTTATTCTCTTTATTGTACAGACTTTTTGGTACTTACTGCTTTATTATAAGTAAAGATAGATATATGTAGATATTCAAAAAATAATATTTGCCCAATGTTGTTGGCATTAGAATAAAAATAACATTTAGAATAATCGCTGTCCTAGCTAGAATCGGTTCAAAATTAAGGTTCAGAGATTATTTCGAAAAATATGTTTTTATTAGGTACACTTCTAACAGCCCTCTTCTTAGCTAACTTTTAAAACGCCCGCAAAAGAGACAAAATGACCAGGAGATATATAATTAGGTGGAATTAATGCTGCATAAATCAAAGTTTATTCAAAACTATTCTACTCACATGATTACTGCTATGTCATGTTACTTCGAATGTGGGCGACTGTACAAGTCGTGGGTCGCACCGACGACCGTCCAATTCTATGGGTATTTTTATTATTAACAAATTTGAGGTTCTACTGTCCCAGCCCCACTCATCTTAAACTTGGTGTATGATGCAGACGAGGATTGTATATGAAACAAATTGTCAATATCAGTCTCGTTAATCAATTTGAAAGTGTGAAACGAGTGTTTTTCTTTAGGCGCCGCTTATTCTTGGCTATTTACAGATTTGATTCTCTGCTGTAAATCATATCTGTAAATAGCCAAGTAAAATAACCAAGCATGGTTATTGGTTAAATGATACTCGAAATGACATTCCGATTGATAAAGTTTTGCTTAAAAGCTATCCTATTCAAATCAATTCCAAAGGTGTTTTGAACAAAAATGATGATTCAAAATACAATCATTGTGGTGAAACGCGTTGATGTAGGTATGCTAAACATTTTGTTTATATTAAAGAATGATAATTTAATTAAAGTTAATGTTAGTTATTACCTTGCGGGAATCATAAATATTATATATGTAGTTTATGTTTACCTTTAATCTTTGAAATATGTACGTAATTCTGAACGGTTTCGCTAGCCGTCCTAAGCAAACTGAATTGCATAACGCATTATTCGCTAAGAAATATGATCTTTGATGTACATTTATCTTTGCAAATATTGACTTTACGATGATAGCTTTGTAACCCTGCCACCTGAATCAACAGCGGCTGATGGTTTTTGTAAGATATATCATGCAATTTATTGATGTGACTTTTTATTGCAACATGGTAAGCCGTGGCGTGGTGCTTTCAACATCTTAGTTCCTTTACTTTTAATCTTTTAGCATTTTCAGTCTGGGTAGTGAGGACAGAATTACAGGAAACACCGTTCATTCTCTTAATTCTCATCATCATCATCATCATCATCAGTCTATATATGTCCACGTAGGTCTCTTCTAATGCACGCCACTGAGGTCAGCTTACAGCTCTCCTCATACATTTTCTTCTAGCTGCTTTTCGCTTGAAGCAAGTCGTCACTCCACCTGGCCACATGTAACGTTTGCCTAAACGTGGTCTTCACTGGAGAACTCTACCCCAACGGTTATCGGTTCTTCGGGAAATGTGACCAGCCCACTGCCACTTCAGCTTGCTTATCCTTAGGGCTATGTCGGTTACCTTGATTTTCTTTCGGATATCTTCATAACGAATCTTGTCCTTACGAGAAAGTCCAAGCATAACTCTCTCCATAGCTTGCTGAGCGACCTTCAATTTGTGGACTAACTTGATCGTGAGTGTCCACGTTTTGGCTCCGTAGGTCATGACTGGTAGGACGCATTGATTGAAGACTTCTGTCTTCAGGCACTTAATTCTCAATCGTCATCAAAATTGTAACTTAGGTGCCCAAAATATTAGGTTATAACGAGAGACCATGTTCTCAAAATCAATGTGTGGTCTTATTACAATGGCTACCGACACGACAGCAAACTTTCTTACGTATTCTCAGTTTTACATAGAATACTTTTTTTACACCTAGATCAAAAAGTAGCTACGTTCGAAAACCGAATGGTATTTGGGTTTCGAAGAAATGTTTTCATAGGAAATGTTATATTCTCGAAACTCGCTTCGGTCACTGTTATTCTTTGTAAAGCTTACTATTGTGCACCCGACGATTACTGTAGGCGGACTGGCCGACACATTTTTTTTGTAATTTTTTAGGGTTTCGTTTTCGTCATTTGTTTACGATATTTAAGAAAAATAAATGACAAGTTTGCAGATTCATATTAAAATAATAATATACAGTAGTCGCAGCGGTTCCCTGAAAAAGGTTGAAGGTGAAGACAGCATTGGATAACTGCCTCGATCACTTTTTTTTTTTAATTTTCGCATATTCTATCTCGCTCTTACTTTATGCTATTTTATCCTCATTACCTGCGTAATTATTCACAGAGCCTAACTTCACAACTACAAAGATCCGCTACGACTACTGTACTTCGGTATTTATACTATAGCACTCTTTACACATAAAAAAAGGTTGCGCTGATAATCGATTGCTCGGCTTGTACTCATCGGATTGAGATACCAGTCCGTGAGTTTTTAAGTCAAACCCTAAGCTTTCCAACAGTGAAAACCGCATCGCAATCGGTCCAGTAGATTTTACGTGATGCGCGAACAAACATACAAACAAACTAACAAATAAACAGATACGATACAGACACAGACACTAAAAAAATGTTCTGTTCAGTAGCTTATTTTAAGTACCATAGACCATTTTTTTTAAATATATTTTTCTTTGTACAGATTATTTCGTTCTTATTCCCTTATTATAAGTATAGATATTATTATATCGATTGTCACTTTTTTTTTTTTTCAAATATAACGCTTACAGTCATCTAGATGTCTCTATCTGACAGGAAAAAAAACTTAACATTATAAACATTTTTTTGTACGTGTTACCAATAAATTAAATAGTGCGGAACACCACGCATGCTCGGGCGCCACACCCTCAATCGGCATATTTTCTCTTCTGTATTCGATGGTATTATTGCGGCTGATGATGTTTTAAATGTTTGTGTTTCTGCTCAATGTGACGCGCACTGACGTGTAGGATCGGAGCGCTATTGTGTATGAAATCGGTCGGCGAGGGCTGTTTGCTCGATGCCTTTCTGAGGATTTGTAAGAATATTGGTAAAGTGTGAGCAATTTTGATACTTTACTCGTATATATATCATTATTATTTATTTATTTCATTAAATATTTTTTTTGACAATGATAGCTGGTACATGGTCACATTATGTTTATAAAATTGTTGGTTTTTCGAAAAGTTGCTGTGCTTAGTAGAACTGCAAATGGAAATTAATTATTTTGGAAATATTCTTCTTCTACTGTCGGTTTGATGTTTCTATAATGTATATTTGAAATCCATAATTCTGCCACCTCGCTCAGGCTACTATATACGAGTATCTGTAGCCACGTACAGTACAGGTCATCCAACGTGAAGATGTTAGGGCACGAACGGAAAAAAATAAAAAATAGAAAGTACAGTAGATTTGGCATCATTTGTGGAATAACGCCGCGGAGACAGTGTTCAACTGTTGAGCGTAGCGAAAAAATCCTATGGTCTGGCTAGTCAATGTACTTAGCCCCTGTATATGACCTTGAATTTATTCACTAAACACTCATACGTTTGCTTCAATTGTTCGTTAATGGAAAACATTTGCAGTTTAGTCATAAAAAAAAATAAACAAAACAGAAAGCATCAAGATTGTTCGTTCTTGACATTAAATTATCATATCGCTCCTACGCACATTGTTCAAAAGGTAAACATGTAAGAAATTCGTTCTTATTATCCGGTACTAAACTAAAGACCTTTTTTATGGGCACTATGTTTAGTTCGAAAACAAAGATACCTAGAAAAGACAAGGTACTGATCTTTGGCAGACTTCTACTGAATACTCAACTTGCCTCTTATTTTCATGTTATATGTTTGTCATAAAAAAAAACAACAAGTCATATAACAAAATTTCAGTAGTGTGAAGAGAAATGCACTATTACTATTTAAGGTCTCAAAACTTGTTGATTATTTATTATTTACTATACCTGCAAGGTACGTTACGTTTATTCAACAAGGCGTGCTGTGTACCACAACACCAAATCATATTGCCGCGCTCTTTAGTAACAAATGTTCTTGGCTTATTGGCGGCATTCGGACGTCTTTTGTACTCAGTTCAATACCGTTTGGAAGTATGCACATTCAGTCCGAACACAAGATTATTGTGTTGTTATAGCCTTCAAAGGCGGTCTCCTTTTTACAATTAAACAACCAAAAGATATGGAGAAATGTGTTCCACCAAATGATACATTTAACGATGACCTATCAATCCGATGCGCCTTTTAAAAATATTAACCTTATTTACATCAACGTCAAAGTTATCGTGCCTCATTAACGTTTTAATGCCGATTCGGAACTCGTCAAGGCGTTTAAACACTGATTACAGGACGTATAAAATTCACTATAAATTCGTTATTTATACGACAAAAAAGGTAACAGTTGGGACGCCCTTACTATTAAATATATGCCCGAGATCATAAAATAAAGAATTTATAGGCGTCCTTTGGTATAACCGTGGTTGGTTTTTATGACTTCACGGGGCGTTTATCCGGCGCGGTGCGGCGCGTGGTCGTATCGCGCATTTCAGATAGCTTCCGCTGTCAGTGTAGGTATGCGTAATATCCCTCATTGGCACAGAGAGCTCTCTGCTTGCTATATTGGTGTCACACATGACATCCATAAATTAAGAAGCTTCGATTACTTGCTTTGACGTATGTTTTCACGGCCTAATGAAAATTTTATTACTTTTTGTCGTGATACGAGTTCAACTCGGAACGACTAGGCGTAAAACATGACGATTTCAAAACTTTACGGCTCGGAAATTATTCTCGTAGCTTAAGATGACTAATGAAGCGTATGTTATACTATTCAGGTGTTAAAGACTTGAGTTTCACACTTTAAGAGACGGTTATATATAAGGCAGTTAACATAGCGCCTTGTTAACATTATACTCGGTGTAATAGTACACAAAACAGAAACGGCCGGCGTGACCAACAGTTTAACGTGTTTGTACTACCTGACAGTGCGCGTTAAATTCTGATTATGAACACAAACGAGTGTTTTAATCTACGAGCACGGCACGGGTGATTACCATAACTAGACATGCAGAGCCTGCCAAGGTCCGGAAGGAAAGAACGACGAAATTACTTATTTTATACATCTAAATCTAAAGCTTTTCAGAAATGGGCTATATAAATGCAATTGTACATACGAGAAAAAGCTACTGCAACATAGATCAACATTGTTGGGGTACTCTGCATACCTATTGTACTATAATATAATTGCGGCAATAATAATTGAAAGAAAGAAAGAAACAAACAACATTTATTCAACACAACAACATTAGAAATTTAAACAAATAAAAACTTAAATAAAATGTGCTTGTGCGTGTGTTGAAAGGGGCTTATAATCAGCACAAATGCCCAGTGCAACTCACTAGACGCTGGTTTTCATATAAACCCCGCGGGTGATGTAAAGAAGCACGCGAAAAATAAATTCAATATAATAAACATAATTCATGAGACGTTTTTTTTTTGTTGTATAAATTGCATATATATAGTTATATAAATACAAAACAATAAATATGAATTAATATGAATAAAAATAAATATAAATATATACATATATATCATTCATGGAAAATATAAATAAACAATTGAAACATTGGAAGACATTCAAATTGATTATCAGCCGAAATACTACACGTTTTCAACGTTTCTCAAGATTTTATGATTTTCTTTACCTTAAATAACGAGAAGATTAGACTGACCGGTTGCGGTGGAAAGTGCCAGCCCGCCTAAAGCTATTGAATTGACCCCCAAAACACAACTAACAAATCTTCTTCTTCTACTAACAAAACATGTTCGTACTGTTTTGTATTGCATTTAATTTTACGTTCCTCTTAATCTCGCCTTGTACCATATCTACATTGCTTTTAACGCACACTTAAGTAATTCTTAGAAGTCTCTTATACATAATATATTTTGTTATGTTGCCGTATAATTGCGGATATGTTTGCAATAAATATAAATACGCTTAATACATAGTATGATGGTTAACTGGCTCTTTGTTGCATTCCTGATCCGTTTAGTAATCAGATGAAATAGATACCTTCCGTATAAACTTACATTTTATTACCACGTTTTTATTAGGTCACTTTCTTGTTTGGCTGAATATTGCAATTACGAGCACTTCCCGATTAGCTATCCGGCTGAAACTTACAGGCTGCTCACAACTCGATGACAGCGCAATCTAAAAAAAAGCGTAGTTTTTAGATTCGTTTTTTAAGCTACATTTACTGCTTGTTTTATTTTGAACTAGCTTTCCCGCTCGCGACTTCGTCCCCCCGTACTACTGCTTATCGCAAAAAAAAGCATCCTATGTTCTTGTAGGATATTAAAAACCAATGCAAAAATAGATATAGCACCAATGCTCTTAAAGTTTTTTGACAGACAGACAATATTTTCCAGTTTTCCCGTGGAAACTTACAATTTTCCGGGATAAAAAGTATCATATGTTTTATTCTAAGTTGTAGGTTTAAAAGTATCCTATGTATAAGCTATCTCCATTCCAAATTTCATCAAAATCTGTCCAGCCGTTATCGCGTGAAAGCTCCCCAAACAAACAGACAACTTTTCACTTTTACTCGTATATATTGGTATGTATGTAGAATGCACATTTATCGCATATACAGGATAGAATTTAAAGGTCGGTGGAGGGAAAATACCTTAAATATTGATAATAGCGAATTGTATCACAGGAAACATTCCTTTATTATTACCCGACTGCGGAGGATTATGTGTTCGGGTTGTATTTATGTTTGTTTGTTTATACGTATCTTTGACGCGTCCTACAGCCTAAAAGACTTTATGGATTTTGATAAATGAGATATCATTGGATTCCAAAAAAAAGGGAAAATATAAAAATTTAAGCCGACTGTGAACAAAACTAAAAACAGGCAAACAATCTTTAGATTCTTGATTTTTAAATATAAGATACATTCACTTCATTTCTCCTTTGACGGGATCAGCTAGAACCTGGCGAGCTACTCCTCATGCCTCCGACTGTATATTATATTTCAAAATCTAGAAACTAAAGCTTGTTTGCCTCTTATTAGTTTTGTTCGCAGTCGGGTATTTGTTTTTTTTACAATATTTTTTATAATTAATTATAACTAAATGCAAAGATTTTTGTAAACTTTCTGGCCTCAGCCGTGAATGAAACCGACAAAAATCGCAAAAACTTTATCCTGTAATTTTATGTCATAAATCGAGAGGATCAATGATCAGGATCAAAAGTCTTTTAGAAACATTATGTCCTAAATTAATCCATCATTTTATCAATTAAATTGGATAATACCAAGGACTAACATACACAATGAAGATAGGGAATTATTTAAAAATCTTGGAACACAGTTTTATAAATAAACGAATGTTTCCTTTGAGTAAATTTAGCTACCATCAATATTTAGAGTATCTATTCCTTCCATCATTCGCCTTTAAATTCCACCCTCTATATTTACCACTATCAAGTAAGGATTAGGTTTTCCGGAATTAAAGTATCAGTTGATCTCTATACCTATATATAGACAAAATTTCATCATAATATTCGGTCCAGTCGTGTTGGCGTGAAAGAATTACGGAGGCCGCAGCCGGAGGATGCAAAGAAACCCAAATGTGCTATAACTAGGTTTATTAATATATTTAAACTACATTTTACATTCTAACCTAAAGTAATGTGTACTACCGGCCCAATGCTAGGTACCGAAGTGGCAGAATTGGGAGATGCGCCGCCGAGCAGCGCGTGTTGCATCAGCGCCTCGTGGTCTGCATTGAGGTCACTGGTTCAGCAGAAGTATTATGCAGGGTAGCACTTTACGTGGAGCTGCCATACATAGCAAAAGCACCCAAAATAAATAAACAAACTAACAAACAGACAACATTTCACTTTATGCAGGTAAGAAACTACGAGCTAATATTCAACATCAGTAAAAGTATCAAAGCTATCAACTAGGTAGGTACGTAATAGGTATCTAATCAACGGTTTTTTTTGTTTAATTATATGAACAAAACAATGCGTCTTACCTAACCATTGAGTTGTCTACAATTGAGATGTTACTATCAAAAGCACAAAAGACGTGCGTAAAAAGATACTAAATCAATATCACTGGATATCGATTTAATCGATACATGAGCAATGTCCAGGCGCCGATTCACAATTGTGTCCGATTCGATACGGTTTTTGTGCGCGGGCGCATGCTCCGTCATTATGACGGGCTCAGGTGAGGCCGGCTCGTCGGCGAACAGTTACTTCAGAAGAACAATCATTGCAAGGTTAAATGATCACTAAGAGGTCGTTGTCACATTGGCACCTAATTATACTGATAATGCTTCAACCATATTCGATTCGATACGATGTCTTGTCTTACTGCGTCAGTCTGCGTCGCGTCGTTGACGCGTGACGTTTAGTTCGACATTTTTAATCGATCTAAAAGGGGGAGGTTCTCAAGTCTTCTGTTCTTTTTCAATTTATTTTTTGTATGTTTTTTTACCTCATATCTCTTAAACTACTGTATCGATTTGTTTTTTTATTTTTGCCGTAGCATTTATTCTATACTTACAATAAAACAGTAAGCAAGAAAAAGTCTGTACAACGAAGATAATTTAAAAAAAAAAATCTAGGATACGTAAATAACCAACTGAAAATAGCAATTTTAGAATGACACATTGGATCTTTATATCCCAAAAAATTGACAACGCGGGCTAAGCCGCGGACACAGCTAGTACATATAATAAAGCAGTAAGTACATAACAAAAAGTCTGTAAAAAGAAGATCATTAAAAAATATGGTCTAGCGGACTTAAAATAAGCTACTGAACAAGAGAATAAAACATTTAAAAAATTGTCTGTCTGTTTGTATGTTCGCGCATTACATAAAAACTACTGGACCGATTAAGGCGATATGGGCTCCAAATTTTTGTCCTGCTCTTCAAGGTGCAGGTTAAGCAGGAATGGTGAGATGTATCTTGGGAGCCGATTTTAGTTAATGTTTTCAATTTAATTTGTTTTTTTTTTCATAATCTTACGATTTTTCAAAAAACTAATTCCTCTGAAATGTTTGTTGGGATTACACACATTTCGTTTTTGTAAAATTATCTTCGTTAGAAACTGAATAAAGTTGATTCATTCCATCGACGGGACCGACAAAACGGGTTATTTTTAGGAAACTTTAGGTTTTTTTTTCTATAGAACCAAATTTATTTAATCATGTTTCGGTGACCACATCCGGATAAAGTATTTTGTGAACAGTTATTGCACATAAAAAAATAAAGTCAATTAACCGTTTTCAGTTCTAGTTTTAAATATTCGTGAGGATGAATCGTCAAATTAAGATACCATTTCGCCATAATGCAGTTTCACATTTTTAAGTAGCATAGTTTTTGACTTAAAATCTAGTGTCTGTTGTATCTCAATCTGATTTGTAGAAGCCGAGCAATCGATATAAACTAATTGATGGCTGAATGAATGTTGATAAAATGTAGTGTATATTGTACTTTGTAGGTACTTTTGGTCCTTTAATAACACATACTTAGATTACTTTTACCCATAGAAATGTCCACGCGGATAAAGCCGCTTGCACAACTAGTCTTAAATGAAGTAGGCTACATTGTGTTAATTGATGCTGAGTTCTAGTTGAGAACTCGTATCTAGATGTCAATTTCATGTTTGGTTTTATTTTGCACCACTCGTGTTCGCGTGTTCGGATCGGTGCGCAGGCCCGATTTGCAATTGTGTTCGATTTGATACGGTTTTTGTGTTCAGCCAGGCTCTCCGTCATTTGAATTACCGCTAAGGTTGTGCCCTGTTGAATAACGTTAAACTATAACATACAGTACAGTCTAGTCATACAAACAGTACAGTTCTGACTCTGAACGAGGTTACCTGGATCTAGGTCATTGTTTGTTTTGTTTGTCATATGAGGTAGTGCTGGCCTCTGGTGTCAGAGTTCGTCAGGCTACCCGAGGGCCTCTGACATGGCTTTACGCCATAACAGCCGGGACCGACAGCTTAACGTGCTCTCCGAAGCACGGAACGATGAAAAACCGCACATAACTTAGAAAAGTCATTGGTGCGGAGCCTAGGACCGAATCCGGTATCGTTGGATTTTAAGATGCACTATTGAACCGTTAGGCTACCATCGCAAGGGATTACCAGACTATGGCCCGCACGAAATCCAAACGTGGAACAATTACTGTCCCATTTCCTCATTGCATCAATATTGTCCCGTTGTGGGAATCGACACCAAATAGAGAAAAAAAATGTAAGTTCATGTCTTCTTCGTCGTAAGAGCCGATTTGCCTAACTTACACTACGGAGGATGTCTAAGAAAGCTGTTGGTATTACCAGTTGCATAGAAATGTAATATCAGGAAATACAACAATCAGGAATTTTTGGATGGCACTGTACCTAACTGTTATACCTAATGGAAGAAAAATCAGGCGTGGCGCTTACCATCAGGCGAGCGACCTGCTCGTCTCGTCACTCTAAGTAAAAAATATTAAAAAATAGGTAGTCATGACGTCAGTTCACTAAACGTTACGATTTGAAATTTAAATTCAATTATTTTTTGCTTTCCATAATGTATTTTTTTAATGGTATATCATAGATTAAAACAAGTTGTTTAATTAAAACATCTAATACTATATTGTCTCTGTCACCTGCAGACCTCGCGAGCACTAAGTTTTTGCAAACAATCTAGCGGTGCACAGTAGCGCCATCTAGTTACCTTATTGTAAAACTAACATTAATAACCAAGGTGCCCCACAACTAGTACAAACCTAAAAGTGAGCATTTTACTGCATTTTGAGGAGCTATTATGCTCATCACGTCGAAGGTCCACATCAGATCTTCACGAAATTTTTATGAGACCAAAGTTACTACCATTCAAATAAAAAAAATAACCATCTAAATCGGATGTAATAAGGCGGAGATATTCAGTAGCCCTCTTTTTGCCGTTTTTGGGGGAAGTAACCCCCCCCCCAATCAAAAATCCCCCGACGACAAAAAAAAAACTAAAAATTCGTTAAAGGACTATGCCAGATCTCCAAAGTGACTTAGGCTCGATGTAAAATTATCGCGGACACAACTGAATAGTATTTTTATTTTTAAAGCATTATGTTTAAAGCTTTTGTGTGTTATTAGTTTTGTCTAAGAACTTTTCAAAAAAAAATATGAGGAAATAAAGTTAACTTTTGTGGTTATGTGACTTTCGTTAGATTATGACACGGTTTATGGTCAAGGGAATAATAGAGCCCAGATAATTATTGAAATCTTATATTAAACTGATATAATATGTAGGTTCCTACACTTTACGATCATGTTAGTATAATTTATAAAGTATTATTACCTACCTATACCTGCTATAGTAGAGGCACTTAGGTACTCAACCTGAGAATCGAACCCTGGGCCTTCTCCGCTCTTGTGGGCCTTCACTAAAAGAAAAATGAAATGATGAGGTTTTTTTTTTACTTAATTGTTTATATTCACACATGTGCACAAGCTACACGAGTGTATCCAATTCGGTACGGTTTTAGTGCTCGGGCGCCCGTCAATAAGACGCCGCTCAGGTTAGGCTAGGTCATGTTGAAGTGTACTATTATCATGTCTCGTTTTAAAAAGCTTTAACGGTGAGGTCACCAGATAATGCTCAGAGAGGCGCCAGGCGTTTTCTGTTAAGGATATGATTTTGAATCCACACCAATATATAAAAGTGAAACATTGTCTGTTTGTTTGTTTGTGTGGGGAGCTTTCACGCCAAAACGGCTGATCCGATTTTGATGATACTTTGTAAATAGGTACTGTACAGTATAGAGACCAACATCTTTGTAAGTTGCTACGGGAAAACTGGAAAATTTTGATTACTCGCTGTAAGCAACGTTTGCCGTGTCAACGAAACACTCGCGAGGCTGTCAAAATGCATCAAGAGCGTTGGAGCTACGAGTATAATTTTGCATTGGTTTTTATTATCCTAGATTAACATAGGATGCAATTTTTTTCAAGATAAGCTGTAGTCCGCGCGGATGAAGTCGCGGGCGAAAGCTAGTAACCAAATATAGATGAAAAAAACTGACAAGCATAGTCAAGCACCTTCCCAAAAACCCGACTGCGAACAAAACTAAAAAGAGGCAAAAAAAATATATGAGAATAGCTGTTGCCAACTAACTTTTACGTTATCCATCTATCTATACCTATAATAAAGCAATAGGAAGGAAAAAGTCTGTACAAAACAAATATTTAAAAAATAAATGGTCTAGGGTACATAAAATAAGCTTCTGAACAAGAATATAACATTTTCAAATTTCGTTTTCCTGTTTGTCTGTATGTTTGTTCGCGCATCATGTAAAAACTACTGGACCGATTGCTATGCGGTGTTCTGTGTTGAATAGCATAAAGTTTGACTTAAAAACTGGTGTATACCAAGTACAATCTCAAACCGATGAAGAATAGAAGCTGAGCAATCGATAAAAACTTTTTGGCGGCTGAAATAATTTTGTACAAATGTTGGTATATTGGTATTTTATTTCTTGGAATAGTACATAAAGTACTTTTAACCTAGTGGAATGACCACGCTTGCGAAGCTGCGGGTACAGCTAGTACCAATATGTAAAAGTGAAACGTTGTCAGTTTATTTGAATGTTTGTTTCACGCGATAAAAGCTGGATGGATTTTGATGAAATTTGGAATAGCTCATTTGATAACTTATACACTGGAATAAAACATAGGATCCTTGTTATCCCGGAAAATTTTAAGTTTCCACGGGAAAACTGGAAAATGTTAATTAATCGCTGTAAGGAACGGTTGCCATGGAAACGAAATAACAAGTCTGTCAAAAAACATCAAGAGCATTGGTGCTCTACCTACTTTTGCATTGGTTTTTAAATCCTACAAGAACATAGGATGCTTTTTTTCGCGATAAACTGTAGTCCACGCGGACATAGTAGCGGGCGGTAAAGCTAGTAGATCATAAATGGTCCTTCAAAATGAAAAATTATAAGAGAAACCTGAAGATGATTTTCAAATATCTGTTCAATGATACACCACTTAACATAGTTCGTTGACCAATTTTTTTTTCTATTTCACAGTATGGCGTGTGGTTGTCACCATATTGAATTTTGATTACTGTCATGTCTTTAGTAGCACTCGCAAGATTAAGACAAATCGGTTGACGTAAGAATCATCAAAATCGATCCACGCGTTTGGCGTTTGTTTAACATACATACATACATACATACATACATACATACATAAACACAATTTCCTCCGCTCAGTCGGGTAATAACACGCTCGTTATCGTGTGAAGCGAATAGGATTCGTTAAGACAAATCGGAAGGCCCAAATTGGAAGGGTGTACTAGTAGCCATTCAACCGGTTGGTCTAGTGGCTAGATACCCTAGATACGAAACCAAACGGTCGCGGGTTCAAATCCTGCAAAGTCCAATCATTTGTGTGATGAGCAGAAATGTTTTGGTTCCGAGTCATGGATGTAATATTCGTATCCATGTATGTTTATCCGTTATCTAGTGCCCATAGTACAGGTTGTCCTAGTATTTATTTATATTTATATATTTATTCAAGAGTTCCGTTCTGGAAGGTGGCAGTCTGGCTCCACCTTCCAGCGCCATCATCAATTTGGTCATACTAGTTCGACGGTGCCATTTTATAGTCTTATCATCGGAATTACATAGATCTGCAAAGTTTCAACTAGATACGAGCACTACAAGTTCATGAAATTCAGTTCCTTAGATAGATAGAAAAAAAGTGTTAAAATAGGAAAGACTTTGGTAACTTTGACTTTGGGGCGTCGTAAGCCCCATGGCCAAATTAAAATTGCGCATTGTATTTTAAAGGTGGTATTATTTCTTCCATTAGGTATGTACCTTATACGAGTTAACAATATAGAACAGATTATACGTAAATGCGGGCATTCATGTAAGAGTTTCAACGTTTATTGTTTTTGCGAATGGCTTTATCGTGTACAAATTGCGAATAAACATTTTAAAATTTAAGTTAAAACAGTTTCATCTGAGTAAATCATTTATTTTCTACTTAGCATTCTGTAATGAAGTAGTGTATTCAAATGCGAACTAGATTTACGAAGTGCTTTCAGATTTGTATTCGTAATACAGTTCTAATTGTTATTTATGTAACGGAGGTTCGCACGTGGGTAGCTCGTAGGCCGTTATGTTCTAATAAGCTCGAGATGAATGGAACATATATTTGATTTATGCTCTGAGTTTATGCGCTTATTTGATGCCAACGTGAACTCGTACTGCCAATCTACTCTGCAGCTTGCCAATCGCATTGTGATCGCTCTACCACTCTATCAACACTCGCGCATTAGTCTGTAATATTGCCGCAATCATACTTTGTTAACCTTTACAATGCAGCAGCATTCAGATAGAACTTTAATCACACCTACCACTAGATGAAATCATATCGATACTTGCCTTACATAGTAACTATTTATGCCGCTCTATGCCTGTCCGTCGTGCGTGACTCGCGGACCTTATTATAATCACAGATCAGTCGATTGTTGTGACCACAAAAATGCATAATTTATAAAAGCAGAACTTGGAATAATCTGGGAGACGCATACTTGACTTCTTTCAACGAAGCCTCCGCGGCATCTTGTTAACATTAGTTTTTGTTGGAGACCACGAACCGATTTACATTTAACGGGTGAAAGATGCGTCTTTTTTATTCGACACAAACGTCGACTGGAACTTGACAAATGGTGCTAATCATCGTTGTGTTATTTAATTAAATACAAAGCATTAGCTGCCACGGCATTCTCTGTTTGAAGATGGAACATTGATGCAATAAAACGGGTGCCGTGTTTGATTTAACAGTGAATGGATAATTTTAGCGTCGTTTTGTAAATTTCTGCAAAAGGGGTTTCGATAATTATTTTTGATTGTTGGTCGTAAAGTTTGGAAGGCGAGAACTGTAGAGATAACCGAAAGACGGATCTCCGGTCGCCCTGGTGTGACATTGCTTGTTGTGACTTTATGGGTGCCGTAAACTTGTCATTACCATTCACACCGACCTAATACGATTTTTATGTCTCGTGTCTATTAATTGTGGTAGTTGTTCGACTGGATGGTAAAACTGAAAGGTTTATCTCTAATAAATTAGCCATACTTAGATCTGACTTTTATAACTCGTCAAATAAACATGCGCGGCTTGGGTAGTACCAATTTAGATTTTTATGTGCATTCTATAATAAAACATTTTCAATTTTCTTGTTAGCTATTAAATGTTACGAAGAAATGACAACAATCTTTCAATTAATTACCAATTAATTTTCGTACTGGTTAAAAATAAAGAAACAATCTACTGGAAACCCATTAAATAGCCTACCAAACTCGTAAACCGAAAAAATCGATTGCAGTTTCACAGTTCATCCTCGTAACATGCAAGCATATCTACAAAAAAAAGCTTACCTGCGCAAGCTGTCCATTCTTCGGATATGAGAAATTCGAGTTGCAATTTAACGTCTATTGTGACGGAACAAAGGGCGTGCGTTGCTTTCCTAATACAGGTGCATCGATATATTTCCAAGTTTAGACAAGGGTTGTGAATATAGAGTTCCGGTTAAAATATCGATATTTAAAAAAAAACGACTATGAATTCGGATAATATGTTCATCTATTTTATTGGCTTTTTCTAGATGATGTTTCATGGTATCATCTTCTTTTTCTATCGAGTCGATAGTGTTTGTATGCAAGTATAATGTCCAGTTACTACTAAGTTATTTATTTATACAGGTATAAAACAAAAGTTTATTTTAAAAGAAATATAAAAGTGACTTAACCTCGTAATAAATCTAACAGCCCTTTGGTGGAAGGAAAAGTGTCCAGAATACTGGCTGCATTGCCACACTGAATTGCAATAAGTACTATTTTTTGGCCTAAATAGGAGCCAGCATTCTCATCACATGTCACAAGTCCCTGTAAATTTCTTGGCCGCCTGGCCCTCACGGACCCAAAGTTTCAACCCCAAACGGCGCAAACATGTAACCCCTGTCGAGGTACCCATAACTGCGCTGCTTGAGGTATCCTGCCTTGGTTGCAGCGCCGACAGCTCGATTTTTGTCTGTGCAAGGTGAGACGGCGCCAAGATATCAAGACAAGTTTCATCTCAAACTAAAGGCCGTCTCATCTTCCAAGGAATTAAAGTCATACCATCAGGCCTTTTGCCGTCGTCCCGAATCAGGCCGTTTGGTTCTAAGATTGACCAGATCAATATCAGCTAAGTAATTAATTATGTAAGTAGTACCTATGTAATGAAACAAGCTTATATATAACAATCTAAGTACAAGCTTTTGTGTGTCGTTGATAGTAAATGGTGAGTATAACCACTAACCATCAAGTAGGCGTGATTTGTTATCCGCAACTTTTATTTCGGTTCCGGTTACGGATATATTTCTTTCGGATATTCGATAATTTCGGTTACGTATATAGATATCAATAACATCCCTAATTTAGACCCCTAATGCTACGTGAGTTTACGTGACCGTTTTTATTTCACGCCATCCCCGGAGCTTTGATAGCGTCCATTTTGTGTAATTGCCGTTAAACTCGGCCCAACTATTTTTCAGTGTTTAGTTCTTTTTGTGCCATTGTCCGGGGATGTTAGATTAGTCGGCGCGGTACGCCCACGTTTCATTAATGCGAATCTAACTTTAGTTGCTGGCCGGCCAAATGCCGGGTTTTAACGTGGCTTTTGTTGTCGATCCGTTTAAATTATCAGCTATTTTTTGCACAGATGTTGTCTGCTTAATTGACGTGCTTATGAATAGTTCTACATAAAATTAGCAGTTAAAATCTCGTATGTGACATCCTTCAAATAAGTACCTAAAAGGTACTTATTGATTCCTAATTTCCGTGTCAAAAATTGTTTTCGTCCTATTTGAGCTATTCGTTGGTTGTATTTTCAGTAGGAGCCACGTAATGAGTTCTTAAACCCAACTGAATTGTACCAACATTTGCGACGATGAAGCCAAAACTTCCAAGGTCTACAAACACGTATTCGAAAGATCTGTTATCTCTCATAATAGAGACGCAGATAGCCTGTATCTGCGGGCGCTCGATGAAGCGAACTACTTTTGTACTAAAGATAACGAAAATGACAAAAACAGAGCACATTTCCAAAGATCGTACAACACAGAGATAAAAGTGATGAATGGTGCTGCAATATCCAAATTCCTTCGAACATTGCCACGTTGACTGCTAATAATGTTTTGTTGGTTTTTGTTAAGTAATTTACGATTGCTCCTTACTTTTTGCCGTGACTCATTAGTTTGTTTTGTAGAAACCTTATTTTTATTGCATTTTGCTAGATCATTTATTTGTTTACTAAAATCTATAATTACGTTAGCTTCATTCAGTCAAATAATAATGGTCTGCAGAAGATATCAGGACAAGTTGTTACATTTTTCATAAGGCATGCTATCAAGTCAATCGGCTTATCCATACCAATATTTATAAGTGAAACTTTGTCTTTTTGTTTGTTTGTTTCGGGAGCTTTCACGCGATAACGGCTGGATGGATTTTGATGAAATTTGGAACGGAGGTAGCTTGTACCCTAGAATAAAACATAGGATACTTTTTATCCCGGAAGATTGTAAGTTTCAACGGGATAAGTAGAAAATTTTGTTTACTTGCTGTAAGGAACGGTTGATATGGAAACGAAATAACAAGTCTGTCAAAAAACATCAAGAGCATTGGTGCTATACCTACTTTTGCATTGGTTTTTAATATCCTGAAGTAGTACGCGCGGACGAAGTCGCGGGCGGGAAAGCTAGTTATTAATATAAAGCAATTCATAACAATTGCTTTCGTTAATGGGCTACAGTATAATAACATAATTGGCAGTTTATTACTGCAGTGCCATTAAACCCGTTCCTTTATAATTAGCCGGCGTTTTAACTGTGCCTGTTTATTGAAAGAAATATCCGACGGTTTTATTCGCGATCGATGAAATGAAATTAAGCAGTGAGTATTCTACCGGCGAGCGGATGCACGACGTGTAAAGCAAACAAAAGTAGTGCGAAACTGAAGGTAATAAAGGGAGGCTGGAGGGAGCTATCCCAGGGCACGTACGGCAATTCGTTCTAATAGTCGCCGCCGACAATGGTGCTATTCTGACATTGTTTTGTTAGGACGAAACATTGGACGATGCAAAACTCGCCGCTGCCGAATCCCCGTCTCCCAAAGCGAAGGTGCCCTTAGCATTTTTTCTGTGTAAACGTGGGGGGCGCTCTGAAGTGGTCCCCAGACGATAATTAATGGGGGATTTGACGTGAGCGACTGTTTCACGTCACACTGTTTTGGTAACAAATTATAATGAATCGCTCCGCGGGACCTCACACTTGGAATGTCATTTCAATTACGTCATCGTTGCGGGAATGTGCTTGTTTTTTTACCCGACTACAACAAAGCAAGGGAAGGATAATGAATTTAACAGTTTATGTAGCGTTGTCCCTATTGGTTCGATTTTGACAAGCGAGGTGTTAATCGATTCCTCTTTAGGTACAGAGTGTCATAGGCTATTTTTTACCCGACAAGGCAAATGTATGTGTTCAAACTAAAACCTTGGTCCGATTTTGACAAGCGAAATATCAATCGCTTCGTCTTCATCGCAAGATTTTGGTAGTCAATTTTTACCCGACCGTAGTCGGGTTTTAGTTTTTGAACTTATGGTATATTTTACGTCCCCTTCGAGTTTTGATTTTTGCGTTAATTAGAATAATTAACAGTATCCCAAACTAACCTGCTCTTATTTATATTATGTCTTTCCTCAGATCGACCAAATTGTACTATTCGTTATTCTGTGCTATCAGCCATAAACTTTACAACAATTAATGAGCAAGCCTAAGTGAAAACTGATACGTCAGCTATGAAGACATTTCCTGCCAGATGCAATATAAACAACCGACAAGCGGTATCACAAGACTGACCCACAGAACCGATTTGTTACTATCACTTTTTAATGGAGCCATTAAAATAGTTTTGCGGTTGAAATAGAGTCATAATATTTTGGCGCCTGTAACTGTCTCCCACAATAAATAACTTGCGGTTGATACGATTGCGCGCTCGATCCCGAACTGATATTGAGAAATCGTTTTACATTACACCGATCGCTTCGTGGAATCGCGATTCGTCTATTTGATTCTTACTCAAAGGTGACTAAACCAACATTCCGAAAGCAAATTCTATCGCTGATACGTCGTTCATTAAATACGAGCTTGTTTGGAAAGGACGCACGGGGATGTGTTTGTGCAGCTTACAGTAAAGTATTATTTTTCTATTGTCTTTGGTGATGGAAAGTCGAATGATTTCACGCTTTGGCGTTTCGACAGTTCATGCTGGTTACGTGCAACTTCTCTCAGTTCACATTCACCAATATTTGCGCGTCGGTGAATCAGAGCTACCAGCGCCATTTTGAAATCGGACGGATGACATTACATACATTTTCAACATGGAATTCTGCTCCATCCAATGTTTCTAAGTTTTGCCACAAATGAATAATTCTATTGCCATGTTCGTTTCATATTTCTTTCGTCCCGAGTCAAAGTTTTTTGTCGCAAATGAACCGTCTGTGTCATCTGTCTTAATTGTTTTACAGCTTATTGTTTCTTTGCAAAAAAAATGGGAATGAGAGTGACTAATTTTCGTCTCTCGCTATGTTTTTGTGATAAAATAATAAAATGTAACTGGAATTAGTTCGGGCTACGAACAACGACACTGATAGCTTACTTGCATGTGTTTTGTGACAAAGAACTCGGATAACGCTTACTGGTTAGCCTATTGTGAATTTGACAATAATAATTGGTATTTAGGACTTTGTTAGATGGCAAACACGCGCGTTGTGAGTCACGTTGATATGACTAGTGTATCTATTCACTCAATTATGGTACGCCCTTAGTCATACATAAGTCATATATTAGTATGCTTATTATTTATAGCTACAATTTGAATATAATAAAGTAGACAACTCCATGAATATTTTTTATTGAATGTAGGTCAAAAGAAGGCATTGTTTTCTTTCATATTATTATTCATTTATTGCAGAAATTACCTATCTTATAATTGTAATACTTGTGCTGCTCATGTTCGTCTGCAACACCACGGGAGCATTCTTCTCATTCTTCCTTTGAAGATGTCATTGTTGCAGTTCAAAGAAAATACTTGAGGTCGAAGTTCATTCACGATCAGGAATTACAGTCGGCATGCACACATGTAGTTCATCACCATCATCATTATATGATGGAAATATGCTCTAATTACAAATGATTTTGGTATTAAGCTTGTATGGAAAAATGATCCTCCGCCGAACCCTTAACGCTTGAATAAATAATACATTTGTTCCTTAACTTCCTTTATGCTGAAGTAATCATCAAACTTAATCAAACTTCATTTGAATAAAGTAGACCGACGAAAATTTCGTAGAAGTGTTAGAAAGGGAATCAGTTGAGCAAATTTCAATTTGTTATAAGTTAGTTAAAGTTTGAAACGGTATCTAACCAAGTGCCAAATTTTCTAGATCGTAGCTCCATTGTTCAAAAGCAGTTTGCGGCTTGCGTTGTTAATTGTTGGCCTAGATTGTTCCCACTATGTCTAAAGTTGCCTACTGTGGCCAGCCTTGAAATCTTAATAGTTTACTGAAATTAATTGCCTCAAAGTTTTACTCAGTACCAGCTCAAGTTGCCAGTCATGATGTCGGATAGGTACAGCTCGTTCAGTTGCAAAGAAAATGAAAGGGCTGAACTACGGACAAAATTTATATTAATTATTGAGTATGCAATACATTTGATCAAAGATTTCATAAAAGGGTGGTAAAACTTGTAAAAGTGAATGATTGTAAACGACCGTAGCTCAAGCTAAGTACTCTTGTGGTCTTTGAAAGTAAAATTGAAAATAAAAACATTGAAATATCCAGTAGTTCACAATTAAGACATAAAAGAAGAAAGTAAAGCCGTCGTTATGACGGCAATTTTTGTTGCATGAACCGAGCAATGACAGTCGGGTTTTGTTTAGAATTTTTCAATTTATTTTAACTGAACGCTCTGTCCGCCATTGTCTAGGTGGCTTTAAAATATTTTTTTGCCACCGTAAACCCTTTTCGTTTTGGGTGTTCCCTCGTTTATTGTTTCTTTATTGCAGACCCTTGCCGACAATGAAGTTTGCATAACGTTCACCTAATACGATTTTACGCAGTACCCGATGTGTATTTCATTTTCCTAAAAATGGTGTATTTCTTTGTTTGTTATGAGCCAAATTATTACACTGGCCTAGCTATTAACCGATGTCCGATTTGTTTACTTTAGATTTTCATCAAAATGGTAAATTAATTCTGTAACAAAAATGTTTGTTTGATCCCATGATATCACAAAATGCGTGTGAGGAGGATCTGTTGCCTCCGGGCTGTGTGCTCTAATAACAGGTTTCCAGAAACAATTAGTCGGGACGCTTTGTAGAGAAAAGAATTTTATCATTTAGATTTATTATATTTGTAGAGGATTTTATCACTATTTCGATTGCTCCATAGTCCTGCCGGACCCTCCTAAAGACCATCGGGTTACGGGACCAGGTAGAGCCGAGCATTTATCGGCCGTTTTAGTTTTTTGTCGTAGCATTTGTTATTATTCGTATCCCTCGGATGTATTAATCTCGCGTGGGTCCCACTCAACCGGTCATTACCCAAAACTTAGGGGCGTATTGCGTCCGGATGCCTAGTTATTACGGCCGTTCTATTTAAACCCTGTATCATTTACAAAATTAGATATATCGCTAAATATTTTATAATGACGGACTTAAACTTAGTTGGGTTGGCAGCGTTTATAGTTCGTGGGGCGAGCGGCATGCGACCATAATTAAACAAATTATGCTTTCCAATTTAAGGAGGTAGGAACAGTTTGCTATTTTTGTTGTCATTTCAGCTAAATATGTCACGCCCAAATATTATCAGGTAAGCAATCTGACCTGTCATGAAAACTGTAATTTGCTACCCCTCTCGGCTCTGCCTCTCGCAATAAACAAGCCATTTCATTTCACACGATAAGAGCCTTGTCATATAATAAGAAAGCTCTGAAGACCGTTTTTCTTGGAATAATTTGAATTCATACCGAACGGCGAAACATTTTCACAGCACATTTGTCGCCGTGGCCGCACATTATGTTCCCGACATATTGTCATAACATCCCATTTCATTTCACTTTGGAGAGTCGTAGCGGGGCATTATCGGCGTGTGAGCTTTCATTTGGAGGCGGAAATGAGAAGAAACTTTCCGCGGGGACCTCTGTGATAAAATAGCATTTGCTGTAAATGGTCCGACAATGAAGCGGGAACAGAACGCCCCCGGAAAGAATCAATTATACAAACGAACCCCAGTCCGAAAGACATGTTGCCGAATGGGCGAATTGTTTGTTTATTAACATTTCGTAGCTACTAATAAAAGTCAGGGTAAAATATTTGTGTCTATTGTCCGGCGGCTCTTTGTACGTAAATGAAGCGATAGACTTTTTGTGTTATAAGTTACCTACATTCCGTCGTGTCATGTCTCTATTCGTGGCGGATGCGCATGAAGTTTTTGTCTGGGAACGCTTCCTGTCTACGTTCAGTTAGCTTTTTTAATAGTTTATCCTTCCCATTCATCAGGGGTGATAAATTTGGCTTATAAATAATATAATTTGTCACGTGAGGGAGGAACGTATGAGCGCTTTCTTGGTAGTCGTTTTTTAACAAATTTATTGCTGATATTCAATTTTTTAGTTTAATACGTTTAGAAAGAACTAAGAAAAAAAAAGTTTACTTCCGCCTAACTGTAAGTCAAACTAATGATAAATAGAAACAAAAATGAGCTAATAGGAGGTACATTGGTATTATAATTTCCAAAAATAAGAATTTTAATTTAATGTATATACTTCATTATGGATTATGTATCATAATATCACTTATTAATATAAATCTTATCCTAATTAACTTAACCAAAAATTGCCTTGCCAAAAAAGAGCTTTTGCCAATAAATTATATATTGTTGGAATGTGCTCTTGATGATATGAAGGCCTTCAATTTGTTATCCATATTGTAAAATTCAAAGATGGTTTTTTTTCGAGTTTGAAAATGGTGTCATACTACCGAAACATTGAATGTTTTAAAAAAAATATGGCTTTGTTACTCGGGGAATGTAAGGATTCTAACGATACCCCATACGTCTAAATCTGTTCAGGCATTTAAAAGTTATGGTGGAATAAAGAAACTCACATACATACATGAAAGCTAAAACAATATACTCCTTTTTTTGGGCAGGCGTGTAAAAAATATGACCAATAGCCTACCTACGTATTTACCTATTCTACTGCCTACCCAATATATTAAACCCAACTATATACGCGATAAAAAAAAACCAAGAGACCAGCTCTCGTTGAGTCAACATCTCCTGAGGATGCCTCGTGCATAGAAGGTGAAACACGTGTCGTATTGTTGTCAGACTATATGGAAACTTGGATATAGGTATATGTGTTTTTATGTTGTATGGTTATATAGTTGGGTTTCATATATTGGGTATGAAGTAAAATAGGCAGATAAAGAATGCTGGCCATATGTTTTTTTTTTTACATTAGTTCAACTTTGATAAAGGTTTGATTAACGTGGGTTGTTTGGTTATTTAGATTTCCATTTATCATAAGTTTGATACAGTTAGGCGGAAGTAAGCAAAACATTTTTCTTCGTCCTTTTTAAATGTGGATTTCCGCAAAGTAACGCCCGAGTCTATCCACCTATCTTAGGTTTACTCGTATTTGTGCAGCGAGATGATATTATATTTTAATAGTAAATATTATTCCACACCGTTACGATCAACGGATAGCATTTTTTAAACTTTTTTTTAATTTTATGTTAGTGTACAAGCTTTCGCCCGCGACTTCGTCCGCGTTGACTACAGTTTATCGTGAAAAAAGCATCCTATGTTCATCTAGGATATTGAAAACCAATGCAAAAGTATAGCACCAACGCTCTTGATGATATTTGACAGATTTGTTATTATTTCGTTACAAAGTTTTATCAAAATCGGATCAGCCGTTTTGGCGTGAAAGCTCCCCAAACAAACAGACAACGTTTCACGTTTTAACACCCTTTTATTAGCTTCACCTCTATGTATGTAACGGAATCTTTGAACTCGATTTTTACCCACTTTAAACGGTCAGAATACAATAATTAAAAAAAAAGTATTAATGCGTGTTTTTTAGTTTGTTTTAACTTTAATTTATATAAATTGGTGTAGTATTGAGTAGGTGCAGTTTTTTGGAAATGTCTACTTATACACCAATTCATAAGTAGGTATATGTTTTTATTGTTTCTATAGTCACATATATTTCTATACTAGCTGCGCCCGCGGCTTTACTCGCATGGTCTTTTCATTTAAAAGTAGTATTCCAGTATTATTCCAAGACCGAAAGTACAATATACTACATTTCTTCAAAATTCGTTCAGCCGTCAAATTGTTACTTATTGAATGCCCGGCATCTTGCCGGGCATCTAATCATCGGAATAAGATACCAGGTCCCCAGTTTTTAAGTCAATCCCTAAGCTATCTAACAGGAAAAATCGCATCGCAAGATGCGTGAACAAACATACAGACAAACAAACTAACAACAAACAAACAGAGAGACACGATTTAAAAAAAAAAATATTCTTATTCAGTAGCTTATTTTAAGTACCCTAGAGTTTTTTTTATTATTTCCTTTGTATAGACTGTTTCGTGCTTATTGCTTTATTTAAGTAGGTATATATAGATATAGATCTATACCACCGTCCAGTTCAATCAATAATTTCTATCCATCCAAAGGTTATATAAAAGAGATCGCTTTTAGCGATAAGACCGACCAATTTACTTAATTGTTTGCTTGATGTCAGTAAAGAGTAATTGATCTATCATATTGCTGTGTTCAAACAGCTTGGGAATTGACGGCCCCGGTAAAAGTTAACTTATCTTTATTTCAAAAACGTATTAATATCTGGTATGTGTACACGTGCTGTTGATGTTACAATTTGTATCCTTAAAATGCCATAAGAATAAATAAGTTAACATGGGATGTAATGTCTTACGTGATAGTTTTTCGAACGTATATCGCCGCACGGTAGCTGTTAGAACCCTATGATCAGACCATTTATATGCAGTGCTTATAGACCTGAATGCGGCTTGAATACGTCGACGACGCTGAAATTGTTTAGTAATTTTGTATTTCCAATTTGAAACGGACGTATATAGTAGTAGTGCGTAGTACTGTTATTTATTCTGTGGTAGTGGCACGAAATACTCTCAACATATGAATGAACGAAGTGAACGAACGGAAAATGTGAAATGAAAGTTTAACTCTTAGCATTCATTTGGAAGTTTCATGGTGTTCTATGAGTAACAACTGGAGATATCGATTTTATATTCGCCTACTTAATTTATTATTTAAAATTTGCCGTAAAATCAGAAATGACGTTTTTTTTTGCATTTTTTTACATTAACACTTAAAATTAATAATATCTGAATATTTCAAAACATGTGTGATGTCTGTCCACTCGAGTTTTTTTGTTGTTGAGAATACAAGTGTTTTAACGGAAACGAAGGTGTACGTTGGGAACTTGGGACCACACAAATATTGGTTGGTGTAAAATAACGGCACTTTTTGTCTTTAAAATTCCCTGAAGTAATTGAATATTATTTGCTCATAAAATAGAGGTTTTTGAGAAAATAAAAATATTTGTGTGTTATTTTTTTAATCTTTTTACTACTAAATAGTATCAACTATTCAAATCAATCTGACCTAACTAGGCACTCACATTTATTTATCGAGTTCATGTGAGTCTCACATTCACAGTAAGGCAGGACCAGGATTCCAAGATAAGATACTTGTCATGCATATATGCGTCCAAGTATCTTCAGTATGCTTTCCGTTACGCAAACAGGATGTCGACTCTATTGCTACTATTAAGTACAGCTCTTAATGTTAATTAAGTTCAATACAACATCCAACTAATATTTGTTCAAAAACCTTTAAATTAGTTACGCCCATGTTATTTCAAAGCGATTTTAGGAGGGCTGTTTGTTAGCAAACAAGCTTCGGATAAAGGCCTATAGCAACTTTCTCAAATAATCGTTAACTCGAAAATAAATTTTAAAATATGGTGCGGTTAATATAAAATTTATTGCCAACGCCAGTAGCCAATTTGCAACTTTTATAGGGTCGGCGGCGGTAACAGTCTAGAGTAAATATATTTAGGCCATAATAACATAAAAACCACTTGATAATCATAACGTTGCTTAACGATGCCATAACTCGGAACGAGTCGTGTCTAAATATGCGTACCCTGTGGAAGTGACGATGGTGCGGGAGATGTGCGACTAATTGCTATTCGTTAGGTGTACTACCGAACGTCCTGGTTTCGATGAATAGTCCCGCAATAAACCCCCATTTTATTGCAGTTTCCTCTCTCGGTTTCGTTGGCATTCATCCCGAGAACTACCAAATCATTAAAGGCTGTGTTTGTTGATTTTTCTTCTTTTAACTCTTTGTTTGCTTTATGATAATAGGTGTTCGTTTCGACGCGGTTCGAGCGGCAGCGATACGGTGTGAAACTTAACGCCTTCATTCACGCTCCTTTTTATAGAGGCACTTGATTTAGCGAGCCAATGTCGGTTTTAATAGACTTGAAGATTCGCTTTTTTTACAGCCGTGTTTGTTTAGTTCATGGATTTTTGTCTTTTATAACATCGTCGCTAATAAGTTTAAGTTCGAAAAGATTGCGTTTATGACTTATCGTGTTAATCAATTAAATTAATTTATATCAATTAAATGCCACACACAATGCCACAACAATTCGTATAGTAATAACATATGTGTGTGTTATACATATTATGCACAATTCAATAATACACGAACTAACCAAATTTTTATTGTACCGTACAACCGTTTTTTCGGCAAAGATCGGATCTTAAAAGTATTTAGCCTATAACTAGTACGCAGAATATTTCCTCTGACTAAGTACGGTTTCGTTTAAGCTCGATACTATTATCTGCTCAAAGAATTCCTCAGTGTCTGCGCAGTTTACACCAACTATTCCTGGTCGCTCTTTGAAAACAGACTAACTGCATTCATTAAAAGTTATACGAGACCACGAGAACCCTCAAAAGTGAGGCAAGGACTCTGCTGGAATTTATCAGCTAACTCAAAAGTGCTTAGAGGGAACTCTGTCCCGACCATTATTCCCCATTGTCCCATACAATAAGATTAAACTGGCGTCCATAGATATCGCTCTTACTCCGTCCGTCCAATTCGCGGCCGAAATCCTCACATACCTATACCTAATAGTTTTGTTGTTATCGTTCCTAACCACTCTTCAGTTGCTTCTGGGATGATATTAAAAAGATTTTGGCATCGGGCCACATTGATATTGATCTTAATGCTTGCCCAGACGGCCATACCAGCACCGTAAGTGCCGCGGCCATCCGTTTAATGACTTCCCATGTTTCTAAGTTTTGGATACGATATTTTATGTCGAGAGATCGTCTAAAACGACATTTACTAGTGTTGTTTTCGTAGTTTAAAAAGTTACACATTTTATTTTATGTAAAGCCATTTGTAAATTCGGTGAATATGTATGAATTAACTCTAGAGATAAATTAGGGTTAATTGATGGATTATATTGTTTATCTTTTCTGGCCATTCACTTCTATATCGTGTCACAAAACAACGATAGATTTTATCGCGCCTGTCATATTCCCCATTAAGGGAAATGACGGTGGTCCTTAACAAAAAATATTCGAAAAGGAATCAACGACTTTTCGGCTAATTCATCGCAGCTGTGAGCTTATCGTGCGCGCGAATTGGAATATATTGTTAAAAACGTATGTAATTAAGCCGGTATGCGTGAAGGGCGACACCTGCGCTCTATCTGTGAGATCGGCCGTTACGGTTTATGGGGTTCCTACCAAAAACAATGGAAATGGCAAAAAGTCAAATGCGGGTGAGGTATCCGGCACGGGGGTGCCGCGAAGGGTAGGCGTGCGGGTCGCGACGGGGGGCGCCACAATTTATGATTGCGCCGTGTCAGAGTGTTAATGAACGCACTCCGTTGCTCTTTATTGAGATAACGCTCGCAATCGATGACCGCGCGGCTATCGAGACATTACTTATTGCCTCGCCCGATCTCGCGTGTCCCTTTATACCTACATATTGCTCGCAACTTTCGTGTCGAGTAACTATTATTAACAGTCTCTCCTCGAGATAAGCTAATCCATAAAGTCGTGCCCGGTGCCGTGTAATGAGAAAATTGCATTAATAACGATATGGAAAAGCATAAAATTATATAAAGAAGCTCATTACATTATGCGTATTGCGTGTTATTAACTTTGTCGTTTCGCTTTTGAATATTAATGGGTCTTGAGGGATTGAGTGTAGTAAAATATGCATATTATTGTCTTGATTTATCAAGCCATGCCTACTTATCGCTTAGTTTGAGAATGAGAACCTGTTTCGAGTCCAATGTCTAATTACATATACAGCTATATCATTAACTGATACTACATTTGGAGAAATGTGTTAGTTGATTAATCTTTTCTAATTTTCCTTACATCTATCTATCTATACTTATCATAAAGCAATAAGAACGAAAAAGTCTGTACAAAGAAGATTAAAAATAATGGTCTAGGGTACTTAAAATAAGCTACTGAACAAGAATATAACATTTTTTTAAATCGTTTCTGTTTGTTTGTCTGTATGTTTGTTCGCGCATCACGTAAAAACTACTGGACCGATTGCGATGCGGTTTTCACTGTTGGATAGCTTAAGGTTTGACTAAAACCTGGGGTACGTGATATCTTAATCCGATGGTTAGATGCCAAGCAATAGATATAAAACTATTTACTATTTATTACGGCTGAACGAATTTTAAAAATTAATATTAATTATTGTAATTTTTAAGAATTACATTTTTTTAAAGAAATGTAATTTTTGGTCCTGGAATAACACGTATGGGCTACTTTTTAATGAAATAACCACGAGGGCACAGCTAGTTCTTCAATAAACTATTAATAGGTACTTGATGTACCTATTCGAGATTCATTTTCTAAGCAACACCATTGATCGTTTCCGAAACGGTAAAGTTACGCTACACGATTTTATATCATTTCAGTATGATATCGGATCCGGACAGCGCCAAGATAGCTCGCAATTATCATACATTCTTATCTATAAAATTGACATGTGACATATCGAATACAGTTTTATATGAGCCGTACATTAAGATCTCGTGGTAGTGAATCTCGAAGAACGCACGGCGGGTATCGGAGATGCAATCGCGTGATACGAGGGAAGTGATATCATCATCGGGCAAGGAGCTTGCTCGACCGCTACTGATGCGATATAGGATTGTGGCACACTGCTCGACGTACAGTTTGAAAAACACAGTAGCGGCTTTTGAAACGAATGTTTGCAACTGGTTGCTGCACACATATCTGCTCGTGCGTGTACCTAGTCCTCATTCAATATAGGTAACAGGAATAATAGTCCCTTGAGTGTGTCCACTGTCCACTAGATTTTCAATTGCGTCCCGAACTTTTGATCAGCCGGGGTATCAGAATTACGAAAGGCGTGATCTCTCATTAATGGTGGTGGACGACCGGTTGGTCTCGTGGCTAGTGATCCTAGGTACGTAATCAAACGGTTGCGGGTTCGAATCCTGCAAGGTGCAATCATTTGTGTGATGAGCAGAAATGTTTGTTTCCGTCATGGATGTCATGGATGTTATAATATTCGTATATATGTATGTTTATCCGTTATCTAGTACCCATAGTACAGGGTATCCTAGTATGAATAATTTAATTATTATTCCTAGTAATAATAATTAAATTATTAATATTAATATTTAATTAAAATATTAATTATAAAATTATTATAAACAATTAATATTTTTTAGTATGGGTCTAGGTAATTGGTGTGGGATTGTCTCAAATATATTTATTTATTTATTTAATGGTGATTTGGGTTTCACACTTAAACCGACGAATTGCTCATTTTGTGTCATTAAGTTGCTGCTGAATCTGTCAAAGACCTTTTCGATGTTTTCTTAATTTCTAATTTTCTATACATCTACATATTACTTACAAGATATTAGCGATGTTGCATTGTGACGCATTGACACTGAACTGATTCATGAGTACCTAATGGAAGTGACTTCCTGTGGAATGTGAAATTTTGTTTTTATGTTTTCATGAATCAGCAGAATTCTGATACTTACAGTGTTTCTGTGATCTTGAAGTCTTGATAATAGTTGAAACTATGTACTGTGTCAATTTTTGATACTAAACCCAACAATTTTATTGCAGTGACACCCAGAACTATGAATGGAAATCATGCGCGTCACAGTATTGGCTCGTCACCTTAATACATTGGTTTTTAAGACATGCCTAGTAATTTCACTGAATTAACTTAACTTACTTTTATTTCTTATGAGATTTTTCTGTCTCATACGAATAAGTCTCTTATAAGTTTATCACCAAAAGAAAGTATTCATTGTACATAATAATAAATCAATTTGTCACGAATGATATTTCTGTCGTGCATTCATTTCGAAACAAATATTCTAACATGGTATAATTTTCTGTAAATCTTGGTTTCCCTGTTTAAGTAAAACGTTTCTGAAAGCATCGACAAAAGACAAAACAGGTCATTTACTTTTAATACGAAAATCTGTTGATACTAATTTTACAGTCGTCGATTTTTTTTAATACTAGTCGAGCGTCTAATATAAATTTCAAATAAATTTATTATTGTTTTACGCAACGTTTCCAATGTTTAAGTAGTAGATATTCCGTCACACAGTAGCTCTTTGTTTATCGCATTGTGCACGATCCTGTAAGCTACCTACTCGTACCTCGCGATTCGCCGCATGCGCAGATCGAGTACTGTCCGACTTATCGATTATCTTCGATCCTATCTTCAGATAGTCATGGTCGCAGTCATCGCTCTTGTTTTACTGGACCATCGATAAAAATATTTACTTACTGTTGCAAGTGTCGGTATCGCTGCCTAAAAGACAGTTTAAAAGCTGTTTCATAAGAAATGTGTATGTGTGTGTGATAGTACGCCAATGTTTTGAAATGACAATGCCAATGTAAATATAATTATAGAATATTATTTTTCACTGTCCGTTTATGTTTACTTACCTGTTTTCCTCTTTGTCAGGGTTGAATGGAAGAAATCGCTTTGAATAATAGGATCGCTCTTTGTACCACATAATTTTAAGTTTGCTTTGTTATTTTTAAGCATTTATTTTGTTGTATAACAATTAAGAATTTATCGATCTATAATATCATTCTATCAAGTTGCTTGAGATAAATCATCTTATTGGAGCATTTCAAGTGAGCTTTTTAAATCTTCAGGAACCTAACATAGTTTCTTATTGTTACAGGTAAACCTTTTATAAAACGGTTGAGAGATCTTTTGTCAATACAAAAGTTGGTTAAGGTCCAAAACCAAAATGTACGGAAGAATGAGATAAAGCTAACACACAGTAAGTAAAAAAATATAATTTTTAATATAACATTACGGCACGTTATCGAATCAACTGCCGAGAAAGATGTTGGTATGTTTGCATACGTTAGGACATTAACTGTTATTTCTGATAAGAACACTTTAGTATACGAGTTAGATAAGGTGGAATATTATTTTATACTTAAAAAAATAGTTATTACCCGACTGAGGAGGGTTATATGTACAGCCTAAACGGCTTGGTGGATTTGATAAATGAGGTATCATTGGATTCGTCTTGATCACGAAAGTGCTTATGAAGTATCAAGAAAACCAACATGGCGGCTTACAGCTGCCATATTTTACATCCGACGGAACAAAAAATTACCAAAACCTATCGAGTGAGGTATCAAAATATAGTTCTTTAAAATACCATTTCATAAATATATAATTCTTATAGCTAAACAGTAGCAATTTTCTGTTAGGCTTCATACAAAATTTTCAATTTTTTGATTATCAATTAAGTGTGAATACTATAGTCATATACTATAGTTGCAATTGCATCTATTAACACAAAGTAAAATAAGTAAGTAAAAAATACATTACATTTGTATAAATATTAGCTGCGCCTCGCGGTTTATCCCGAGTCCCTCAGGAAACATACATTTTTCCGGGATATAAAGTAGCCTATGTGTTAATCCAGGTTATAAGCTCCCCCGTAATAAATTCCATCCAAATCCGTTCAGCCGTTTAAGCGTGACGAAGTAACAAACACACATTCATATTAACTTTCGCCTTTAGAATATTAGTGTGATTATTTTTGCGGGCTCATATTCAATAATTTTGTTCGCAGTCGTGTTTTTTTGTATTTAACTTGTCTTTTAACGTTTTTATGAATAATCATTATCGCCTGCTTAGCGAGAACGGAACGGAGGAATGAAAAAATCCTTTAGAAAATTATATGACAGGTTATCTTTTAACATCTGCAGCTGAATTTAAATTAGGACAAATTTAAGCGAATATGAACTTTCCTGCTACGCCCATAAATCCTGTTATGTATTGATTTCCAGTTTCCGTACTTTAAGGCGTTATCCGATCGTAGCCTTCATTTGATTTATAGGACGCTATTCGTCACGCAGAAAAGATATTCTAATTGTTCATGTGCCAAAAATGTAATAAATTATTTGTAATTTGTCACGTCTCCAAAAAGTTATAGCTTGTTCCTACTTCCATCACCAAATTTTGACATTGTCTTTCACTGAGCACGTCTTAAAATTGACCGTACAAAACCAAGTTTACAATACTGAAAAAAAAAAAAAAAGTTAATAAAATTTAAGCCAGATTTAACACAATAAAATAGATGCAACCTGTCTAACACATTCGTTACATTGGAATCCTTATCATCAAAATAAACAGTAATCTCGTCCGATTTTCCGCTATAACTTTAACTAAAGGTCTCACAAACATCGTCTTGGATAACGGGTACACGCATTACGATCTCATAAATCTGGAGACAGACAGCTCCAAATGAGACGTCTCTCTTGGCCGAGCAGTTGATGTCGACATTCGGCATGTATAACCTTCACTAGGGCAAACTAAACTTGTTCCTCACTAGCTTGTGAGGAACTTCATCTGAATTAAATAACAAAAACATGTTTATTTCGACTGAGCTGTCCCACTATCATCGTCATTGGCCTCTCTCATTTTTTTTTTGCCTTCCAAGCATTGCCGCGTCAGACCAATCCCGCAGATAGGAATCATCGTTTTCTTGGTCTACCCGTCTTCTACGACCGTCTTCGAGTGTCCACTGGGTGACATCTTGGGCCACCGCTATTCATCGCGCACTTTTTCCGGCTGCATTCGGCTCACGTGACTCACCCAATCCCATTTCAGCCTGGCTGTCTTTTCGCAAACTTCAGCAATACCGGTTTTTGAGCGCAGCGTAGTGTTTGGAACTCTGAAAGTTCTCTTTACTCCTAGCATACTACGATCTATTATTCGTTGGAAAACCTTGAGCTTGGACTTCTGATACTCGGTCAGTGACCAAGTATGAGTACCGAAGATCAATTTAGAGACAGTGGAAGACAGTAGCGCTTTCATGGACTTGTAGCTCTTCCAGGCATTGTCGTTGCGACATTCGTACTCTCTTTCTTGCCTGTTTTCGAAGGATACTAACTGGGGTCCAATGCCAGAACAACGTATATTCTTAACCGCTGAATGTAGAGACTTTATATTTGGAGAGTGTGTTTATAAAGAGGTAGCAACGTACACCAAAAGATGAATAATAAAAACACATTTCAAGGGGTTTAAAAAAGGGGTCAAGTTTTAACAAAATACCTTTATTTTGAAGATACTGTAGAAATTAGTCAGTCGAAGTTTTGAACTAAAAAAATACTAATCTTACTAATATTATAAGTGCGAAAGTCTGTGTGTAAGTATGTGTGTTACCACTCAGCAAGTAATGGTTGAATGGATTTTAATGATACTTGGTTGTAAGATACTTGTGGGCTTATAATTATCAAAGCCTAGCTAGTCAGAGACTCGATAACTAGCTAGGCTTTGATTGCCTATGGACAGAATAGATAGACGTTGTAATAATTTAGATTTATTCTTTTATACATTCCTCGCGAAACTTTGCACGTAAAATTATTATTATCCTTTCCTCTTTTTAAAATTGCAATAGTCTGAATTCCATCGTTTACTCCACTCGCATAGTGCCGCGGGCGGTTGCCAAGGTTTCTTACACAAAATAGCAGCCTCCCTATAAACGCCCCGCTGCCGCATTGCTGGCCAGTTTGAAAGCTCTGCAGAATACGTTGCTTTCATCTCACTCACACCATGATGACTTACATGAGGGCTCTGTGTTCTGGCTCGGTAATTATCACACTAATATTATATAGGCGAAAATTTGTATGTATGCGTGTGTATGTTATGTGTGTGTGCTGTATTTTTGTTACTCATTTACGATCAAACGGCTGAACGGATTTGGATGAAATTTGGTATGTAGATTCTTTATGTCCTGGAATAACACATAGGGTACCTACTTTTCATAATCATCATCAAACGGGTGTCAAAGTGACAGGTGTCAAAGTAATAGGTGTCAAAGCGACAGTTGTCAGCGAGTGCAGCTATTCTTCAGGTAGTAAGGTGCTAATAATATAGACCAACAGCATTATAATATATAATTCCAAATGATATATTAAAAAAATGAATTGTTTTCTGTTAGGAAATAGTGTGGTAGTTGTAGTAAATTTGATAGTTCCAGTATTTTTTTGTTTTATGAAAGTATGTATGTAAGTACTTACACGTTTCATTAATTAGTTAGTACCTACTCATTTTGGATGGCATTGATTTTTTTGACTATCTACTATCTACTAGTTCTTGGCATTTCGACGCATTTTTCAGCGCAACGCCACGCACATTCTGAGAATGAACAAGGCTACCGCTAAAGCCCTGTGATCAGCCCAATAATAATTTTCAAAAAAAACCTAAACATGTTTACTATATTATTCCGTGATAACCGACCCCAAAGGCGCCGATACGAACTAACGGGTAAATTACATAGCTCGGGAAGTGTTTGTGGACTGCCCATTCGCTCCTCGCCGCGCCGTCTCCCTCGGTTCCATTTGAAATTCTCTGCACAGAAAACTATTTTCATAGCATAACATTATTTCCATGACAAAACGCGAAACTTTATTGTTTAGAAGAACCAAACGACGCGACGCGATCTAAATTCTATAATAAAACTTATTTTAAAAATAGTTTTTGCGTGATTTGGTTGTTAACGCTTGATTGACCGTGCTTTTATTATTTGAATTTATTTGTTGTGCTATCAGTTATCTTTGGTTACTTATGACTAATAATTTCGACAATACGGATACAAGCCCGGCTAGCTCAGTCGGTAGAGCATGAGACTCTTAATCTCAGGGTCGTGGGTTCGAGCCCCACGTTGGGCGCAACTTTTTGCGCTTTTATATAAGGTTTAAATTTGTATTAGCTACCGTAGTTTCACTTTCTGATTAGTTAAGTAGAAAGTTACACAGTCGCTTTACGCAATGTTTCGGTCGCGTGGTACCGTTAAAGGGTCAACGGATGGAAATACAACGATGCATCATGAAGATTTCCCACGTTTCGTGGTCACAGTCATGTATGTACACACTTAAAGTTTGACTCGATGTGTCGCTTAATACTTCTGTATCTCTGTAACCAGTTGCTAGTTACTTGTGACATGGATTAATAGTGAGACAACGGGACCGTTGATTAAAAAACCTCTCCAAGTGTGAAACTAAAATGTTTTCGAATGTCTCTCCATCTTGCAGTCAATACTTAAATGTATAAATAACCAGGAAAAATATTATAGAACATTTTACAAGACACAATTAAAAGAGAAAATTAAAGTTATGTATTATTATGCTAAGCTTTATGCTAAGTAGATTTAGAGTTTAAGGAAATTTCCTTTTTATTTTGCTGATAGAGAGCCACATACTTTACTAAATAATGACTGCGTTAAGCGTTAGAAAAGTAAAAAGAGCTCATATCTCCTATTTTTATAATGTACTCGTAGGTGTCTGTAATAGTTTAAAATGTAGCCTTTAGATTTTTGACCATATTTTTTAGCACATACATTTTCCCAAAAAGGGTTTCATAGGAATTTAGTAACATTATGTCATCATTATAACTTACTGTCCATGTCCGTGTTAAAGATAAAAAGAAAAGATTACTGCGAAGCATTACTTAGCCTAATCTCTGCGTCATATCTCGTTACTTTAGCTTCTAAGTTATTCTGTTTAAACAAAGCCATTACAATATGGTAGTTAACCCTTAACTACCTACTTCCGGTCTCTCAGACACCAGGGTCATTATTTTTGTGAATATTTCAGGATGCACGCGTTTTACACTAACCTTCTTTCCACTTGCCTTTGAGATTGTGCGTGCCTGCGTATGTGTATGGATTTGGTGGGTAAAAAACTTTCGTCAGACGTAAAAACGTAACCTCACTCCTTCACTCTTTCCAATGATTATTATTTCCGAATAAATGTCATATTATCTTAGTCGATTATTATGTTATAGAAATTATTCAACAGAAGTTACTATTTTTGCAGATTTATTCCCAAATTATTTCGAAAGAAGTTATTTAAAGACTGTCTCATTTTTCAAGTTCATTTTATTAAAAGCTTTTATTTAACTTCACTTGTATCTGTCTATGTATCTATGTATCGATGTATCTATGTATTTTGTCTGTCCTGGAATCTTGCAATTAAAATTTCGAGCACTTCCCTATTAGATATCCGGCTGAAACTTTCAGGGTAGAAAGCAATAGAGAATAGGTATATTTTTTTCTTAAAAATAAAAAAAACCTTAAATTTTATTTTATAAATTATACAAATTTTAATATAAATAGTAAAAACTCGCAAAATACTTCATTTTATTTCAGATTATCTCCCACTGTCAGTTTATTTTGCGAGAGCGATATATCGCCGACACCTCACAGACCAGGGTAGGTAGTTATGTGACTAAATAGGGAGTACCTTGTTAAAAGTTAATCTCTTTTACTTAACCATATATCTATGCTACAGTACTATTAATTATTCTGTGATGCTACCTCTAAATCTATCTTCAACGCCGTGTTTATAATATTTTAGATATTAACTGACTATTCCGTGGCATCTCCCGCTCCTTATCTCAAGGTTAATTAGATCTGAACTCATTCAAAATGTAAATTGTTATGGAAAATATATTATTTATGTGCGATTGATTGGAGTTAAGTGTTTAGACGTAGCCGCGCCCGCGCCGGTCAGAGTGCTAGTTTCCACACGAAATTGCATTTCAATGTAAAGCCTTGTGCACACCTGTGCGAGCTACGGGACTGTGAAAATAAACGACTATCGCGTGACAGATTAGTAGGTATGTTATTAACAACTTGTAGTAAGTTGCAGTTGGATATAAATAATATTTCTGAACTGTGTTCACTTTTCTGACTGCGCGACAGAATGCTTTTCGCTTTTTGTTAATCAACGCGTAGGTCTGCATTCTCATTATTTTATCGACTTCTAAAACGAAAAGGTTTTCTACTAGACTGTTTTTTTTGTACGTGTGTTCACCCATATCTCTAAACCAATTTGCTTGATTCTTTATTGATTTGAAATTTTTGAAAGGGTGCACCTCCTCTGGCGGTAGGACAGTAGTATATACCATAATCAAATAATTAAAATTGGATATAACCAGTTTTTTTTACTCGACTGCGGTGAAGCAAGGGAAGGGTAATGAATTTAACAGTGTATGTATGTGGGTATGTGGATGTGGATGTTCCACCATAGCATCGCCCCTATTGGTCCGATTTTGACAAGCGATCGTCTTCAAGTATAGAGTGTCATAGGCTATTTTTTACCCGACCGGGTTTTTATTTTTTGAACTTATGTCTTGTTATTAAATCCATTTGAAGTCTGATTGTAATAATTATTTTCTGTTGCAGATTGGCTCACATTTGACTGCAATCACAATGTAAAGTGACGATACAAAAAACTAGTGAAATCTGGTTTCATGCCTAAGCAACCAGCGCGACTGTAAATTGGGAATGACTCCCAATTTACAGTCGCGCTGGTTGCTTAGGCAGATAATAGCCTCTGCGATGATTTCTCCTCTTCCGTTACTCAAAGGACGGTACTTCGTAGAAACCTTCAACTGTGTCACTAGTATAGTGCGAAAAACAGGCTAACGGCTTATTTTGTTCTTGACTTATTTAAATACTTCACTTAAGCAGGTACTGTTTTTTTACCCGAGTGCGACGAAGCAAGGAAAGGGTAATGAACTTAACAGTCTACGTATGTATGTATATATGTGGATGTACCACCATAGCGTCGCACCTATTGGTCCGATTTTGACAAACCAGGTAATCAATTCGTTTTCAGATACAGAGTGTCACAGGCTATTTTTTTACATGACTACAGCGAAGCAAAGGAAGGGTTATGTGTTCAAACTAAAACCTTGGTCCGATTTTGACATGCGAGGTATCAATCGATTCGTCTTCATTGCAAGAGTATCAAAGGCTATTTTTTATCTGTCTGTAGTTTAGTTTTCTGATCTGTCTCGGGGTTTAGTTTTCTGATCTTATGTCTTGTTGCTGTATATTTTTGGGACTGACACTAAACGCATGAATAGTCGCCATTCCATCCTTCATAGAAACCAAATAGTGGTATCGCATGATATTAATAGGACATCCGATTAATGTGACTTATGCCCAGGAAGTCATTCTTTAGATTGAGTCGTGCAACTAGAATGATTTTGGAAGTGACCTGCTCTTGCACGTTTACAGTAAATGCATTTTTACGTCAATTCATATCTACCAAGATAATACAATTTAACATCGGAACCATTATACAATGGATACCGCTCATAAATACATTACAAAACGGTATCAGCGATGTATCTTAATTTAAATATAAATAAGAACACGAAAAAAGGTAAAAGAATGAAATACCTGACAGCACAAAAACATCAAGCGGCTCAATCACTTCACAGTGCGTGAAGTGAGCGAGTCATAATAAGCGAAAGATTGAAATGAGCTGATAAATGGGGAATCTGAAATCTTGCCGAAAATACATACCTACCTATTATGAGGCGGTAATTTTATAAGGGATTCTTTCGTTCGATATGGGAGCAATCATTACCAGCCCGGCTGGCAGCTCGGTGCATCGCAGCGCAAGGCTTTTTGCAAGATCTACGGGAGATATTCTTGAATATGCGCCGAGAGGTGAACGGATCAATGTGCGCGAAGGCATTACGGAATCCAATCGCCCGCCTGCTGATTGAAGATCTCTTGTCTTAATTTAAACGCACTAGTTAGGCCTAAATTCCATTAAGATTCCATTGGATGAAATATTTTAAAGGAACAACAAACATGAGGCGTCGACCATCCATTAAACAATTGAATAGGTACCTGACGGATCATAATTTTATCACATTTAATGAACATTTCACCTAATACTCCACTACAACTCTTGTTCTGATGGAATTATACCCAAAGGACAAAAATTCAATAAGTATATACTTCTACTGCTTCATGTTGAAAGCTTTATCATTTAAAATTTGTGACATAAAGTATAGGGAGGAATGGAGCACACGAACTGTTGTACAGTTCGTGTGCTCCATTCCTCCCTTGCCAGTGAGTTTTAAACCTTAAACGGAGCACGTTCTTAAATCTCTTGGAATAACATCACATATTATTTGCCAAATTAATCCTGACGTATTTGTTCTCTGCGTACCAGGCTTCAGTAAAATTGCATCTACTTTATTGTTCCTGGCGTAACATCGTCGAGGCGGCTCGTTAACGCGACCTTTCGGATATTTATTGTATCCTCTTTAGAAAATACAATTTCCAACTCGAATATCAATATATCTCAACGTAGGTAATGCATTCGGGTTTTCGAGAACAAAAGTTAGACAAAACATTGGGTGTGGTGATTTCTACCTATACTTACATTAAAGCATAAAGTAACAAAAATTAGACAAAACATTGAGTGTGGTGATTTCTACCTATACTTACATTAAAGCATAAAGTAACAAAAATTAGACAAAACATTGGGTGTGGTGATTTCTACCTATACTTACATTAAAGCATAAAGTAACAAAAATTAGACAAAACATTGGGTGTGGTGATTTCTACCTATACTTACATTAAAGCATAAAGTAACATAAAGTCTCTACAAAGAAGATAATTAAAAAAATTGGTCTAGATAGTAAAATAAGTTACAGAACATGAATTTATTTTTTAATTCATGTCCGTTTGTTTGTCTGTTCACTGACAAACAAACAACTACTGGAACTACTGGACCGATTGCGATGCGGTTTTTACTGTTGGATAGCTTAGGGTTTGACATAAAAACTGGTTTACTTGATATCTCAATCCGATGAGTAAAAGTCAAGCAAAGATATTGGTACTTTTGGTCTTGAAATACACATATATTACTTTTAACCCACAGAAATGACCACGCAGGCAAAGCCGCGGACACTGCTAGTTAGTTATAAAAATATTTAATTTTTTTAGTTGTACAAATATGTACCAAAGAAAAACTTCAAAAATGGCGGTTAACAAAATATAAGTAAGTTTTATCACTAAACCAAACCTATAGGTTCTCGAACATTTAAGACACTCGTGATTCAAGTGGAAACAACGAGTCCCAATTGTTACGGAAAGCACAATCCCACAGATACAAGATAAAAGCGAGCGCGTGAAATAAATTTGTTTATTGACAACGACCAAATGGTATTTAATTGGCATGTCAACGAAGAAATGTAGCCGCAAACAACAAACGACAAAATCTTCCATGTTCCACGTCAGTAGGGAATTTCTTGTCGTTATTGTTCGAAAATCATGATTAAGACGGGACAATTACAAAATCTGGTGAATTTGTAAGCATTTCTCATTTACTGCGACAAGTACCCCGGATTACCCAAAATTGTACACTCGGAAATTTTACAGCTGACGCGATTTATGGCATCCAGGCTCGAGGAAAAAATGCAGCTGCTAACGATAAATCCCTCACTCCGTCTCGAAAAAAGGAGAGTTGACTAGAGCTCGCTTTGCGCTCAACAAATAAACTCGTACGATATCTGCTAGTCGATCATTTAGTACCGTTGCTTCACATATTGTTTCGTCCATAAGCGATGAGCGTTAAACGTGTTAACATGATATTGAATTTGCCTCGTCACTTTACTGTATCGCATTGGTAATGTATTTATTTTATGAAATTTTACCAGTTACTCTCGACGTCGGCTTGAGGACTATGGTCAGACGGTATAAATACATTTGATGCTCATAATGCATAATAAAGCAAATGGATACCGAATGAACGGCGCATTGATAGAAGTCAAATGGCAAATGTGTAGTTGCTAAATTGGTCTGAAGGTTACACATACAACTTCATTATGTCGTATTGTTTTTTATTGATACTTGCACTGCAAATTATTAGCGACACTCAATGGATTACTCTTCAGGTATATACTGCTCACACCATGCTCTATAGTCTAGAGACTGATCGCAGAAAAACCAACAATAAAAAACACACTGCAATGATTATGCTTACATCAGATAGCAAAAAAACATGTAGTATTACAAATTATAATACTTCCTACCAGTAAAATGTAGTTAAAGTGTAGTATCAATTGTTTACTAAATATGTCTCTTATGAAGTGCTCAGTCAGGGTTCTCATAGAGCTTTTTTAATTTGAATGCTCTGCTTTTTAGAGGTAGTTAGTTTTAAGTATCGATTATAATACGTAAGTATCGCTCGTAACTTTTGTAGCAGTTATAGTTTATCATATATTTGAGACCTGTCAGCACTGAATGATATGAATAAGAGTTTTATCTACTCACAGAGAGCCCGCGCAACACAAAACTCCATATCCTTCATCGTGGACGCTGCAACTGTGAATATAATAATACTCAAAATAACATCTTCGAAGCTATATTTTTAATAGATTTTCCAATGTCGATTTCACACTCGGCTAGAAACATCGCGTGTGATGCCATCGTTTGATTTACCGTCTTCTTAATCACAGCCTCGTTCTCGAGATTTATGCCACACCTGTTGCGCCAATTATTTACATTCGGAAGTCATTCCTCTCGGACCCCACTCTGTTCATTAACGAGTTACATTGTTCCGCGTTTGATGACAGCTTCGGTAATTTTGAGGGGTGTTTCGAATGAAGGTCGATTTGTACTTTACTAATTTAGATGGCAACTTGGAGAGATGAGTTGTTTCGGATGTACAAATTCGACAAAGAATTTAAATGGTCAAATATATTGCTAACCTGTAGTTAGCGGTTTTGAGTGTGATGTGCACTCGTGGCTTGCGCTACTTAGGCTACCTTTAGTGGGTGTTAAGACCAGATTAATCTGATCTTCCAACAGTTTCCTGACTTTAAACAGACTTTTCCTGTACGTCTTAGAGAATATAATACGATCTCTCTATGGGAATTTATAATAAGCCGAGCAAGGTAAACTGCTACTTTTAAAGATGGGGTTAGAATGTGTATTTCACGCAATTTATATACGTTATAGTGTTCGAAATTATAATAGGTGCTAAATATTAACAACATAAGCGTTTTTACGAGTATGGATTTGCTATAGTGACATTTAACTCGAATCACAAATTATCTGGTAGACCCATGAATATGCAATCAATATAATCGGGTTATTTATTTCAACACCCAACTTGTTGAAAGAATAATTTTAAATACTTTATTGTATGATATGACGTAGAATATCACCTAAGAATATTTTTTCTCTGTCTACACATAAATAACCCATAACTCTGGATGATTTAATACCGGTTCCTCGAAGTAGTATTTACACTAGTTACTTTGCGATGAAAATAATAAATAGCGTCGATATTTTTTGAGTCGGTGTGAAGCTTCGCAACCTGCTATTAAAGCGAGTATCGGGTTTCCAATGACGATAATTTGATAATTGAGATTGTCATAATCTCCGCGCTCCAATATTGGCACCTGCAATATTGCTAAGAAAATATTTAAAGAAATTGAATACACATAATGAAACGGAATCCCAACATTATCGACTTTGAAATAGTACCGCTTGTACTATTTTCATCGAAAGGGTTGAATTCTCATAATAATTAATAGGGTTGCATTCTCATCAGACACGCTTACTTAATACACCACTAATGGTTTAAACATAGCGTTGAGTATTGTTATAATACACAAAATGATTTTTAAGGCCTGGATCTTCCTGCTCTCAAAGGTGTTGTTCAGACTTTCTTATCTATATAATTTTGAATAGATTATCACCTTCACACTATTCTTACTTTATCCTCGTATCGGAAGTCTCCACTTATATGTGGATATCAGTAAAGTGTTAATTGGTACGTGTCGAAAACCACTCCACACCAAGTTTAACACCTTTTTCGCCTTGTTTGCACTTGTTGTTTGAAATAACGACTTGTGTTAAAGTGCAAATATTTTTATATTTACTCTACTAAAGCCAGGTGCATGGAAAACCCATTAACGATTTGTTATTAGTCACACTCAATAACAGGGTAAAATTAAATTGTGATCTTAAATTTCCATGGCTTCGTTTATAATCTCTAATTATCCCTATTTATATGTATCTTCATCAAATTTTATTTGCTCGTGAAGTAATTTTCTTTAGGAGGTAAACCTCTATCGTTTCCTTCATTTCTCCCTTTCTTCAACCACTTCCGTATTAATACCACCTCTAAGGTCCTTTTATTACAGTAATGCTTTTAGATTCTCACTCCTTGGAAGTAGTTCAGAATTCTAGTTAGATTATAATGCTATTGTTATGGGCTCATTGTACGATATTTATTACAAACATCAGGAATCTATTCTCACATCCTGGGGGCTATTTGAAATATCTATCATGAATTCATTCCTTTATCGTACAAGATTTACTGCCAAACAACCTTAATCGCCCAGTCTACAACTATATCTGTGTATTTTCGTGCTATTAAAATATGTAGATGGAGCGCATCATCACATTTCTCATCGGTAACACTTTACACACAGGGTCGGGTCGTCGTCGCCGAGACTTGCCTCGAGAGCCGCCGTGATTTATCTGCCTGCATCTTCAACCTGCGAACGGCCGCTTATTGCCAGCTTGTTATTTATAATTTATTTTTAACGGTCACCAATTTGTAGGTGTTGTACTTGTATGTGTGTATTGGACGGAATTCGTGGCTCGCTCGGGTCGTGTGTACCGTGCGCACGTACTCGCGTGTTAATTATCTTCTTTTTTTGAAGTCGTGTGATGTAAATTACGGGGATTTAACACCTATTAACTGATTATGAAACATAGAAGCGAATGTAGAAGGAATTTCCATGAGAATGTTATTAGCCTGCCTTATAAAAGCATGGGCCGATTTAATTTACTTATGAGAATCAAGCAAAGTTGGTTCTTTGACAAAAGAAACGCATTTCAATAGGACCTTTCTAAAATTGTTTAAGAATTATTTTATTCACAGGAACGCGTCGAACGCCTAAAGGGTACTCAGAAAGTTGAGTCTCTAGAATCAAATAGATTGATAATTTGATGTTTTCCATTTTCTATTTGTAATATCTGGACCACAATATGAAGCAATAAATGAAAGCATTTCGATACGACCGTACCTGTGCAAATTCAACATGTCATACTCAAATGTGATCCACATTTCACCAACGCATGTCCTAAGCATGTCAACGCATACACCCAGTTCGGCTACATGATTCGACCGTCAGATATACACAGCAGATTTACAATACAACCTGTAATTTATAGCGTTGTCCGATCTAGATGTAATTTAACGTTGTTGGCTAACATAAATCAGGCCCATCTAACATCGGTGCAGATATCTCTTGCTCTTTGATAAATCAAAAAAGAAAGATACGTTTTACTCCACACATAAAAATTGGTCGTCGAACTCGCTGCGTAACGGAAACTCTGAGGAAGAACTTGTTACACGCTCAAAATCTAAGTCGACAAATAGACTTAACGCGGCTGGGAGCCTAAAATATGTTTTTTACAGGGTACTAAAGCTAGTATTCCAAAAGTGTGTTTAACTTTTTAACTAAGTTATTTTATACCAGATTGGTTACGTGTCTTCCTGTTTGATCTTTCAATAGCTCCTACTATACTTGTAAAACTGATAATATGGAATTATCTGGTCGGTCAAAATGCTAATTAGGATACTGTTATTCCGATTTTACGCCGAAATTCACGAAATTAGCAATTGGTACGCTTAATCGTTTTAATAGATATTACTTTTTGGATTTAGGTACATATCTGAAATCATTGTAATTACAAAGCATTAATGTTGTACATAACAGAAACAACATTTAGATGTAATATTTTGCTTGAAAACGAAGGAAAAAAGGAAAATACGGATCGGTATTATAATCTCGCTTGTTCTATATTCAGGTTAAGTTTTGTCTAAATATTAACAAAGATTTGATATATTGCATATACTCGTAATTATATCGATAAGTAATTGGTCTTTTGGTTTCCCACACTGGTGTCACTACGATCTTATATTTTGTAAAGTTTGTTTTCCTGGTGGTCACACTACTGTGAGAAAACGGTGTGACCACGAGTCCGTCGCCATATATTGCTATTTATCACTTACATTAAGTATGTCAAATGTAATTAATCATTTTTGATATAATGTAAAAACGAGACAGTATAAAGAAGATAAAAAACAAGTTTTAATTTTAGTGATACTAAAATTAAAAAACGCATGAAAGCTATTATTTATGAAACTTTTACGGTGGTAGATTTATTCAAGAACAACAACCCAAGTTACTAATCATCGTAAAATTAACTTCTACGACGAGTTACAGAGTTTTCTTGGGTTACATTGTTGCAAATTTTCATAGGGATCTCCAAATTTTTGTAAAATTAAAATAAAGACCATGTTTCTCGCTGATAATATAGCTTTATATAGGTGAAATAATGTTTTAAAACGGTTAAGTGTTTTTTGAGTTTACCCATTACACACAAACACACAAATACAAACATACATAAAATCAAATCTTTTCTCGTCATAACATAAGTGTAGACAAATTGAGTTTAATTAATTCGTGCGGCATTTTTAAATTACTAGTGACTAACCGAAACCGGGCACGGTTTCGCACGGGTAGCGCTCTCACCGAGGCAATTTTCTTAATTTTAGCACTTTTATACCCGTCGAAACTTCGTCGACTTCGACAATATGAAAATGCAATTTTAAAAAAACAAAAAAAAACGAATAAAGAAAACTTTTATGCTTAGATTATATTATATTCAAGCGAATTAGCACTAATTACAAAATATTTCACCTCAATTTAGGGGGTGGAAAGCGCTTTCCCCAAAAATACAATTCTATCAAAAACTGTAACAAAACTCACGACTAGCAACTTTCTATCGCTGTTATATATACGACTTTATATCGGGATCGGGGGGAGGGAAGGAAATAGCAATACAAATACTAAATACCTACTTTGCGAAGACCTCGTCAAGCGAATATCCTCTTAATTCATTTAAGTATTGTTCACCCCGGAACCACACTAGTTCCAAATCTAACATGCACAAATGCATTAATAGAATAAAGCGTCAGAAACAGGGGCAATACTCCCTAGTTATTAAGGGTTATTATTCTAAGGGCAATACCTATAATTGACTCGCTTTTCAATGCATTAAGCCAAGTTTTCTAGATTAAAACTCGAACGCAGGAACTTGGTCAAAAGCTTCATTGGAGTCCTGTGTTGGAATCAGGAAAAGACTTGCTTTGGAATTGCTTCGATTGTGCTAAACGATTGCTTTTCAAGAGATTCGCTATTTTGTTGTTTGCTTTAACTTTGTAAAGCTTTTGATAACATTTTAAATTGAAACAATTCTATATTTTATTTATCTAACTGTACACAGCAGCGTTGAACATTAGAAGCAGGTTTTTATGGGTTTTTTATACCCGGTTTTTGTAGTTTCAGAAATCCTACAGCGAAGTGCTTATACTTAGGTAAGTTATTCAAACATTAAGCTGTACAAGAACACATAGCTACCTGATTTCCGGGCATTTCATAATATTTGTATTTTCATGACGTTAATATTGTAGTTGTTATGTGATCGATCGGTCGGCGTTACTTGATGCTTGTGTGCCAAGAATAGACAACATTTTTTGTTGCCATTCCATTCGCTAAGGGCCAGCACTGGGGAAACTTTCCATATTCGGATACTCCTACCTGTTGACTTTGATGAACAGTTGAGCATTGTTTCTAGAATATTTGTCTGGTTGGAACGGCTTTATTGATTTAGTATTGGCATTTTTCGAATGAATATTGAATACGTAATTTACATGTCTTTTATCGCCTGCCGTGGCGAATAATAATTGTCTGTTCACAATAGCCACTTGAAAAAAAATTATAATCAACTAAAGACATCGCGTTAACGGCTTTTTTAACTGTCATTAAATAAAATAAAACTGTTCAAGTGCGTGTCCTACACGCATAGACTTAGGGTTCCGTAGTCAAGACCCTAAGCTACCCAACTGTGAAAACCGCATAGCAATCGGTCCAGTAATTTGTACGTTATACGCCATCAAATTGTTATTTACGGTATGATTATGTCTCACTATGGAATTCAGTTCAGAGTTGACGCGGGCATAAAATGCGTTATCTTGGTCGGCTATGGCTCGTAAACTAGTAAACCCTAGATAGATAGCTGTGTTTTTTTTTAGTAAATTTGTATTATACGCTAGTGCACTGTTTTTAAAATTTTTAGTTCAGTTCTTTATGAGTTAGAGGGACGTGCAACTCTCAAACAAAAAATCACTTTAGAGCCAAATATTTCGTAAACGGTACCAAATAGAAAAATACTGTCAAAGAAACCTCAATATAATTTTAAAACACCTATTCAACGAGACCCCACTCGAAGGGTCATTTTTTATATTTTTTTATATATTTTTTGTCTTGTTACTAGGTAGTTTCTGATTAAAATGGCTGTCTCATACAGGCGTACAGACGGAAGGACAGACTGACGGACATGGAGAAACTATAAGGGTTCCTTGTTAGAATACGGAACCCTAAAATGGAGGAAGATTTCATGTCGACTAGTTGTTTATTGAGCGAGCGAGCGAAGCGTCTCTGTTTCAGCTTGGACAAAAATTATTTCGTATGTCCGGATGTTTGTCCGGCTGTTCTCCTCTACAGGTCGCATTTCTCAACCGATCTAGACGAAACTTGGTATACAGGATAAGCGAATGTTTAGAATTTTTTAGTCGTCGGGGATTTTTGATTGGGGACTTCCCTCAAAAAGGGTAAAAAGGGGACTAATGAATATCTCCGCCTTATTAAATCCGATTTCTGGTTCTGAATTAACCATGGTTCTTGAACGATGAATCACGATCATGAACGATGGTTCTTTTTTATTCAAGATTTGATGAGGATCTTCGGCGTGATGAGCAGAATAGATCCTCAAAATGCAGTAAATTTCTCACTTTTAGGTTTCTACCAGTGGAATCAGCCCCTAGGCTGGGCTTTAACTACTAGGTAGGAATTGATGCAGCACTTTGTTTATTAATGTTAGTTGTACAATAAGGTAACTAGGTAACAGCGCTACTGTGAACCGCTAGATTGTTTGCAAAAAAATTTGTAAGCGCGAGGTCTACAGCTCACAGAGCCACTAGTGGTAGTTATGTGTGATATTATTAATCCAGATTTCTTATTCAAACTACGGAATCGACTTAAAAAAGAATATTATAAATATTAACCATGTGGGTAAACCGACAGACAACAGTTACATAAACAGTTAAAACTTCACCCAGGCCATAATAAATATATAATTCCTAACATCTTCATTTAGGTCAGACAATAATAAATATGAACAAAAACTAGCGTTGACCATTAAACAACGGCGCACGTAGCGTTCATTATTAATGACGGCCAGACGTCCGATGAAAAAGAACTAGTCTCTATTAAGGGCATGGAGACTGCTACTTGTTACATGCTCCTATCCCTATAAGGAAAGTTAATAATTTGTTTGCACATCAGTCGATCCGTTCGAGCGGACAAGTGGGCAGACTCAATCCCTATCGAGATAAACAGGTCCGTTTTGTACATTGCAGATTAAGCGTTCCTTACAAAATTATTATTGAGTACGCCTCGGCGAATATTATGTTTCTCGGAAAAAGATAGATCGCTTAAGCGATTTTACGGGAAATTAATTTTGGCAGTGAGCGACAGGGCGCGTCCTGCGGCGCGGCTCGCCGCCTGTGCGATGATTTGTTGCGATCCCACCGAGCTCGTTACACTTACCGATAATGACGCATACCATTTGCTCAAAGGCGAGAGCTCAGGTTGTAATTCGAGTGCCTTATCTCTGATTCTCCGTAACCATCGACGACCGCCCGTTTCCTCTCCAGAATTAAAATTGGAATGCGATGGTATTTCCTTGAAGAGTTCGGTTGGGACGTATTTAGTAGAGTATTGAGTACGCTCGCGCCCCGCCCTAGTTGTCACCGCAGCCGGCTCAGCTGCAATTAATCCACTGTAATGCGATACGTACGAGCTCGCTGTCGTCGGCGGCGTAATGCATCGTGATTTACGCGCAACGAACAAGCCGTTAATCTTATTACCACTTTCAATAACTTTATTATCGAGTATTCAATGCAGAAGCCGCGCGTTCCAATATACACCTTGCACGCACCGCCCAGGGACTATTTACAATTACCATAGCAACGATTGGTAGGAGTTAGGAAGCTTCCCACGAAATTTATTTTAGTCGACTTAACGATTGTGTCCGTCTCACCAAAAACGGAAAGTTAATACGCCCGTTGCTTAACTTCGATGAAACGGTTATAAAAGCTTAACAATCTGATCCTCCTTAAGGGTTCCAATTATACAGCTCAAATTATCTTGTCGTATCCGCATCGAAACGATTATTCGAGTGTGTTTTGGAATAAAATAAATATCTTTTGTTTCATAGATGCGTTTTGAATACCAAAATACAGAATCGCCCCGAGGAGAATAAGGTTCGTGTGAAAACACTTCTCATTCTGCTCGCGACGGCCAGGGGCGACGGCGGACGCGATTCAAATTCGACATGTTATCCCAAAACATACCAATAATAAGATGTAAATGTCCAGCGGCTTCCAGCACAAAAACCGCCACAATGAAGGAGGGTATATTTCCAGTGAGTTGGTAATTTGCATATATTTTCGTAATAATAACTTCCGTTTGGAGCCCGCCGGACGTGTCACGATTGGCGCCATGTTACTGCGGTAGCGCGTTCGACTGACCTTTGTTCCTTCGCTACAGTCTTAATCAAGCTCCCGTATTGTTTTCATAATTCAGTATCCTTTTTCGAATACAACCGATGCGACTTGATATACCACTCTTGTTATATTTCGAATACAACCGACGCGACTTGATATACCACCCTTGTGATATTCTCGCCGCGCAGGAGCGAGCAACGCAGTGTCGCGGCCAATATTATTCAGCGATAATGGGTTGTTGGCATCTTGGTTTCATTATGCGTTGTAATGAGCTGACGTACTTAACGCTCCATCTATAATTCAAGCGTACCTGATTGTTTTAGTCCAAAACTTATAAACGTCTTCTGAATAAACAAGTGTTTCATTTTTGACTCGAAAAACTGCTTAAATAATTTCCTTGAAGTTACTTGATTGTTTTTAGTCCGAAACTTATAAACGTCTTCAGACTAAACAAGTGCTTGAATTTTCGACTCGAAAAATGCTTCAATTATTTCCATGAAGTTATAGCTTGTACCGTGTAAAAAAGCACACTCGACAGGGTCATCACAAAAGGTTGCGTTTATTTTCCACTACATGAAAAGAAACATTCTTTAGAGGTATTTTGCATCGTCATTATCATCATGATGTTTCATTGAGCAAGGTGGGTGGCGCCACGCAGTCCCGCAGTAGTGCTGTAGATCCGACTTGACATCGTCGACTCACATGTGTCAAATTCATTTGTATTCAGCCTCTGTGTCTCTCAGTACACCATCTACACCGTCTCATTGAATAAAAGTAATACAACGTGAGTGTAGTCAATGAATAATTTATTTAATTTTTAATTGAGCGTTAAGAGTCGTTGATGTTGTCTGTCAATCGGTAATTGCTTATTCATTCGCTGTTCGTGATCGTGACACAAGTGTCTTGCTGTCGAAGCGGTGCTCAGAATAAAACGCGTTAATTCGCCCCAGTTTTAATCCACAAATAGGCAGCTTTAATTTCTTTCGCTCGTGTTATTTTGAAATGGATTAAAGTTCCGGGATGCGGCGACGGCGGCCTGCCGGCTTTCGCAAAAAATCACACTTTCTGATGAAAGTTTTAACACAATTACCCGGTTGGCGACCATTTCCCGGGCCCTCGACGGCTCGCAAAGGAAAAAACTTGGCAAAGTACAAACTAGCCAACACAGTCCAATTTAGCGGCGCGTCCGTATAAAGTTTAATGTACCCAATCTGAAAAGTCGCCGTATCCTCGCATTTTAACGAGACATATATGAACTTTGTCCTTATGTTGATTTTGTACACTTTATTTGGCTGTTATTTCTACCCTCATTTACTGTGCTAAAGGAAATAAGTAACTGCCTGAACTCATTAATCACCGTTATCAAATTGATACTGTATCTCATGAAATGCTTTTAGGCTCGCTTAATTGATATAATTTATCAGAAACATTATACTCGATTTTGAACCGAATACGGCGAAGCAAAGGAAGGGTAATGAGTTTAACAGTCTATGTATGTATGTATGTATGTATGTATGTATGTATGTATGTATGTATGTATGTAAGTATATATGTATGTGGGTATGTGGATGCTCCACTATATACGTCGCCCCTTACCCGAATACGGCGAAGCAAAGGAAGGGTAATGAGTTTAACAGTCTATGTATGTATGTATGTATGTAAGTATAAGTCAAGAGTGAATAGGAATCTACTAGGCAAGCGTGCTACACCTTCGACCACATCATCGCTTTCCATCAGGTGAGATCGTGGTCAAACGATTGCCTAGTCCGTAATTAAAATATATATATATATATATATATATATATATATATATGTGTGTGTGGGTATGTGGATGTTCCACTATATGCGTCGCCCCTATTTATACAATTTAGACAAAAGAGGTACCAATCGATTCGTGTTCAGTTATAGAGTGTCATATGCTATTTTTTTACCTGACCGTAGTCGGGTATTAGTTTTTGTACTTACGTATTGTTATAAACTGAGCAAAGCCATTCCAGAGCGTTGCCGGCAAACAGTATTCGGAACCCTACAATTCTGTGCTCGTCGCTCATGCAAGTCAAACTGTGCAATTGCAAGCGATTCTCCGGAGACCTGATGAATATTGATAGGTAAATTCGGGTTCGATTGCGAACTGGCAAACATCCGAATTAACTCAAACTTGCTCCTTTGACCGAAGCTCGTAGTCTCACTGTTTGTCAGGTGTGCCGTCTATTTTGTGACGTCTGTTGAACCGGTGAACGTATGGACTGCTGCTGATGCCCCCTGCTGATCTGTATATTTTAGACTACCGTATAAGTAAACCGTAGGTAGTGTTTCTGCAGTAGGGCAAGATTGTAAAATATAGTAGATAATATACAGTTTAGTAACTTCGTATTGTTACACACTGTTACAGTTTCGTACCGTGCATTAGTCTCGCAAAAACTTGACAATGGTTTGACGGTTTTTTTTTGTGTCCTTAATTGTACGGATCAGGGTAAAAAACAAAAAAAACTCTGTTTGATACAAATACAAATACAAATACAAATTCATTTATTGCCATAGATGTAGGTAAATTGATAGTTGTTACAGTGCTATGAGTCCCGTACAATCTACCTCAACAGAGGTGTGCAATAATTACATGTCTAGCATGCATGTTATAATATATTATAACTATGTTATTGTAATTCTTACATTTATGTTAGTTACACAATTTACACAAATAAAAGTTATATCTCAATTAATTATTCTCATCACAATGTCAAATAGTTGCAATAATAATGGAAGTTAAGTCATCATAATAGTAATCGTAAAATATGTCATAGTTTTAATGAACAAAAAAATTATATAAACTTTAATAATATGTCAAATTTAAATACATAGGGATTTTTCATTATTAATCATAATTTTGTATGTAAATAATCCTTTACACTATAGAAACATTTGTCCAATAACCAGACTTTTAGTTTTTGTTTGAATTTATGTATGCACATGGATTTTAAATCTTTTGGCAATTTATTATAAATTTTGATAGCCATCAAAAAAGAGTTTTTCTTAAATATGTCTAATCGACAATTTGGAAAATAAAGTCTATTACAATTTCTAGTGCTTCTTTGTACCATTTTTGAGTGTTCGTCGAACATGTTGGGGTGTTCTTTTACAAACACGCAGACTTCCCTAATATACATACAGGGTAATGGGAGAATTTGAAACTGTTTAAAAAGTGGTCGACAACTGTCGGTAGACCAGGCACCACAAATTGCCCGAACGCATTTTTTTTGTACAACGAACGCCCTATTAATGTCAACAGAGTTGCCCCACAAAAGTAGTCCGTATGACAAAATCGAAGACACGTAGCCATGGTACGCACACAAGGCAGCATCTTTGGAAACTGAGAGTCGCAGTTGTCTTATAGCGTAGACAAAGCGATCGAGTCTGTCACTGACATTTTCTACGTGGCACTTCCAATTGCAGTTCTTGTCAATTGTTATGCCTAAAAATTTACATGTGTCCACTTCCATTAACTGTGTATTTTGGTAGTTGATGTTTAGCTTATCTGGTTTAGATTGATAAGTTTGGAACTGGATAACATTACTTTTACTTAGATTGATTTTCAAATTATTTTGATTTAACCACATTGTTATGTCATTTAATGTATTGTTAATATCCACTTTAAGTTGTTCATTACTTCTCGATTTAACGACTACTGTAGTATCATCGGCATATAAAATACACTGATGTTTTATCACGTTGGGAATATCATTTATATAAGTTAGGAAAATGAAAGGTCCCAGTATACTCCCTTGAGGAACACCGGTTTTGTTTGTTTGAAGCTCCGACCTATAAACTCTTTTGTGCCCATTCATAATTTTATAAACTTCTGTACATTGTGTTCGGTTTTCCAAATAACTTTTGAGCCAATTTTGAGCGTTTCCTCTAATTCCATAAAAATTAAGTTTATTTAGCGCTGTATTATGATTAACTAAATCAAATGCTTTTGTCATATCTAGGAATATGGCTGCTACCTTTAGTTTATTGTTAAGACCGTCTGTTATTGACTTAATTAAATTAAAGCACGCCAAAGTGGTGGAACTGTTTTTCGTAAAACCGAATTGATCAGAACTGAGTATCTTATTTTTTGTCATGAATTCATTCAGTCTTGAAAGCATGGCCTTTTCAAAAATTTTAGACAACACTGGGATGAGAGTTACCGGTCTGTAATTGTTCATGTTGTCTTTTTCACCTTTTTTGTGCAGTGGTTTTACGATAGAAATCTTCAACTTATCGGGAAATGAACCTTCAGCAAATGACAAATTGATAATATGACAAAGATGTTGACACAAGTGAGGGGCACAAATTTTTATAATTTTAGTATTAATATTATCATAACCAACCGAATTAGTATTATTTAGTGATTTAATTATATTTAATATTTCTGATTCATCAGTTGGATTTAAAAATATTGAATGAATTGGATTATTTTTTGAAGAATTGTATAAATTTCTAGATTGTGACGTTAAATTATTGTCATTTGTTGATACATTGATAAAATAATTATTAAACATATTGCATATTTTATTTGAATCATTAAACGTCATATTATCAATTTTAATTGCCTCAATTCCATTAGATTGTACGTTATCATTTTCTATGTTATTGCGTATGACGTTCCAAACGGCTTTTCCTTTGTTTTTATTATGATTTATATATTTAGTGTTCTGTATTTGTTGTGATTTCTTTATACATTTTTGAAGTAATTTACTATATGATTTGTACGTTTGGAAGTTAGATTTTTTGTTATCTTTATGATGGATATATTTTAAATAGTGTAATCTTTTTTGTATGCAGGATTTTTTTATTCCTTTTGAAATCCATTTACATTTATAGATATTTTTACGTTTTATTTTCATTCTGATTACCGGAAAACAAAGACCAAAAAACATTAAAAGCATATTGTGAAATGCATCAAATGCTTCGTTAAGTGTTATTTGTTCATATACTTCAGTAAATTTAATGGAAGTAATACATTCACAAAACTTGTTGATATTTTCACTGGAGAAGTCTCTTTTATCTTCTAGGTACTCGGGATAAGCCACTTTCGTTTTTAATTCAATGGTAACTCTTTGTGCAGTTTCATGATCCGATAATGCCAAATAGTGGATACCTGAAAGTACGTTTTTTTTAATATTGGTTGCAATTTGATCAATGCACGCAAGCTTTCTCGTTGGAACCTTGATTAGAAAATCATAATTATAATTTTTAAGTACAGTTAATAGCTCTTTACTCGTGTTATTTATTTTGAGTAAATCAATATTCCAATCTCCGCACAGAATTACTTTTTTGTTTTTATATTTATACGTCAAATATTTCAATAAATCTTCCAGTCGTTTCAGAAAAATCTCCACCTCATATTTAGGAACCCTATAAATACAAATTATTATCAGATTATGTGCTAGTATTTCTATTCCGCAAGCTTCAAACACCAAATTTGTCGCTAAAGACTTAATATATGTAATTTCTTTGTATTGAAGTTCATTTTTAATTAATATACAAGTACCTCCTCTTTTAGGATAGGAAAACACTTAGATTATAGGTACAATGGGCGGTCTTATTGCTTAAAGCGATCTCTTCCAGACAACCTTTGGATGGACAGAAATTATTTAATAACAAGGACGGTGGAGTAGCAATATAAAATTGTTTGAAATTAAGACTTGGACATAATAAAATCCAAAAAAGAAGTTTTTTTATTGAAATGTAGCTGGAGGAAGCATGTGAGAGAGTGCGTGTGTGTACGAGTATCATTATAAGTTTGTTACTTCTTCACGCTGAAATGGCTCAACGGATTTTGATGATACTTATACCCTAGACACATCGAATACTTTAGATAATCATTTATCATCCACGCTGGTGAAACCGTGGGGCGCAGCTAGTCACACTAATATTATAAATGCGAGAGTTTGTGTGTGTGAGTGTGAGAGGGTGAGGGTGTGTATGTGATTGTGTATGTTAGTTGTGGAGATTAAATCCTTTGGCAGTAGTATCTGCAGTATATATTACTGTTTTCGAAATTAGAATAATATTAAAAATGTATAATAACAGTTGCTTGCATTATGAGTGTCGCGCAATGCAAGTTCTTTGTCGGAATTCTGGAAGTGCCAACTATCACGCGATGGAGACGTATCAGGCGTACCTAAGTACACCAGTAAGCGTAAAGCGTAATAAATCTTTGCGTTTTGTCATCACCATAAAGGATTTCGCCATCAAACTTTGAGGTGCCACACACACCAAACTCGACCAGGTGGAAGTCGAGGAAGATAAAGGTCTGCAAAGAAGAATCGGATGAGACCTATCCAGTACCAAAGAAAGATAATAGTGATCACTTTTGTTTCCTTAACCTGTAGTGTTCCTCTGCTGCGCAAAGGTCTCCCCCAATTCGTCCTATCTACCTCTATCTACTGCAAGTTCAAGCCAATTTCCTTTGAAAGTATCGAAATCGTCGCGCCACCGCTTCCTTGGACGGCCTCGACGCCTTCGTCGGTCATTGAGTACCCTGTGTGGCGATTTTTGCCCATCTTTCGGGATGCATCCTGCTTACGTGACCAGACAATCCCATGTAACCCTTGCAGTTTTTTCTCTTACGTCTGTACTACCTGCCATGGAACGCAGAACGGTATTTCTGACTCGATCAATTCTGTGTAATCTTAGTGATCACTATTAGGTATATCAGTAGACGATGAGGCGAAATGACGATAAAAAAAAGGTATACAGCACGGAGGCTAGAGTTTGGGTGTCCGCGGTGGCACCGTCCCAGGCAGGCTTCCGGGGCATGGAATATTATAAGTAAGTAAAGCAAAGAGAACCGGTAAAGGTAAAGTGTCAAAATAGATTATGAGAATGGTAAGACAACTCATCATTTCACCCAAGTACTCTCGTGTTAGCTTATATGGTAAAGTATCCAGCGAGAACGGTGACAGGTGCAGATTAATCAGGTGATCAAATGCGGATGAACCTGTATACTATATTGGGACCTTAGCAGTTAAGCTATTAGACTCGGACAGATCAATTTCAGACCAGGTCTTGCGAGGCTTGTCATGGCTATAAGGACAGGTTGGAGGCCATTGTTGGGAGGTAACACCCCAAACTATATCTATTATTTATTGTGTGACATAACATAAGTACCAATGTATAGAGAGTCAAACGTGATCAGACTTGACGATTATTCAAACATACGAGTATGTTCGCGGTGTACGTCGCTACAGTGAGTGTGACTTACATTTTGTTAACTCAATAAATATTATATAGGATCAACAAGAAATTCAAGCAAACGTGTTTTCCTTGTTTTAAAAACACCGACCGACAAGAATAAACAGCAAGTTCGTATAGTCCCAGTGCTCATTTTGTATTCTGAGTGAAAACATTCACTAGTTTAAAGTCAATCCATCATAGGTGCTTACCTACCTACTTTGTACAATCAATTTGTAAACAGACAAAACAAACTTGTCAAATTAGATTGGAATCTAGTTCTTGTACACAATACACACCTCCAAGACGAGCAATTTAAAAGCGAATGTAGCTTCGTAAACAACAAGTTCCCGATTGAGTTTGTTTACTGGAGTGGTGTTAAACGTAGACTTTTATTTAAGTCGCGTGCTAGCGTCCTTGATCTAATCAAAAGTTGCCAAATTTGTTTACATACATCACGCGGTGAGGGCGTATTACAATATTCGCAGCACGTAAACGGTGTGACGAGACGCCACGCGACGCCACGACACCTCTTTTGATGTCCTCATACACTGCCGCTAATAAAACTCCACTGACTTTGTACGAGACATGTTTGTCATATAAGCGAAATTTGATTTTCACCGTGATTCCGTATTCCAAACTCAATTTCGCAGCATCTTTGTTTGTAGCACATGCGAAACTATTTCCGTTATCCTTCTTGGGAGTTTGGGACCGGCGCGGGCGAGAGGTTTCTCCACGACTGACTTTTCTGGGTCGCATCATGACACGCCCGTCAGAATCATGCTCTCTTATTTTATGTGATACGATTACATACGAATGTAAGTATTTGCCTCTGAAATGCTTTCTTTTTCTGCGGAAGTGATGATATTTTATTTATGATTGGATTTCTATCGCTCTGTGCTTCGAAGAGCACGCTTAGCAGTCTGCCCCGGTTGTTATTGATCGATAGCAGTCGTTAATCCATGTCAGAAGCCCACGGGCGGCCCTGATAAACTCTGACACCAGAAGCCTATATGATATAAACAACCCACGTTAACCAGCTGTTGTTCTCTCGGAGGCTGTGCTTGTGGTGATGGCTCCCCCACTTGGGGAGCCATAATCCACACCAATATATAAAAGTGAAACGTTGTCTGTTTGTTTAAGAAGCTTTCACGCCAAAACGGCTGATCCGATTTTTATGAAACTTTGTTAATAGATACTGTACAATATAGTATAACTTTTTATCTCGGAAAATGATAAGTTTCCTCGGGAAAACTTGAAAATGACAATCACTGGCTGGAAGGAACGGTTGCCATGGAAACGAAATAATAACAACTCTGTCAAAAAGCATCAAGAGCGTTGATGCCATACTTTTGCATTGGTTTTTTATAGCCTAGAAGAACATAGGATGCTATTTTTGGCGATAAACTGTAGTCCGCGCGTGCGACAGCTATTTCCTTATATTTTTCCTTAATTTTAAAAACTGTTCTTTACTCCTCCTCAATTCACGTCAAAATAAATAAAGATGAGGCAACAGAAGTTGTGCAGAGGTTGCAATAAGAAGTGCCCAAACTTGATTGAGTTTTGTTCGTAGCTGTACACTGCAGTGTCTAACCCCGGGCTAGCCAGATTTACGAAGTGGCGCGCTCGTGCTGCGAACAACCCATCCTCCGCTGCAAGCTTATAGTGTACATTTCAAATGAAAGAATCGTGTTACGATTTTCCGATGATTTGATCTTGTGACCAAATTGACGAACTAGCACATCAAATGCACTGACACGCCTTACAATTTTAGGCTGGTCTTGTTACATGTTACAATAAATCAAATTATTTTAACATCTAAAAATTCAATTCTGTAGGATAACAGGAAATGGTTCGAATTCAGCATGCAAGATTTGACTTCAACAAAAGCTTTTAATAAGGTAACAACCTATGTGATAAATTATGAACAGATGAACCATCACTTAGAAAGACGCTACTTCCTCAAAATTGATCACACAGCAGTTAGCAAAGCAATAAACTTCATTAGCATGCATCCCGCATCGGTAAACTCTCGTTACATCTTCAGTCGGCACACGCAACTTGTTGCTAATTGTCGTTCACCTGATCACGGCGCAGAAATGCGGCTTACGATTACTCATTGTAACTGCTTCATGTAACAGTACCTGTTGTTAGACGTGTTACTTTATTCAACGTTGTCTTGCTAATGAGCTATGTTCGCCATGCGAGTCATTAGCTACCTGGTGAATTTAGCTAATGACTGGTGAGTAAAGTCTCATTCCTTGAAATATCTGTAAAGAAGCAATTATCTCATCTGAATTTATTTAACCTCTCATTTTTTCCAATGCTGCTGACTAGAATGATCTATCTATACTGTTACTCTTGTTGTTTATTGTCCTCCGGGTGTGGACTATTTCTCCAAATTGGAAGATATCCTAGTAACCCTGATGTCTGACTATACTCATTTTCTGATCATGGGAGACTTTAATACCTGTCTACTAAATGTAAATCAGCGAAGTTCTAAGCTTCGTAATTTATTACAATCCGTGAATTTGAACTTACTAGATCTCTTTCCTACTCATCATACTGATTCAACGGACACTCTTTTAGACCTCATAATTACCTCTCATTCTGACTTAGTGGCCAGCCATGGTCAAGTACCTGCTCCAGCCTTTTCACATCATGACCTTATCTTCTCGTCTTTTAAAATCAGAACCCCTAATCCTAAGCCTGTTGTCCTAAATCAACGTAAATTTCACGTCTAGATATTGATAAGCTATCCAAAGATGCTGCTGATGTTGACTGGTCTGAAATACTTCTTTCCAAGACAATAGATGAAAAAGAACATAATTTCAATTTTGCAATTCTCAAACTTTTCGATAAACATGCACCCATTCGTCCAGTTAAACTTTAGCATCCGCCTTCACCGTGGCTTAATAGTACTATTCGTAAGGCTATGGCTAGAAGAGATCGTTCTTTTCGTAAGTACAAGAGTTCTAGGTCTGACAGTAACTGGTCTGCTTACAAAAACCTGCGAAATATATGCAATAAATTAGTCCGCAACGCTAAGCGCCGCTACATTGTGGAACAAATTGAATTATCCACTCCAGCTGATCTCTGGAAATTTCTTCGCTCCCTTGGACTAGGTAAGTCTAAGTCATTTGATTCTAAAATCACTCTCGACCTTAACTATCTCAATGCTCATTTCTCCATCTCTTCTAAGCTCATCCCCACAACCAAGCATGATACCCTTTTAAAAATTCATACAATTTCAATACCAGACATTGATTCTTTTAACTTTCTTCCGGTAAGTCAGGATAGGGTAAGAAAGATCATAGGCAGATCAAATTCAAGGCAGTAGGCTGTGACGATGTTGGGCGTATAATGATAATGCACATTCTAACTCCGATTCTCCATGTCATCGCCCACATAGTTAATTTCTCATTTTCTTCAGGCCAATTTCCCGACGTGTGGCGTAAAGCCCATGTCATTCCACTTCCCAAAGTCCATAGTCCTACTCTCCCTAATCAGTTTCGCCCCATTTCCATACTTCCCTTTCTATCAAAGGTAATTGAGTCCGAAGTTCATAGACAAGCTACAGAGTTTCTTTCCAATGCTAACCTCTTTAACTCTCTTCAATCGGGCTTTAGAGCTGGCCACAGTACAACGACAGCTCTCCTGAAAGTAACTGAAGACATGCGTTGTAACATGGAGAACAAGTTAGTTACTGTGCTGGTTCTAGTTGATTTTAGCAATGCCTTTAACGCCGTAGACCATGACCTGCTTCTGGCCATGTTTCCTCGTCTTAATTTCTCTTCAACCACCGTAAATTGGTTCTCTTTATATCTTCAAGGTCGTAGGCAGGCAACCCGAAATGGTCAAAAAAAATCGGACAGCACGATGTTGAAGCAGGTGTACCTCAGGTATTTTGTCTCCGCTCCTGTTCTCCTTATTTATCAATCTACTTTCTCCTGCCATCAAAAGTCACTACCATATGTACGCTGACGACCTCCAACTTTACTGCGCCGCACCTGTTAAGGATTTCGATAGTGTCATAGACAGGCTCAATGCTGATCTATTTAATCTTTACACATGGTCTGACAGCTACGGGATTGCAGTTAACCCAAACAAGTGCCAAGCCATTATTATCGGCAGCTCGCGTCAGCTTGTCAAAGTCAATGTATCTGATCTTCCTTCTCTTTCTTACGATGGCTGCATAACTCCTTTCTCTTCCACCGTCAAAGACTTGGGTGTCATCATTGACTCCAGTCTTTGCTGGTCGCAACACGTAAAAGAAATTTCTCGAAAATTCTTCTCTTCCTTTCACTCTATTATTCGGCTTAAAAACTTCCTTCCTATTACTACCAAAATCACCCTCGTTAATTCCCTTCTCTTGCCTCTTATAGATTATGCTGACGTTTGCCTTGTCGACCTTAACTCTGTACTTCTCAACAAGTTAGATCGTCTCTTGAAAACGTGCATAAGATTTATCTTTGGTCTACGTAAGTACGACCACATTTCTGAATATAGAGCGAAACTTCGATGGTTACCTATTCGTGAGCGAAGAAATGTTCAGATTCTTGGCCTTCTTTTTTCGGTACTTAATGATCCCAATACTCCTAGGTATCTAAAAGAATCTTTTCAATACCTTAGTAACACTCATGAGCGTCATCTTAGGTCCTCCAGTAACCTACTTCTTGCTACTCCTAAGCAACCTAAGCACCTTTCCTCATTTCTGGACAACTCCTTCTCCGTTGTAGCGGTAACTGTGGAACCTTGCGGTGCACAGTAGCGCCATCTAGAAATAGCTTTATTGTTAAACTAACATTAAAACCAAGCTGTTCCATCAACCTAGTAGTTCAAGGGCTGATTCCACTGGTAGAAACCTAAAAGTGAGAAGTTTACTGCATTTTGACAAGCTATTCTGCTCATCACGCCGAAGATCCTCGTCAGATCATCACCAAATTTTTATGAGACTAACTTAAAGTTACTACCTTTCCAATGAAAAAAAAAACCTTCGAAATCGGGTTTAAATAAGCGGAGATATTCAGTAGCCCCTTTTTTACCCTTTTTTGGGGAAGTACACCTCCAATCAAAAATCCCTGACAACAAAAAAAAAACTCAAAATTCGCTTAATCTGTTTACCAAGTTTCGCCTAGATCGCTTGAGAAATGCGACCTGTAGAGGAGAACAGCCGGACAGACATCCGGACATACGAAAGAGTTTTTTCCCAAGCTGAAAGAGAGACGCATCGCGCTCGCTCGGTCTAAAAAGCTATTATGCAGTAGCCATGTCATGGTGACACTTAGAATAGGCTATAATAATAAAATGCGTTCACAAAATTTCGTGTCTGTTTTGACCGTTGAAGAGTTCCTTCATCTGGAGCTAATCCTGGATGCCGATTCAGGTCCTGCATGCAGGAAAATTTACCATAAAAATGCATTGTCATTCTAATTCAGCTGACAAGACTTGACCTAAACAAACATACCTACATGCAGGCATAAAGATACAAACATTGCAAGTTAAATAAACGCTTAAAAATACAGGAGTTGCGCTTGTTTACGAGTACATGAATCTTCTTAAATACTTATCATTTATCGAACCGACAAGCTATATTCGATTTAGCATATCGAAATCTGCGGAAATATTATAATATAGTATAATATCTTTGTAACAGCATAAATCGGGGTATACATTAAAATTGGGGTGTTCTGCCTTTTGTGCTAGTTGAAAAACTGTGTTACAAGAGGCAGTTCCTGCCCAAACTTAGATATAAAAGTTGTAATCTATACAATTTTTTCAATTTTTTATGCTTAAATTATAGTTAGACAGGGTAAATATTACTTAGTTATGCTAACATATAGTAAGTACAATGATAGGTTAATATCAATAAATAAATGTATATTTAATAAACATTTATATATCATGTTTCATTTTCATACGTGGTGTAGAATATGTGTGCGTACAGGGTGTGTATTTATTTAAAACTAATGTCGCGACATTTGTTACTGTTTAGTTTATTGCACTGTATCTCTAACGGTTTTCTGTTAGTTATAAAGTGAGCTAAACACTGTATCGTTTCAATTGCAGGAACCTTTGACGATAGCTGTTAATTGTTTGAAACTGTTAAAAGTTCGCAGTGTCTGACTAGTTTTCGCAGTTGCGCCTTTGCTATTGTTGGTGCGCACTTATCGAGGTTATTGGAAAATTAACTGTCGATCGTAAAACAACGACTGCTAATAACTTCCATTTCAAGTAATGCAACTAATATTAACCCGACTACGGCGAAGCAAGGGACGGGTAATGAATTTAATAGTCTATGTATGTATATATGTATTTGATGTTCCACCATTCGTCCCTATTGGTTCGATTTTGACAAGCGAGGTGATCGATTCGTTTTCATCGCAAAAGTATCATAGGCAATTTTTTACCCGACCGTAGTCGGGTTTTAGTTTTGTACTTATATCTTGTTTTCTTTTATATGCAATCCATTCAGCTAATGGAAGCAATCTTCAACAAAACGAGCTAAGTGATTTTGAAACAAACAGGTGCTTTATCCACACCTCGTTCGCCGTCGGCAGATTTCACGCGTTTTAGTGAGATCGCACCCGATGCCGGCAGAACTATAGTTGTTAATTGGATAATAGTGAATAAGCTGTTCCTTCTGCGTGTTTAGCACCACTATTTCATGTTTAGATTGGTTATACGTAAACACTCAAAAGATTATTTGTTACCAACTTTAAAATTTTTGACCTATGGATAAGTAATTTCCGCGCTTTGAAAAATGATTCAGAATCATCGCCTATTTTTTACACGACTGCCCAAAAATAGGATTGTAATGTTTTTAGGATTGTATGTATGTTTGTATTTATGTTTGCATGTATGTTTGTATGTATGTATGTACGTGAGTTTCATTATTCCACCATAACTTTTAAATGCCTAAACAGTCGTATGAGGTATCGTTATTTTTTTAAATTCTTTTTGGCAGCTGTATGGCTCCATTTTCAAAAGCAAACAATAATTTATCTTCGATTTTTACAATATGGGTATCAAATGGATGGACTTGATGAGCACATTCCAACAGTATTTAATTTATTGGCATAAGTTCAGTTTTGGCAGGCAGGCGTGTTTTTTAGACATAACATACCAAAGATCTATAATAATAAAAATATTGACACGATATAAATCATACTACGCTTCCTTATGAACCGAAGCTTATAACTCATTTGCAACACTACGTTGAAATGTGATGAATGCGCAAATATAACGATGCGATGGCACGATATGACCATCTATTAGATCAAAATTGCCAGAGGCAACGAAAAAGGTACCTTCTGTATGACCCTTGTTCTCTGTCATATATTTCCATAGCGACAATATTGATTGTAAATTAGTGAGTCTACCATTATTGATGGTCGGCCACATTAGAATCGGACAAGTGTTAGCAAACATTATAAGCTTTTACAACCCAACATTTATCACTAAGTTTCCTTGTGGACATTAAACGCCCATCGGACTGGTTTGTCTTGTGATGAGTACATAATTAAAATGTTCATTTCTTTTATGATGTTCGGTATCGTTATAAAACGGTGATGCTTTTAATACTGCCACGAGATTAGCTCATGATTAGGGTGTAAAATGTTTACGGCCGAAGAAATGCTGCAAGATGAGATTTTTATAATCCTTTACTTACATATTTCATATGAATTGGTTGGAACTAATTGCCCCATTACACGCAAGATAAGGAACATGTCTCAATCTATCTGTAGTTATGATAAAGCAGTTATTTTAGGACACTAGACAATGTGAATCTGAACGGATTAAAACAGCTTTTATTAAAAAAACAATTTTTAACGCCGCAACAATGGTGAATCACGAAAAATGCGCTATGTTCAGAGGAACCTTTAGATGAATCCTTTTGTTCATTTCCTATATGAAAAATATATAGTAAAGTTAAGTTCACCATAAACAATTTGTATTGTTTAATATTCGTATAAATATTTACGAACATTGCAGATTTAAAATGAAACGACTGAACTACAATCCGCGGAGGCTGAAAGTGCAAAGTAAGTTTTCTTTTCAAAACTTGTCTTAGTTAGGTATATACATTACACGAAGCGTTTTGCTTCGCCTATATTAGGCTGGATATAGGCGATTTGAAAAACTATAAAAGGCTTATTATGTATTGCTTGGTTACTACAACTTTATAATAATCTGGAATTTCCCACAAATGTCATAAAGAACTGGAAATGGAAACCATACAATCAGAAATAAATATTGCCAGCAAATAAACTGGTATTCATAATAAGATTTAAACAAACCGCCTTTGTCTGCGTGGTTTTGTTTTTTATATATGAAAAATAAGATTTTAATACATTTACTTATATTAAATGCTGTATTTTTTCACTAAATGTCTAACTTCGAATCGTCAAACTTCAGATGTTCTCTCCACAAACGTAATAACTAGCTTCAAAGCTAAAAAAACACGCCTGCCCTGCCAAAAATGAGTTTATGCCAGTAAATTATATATACTACTAGTTTTCCCGCTCGCGACTTCGTCCGCGCGGACTACTGTTTATCGCGAAAAAAAGCATCCTATGTTCTTCTAGGATATTAAAAACAAATGCAACAGTAGGTACAGCACCAACGCTCTTGATGTTTTTTGACATACTTGTTATTTCGTTTCCATGGCAACCGTTTCTTACAGCGAGTATCAAAATTCTTCCAGTTTTTCCAGTTTTCCCGTGGAAACTTACAATTTTCCGGGATAAAAATCCTATGTTTTATTCCAGGGTATAAGCAATCTCCATTCCAAGTTTCATCAATATCCGTCCAGCTTTCGTCCAGTTATCGCGTGAAAGCTCCCCAAACAAAAAAACAAACAAACAGACAACGTTTCACTTTTATATATTGGTATGGATTGGAATGTGCTTATCAACGCCTTTAATTTGATACCCATATTGAAGAAAAAATATTTTTTTGCAATTGAAAATGGAGCCACACTGCCGCCATAATGTTTTTTTTTTCTTCAAATAAATATATAACCTATGTTACTCGAGGGGATGTAAGGATTCTAACGATACCCCATACGTATAAATCTATTTAGGCATTTCAAAGTTATGGTGGAATAAAGAAACTCACATACAAACTTACAAACATACATGAATCCTAAAAACATAACACTCCATTTTTGGGCAGTCGTATAAAAACAATAATACTAGGCTCCGCCTGCGGTTGCGTGGGTGAAGCCGAGGGTGGAGGATAGTCTACACTAGTATTATAAAGAAGAAAGATTTGATTGTTTGTATGTTTGTTTGTTTGTAATGGATAAAACCAAAAAACACTGAGCCGATTTGAAAAACTCTTTCACATGTAGGTAGCTACATTATAAGCGAGTAAAAGGGGCAGTCTTTTTTAGTTGCAATTCTATCGCAAATTGCAATAATGTAATCCAAGGAATCAAAAATTTATAACGGAATGACGTTACCATGGAAACGAAATAATAACAAATCTGTCAAGAAGATAAGCAATAATGCAGTTGTTTATGGTCAAAAACACTGCTGGCAATGATTTTGAATTACGCTTAGGTACTAGCGTTTCTTTTTTTTAGAAGTTACGTCGGGTATATGAAAATCCACACCAATATATGACAGTGAAACGTTATCTGTTTGTTTGTTTGGGTAGTTTTAACGCGATAGCGGCAGGACAGATTTTGATGAAATTTGGAATTTTGATAGCTTATACCCTGGAATAACACATCAGATACTTTTCATCATCATCATCATCATCATGTGTGCGGCACACATAGTTACAGATAAAGTTAAATCCGTTATTACGAGTAAGATCCAATCACTTCTGGTCATCATAAAAAGAGTGTCATCATGGAACCGTTGGTAAGATTTAGGACAACTCGATGAAAACCACCAACTAAATTCTGATTTGATTGGGTAAGTACCTAATTAGCATTTTTCACCATACTCTCATGATTCATCATTACTAGCACTCGTGGAAAATAAAACAATTGGGAAAAATTGGAACTTCCTAGCTATTTCCATTGCTGAGATTCAGTAAGTTGTTTCTGGTCATCATCAAATCTTCATGGTTCATCATTTAGTACAATTCGTGTAGAATAAAATAATTAATGAAAATTAGAACTTCCTAGATATTTCCAGTACCTACTGTTACTGAGATCTATTTTTGGTCAGTCATACCCTCCATCATTTACCTATAGGCAAAAAGCAAACATTATGAGAAACACTTCTGTATAGTCGTTACTCTTTATTTGATTTTAAACTGCCGTCACTGTTATACTGCCATCTGTAGTTCGATGTCACTGGAGCACAAGTACTAGTATTAGAGGTCGAATCGTGAAGGTCATTGGCAAATGTTACCACCTTAAGCGTTGTTTATATTATATTCAAGCGATTGACACTAATAACAAAAGATTTCACCACAATTTAGGGAGTGGAAAGAGATAGCAATACGTTTACATAATACCTACCTTGCGGAGATCTCGTCAAGCTACTACTATACTTATCTATTTTAATCCGACGAGTAGAAGCCGAGCAATCGATATTTGACGGCTAAACAATTTTGATTATATGTTTAGAGTATATTGCACTTTTTGGTTTGGACTTAAAATCTGGGGTACTTGGTTCTGGTGTCTGGTGTGCGTGAACCGCATACATTTGGTGAAACGCACACAATTGTAAATTTTTTGGTAAAAATAAAATAAAAATAAATGATAAATAATTATAGTTTATTTCTTCTCTTAGGGTTCTGGTCTTAGATACAATTGGAGTGGCGTTTGTGTAGCACGTGTTAGCAGTGACTCTCGGTCGCGCTACAGTCTGCGTATGTTTATCCATCTTTATAGTTGATGCACATGAAGCACGATGGTGGGAATATACATGTTGGTCGTGTTTGCCTGTAGTTGTATTTAGTCCAGTTTTTGTTTACGTGATATTAAAGCGCGCCGTATCTTCTCCCCTTTAACTAAATCTAAAGTAAAATTACTTACCACTTATTGTCTCATTTTCAAATTTCTCTATCTATGGCTAGCTGGTAGATTTAGCTAGAAATCTACTAGCCAAAGATAATACGCGTCAATTTCATCAGCATTCTTGGGTGTTCACTCCTTTTTCTCATTAAATGTAACCACAGATAATGCCCGTCAACGAGGGCACTCGACATACCTAATTAACGAGTTTTACAGCTGTGAGTCTGTAAAACCGTTCGCATAAAATTGTCGCAGACGAAATGAGAACGTCCCGTCTAATTAGTTAGGATCGCCATTCCAGGAGAATAAACTTTCTAGATCTGGAGTGCGCGGGTTCTGGACATAATTATATATTCCATCACTTCGCGCTCTATTTTCAACTGAAATTGACATATTTTTGTGCAAAAGGCCATACACATAAATATTTCATTTTTTCATTCCAAAATAGAGTTTCGTAAATTCATATCGTCATTAAGGTAAGCAGGACCTATGTATGTTATCGTTGGGCGGTTTTTATTTATGACCACGTTTGTAATAAGTCACTTTCTTGTTTGTCTGTCTATCTGTCGGTCGTTCCAGGTGGAATCTTGCAACTCCAATTTAAGCACATCCCGATTAGTTATCCGGCTGAAACTTTCAGGGCAGCTCACAAACCGATGACGATGCATTGTAAAAAAATGTGGTGTTTAGATTAGATTTTTAAACTACATTCGCTGCTTTTTTCAATGATTCCAATCCACTTATTCAAGGCAGAGCCGCGAGTGCAAACACTATATTTACTTTCTTTACTCTGCGCCATACCACATCATATCGGATGCGCCAGCATCACAGCTTGATGCCGCACACCCCTCATCGTCACCGCTCATGCTTCTGCCAAGCCCTCGTTTGTTTCCAAACTACCCGCAAAGGATTTTAACGAAAGTACTCCACGAAACGTTTTATAGGTCATCTCGAGAGATTTATTCAACTGTGATTTGTAAGGCATTTTTCATTCGCGAAGATTAAAAGAAATTCAGTCATTAAAAGTAATGGTCGGTTTATACGTTTCGAGATTTATTTGAGGAATTTCAAGGGTATAAGTTTAAGCGCAGGTTTAATGGAAACATATGATTTCAAATTAGTTTTATTGAATACCACGTATTAAGAAGAAATATCTAAGTACAAAGATAATCTTGAGAGCTTAACATATGTAAAGTTCAGTACTTCACAGCACTTATTAAATGACTCGCAAATTACCCTATACAAAAACCCCAAACTTCAAGTCGAAGTTTAAAAATGGCTTCAATTTCGTTAGAATATAGTTAGAATATTGAAAAAGACGGCCACATTTATTTGTCAACGGGTTCACATTATGTACTCTTTAAAGTGGCGTTCTGGAATTTAGGCACCTCCCTCGCTGTTGTTATTGCTCCCGACGGGAACCACTTTAAGCTCAGAGCGCGAAATCGAACATCAAAGACCGTATAAAGCTCTCTTCATTCCATAAAGTTCCTTAGCAGAGGCACGTCGGCAGCGAAACGGCCAACGCTACAAGAGCCCTTAGCATTCACTTTTTACCCCGCGCTCCCTAATTCAACTTCGGCTCGACAGGAAAGGGAGGTCTCAGAAAGGTGGTTCACATGACCGCCGCAGCCGCACTCGGTATCGACGCGCTTCCCATCTAAATGGAGAGAGGTTCACGAACTACCCGCAGCCATTGTAAACAAGCAGCGTTCTCTATTCAAACTATCGTTACGCCCTCTATGCGCCGTTCCGGGCCATATTGACGGCCCGGGAAAAGGTCTTACCGTTCGGCTGATCGGTGAGAAACTTTTATCGACAGCCACAGATTTTCATGCGAGTTGCGAGGCCGTTGCTTTATGAATTCATCCACTTTCCTTCCTTCTATATAACCTTCAATTCCCACCTTCACCCGAAGATGAATAAAATTGAACTGTAGGTATCTGATTTCGGCTATTGTTACGATAAGAGAACAGCTTCTATTTCTAATGCGAACAAAAGCCCGTTTTAAATTAAACATAATAAATATGCAAAGCGGCTAAGTAAGTGTGAGCGTTTTCCACAATGAATTGTGACAATTTAAAAGCTTTGTTTGTTGTTTGAAATTCAATTCTAAACGTAGTCACTGAACGTCGGAATATAGCTTAAAAGGAGTGCAAAGTACCAAAACTATATTCCAATTTGTAGCACTGCGCTATATTTTTTATTTGTCTCTTTGGTCGTTTTTATTTGGGATCGTTACACACAGTTATTCTTTCCTGTGACAATAATGAGACAGCAAGCGCGAAGCGCTTTTAAAGAATAAACTGCTAACTAAAATGCATTACACTAAATGTTATTGTGATATAGTAGAAAAATTCCCGAAAACACCTCACTCCAAGTAATGTTGTACCCAGGATCGCACTATATAATTTTCCATTTGCATTTTAAAAATCATGTCGCATCTTTGTAGTTTACCAGATTTATGGGGAGTAACGTAGCGTTCACGATGCGGCTATCGAGGAGCGTGGATCCTCATGCGACCGAGGCGTGCCGTGGTGCTGTAAGAATTCGCGCATTTTTACGGCATAATAATAAAAATTGGAAATGACGCAAGTGCAGCGAGCGACGTCGGGTCACGAAGCGCCGCGAGCGCGGGCCGTCATCGCGACTCGCGAATTCACGAGTGGACCACAAAATATCACGCGAGCGAGATCAAGCACACGTTGCTTATATAAATTACCCAACATTCTCGTTTATACGTTTGCCCATCTCAACCCAGTTGAATCTGATAAAGAAAGCAAGGAACATTCAAAATCTCTGAGCCATCGCATTTAGAAGCCTAGTATCTAACAAGGGAAACAAAAATGTTTCGCGGACGCTCACTTAACATTTTGTTCAGCAGCGTTGTCCGTCTTTACAGTCAGTCGTCAACAATATGTCGCTAGAAGAGCTCGCCTTAACTTCACGCATAGTTTTTGTTCGTCTGCAGGGGTACTAATACTTAAGACTTAAGGATCAGTACCGTTCTGTCATACAACTATTTTGTGAGTAGTTCTCATATTCCGTTTCATTTTATTATGTACTCTTTACGATACTTCAGTTTTGTGTTTTGGATATGTAACTCTTTCATTCAAAGGCTGTTTATGTAACACTTATTTTACTACCCGACTACGGCGAAGCAAGGGAAGGGTAATGAGTTTAACAGTCTATGTATAATCCAAAAGTTGTCTGGAAGAGATTGCTGTTAGCGATAAGACCGCCGTTGTTAAATGTACCCATTTATTTATAGTAATTGTAACTCGTAAATTTTCGCGATTCGAACTCATAGTTATATATTTTAAAGGTTAAAACTAGGTTTCAACGCAATTACATAGATAGATATATAGATAATACTTTATTGAACACCAGTTTTCAAAAATTTACAACAAATAGAAACAATCTTATAACTAAAGTACAACGGGCAAACTTATCACTAAAAGCGATCTCTTCCAGTCAACATTTAAGTCCTGTTTAAATATTATATCTGTTTACATATTGTAATGTTTTGTGTCTAACTTTATTTTTGTGGTCGTAAAGTATGTAATATTTCTTTTACTCTTCATTTATTTCGAGTCCAACTCTATAACTTTCATGTACTACATCATTTATCATTAAATCAATACCCAGCGCATTTTTGATTAGTACTAAAATATAATTTACTACTAGGATTTTCATCATCATCAGCATCATCGTCAGCTTGTTTCCACCCACTGCTGGGTATATCCCTTCTATCTATTGTGCCATTCGTCTCTGGACTGTGCCCACCTCATCCAGGTATTTCCTATGACCCAGAAATATGAATGTTGCTGACCCATCTGGCAGGTGGTCTGCCAACTCCTCTTTTATTTGCCCCTTGGCAACCATTCCGTGAGGGCTCTACTCCATCTGCCATCACCACGCCTCGCCAAGGGTCCTGCCAAATGCCACTTTAGTCTAATAATACGTTCTCCAACGTCTGGGATTTGATCCTTCGTCGGATTTCCGTATTTCGGACTCCGTATTTCGGACTGAGGTTTAATTTATGCCTAACATGGCACGCTCCATAGCTCTCTGTGCAACTCGCATTAGATGCACTGTCTCCTTAGTGAGCGTCCATGGTTCGGCTCCGTAAGTAATGGTGGGCAAAACACACTGGTTAAATAAGCTTGGTTTTCAGGCATTGCGGTATCTTTCGAGCCCATACAATGTCGTCTAACTTTCCGAAAGCGACCCAACCTATCTGAACGCGCCTCTAAATTTTATTACTGCGATGCTCTCTGCTAAATGATAAAAAAGGACATGTTTTAGGTATAATGTTCCACTATCTCCAACGATTTGCCACCAACAGTGATGTTAGTTGGCATTCCACTAGAGATATTGATCATCACCTTCGTCTTAGACATGTTCATCTTGAGGGCGACCTGAAGAGATGCATCGTATAGGTCTTGCATAATTATTTTGAGATCTTGCATTCGGTCACTCAACAAAATCAAGTCGTCTGCGATCCGAAGCAGCGACAAGAAGACACCATTGATGCTAATGACTTTTTTGTCCCAGTTTAGTGTTTTCATAACGTCCTCTGAAACGGCGGTGAAAAGCTTTGGAGAAATAGTGACTCCTTGACGCACTCCTCTCTTCAAGAGTATAGTATCTGTGACTGCATGCACCTGCATTGTAGCCGACTTGTACAGGTTGCGGAGGATATCCACGTACCGTGAGTCGATATGGCAGCGATGGAGTGCATTAAACTCGTCCCAGTGTTTTACGCTTTAGTGTTCTACGTGTGTAAAGCTTTTTCGTAATCTACAAAAGCGAAACACAACGGCCGGTTGTACTCACTGCATTTCTCCATCATTTACTTCACAGTGTGGATATAGTCGATAGTTGAAAATCCGCTCCGGAAACCTGCCTGTTCAGTGGGCTGATGCTTATTCAGTTGGCGGGTCAGTCTGTCGCACAGCACTTTGGCAAAGAGTTTGTATCTTTGGGAAAAAAGGCTTAAGGGACGATAGTTACTCGTACCCAGATTAGTACAATCGCCTTTTTGTGGATGGTGGTAACCACAGCATTTTTCCATGCTTCTGGCGTATGGCCAAGACGTAGTACTTTATTGAAGAGGTCCACGACACTTTCAGCGCCGGTTCTCCACCTGCCCCATAGGAGTTCAACTGAAATTCCATCGTCACCTGGTGCTTTATCCAGCTTCATGTAGTCGAGCGCTATTCTATCTCAAGAGATAGAATTGCTGCAAGTGGTTCTTCACCACAGCATTCAACAGGATCAGGGGCCTGTTTCCGTAGAGTTAATGTGCGGTTTGGTTAATGCCACTTGGACCATTCATTGCCACCGATCACTCGTTTCGAATTCACTAAGCTTAGTGAGCATGTGAAATGTCGTCATCAAGGCGATGAGCACTCAACCGTACAGAAACTGTCATTTTACTAGGAAATACAAAACCGGGAATTCAAAATTCGAATTCACAAGGAATTCAGTGGCAATGAGTTTTCGTCAACCGAAGACCACTTGAGTGCTTTCATCGCAACTAATATATAGCAGTGTTTGTTTAGTTAGGATCATTGATAATGCATAGCTACTATGAACCAAATAGTTTAACACCTATAGGTACACTTTGTTTCATGTTTTATCGTGCCATGAAATTGCTCATGAAATCTTGTAGAAGCACTATATAAGAACAATGTATGAGGTATTTCATAACCTACCTATCTATTTCATAGCTAGAGTAGGATTTTAACCCTAAAATAGAAAAATACCTACTGGTTTTAAAATCTAGTAGTTTTCTTATAAAGCCTAATTAGGTGAAGTTCTACTAACAATGAGGAGTCAATGCAGGTATAAGTAAAACGAAATCAAGTATAAGTATTAAATGTCATGTAATAATGTTATGATTTTCACATAAATCGAAGTTTGCCTTATCCTATGAACTCGGAGAGCGGAGATCTATACATTCTTATGAACTGCAGTTCTGTGTGCATCCATCTGAAACAAATGTATCATTTGATTAGTATAATCAAGTTCTTTCAATATTCACTTTAGTTAGGTACTTGTCTATCAAATCATAGGCTATATTATCAACTGTCGTGCTCTTATTTGTCCGTCTCTCCAAGACTTGATCATTTTTGTGCACTGGAATCTACAACGATACATTATAATACCCACATTGTCTCTGTGACATAGGTAGATACATTTTTATATAGATAGGTACAAAGCAAGAGATTTCATCTAGAATATATTCGCAGATATATTTGTTTCATCTTTTTTGGCGTTTTATTTATTTACTAGCGGCCCGCCCCGGCTTCGCACGGGTAGATATATAGAAAGATAAAATTAGTAGGTACTTTATTTGGAAGATTATAATAACGACAATTTCTTACACAAAATGTTTATGTTTACAGGTTTTATAGTCACGTACCATTTCGTCTATAGTATTATTCTGTTTAACGCAAGGAGGTTGAGTTACGGTTACTATTTCGTGTATTATTAGCATAGATAATTTCCTACGTCAATGATCATTAGATGTTCTGTGATTTCGTTTCCATGGCAACGTTCCTTATACAAAGACCCGATATCTCCTTCTTAGTTTGTGATCTTACGTAGTATTTATATACTGTTTGGTTTGTAATACAAAGTAATCGAGTTTTTTTTTTAAATTTAATACCTCTGGTTTCATTATTGCAATTTTCGAAGGGAATTTTACTCGCTGATAATTTAGCTTTCTTGGTGTGAAAGATTTTTTTAAATCGGGTCTGTATTTTTTGTGTTTATCTGTTACAAACAAACAAACAATCAAATCTTTCCTCTTTATAATATTAGTGTAGATGGATGCTAAACAACATTTTTACTCGACGGCAAAGATTATTTTCAGTTGAAGTTTAGCTTTACCTCAACATAATCTGAATTGAGAAGCACTAATAGTCACTATACATATAGAAATATGATATTTTTAAATAGGCAGTCGTAATGATTCTTTGAAGTCGGTACATACCTACTATTATTGCTGAGAAGTAATATCAATGTTTAGATTTTCTTTCAGAGACCTACAATCTACAAAAAGGATAATTACGGTAGGATCTTTGTCACTTTGCGATGCGATGGCTTATTATTAGATCACTACGAAAAGTACAAAACTTACGTTACTATCTAATTAACTTTTTTTTTAGATAGATTCTTTCTAAGTGTGAAAAACAGAAAATAAATTCAGACGATAATTGCATGGTCGGAGGGAGATTGCCGTTGCCGCCATTGGTTTTGTTAACTGGCGTGCTACCGCGCCACTCACAGATTATATATATATAACTCGAACATAAAACCCGGCAAAATTTGTAAAGTCTTATTTCTGCTAGATGTATTTGTAGGTTAGGTTTAGCTTAATTCTGCCGCCTAGTTACCGGTTTCCTGGTCTTAATGTTGATTGCGGGTGCTTGACGGGTGCGCGTTAACTGTTTAGTGAATTCCAAATCCTTCACGACCTTCAAGAGCACCCGCAATGGGTGCGCGATGGCAATCACTCAACCTCACTCCTTAGGGAATCAGCCTGCTGCTCTGGGATCATCATTAGGAGTGTTTTCCGGTGTAACACTGTCGTATAGGCTCTTGTAGACCTCCTCAATTACTTTAAGGATTTCGTCCTGATTCGTGATGTTATTGCCCTGTGCGTCTGCAAGTGATCTTAATTGTGGGCCAGATTTAACTTTCCGTTGAAAAACTTTGGGTCCTCTCTTTGCTTCTATTGTTTTTGTAATTATTTTAGTATTGTATGCTATGATGTCTTTCTTAAAAGCTTTATGTATGATTTTATTTTGTGTTTCAAGTATCCTTTGTTCATTTACGGTGTTTTGATTACGAGTTCTCATTTGCTCTAATAAAGCCTGTGTTTCGGGCGTAAGTTTGATGCTTTTTGCCTTGCACCGCCAAGATGTTTTTGTGCTATTTCCAGAATGGTCTGACTTAACTTCTTCTGTATGCTATCAACATCCAGATTTAATTCAACAAGTCATTCGAACGTATTACCCAATTTTAGTTTAAATTCCTTTTGCAGAAATACAATTTCTGGCTTTTGAAACCTTCTGTGGGTTTTAATCATTTTCTATATTGCTACGTTAAATATGAGTGTCGCTCGAGCTAACCAATGGTCACTGCCTGTTTTAAACTGATTTAAGGTGGTAAGATCAGTAACTGCAGACTTTTGTGAAGTGATAACATAGTCAACTTCGTTTTTAGTGACTCCGTCGGGGCTGGCCCAAGTCCATTTTCTCGAAGATCTTTTTATAAAGAATGTGTTCATGGCAAAGAAACCATTGTTTTCGAGAAAGTTGGACCAGAGTCTTGCCCCTGTGGTTTCTATTGCCGAGAACATAATTGCCAACCGATCTTTCGTTGCCTAAATTTGAACCGATTTTGGCATTAAAGTCATCAATGATAGTAGTATAGTGGCTTTTAATATCATTTTTTGTCTTCATAAAACACCTCTACTTCCTCATCACTGTGCGAGGACGTTGGAGCGTAGACCTTGAGAGTGTACCGCTTGTTGAGCTTCATAATCACAAAACAAACACGGGTGGAAATACTCCAAAAGTCTAGAATAGCTGTGGCTATTCTCTTATTTATAAGGAATCCAATGCCACCGTAGGATGAGTCGACGTAGCCTCGGAAATAGAGATTCCTTGAAGACAACTTAATCAGTTCTTCACCTTTCCTCCAAACTTCAGAGAGCCTTTGAGATCCCATTTGATGTTATTTGCCTCATGTTCCAATTCGAGAAGCATCGCGTCCGTACGTAACGTCCCGGCGTTTATACACGCCAGGGTCAGTGTCATTTTCTATCTTCGAGAGATTCTTCGCACCCTCTGCCCCTCCGTTACCTATGCCGCCACCTTGATCAGGACTAGTGGGGACTGAGGGCTGTATTTTTATGGTCTTTTTCTTAAGGGGAGGTTTAATGGCCTTACTCGCCACGCTGGCTAATGGGTCTTCCGTCACGTCTCGAAAAAAATTGTTGGTTTTGAACCCGAAAGTTACCGGGGGGCACTACTGGGAGGTGTGCTCGGAATTGTGATCACTAGTCATGTACAGTCTACGATGTGACAACGAAAAATCTTATTTCCATGCATTCTATTCATGGTTAGCGGGCACCTTCGCTCCCCAGGATTTTTATACTCCAGCAAAAATTTGATGTATGACACTCTGAAATTGCTACGAATTTTTATTTGTGTCAAAAAAAATAGGATCATAAAATGAAGCTATATCTCATTTCCCGTTATCATTTATACCCGTTCCGCACAAAGCGTAAACAAGTCGCATAATAAACGTATCATTATACAAAAAGGTCAACAGTTACAGCTCCAGTTTTATAAGGCGGCAATTTTCGTCGAATTCAAGCACACGTCCGAGCAATTTGAGAGGAGGTCCTGAATATTATTATCACCGACCATGGCCTCATTGGCTTTGAGTGGCGCGGAAGCGACAGGAAAAATCACCTCTGAATTTATTCTTGAGAGAGTGGAGCCGTTGTCGCTGCGACCTCTTGCTCAACTAAAGCACAAGTATAAATCTATACAGTGCCAAAGGTCGTTCAAGGGCTATATAATCGAAACTACAAGCTGGCGCAATAGTTTAGAGATGTTTGCATTATTCCACAGCCTTACATTAATTTGTTCCGTATAAATATTTCATCTACACTCATATCGAAAAATCAGAATTATGAACTCAAAAATGGTGTCATAATGACATAGGTAGTTACTTTACGCACGGCACGTATCTAATAAGAAAAAAAAAAACATTCTAACACTGTGTCTTTAAAATGAAACAATGTTATAATATAATATTTTTTCAATAAAAGCACCGGTTTGGCCCCTACTAACGAGGGTTTTCGCCATTTATTATCTATGGCAGCGCGTGCTAGGCCGTATGCGCGCGAATTCGTTGTGGACTGGATTTTGGCGCATAATTCTCTTTACATTAGTGCCTAACCAATTTAATGTGTTTTTTGTCGATCAAAAGTTTAATCCTGATTCAAAATGTCCGACAGCAGTGTTAGTGAGGATAATTTATCTCCACCTGACATCACGGAAACAGCAACGAACATAACGAACGAGGTTTTACCAGCAAATTCAAGTAAATATTATGACAAATATATATAATGTATCCCGAATATATATACTTTTGGAGGTATAAAACAGTAATATTTTCGGGTTTATTGCGAAAAAGTTAAAGACTCGATTCCTTACAACTTTAAAAATCTCGTGAAAGCAACAGAATAACTATTAGAGTTTCAGTGTTCTTCACTTTCAGTATTTTTACGCTTAACTAAAAAGCATATATTTCAAACATCTATCTACACTAATATTATAAACAGGAAAGATTTGATGTTTTGTATGTTTGTATTTGTATTTGTTTGTAATAGATAAAATCAAAAAGAATTGAATCGATTTAAAAAATCTTTCTCCTATAGAAAGCTACATTATCAGCGAATAACATGGGCTATACGTTATTTAAAATAAAGTAGAGATCTTTACGAATAATATTTATTTATAGAAAATTTCGGTTCTGTAGTTAAGTCACAAAACAGTTTATATTATCAAATTAGTCTAATCAAAACACTAATAGAATCGAAATTTTCTATAAAGAAATATTTAGAAAAACCTTTAGCTACCCGTGCGAAGCCGGGGCGAGTCGCTAGTATGTTATACTTCTGTGGATGCAAGATAATGGATCCTAATCCATTGAACATTTTTTTTGTAGCTTATTCGCTGTCTCCTACTGTACCCGCAAAGGTTGCTCTTCTGTTGATCGTGACTCAGGAGATGGCTTTCTCACTACCAAAGGTCGGCTCTTTAGATTTCTGGTCCCTGATCGTCGCTCCATTGTGGACGTACGTAGAATAGAATATGAAGAGTTGAGGTCGAGTAGAGTAAAAAGGAATTAAGACTACCTACACATACTAGTATGTAAGAGATTTTCGTATGTCTTAATTTCCCCCGGGCATTCCTTAATAGCAATAAGAACGCTTTCACCATAAGTAGAGAAGAACAACAATATATATAATAAAGATAATCAAAATTCAAATTGTCTTATCTACTCATGAATAAAACAAACACCTTAACACATCTAATCCAAGTCTCTATCGGACGGATAGACATAACGGCCGCAGTTTTAGCAGATTCGTGGTTAATTCAAAGGCAATAGAGCGAACCAACTTAATTTTCGGGCTCACCGCAGTTTCCTTTGTATGTAACCTCCACGGGCTAACGAACTTCTGCTCCGCTGGCAGAGGGGCCGAAGCTAATAAACATATTAATGTAAATGTTTGACAATTAACTATATATTCCAAACTCCAGGATTCGATGAACTAATCAAAAGTTTTTCGCATTGGTTTGTCTATATACCAATAATGATTGAATAACTGAGCATTGTTTCTTCTTCTCTATAAAATTGAAGGCGTAAACAATACCAAAACTGATAAATCAGAGAGAACCTACGAAGATAAAACTGAGCTCGGCATCGGTCAGCTTAGCGAACGGTCCGCCGGTGGCGTCCAAACGTCTAGGCGCCACTGCACGGAAACTCCCGTGACCCCTCTAAGCCTGATTAATGGCCTAACCCCAACCCGTCTGTCGAATCACACTGTATTTTTTTTTCAAGCGACAATCTCTGTTTTTGAATTTTTCAAAACACGATAGCCCACTTAGCGACGCCATGTCCCACCGGCCGTAACTTAGCACCGTTCGATACGCCTGCCATATCGGCTCGTTCTTTTTGGTCGCGATTTACTGAACGGGCTCCGCCGGGGGCCGCCTGGCCCGCCGACACTGGCCGCTCTGAAAAGATAGACGCACATTTATTTACCGGTGGTTGCATTCGGAAGCGTGCCCACTGCGCCCGATGTTTATGCAGCCCACTGTCCCCTTCGCGAGAATGACCAACAATACGCGAATTCATTTAAACCGACGCCTACAATGCAGGTGATGTCTCGTAATTTACACTATTCCATTTTAATCCGACAGACTGTATTCGGTACATCAGATTTATATTCGACATTTACCGTGTCTTCGGACGTTTCTGGTCAGTGTGGGTTTATTTTTACGCGAAGGGAATACAAAATGAGCCGAAGGTGTTTTAGTGTGTATGTAACCTTTGACCGGTTCACTTCTTTCACCTTGTAGCCAATCAATACTGACCCGACAGTCTCAGCTTATAAATATAGAATGTCTCGTTGCATTATAAGAAAAAAAGAACAAATAAAAAGAAGAAAAGGTAACTCTTACATTCATTTGAATATTGGTCAGAATATCCTCCATTGGATAACATTGTAAGCTCATTTTATTTAAAGTAATTAAGTGTAGATAAGAGTTATCCCTGACCATAAGTCCAATAAGTTTATGGATTTAGGACGCTCAAATAAATTATATGTCCGCTGATTCACAAACCTTGTTCAATGTGGGCGATAAGTCTGACAAAATTTAAAACTTGTTAGTGCAATGAGAAAGTTCAATGTCTGTTTTAGCACTTGACTCATAGGTAAGTTTCTTCCTTGCGGAGTGTTCGGATTCCGAGATTAGTTCATTTTGTAGTCGGGTTGTGGAGCAGAAAGTTCCTCTGTAATAATCGAATTCCTTGAAAGCGCGAGCTTAGCTTTTTTCTGTCAGTTGGGACGGAACCCGTTCTGTGCTCACTTTTATTTACAGTATATTTCGATTCAATTTAAAAGTTTGAGACCCAATACAAACGCATTAAAATAGCTCAATTTCACTAAAGCCCTTATAAAAAAATTAAGTTCTAAGCTACTATATGGCGCTTACCATGAGGCCAGTTTCATTTGATTTATTTAAATTATTTGACTGTTACACGACTGCCCAAAAAAAGGAGTGTTATGTTTTTAGCATTCATGTATGTTTGTATGTTTGTGAGTTTCTTTATTCCACCATAACTTTTAAATGCCTGAACAGATTTAGACGTATGGGGTATCGTTAGAGTCCTTACATCCCCCCGAGTAACATCGTTTTTTTTTATTCAACATCGAATATTGCGGCAGTGTGGCACGATTTAAACAGTATATAATTTATTGGCGTAAGTTTTTTGTTGGCAGGGTAGTTATTTTTTTTAGCTTTTAAGCAGGTTATTTTAGATAAGTAATAGTTATTTGTTATGTTTTTTTTTGGCGCGAGTTCTTGTATTCAAACCTGAGCAAGCGAAGGATTCTGGGATTAGCGGAGGACTTGCTTCGCTCGTGGTCGAGACGTAGAATAACATTGCTGCCGTGCGCAATACATAACTTTTAACCTCACTACTGCACATTCCAACAGCTAGGTGCAAGAAAAACAGCTAAAATAATATATTAAATTAGTGTTTATAATAATAATAAAAACACATAATAACAACAAAAACAGCTACAACAACAACAAATAATATATGTATAAATATAATAACAAAAATAAACTTTCCGAGCTTATGAGGTGAAAAAAATATTATATAATAATAAAATTATTATAAAAATACAAAAAACCCGACTGCGAACAAAATTATTGAATACGAGCTAACCACCCGCAAAAATAATCACACTAATATTATAAAGGTGAAAGTTTGTATGTCTGACGGTGTGTGTGTGTTTATGTTTGTTACTTCTTCACGCTTAAACAGCTGAACGGATTTGGATGAAATTTGTTATGGAGGTAGGTTATACCCTAAATTAACACATAGGCTACTTTTTATCCCGAACCCTAGGGACGCGGGCGAAACCGCGGGGCGTAGCTAGTATTAATATAAATTTAATGTTTATTTTTTACGTACACACTCGTATTTTACTTTACTTTAATAGTTCAATTGCAACATTAGACTATAGAAATTACATTAACTTGAATAATCTAATATTGGAAATTTTGTAATATATTTTTAAAATGGTCTTTTAAAGACCTTTTTTTGATACCATTAATGTATCGATAGGTTTTGGTAATGTTGTGTTCCATCTGAAATACAATATGGCAGCTGTAAACCGCCATATTCATTTTCTTGACACTTCATATATCTATAGCACTCGTGATCAAGACGAATTCAATGATATCTCATTTATCTAAATCTATCAAGCCGTTTAGGCTGTAGGACGCGCCTAAGAAACGTACAAACATACAAACAAACAAACATACATACAACCCTCCTCAGTCGCTAAGCAGCTTTGCCCGCCTGCAAATTTTGTCAACCCTAAATAAGTAGATAAAATTTCAAAAAATCGTTGATAAACTCTTGAAAGCTTGAGGAATATTACCTGAAAACGTTCAAGTCTCTGGGTCCACCGGTTTAGGTTGTGCGTTGTCTTTCAGTCAATAGATATGTCACGGCCTCACGGCATAGTTATAGATAAGCATAACCATAGTATCAGGAAGAGTTAAACATATTTTATTAGATTCAAGTTCGAGTAGCCTGTGCCACAGAATAAATAATAGTGCACAATCATCTAGCGAATGCGCCGCTCATGCACGCGCGCTGCAAGCGTTCAGTTATTTGTTGCGCCTCTTTACGACGCAGTAGTGGCGCGCGAACATGAAATGCACGCGTGCAGCTCACGGGAGCGGCTCGCGAGCGCCGCGCGAGTTGCGCGTTCGCTAGATCAGGGCCCCGATTATGTAAGCTATTGAACCGCACTTTTAAGTGGTAATTAAGAAAATTTCTCAAAAAAATTCAAGCGATCGACTTGCATTATCGCGGTTCAATAGCTTACAGAATCGGGGCCCTGGACACACCCTCACGTAGCTGCGTCGTCTATGCGTGCCGGCGTGCGTTGTGATTGCGAGACAGTGTGCGACTATAACAAGTCAGACTGATAAAATTACCTACTCTTACGTTTCCCTTTGAAGGCGATGATAAACTTGAGCATTCTCTTGTACTGAGCATTCTAGCGAATGTTACATATTTTTTTGTTTGGAATTAAAAAACGGCGAATGCTCAATGTTTGGTTACAAGTGAATGCTCACGTTTATCAGCACTTTTAGAGCATTCATCTCCCTCATTTTATATAGAACTAGCTGTGCCCGCGTGGACATTCTCCTGGGATAAAAGTACCTATAAAGTACAAAATACCGAACTAACCGAAAATTCGTTCAGCTGTCAAATAGTTTTTATCGATTGTTCGGCTTCTCCTCATCGACTCCAGATTCAGAAGTTAATCAGATTTTAAGTCAGTTCCTAAGCTATCCAAGAGTGAAAACCGCATTTCGACAAACATCCAGACAGACAGACACGAATTAAAACAAGTGGGATATTTATGTTTAGAAGCTCAGATACTATTTTAAATTATCTTCTTTGCACTTACAGTTTTTTGTGTTACTTTCTCCTTTATTATAAGTATAGATCCTAAGCGAGAACGATGGTAGCCTAGCGGTTTACTAGTGCGACTTAGAATCCAACGATACCGGGTTTGGCCCTGCTGAGATCAATTACTTTTCAAAGTTTTATGCGGTTTTCCATCGCTCCGTTCTTCGGAGGGCACGTTATGCTGTTGGTCCCGGCTGTTATTGATTAATAGCATTGTCAGAGGCACTCAGGCGGCCTGACAAACTATGACACCAAAAGCCTTCACTACCACTGACAACAAGCAAGCATAAAGTATAGATAAATATAGATATCATTGGCGATATGTACCTATAACAATTCATTGGAACTATACAAATGCGCTCATATCGCGGATGCATCTTGCAACTATTTCTTTAAACTGAAATTGATGCTGAGCGAATGCCTTTGTACTGAGCCAGACAACAAACAACTTCGTTTCTCCAAGTCTTTGACTGTTAGTTCGCTTCTGTCTCAAATAGTCTATAGGTCTATTCCATTGTCTCCCAACTGATATAGTTATGTACCTAGCACTCGCATGAAAGCGCTGCAGGCAGTTTGTTTTACAGTTTAACATTGTTTCCTTTTCGATCAGCTCAGCAGGTTCGGAAAACATCTGCTTTGTGCCTCTGAGCTCCCCAAGCCGCCCAACTTATTCGCATTTGTAATAGTCTTGTAGTTATATTGAAATACTAGCTGTGCCCACGTGGTCATCTTTCTGGGTTTAAAGTAACTTATGTGTTATTCCAGAAACAAAAGTACCTATGAAGTTCAAATACCAAATTTCGTTCAGCCGTCGGTTAGTTTTGAATCGGTTGCTCGGCTTCTAATCATCGGATTAAGATACTAACCGCTGTAGCGCGCTTTTTATTCACGTTAAGCAAGCGAACGGCAAAGGGCCTATTTCACGATCTACAAGTAATGTTTCTAGTAGGCTGATCGCCAGTTAAAGTCACCAGTAACTGTATGTATGAACTTCACTACATCTCAGCAGTGCTAACCAAGAATTAAACTTGCCTGTAATTTACTTGTCTTCATCTGCTGGTTAGCATATTTAATTGATAAGTAGAGCTGTTTTGTAGTAGGTAGAACCGTTTTTTTATCGAAAATTGAGCGATGGTGGCCTAACGGTTCTATAGTGCAATTTAGAATCCAACGATACCGGGTTCAAAACCCAGGCTCCGCACCAATGACTTTGCTGAGTTATATGCGGTTTTCCTTCGCTCTGTGCTTCGGAGGGCGCGTTATGCTGTTGGTCCCGGCTGTTATTGATTAATAGCATTGTCAGAGGCACTCAGGCGGCCTGACAAACTATGACACCAAAAGCCTTCACTACCACTGACAACAAGCAAGCATAAAGTATAGATAAATATAGATATCATTGGCGATATGTACCTATAACAATTCATTGGAACTATACAAATGCGCTCATATCGCGGATGCATCTTGCAACTATTTCTTTAAACTGAAATTGATGCTGAGCGAATGCCTTTGTACTGAGCCAGACAACAAACAACTTCGTTTCTCCAAGTCTTTGACTGTTAGTTCGCTTCTGTCTCAAATAGTCTATAGGTCTATACCATTGTCTCCCAACTAATATAGTTATGTACCCAGCACTCGCATGAAAGCGCTGCAGGCAGTTTGTTTTACAGTTTAACATTGTTTCCTTTTCGATCAGCTTAGCAGGTTCGGAAAACATCTGCTTTGTGCCTCTGAGCTCCCCAAGCCGCCCAACTTATTCGCATTTGTAATAGTCTTGTAGTTATATTGAAATACTAGCTGTGCCCACGTGGTCATCTTTCTGGGTTTAAAGTAACTTATGTGTTATTCCAGAAACAAAAGTACCTATGAAGTTCAAATACCAAATTTCGTTCAGCCGTCGGTTAGTTTTGAATCGGTTGCTCGGCTTCTAATCATCGGATTAAGATACTAACCGCTGTAGCGCGCTTTTTATTCACGTTAAGCAAGCGAACGGCTAAGGGCCTATTTCACGGTCTACAAGTAATGTTTCTAGTAGGCTGATCGCCAGTTAAAGTCACCAGTAACTGTATGTATGAACTTCACTACATCTCAGCAGTGCTAACCAAGAATTAAACTTGCCTGTAATTTACTTGTCTTCATCTGCTGGTTAGCATATTTAATTGATAAGTAGAGCTGTTTTGTAGTAGGTAGAACCGTTTTTTTATCGAAAATTGAGCGATGGTGGCCTAACGGTTCTATAGTGCAATTTAGAATCCAACGATACCGGGTTCAAAACCCAGGCTCCGCACCAATGACTTTGCTGAGTTATGTGCGGTTTTCCATCGCTCTGTGCTTCGGAGGGCACGTTAAGCTGTCGGTCCCAGCTGTTATTGATTAATAGCAGTCGTTAAGCCATGTCAGAGACCCTCGGGCGACCTGACAAACTCTGACACCAGAGGCCAGCACTGCCTCATACGATAAACGAAATTTGTTGCTATTTCATATAGAAATTCTTAAAAATGAATGTTTGTTTTGATCGATATTCAAATCGATGAATTCGTACATTTTCCCCTGCATAAAAATCCGATTATGCGTGTATTATGTCCGTATATTGTAATTTTTTGCCAGATATCGCTAGTCTAAAAATGCAGGAAACAATGAAATTGTGCACAATACGAGCATAATTCTAATAAAACAAACACATTATATATTTAATACCTTCAATAATTTGATGTTTTTGCACATTCAATCTACCTTAAACTATCCCATTAATGCAAACTAGATTTAGCACTTCGTTATTTTTAAAAGTTATCCATGATAAACAATTCTAGTGGTTACTTCATAATAATTAAAATTAATCACACGCATATTAACATAAAACTTTGGAAAATAATGAATTCATGCTAGTATTTTTAGTACTATTGACGTGAGACGTTTGAAAATTGACATTTGAATTTACTCACAGCAATTATTGAACGAACATATTGAACGATTTCCATAAATCATTCCGTTAACCACCGAGTTTTTAATCAGAACTTTGTTTTTGTTCGTGAAACTGGAACTATTTAGGAAGTAAGTGATCAACGATTTATTTGTACTTCGTGAAAGAGGCCCTTTCACCAATTTTAGTACACCAATTTGTAAGTCAAACCCTAAGCTATCTACCAGTGAAAACCGTTTCGCAATCGGTCCAGTAGTTTCACGTTTTGCGGGAACAGACAAAAATACCGTTTTTTGTTATATATTCTTGTTCAGTAGCTTATTTTAAGTACACTAGACCATTTATTTTAATTATCTTCAATGTGCAGACTTTTTGGTACTTACTGCTGAATCTTATGTATAGAAAATGCAACAAAAATTAACTTATACGGTTTAGGTCTTTGTAGTATTCGGCAGCAAACTTACAATTTTGGTACTTATATGGCACGGCTTACCGGCTTGAAGAAGAGGTAGGAAATAGAAAATGCATACGCGTAGGTTGGGCAATAATTGCTGGCACCAGTCCTTCGAGCCGCGTTCCCGTCCATGTATTTCCCGACTCCCGTACAGCCTCCAGTTCCAATTACTCTTCGGAATCGGTGTCCACTGTAATTGGATTGGGCTGGCAACCGGTCTTGTTGGCATTTTAATTGTGCTATTGTGACGACGGACACCGCCCGCTGTCCGCTGCGACAGCGTTCGCGCTAGACAAACAACTTTTTACATCCCATTCGCGCAGAATCCACACGTCGACTTGCCGCATCATCAAATGAACTAAAATAACTAATCACCATCAGAGACATCGCCCCGGCAAATGAGCGATTCGATAAATGAGAGCGCCGCAGTTTTGGTACCAGATTACCTAGATTCCCACGATTTAGAAAAAAAGAACAAAATATGCGAGAAAAGAACTGGGCCGTCGAAGCGTCAAAGTATTTCCACAAAGGAGACGGGCGCGTTGTTTTAGGAAATCGAGACATTAATGGAATGACTGACACGTATTGTCGATCCGCGTTCGAGGAACCGTGGTGCGTCTTGAAATCCAAGGAATTAGATAATTCTGAGTATGTGTAGTCTATCGGTGTCGGCTTTAATTGGAATGCGTGTTAAATCCGAATGAAGGTCGAGATTGAAAATTGGTTTGCAACTGATGTTTATTAGGTAGGTACTTTTATGTGGTTTTTTTCATCCTAATAATGAATGCCACGCAAGCAATGCTTCCATTATAATTCATTGAACTAACAAGACGTTTAAAAATTACAAAAAGAATCGATCATTCATTATTAGATCAAGTTTCAATTGAAATTCAGATACGATTCTTCTTCAAAGTGTTTTTTATTCGTTTTGCGTTAGCCTTATTATTCGCTACGAAACCATTGTCGGCGCGACGTGGCCGCATCGGAATATTTTATACAAATTTTAGAAACAAGAACAAGGTTCGAGTGACAGGTACACTTATTTGTGTTGCTTATTTTTGTTCAAGTTTTATCGGTTAGCGATCGGGAAACGTGGCGTGTTGTAGGGATGAATAAAATATACATTTCTGCGTTTAGTTCGCCGTTTCGCCCCCGAATGGGAACATTGGTAGGCGGTTTAATGGAGTTCTGAAGTTTGGCATTCGTTTCTATTATGGCTGCGGAATTGTTTGTTATCGTTGATTTAAATTTCACGCGCTGGTTGGCCGCTATCAAATCTTATTTGTCAATTTATCTACGGTTTGAATGGAACACGCGCTCGTCATCATTTGCTTCCTGTTTTTAGAACTCGGTGGCTAATAATTTAATTCATTCAATTGCTGAAGGGGAACTTTAATTGTTACTGACGATGTTTGATTAACACCACACTGATACTTCAGCTCTCACGTGTCGCGCGATCAAAACGTGTTTACCAACGCGTGAGTCATTAAGATGTAGGTTATCATTTCTCCGCCCTTTACAAGCTTTTATTTTTAGTTTTCAAATATTTCTCGGCTCCTAACACACTTCTAAATTTAGATTCTGTCCTCGTATTCGACGAAAAGGTATCGGATGGTTCGCCTTTGTAAAACTTTTTGTGCTATTCCGCACATTGTTTTGATTCGGACATTATTGATGGACCTTTGATTTTGGCGAAAATAAAATACATTTATTAATGTAGGTAACATCTCTGACGTCGTGTTGCTTTCGCTTTTGAATTGCATGTTTCTTTGTTTTTATCGTCAACACATTTATTAATCGACTTCACAAAAGGAGACGGTTACATGTTCGACTGTATGTATGACTGTGTGTATTGGTTCTTTATATGGTGTAATAAAGTGTTTATTATTATTATTATTATGTTTTTATTTTTTATGTATGTACACCGATTTCTCCGTCAATTGCGGATCGATTATGAAAATCCAGGTGGTCCAATAAATTTTATCAAAATTGGTTCATAAGTTTTTCAAGAATAAATAATTGTTTTTAGTAAATCCATTTGATTTTGTGTTTATATTGCCTCAAATCTCTAAGATTTCAAAACTGATTTGGATGGTTGTTGTTTTATTTAAAAGGGTAGACTTTCAGTGTAGTCTCATACAAACTTATTCAAAATTGGTTCAGTAGTTTTTATTAGAAAATCAAATTGTTTTCCAGGTTATGTTCTCTAATATCTTGGGATTTCTGAACCGAACTAGATGATTGTTTTTACTTGAGAAAGAAGACTTGTAAAGTGTGGTACTTATAAATTGTATCAAAATTTGAGTTTTTATGTTATTTATTAGTTAATCCATTTGAAGTCGATATTTTTATCCATGGTATTTTGTACAGCACTTGTTTGATTGATAATATTATTTGCAAGATAAGAGAACAATGTATGAAAAAGTAAAGAGGTAAAATTGAAAATTATTACTTAGAAATGGATAAAAATCAATGTCATGTCGAAAATGTAAAGCAGCTGCAAGTTTATTGCATTACATAATATAAAGTAAGAACAATTAACCAAAAAGCAATAAAAATTTAAAACTAATTAAGTGATGTGTAAGCATAAGCGCCATCTGGCGGCATAGCGTTTAACAACTACTGGAATAATATTAAGCAGGCAAGCATTTAACTTAACACAAATTGTAAGTAGTGTTCGGTTCAAAGTTGGTTACACTTTTATTTGTTGTGGTGCTGGTAACACGTTTTATCATAACAATTTCATGCAAAAAATATCGCCCGAACAGGGACTTGAACCCTGGACCCTTGGATTAAAAGTCCAATGCTCTACCGACTGAGCTATCCGGGCCGTGCGAATTGGGTTAAAATATTCGTGTGCTAAGTACATAGATACAAACAAAATTGAACGTCCTTGGACTCAAACTTGCTATTTATAGAGGTTATAATTTTATCAATGGATAGTCACCTAACTATTTATCGATAGCAGTTAAAATTGGGAGCAACTCTCATAAAAATCCCGGCGCAATATGCGATCGTTTTGTGAATTAAACTAGTTTTTTTTCTCGGAAAGTGCGCGGGGTGCCTGTTCTTAAAATATAGGCCAGTAATTTCTTCTGGATAGTGACAGTGCGTACGGTGCATAGTCTTCGCGTATTATAGAATTCATGTGGAAACACAAGAGAAAGGTTCCTAGGTAAATGTGCACCAACTTCAAACGCATGAGTGTAAAACCAGTGGTCAGTCGAAAGCTAAATCAATGTAAAAAAATAAATACACGAAACACGTGTCATTTCCATTCAGTCAATGTATTTTTCTGCCGCGTGCAACCGAAAACAAGCGAACCGTGAAACACCTAAATGTTTCCAAGAGAAACAAGAAACAACAGTTACGGTTTATTTTGTACCAAAAAACTTTCTAAATCACACCGCAGGGAAATAATTTGGTATCATTGTTTAAGTTTTGCGGCGAATATTTTGTTGGTACAAAAATGGCAACAAAAACGCTAATCGGTCACACTGAGAATTCCTGTTTCTCACTCCTCTGATAATATTTTATACTGTGCTATTAGGATTACCTACAGGTATAGATAATTAAGGTACAGGTAAGTTTAATACTGCACGCACCCAATTTTCTTCCACCTTTCTTAAAGAACAAAACCACTACGCTCCCGTGCCACGCCTCTGGTGTAGTACCCTCGAGGATGAAACGCTTTCGATCTTCTCAATGTTATTGTCGACGGACTTGTGCACGAGAAACCCAATACTGTGTTGGGACTTCTGGGTGCCCTCCCGGTAATAGAGTAAGTTGCCGAAATTGAGGGTCATCGTATCCTCTCCCTCTCTTCTCTTCGGACTTCTGATAACCCTACGCTTGGCAGGCGGATTGGTGACCGCAGTATTACAAATATGTGCTCGGAGGACGCTGCTGCCCATCTTCCGGTGTGTATTCCATTAGTCGCTTCTTACGACATCCACGGGAGGATTGGGAGGAGTCTTATTCTAAGCCGAGACCGCCACAGCGGAATTGAGTATGCGGTACAAATCATTAACGGGACACGGTAATGTTGTTTGCTTAGTGAGTTTTCGATTACTCCTGAGCCTTTTCGCATCTCCCGCTCAAAAGGCACACACACGGACGACGCGGGTAAAAAAATGAAAACTTTTAGATCAATGCAATCATTATAATGTAATATTATTATTCACCAGATAAAATAATATCAGTTTATAGCGAAACATAACTGAGAGACTGCTAACAATGATCGATTTAGAAAGTGAACGCTATTCACACGATCATTCACAGCTTTTTTATCCAATTTAAAAGTTCGTCAATTGGACCATTACATTTACGTGTTACCATGCGATCGAGAGATATTTTCAATAATTCATTCATCATTTTAGCAATGGACTAAAAAGATTTTCGCTCAGATTAGGAGAAATATAATCTGAGCGATTTACTCAAAGTAGGACACCCTGGTACTAGACAACGGATAAACATACATACTCGTATGAATATTACATGCATGATTCCGAAACAAGCATTTGCTCATCACACAAATTATTGCGCATTGCGTCTTAGAACCCGCAACCGTTTTTTGACTTCGTAGTCAGGGTCACTAACACTACATAAAAATTACTTAAATAATGGCCACCACCACGAATTATTTTAAAGCGTTCTTTAAATTTCAAATAGAACCTCCTCAGATTAGAAGAAATCCAATCTGAGTAGGTTCTATTTGGTTCAATTTACATTTTAAATACCAAAAGCTACGTGTAAATCAGCAGATCCTCATAGTAGTACTATTATTTAATCTGTGCCTCAAGTCTCACAGTTTAGATAGGCATACCCTGCAGCATCAGGATGAGTATCGAAGTTTGAATATATCATATTACCATGAGGGTCTCAGGAGATTCAATTAAACACAAGTAGTTAAAAAATCTGTCCGAAGCAAACAAAGTATGCATTTGTAACTACGAGTAAATACTCAATTCATTTATTGCACGTCTGTCCAAAAAAGGATAGATAGACAGATTAACTGTTTATTGACACCAAGAAAATAAAAAGATACAGACGTAGGAAAGCACTTAGATTATAGGTACAATGGGCGGCCTTATCGCTAAAAGCGATCTCTTCCAGACAACCTTTGGATCGACAGAAATAATTGGATAACAAGGACGGTGGTGTAGCAATATAGAAATATATTATGTGAAATTAAGATTTTGACTATAAATAGGCATAAAAAAGGTAAATAATAATAGGAGTATAATGTTTTCATTTTCCTCTGTTTTCAAATGCATTATCAGTTTCAAATCTTTATTTTCCTATGCATCACTTTTTCAGTATAACGGAACACTTTTTGAAATCATACTGATTGTGTAGTACAAGTCATTACACTAGATAATTTGGCCCGATCAAATTACAAAGTCATATCACATACGTATAAAACATCACAGAGTAATTGCAGTGACACTAATCGTCTCATTCTCCTTAATACGGCTCTTGTGTGTACATTGTTTTTTTTTGTATCACAGTTCCATGCCGTTATGTGTAATTTCGGAAGTTTTTTCTCATTATTAATGTATCTTTTCTATTACACACCTAAATATCATCGAAGACACATCTCGCTAGACGGAGAATTTAGACCAATTTCCTTGGTACCTGCTCTGAGATGCAAAATTGAGTTTAAAAATTTCAACTACCAACCGGTAGTTGAAATTATTAAACTCAATGATTGACGAAATAAAATTTAATGATATAAAAAATGTTATAAAAAATCTTGGCGGTGGCACAGAATAAATAATAGTACTTAATGCTTTTAGCTGTTACCGATATCCAAGTAATTTTTGGCGACCGGTTGGCCGTGGTTAGCGACCATGACCAACCATGATGAACCAACGGTCCCGGGTTCGAATAGCGCAAGGTGCAATCATTTGAGTAAATGATATTGTTTGTTTTCGAGTCATGGATGTAATATTCGTATCTATCTATGTATGTTTATCCCTAGTCTAGTACCCATAGTACAGGGTATCCTAGTTTGGGGCTAGGTAATTGGTGTGTGTCCGGTCGGACAGGAGTCGGGAGAAATTAAAAGGCAATTTTTATAATTTAAATGAAAAGTTCGTCCTTTTTCTGTTTTTCGTCAAGTCCAGATGACGTCTGATTGTCTCGTTTATTTCTTGTCTTTGGCTCTGCAAGAAGGTCGGACGCCGCGACATCCCCACCTCCAGTATTAGGGTCCTGTCCTAATACTCAAGATGAGGAGCGGACGTCCAGTCTGCAGAGCTTCGTCACAGGTCGTCTGTAGGTCGCTCTTGTCTGTCCTTGTCCAGTTCTTACGTCAACTACTCTGACGTGTCCGTCTCTTCCCGGGTACACTTGTGTAACAATTCCTCGTAACCACAAGTTCCGAGGCATTTGGTTGTCAGCAATGATTACCAGGTCTCCAACTGTAAGAGGTTGAGTTTGTCTAAACCACTTGTCTCGTCGCGTCAATGTGGGTAAATATTCACGTACCCACCTACGCCACAATAAGTCAACCAGCCGCTGTGACTCGCGCCAGGTGCAGCGGAGTAAGTCATGATCTGTATATAAGTCAAACGGATAGTCCTTAAATTCAGTGCTAGTCAGTAAAAAGTCCATTGGTGTCAGTGGTAGGTCGTCTTCATGGTCAAGCGGTACATAAGTCAAAGGTCTATTATTAATCATAAATTCTGCCTCAACCAACACAGTCTGTAAAGTCTGGTCAGTGGGAGTCCTATCATTTAAAGTTACCTTCAAAGCAGTTTTCACTGAGCGAATAAGGCGTTCCCAGCAACCACCCATATGCGCTGCAGTTGGGGCAATAAAATTCCATTTCAACTGTCTTATGGAACCAAACTTTATTAGCTCCTGTCTATCCATTTGCAGCATTGCCTGTCTTAGCTCATTACTAGCTCCCCTGAAGGATGTCGCATTGTCACTCCAAATTTCGCGTGGACATGCACGCCTTGCAATAAACCTTCTTAGTGCCATGATGGCACTACTCGTAGAAAGGTCATTTACAAGCTCTATGTGTATGGCTCTGACTGTTAAACAAGTGAAAAGAGCTCCATATCTCTTTTCCAACCGACGGCCTACCTTGACTGTCATCGGGCCAAAGTAGTCCAGTCCAGTAAACGTAAAAGCTCGACTTCTTTGCGTAAGTCTTACTTCTGGTAGCTGTCCCATGAGAGGTGGTAAAGGCTTTGCGCGTCTGTTTTTACATGCTTGGCAATCATTCCAGGCAGACTTGACGGCGTTCCGGCCATTTATCACCCAATATCGCTTTCTCAAATTGTTTAGTACCAACTCCCTACCATTATGGGCGGCTTCTTTATGGTAGCGATTTATAAGCAAACGTGTAAAGTTATCTTTTGGATGTAAGATAATAGGGTGCTTAGTATCGTCGTGAACGTCGGCTAACTCAATTCTACCACCAACTCTCAAGACTCCATCAGCATCTATAAATGGTGTCAACTGACGTAAGACGCTGTCATTCTGGACGCACTTATTTTTGATTAGCTCTGTGATTTCGCTGGCAAATCTTCTACCCTGACTTACTTTCAGCCACAAAAGTTCTGCTTTGCTCAGCTCTTGAGCTGTCAGTTCACCTGTCTGTTTTCGATGACGAGAATTATTTAAAAACCGTTGAGACCAAGCAGTTGTTCTGATCAAACGCCAATAATTTGAGAATCTGCAATCATTCGGTAAAGCATCTATCAAACTCTCAATCATGATAAAACAAACTGCTTTCACTTCTACATCGTCTGGGTCCAAAACTGACTCATATTTATCCTCTAACGGCCAGCGAACTTCAGGTTCATATAGAAAGCTAGGTCCGTGCAACCACCTTCTATTGTCCTCGACGGCAGTGTCCCGCGTAGATAGATAGATAGATAGATAAATTCTTTATTGCACACACCACAAACAAAATCAACAAAAAATAAAGGAAAAATAGCAGAAGAAGTGTACAATGGGCGGCCTTATCGCTAAAAGCGATCTCTTCCAGGCAACCTTTGGATGGAGAGGATTTGTTATAGTTGTGAGGGACGGGGTGCATTATGATATAAAAATACTACTTAGTAAGAAATAGTGTATAATAATATATAAATTTCCAATATATATACATACATATATAAATAAATATATATTATATGAATACATAAATACCCAAATATAATTATGAGATGATAAAAAACAAAAAAAAAACTGTAATACAAGCAACATGACAAACGTGATAATAAACATAATATTTGCTAGACTTCCAAGTAAAACCTCTTCACTTGACACTTAAAAACTTCCAAAGATGGCGCACGCCGTATAGAAACAGGCAATTTATTCCACAGACGAACAGCTTCTACCGTGAAAGAACGTCCGTAAAAAGTGCTGCAATGCAAAGGTAGCTTGAGGGTGAGATTTTCGGATGATCTAAGATGGAAGGTGTTGGATGTGTAGAGGAAATCAAGCGCGTAGCGTCGTCCGCAGCGTTTAAACCTGTCGGTACCCACCTCCAGTCACAGACTTCTGTCAGGTCTGCAATCTCACTTACACGGTGAGCTACAAAAGGCTTAAACCTGCCGCTATCCGACCTTAACCAAGCCAACACAGTTTTTGAATCTGACCAAAAACAGGAACGCGTCAAAGGCACGGCCATGTACCTTTTAAGAAATTGACCCAGTCGTGCTCCCAAAAGAGCAGCCTGAAGCTCAAGCCGTGGTATGCTTAAACACTTCAGCGGTGCAACTCTTGCTCTTGCCATAATCAGTGACAACTGGCACGAGCCGTCATTCAACTGCCATCTCAGGTAGGCAACACTCGTAAAGGCTCTAGAACTTGCATCACAGAAAATATGTAACTCAACGGCACCCGCCCTATCAAAATAGTCAGAAAATATCCAACGGGAAATTTTGACATCTCGCACTTTATATAGTTCCTGTAGCCACGACTGCCACCTGTCAAAATGACTGGACTCAATTTCGTCATCCCAGCCGATTCGGGATTTCCAAATGTCTTGGAACAAAATTCTAGCTCTAACTGTTACAAAAAGAAGGAATACCATTGGGTCAAAAACCGACATTATAACTCTCAGAACCTCTCGCTTTGTGGGTCTCTTCAGTCCTGACTTGATCGCGTCACTTAACTTGTCGAGGTTCAAAAGGTAACAGAAACTGTCAGTTTCTGGGTTCCAATTCACTCCAAGTACACGCTCCACATTTGTAGTTAATTCACCTTTTACGTCAGTCAGCATCTTCAAACCCACTGGAGCCAGTTTCTCACTTGGTAGGTGACGCAGAAGGTCTTTAGAATTTGACATAAAATTCCTCATGTAAAAACCACCTGATGAATGAATTGAAATTACGTCATTGACAATTGTCTTTGCTTCCTCCTCAGAGTCCACAGAGTAAATAAAATCATCGACATAATGATGTTCCACAATGGCTTTGACAGCTTATGGGTGCGTAGTCTGAAACCTTTTGGCATTAATATTTTTGACATACTGGGCTGATGATGGCGAGCATATAGCTCCAAATGTCATCACATTCATGACATACTCGTCCCCGTTCCACAAAAGCCTCTGAGCCTGTCTATCCTCCTCTCTAATAAGGACCCTATGAAACATCTCTTGTATGTCACCTATCACCGCTATTTTGCCAAACCGAAAACCTATAAGCACACCCGGCAGGGAAGTGAGAAAATCGGGGCCACTCATCAAAAAGTCATTAATTGACTTATCCGTCGATTTCGCAGCACAATCCAGTACTATGCGTAGCTTATTTGGTTTATTTGAATTGAAAACAGCAAAGTGAGGGAGATACCATGTCTTACTTGTTTTGACATCTCTTTCTTCTGTTGTCAGGCGGCTAATGTAACCTTTCTGCTCGTTCTCAGCTATCTTCTCCGAATAACGTGTGGCAAAGTCTGGCATACGCTTCATTTTACGTACAAGACCGTCAAGTCTCTGACGGGCCACACCATAGCTATTGGGAAGATCCACGTTGTCCTGGCGCCACAGAAGACCAGTCTCCCACCTGTCACCTACCATTTTCGTCGTCTTTTCCATAATGTCCAGTGCCCTCATATCCTCTCGAGAGCGCGGAGTGTCGAGGTACGGCTTTGTCCCGAAGGCTTCTGTCGAGAAAGTTTTCTTTACGGCGTCGTTCAGCTCCTCACACGCACACACGTGCAAGATTGGCGAGTCAGTCGGGATAAGAGGCGACACCTGTCCGTGAATAATGTTACCGAGACGAGTGAACGATACAATAGGGGCAAATCTAGGTCCGTCAATTACCTGTCTTGTCACTATCAAGTCAATGTTATCATGTCCGATTAACAGTTTAGGTCTTTCATCTGTTGTCATGTCCTCGGTAATATATTCAGATAAATATTTATATTTACAAAGTTTCTTATAACTACATCTATATACAGGCAAACTTAAGTTATCTACTACCCTAACATTGTCAATTTTATAAACATTTGAACACCGCTTCCCGCGAATGTAAAAGGATACACGTTGTGACTGTACACTGAGCGTCTTCATATCCGGTGTTGCGCCGTGCATACGTAGGTCGGTAGCAGGTCCTGTCACACCAATATCCGCTGCAAGTTTTGGGTCCATTAGACTAATTTCCGCGCCTTCGTCGAACAAAGCTAAAGTTTCCACAGTTCCGGCTGGTCCACTGATGACAACACGTGCCACTTTCATCAAAACATGTACGTCATTTGTCATATGATGATTGACATTTGCTGCATTTTGACTTGTATTCAAAATAGGAACCGCGTGCATTAAAAAGTGATGAAATCTATGGCATTGATAACACTTTCGCTTCTGGCGGCACTCCTTTAATTGATGTCTGGACGAAAAGCAGCTAAAACAAAGCTTACGTTCGGTCACATACTTCCATCTATCATCGATTTTCATCCGTCGAAACTCGGGGCAATCCTGAAGCATATGGTCACAACTGCAGATCAAGCATTTATTCACAACTTCGGCATTTTGGTTCTCAGTCGTCAGAACGGTATTTGGTCGCCATGGTCTACTAGGTTGCTGTCTGCTAGCAGTCACATTATTCTGAATGCTTGGCTTCGATGTCATCGGGGCAACATGAGTCATGGCATTCGCCGCCTTCATTAGCCATTCGGAAACATGAGTAAGCATCACTGACTTTATGTTAGACTCGTACAGATGAAAACTCCATTGATATTTTAGGACTGAAGGCAGCTTACCGATTACTTCTTTTACAAGCATAGGATTAGACAAATGTCCAGTCTCGCCAGTCGATGTCATGGCAGCCACTACATTTTGAACACTAGTAGCAAACTCGATGAGCTGGTTTATGTCGTCGTGTCTCACCTCCTTCATGGCTCTGATCTTATTCAACATCACTTCGATAATTAAGTCTGGTCGGCCGAAGCGAAGTTTGAGCGTGTCGACTATTTTATTGAGGTTTGTCGCACTTACCAATAGTGCAGAAACAGAGTCCCGTGCTTTACCTCTCAAACAATTCACAAGACGAGCTATATTCTCACCCTCTGTGTATTTACATAAACGTGTCGTATTTACAAATGTCGAATAAAATAATGGCCACTCCTCTGGCTCTCCAAAGAACAAAGGCAAGTCCTTGGCCGACGACTGACGTGCTAAAAACTTTGACAAGTCATCAGAAGTACTAGGTCTAGAAGCTTCTTTTATATTTACATTATGTACATATTCTGTCTTACGATTGGTGGTGGCTGATGCGCACTGTGGTATGTCTTCTCGCAATTTGTTCACTGGAACAGTCGTATTGAGAGGTGCGCCGCGCTCAGAATCATCGAGAGCATGTTGTTCAATTTTGATTTTGTCCATGACGAGGTCATTTTTTATTTCGGCAATTTTGACGTCAGCTCTACGTTCCGCAGCTTCAATTTTCAGCGCGATAATCCTCTCCCGACGGATTGAGGAGGATGTGCTCGCCACCGAGATTGCGGACGGAGTCGGAGAGGGCGCGCGGCTGTCGGCCATCTCGCCATCTTCGGTCTGTCTGGCCCGAGACCTAGTTGTGATCGGGCTCCGGACAGTCATTGTTTTTGTAGACGTTTTTCTGTAGGTCTGGTTACAAATAGGTTGAAGGACCACCTTGTCCGGTCGGACAGGAGTCGGGAGAAATTAAAAGGCAATTTTTATAATTTAAATGAAAAGTTCGTCCTTTTTCTGTTTTTCGTCAAGTCCAGATGACGTCTGATTGTCTCGTTTATTTCTTGTCTTTGGCTCTGCAAGAAGGTCGGACGCCGCGACAGTGTGAATTGTCCCGAATATATTATTACTAGTGGCTATGGGAGTTGTAGACCTCGCGATTCTGTCTTTGCATATCTTAAAAATGAATAAATGTATAACGCGCAAGGTGCGCGTGAAAATTACACACAAAACAAAAAACTGAGAGAAATTTGTTAATATGAGCACTACCGCTGCACAGGAAATTAGCGTTTATTTTTCATTATTTTCCACCCCCTCACACCCCCGACCCCTTGAAGTTTATGTGTCTTAATAAGGGCAACAAAAATGTTTTGTGACATTTCTGATTATTTTTCGTAATGATTGAAATATGTTTTTTTACGTTTTCAACCCTATTGATCATCTCCACCATTTCGAAAAAATTCGAATAAATTAATCGACTATTTAATTATCGAACCTTCTCACAAAATTTCACGAAAATCGGTTGAGAAATACGAGCTGTAGAGGAGAACAGCCGGACATCCGCCGGACATACGAAAGCATTTTTTCCCAAGCTGAAACGGAGACGCGACACTCACGCTTTACGCTCGCTCGGTCAATTATGTACAGTACATTTCTGACAACCCATAAATGATGTTTCATTGATGTGTTGCCAGACTTTAGCGATATTGTATTACCTCTCAAGAAGAGCCATTTCCTCGATGTCTACATAATAACCTCTGTGACTTTGTTCTCGTGACGTGTGACATTAGAATGAACAAATTGTGCGACATCAATTGAAAAAGATAATTGCTACGCGTTTGTGTAGAAAGCTCGGATGACTTGAATACGTTTGATATCAAAAGTAATGAGATTCTTGAAAGAAGTATGTTAGCTGGAGTATGTACGACGGAAACGTGCGTATGTCTCTCAAATTTATCAAACACCATGATTTGTCTAAATATGACGGACTTCTATACTGTTAAAAATAGGTGTCAGCTTGAAGTAGATATAATAGAGTGTGGGCAGACAAATCCTTGCTTCTATACAGGATGTAACATAATAACCTTTTACATACCGGGCTGGGGAATGTGGTGCGGCATGGCGAGTAATGTTAGTTTTACGACCTTTGAGATTTCGAAGTTTTTCATTAACGAATTTATGTTTAAAGATTTCTCAAAAAACACTGCACGTCAAACCCTGTAGTAGCACAGAATTAATAATAGTACTGCCTAGTAATCAGCTGGGAAAAAAACAATACCGACCTTGACCTTGAATTTGTGCTACAGTGCCACCAACTTATCTGTGAACTGATCGGTTGCTTGAGTGGTCCAGTCAATTGATAAGTAGATCACTCAAAAACAGATCAAGACATAAGTTCAAATCGGGTAAAAAATAGACTATGACACGCTTGCGATGAAGACGAATCGATTGATACCTCGCTTGTCAAAAATCAAACCAAGTTTATAGTTTGAACACTTATGTGTTACACTTATGTGTTGGAAAGGTTATCCTTTCCTATGCTTCGCCGTAGTCGGGTAAAAAATATAGCCTATGACACTTTATACCTGAAGACGAATAGATTGACACCTCGCTTGTCAAAATCGGACCAATAGGGGCGACGCTTTGGTGGAACATCCACATACCCACATACAGTGATACATATATATATATATACATAGACTGCTAAACTTATTACCTCTCTCTTGCTTCGCCGTAGTCGGGTAAAAAATACAGAAAATGTGAATCTCATTCGGAGCGGCTGTAGTTCCTTTTTTTGCCATTTCACAGATAAGTCGGTGGGACTCATTGATTTAGGAAATGTCTATATTTTTCCTTACTCTATGGTCGGATTGTAGGCTCTTTGACAACTCTGATTGACAGAACTTGCGCTTTGCATTTTCTTTGTTATTTTGATAAAAGTGAATCTTTTCTTCTACGAATCGGGAGAAGACGGGATGAAGTGAAACGGTTCGAATACGGCGCGGGAGATAACTTGAACAGGATAGAGCTGAATCCTCACAGAGACGAGTTTAGGTTCGGTATACTCTCTGTACCGAACGTTCCACGACTGACGAGATTTGGATCGTCTTATCAACGAGGATGAGATCGTAGTGCCCGTGGTTGAAGAGAAGCGGAGGCATTTGAGCGACAGGCAGCGGGCATTCAGTCACTCGAGGCTTTTGGAGTTCCCTGAAGGTGACAGAGACAGGTTGCACAACCGCGAGAGGGAGAACCGGGAGTACCACGAGCGTAGTACCTCGTGCCAGTGATGGCTGAGCGGCAGACTTGAAACAGTCCGACCATATAAAAATGTCATAATAGATAACCATATTGAATTGCCTTAATTGATAGATTTGTGACAGTGAAGATTGAAGTGAAGTGATTTGTGAAGTGTTACATAAAATTATCGTTTCTTTAGCCTTCGGTGTTTTCTTCAGCTATAATGTAACAGCGTGCTGAGAGACGATAGGCTGGCTCGACCCACATCTGCTCAGACTTGTGATCAATCTCCACTCAACGAGGTATTTCCACCAGCGCGAGGAGAGGCCTAGCAACCTGAACCCGCAGATGGAGCAGTTTATATGTAAATATCTACTTTTTTGTGCTACGTGATAACAAACATTTAGGGTTGACGCAAATTTTTAATTTAAATTGCGAAACAAACCTGCTTCGTACGTATAAGGCTATTCAGTGACACGTTGTATATTTGACAATTTAAAGGACTTTTATAACCAGACAAGCCATTTTTACCATATGAGGATGGAGGTAAATTCATAGTCTATTCTACCATGCATTTCAAGTTAATATTTATAAAAGTTGCGTCTATAAACATTTTATTATATTATACTCCGCAATCTTCTCTTAAAGCCACCAAAAGAAAGATAATAAATTTACAATACAATGTAAGCTCTGAGATGAACAACTAATTGGATGGTAACTCGTATAAGGCAACCACCTCCAAACCGAGTGGCGGTGAGCCATAAAAGTGCAACTGTTCAATTAATATAATCAAACGTATTGATTAAATGTCAGGTACCCAATTAAATTATCGATGCTGCTGATCGCGATGCAATTCGAACGCACTCTGGGCCATAGGGAGGGGAAAAATCAAAGCTTATCCATATGAGGATTTCAAAAACAACTCAATTTCATATGTTGGTACCTAGCTGCGCCCCGCTGCTTTGCCCGCGTGCAAGCTTTGCCACTCCCGTTGACCCCTTATGGATGGAATTTCATAAAATCTATTCCTTAGTGCAACTCTAAAATACTTCATTCAAATTATATTTATTATATATGTATTTATAGTTATTACAGCAGTAACATCATTTATTTTAAGAAGTAATGTGTGTATTTTATCTATGTGTATCATTAATATTATCTTATTATAGTTGTAACCTTGGACTTTATAAATGTATTTATTATTATAATGATTATGTAGTTTATTATTATTATTCGTATCTAGGCTGTAAAATTTTATTTCTTTTTCTTTTTTAGATTTTTTGATGCACGCCTACATCCCTCCTCATGTACCATATGTGGATGACTGGTAGAAAATGCTTTAGCATTAAGTCCTCCTTTTGTACTTTCATAGTGCAATAACGTGTTAAATAAATAAATAAATATATAGGTCCACTGGTTTAGGCTGTGCTTTGTCTGTCAGCCAGTAGGTATGTCACAGTACTGTTTTATAAGTATAGATTGTTCGACGGATAATGTTTGACAGCCATAAAAAATATATACATTGCTTTGTATCTAGTCTTGAAGAATTAAGATAATAAAAAATATGCAATATATACCTTATATGCTGTCACAGTGCTCCACTTCTTAGAAGCCTGAATCAAAGATAATATAATCACTACGTTACAAGACACTGGATCTTACTAGCTAATGAAATCAATTCGGAAATAATTTATTGGCAGCAATGCAAACAACATACTAAAATTAAAAGTCACACGTTAGCCTATATTGATAATGCTATCAACCTAAAGAATTGAATATTGCAATTTGCACATGTGTTTTATATCGATATCGATAAAACATGCATGCCCTCATCGAGGCTTCATATTAATCAAAGTTGGCCCCAATAAACCCAACGTTGCATTGTGGGAAAACAACGTAGGGCTTATTGAATTCTCATTGCTTTTTTTATAATAGATATTAATACGAGAATGGTTCGTTCAAATATAGGTAAGTTATTAACTGCTTCACTCCGAACTCAGACTATACTAGCTATAATAAAAAAAATATATAAAAGTATTTATAAAATACTCACACACACACAAACACAGAGACACACACACACACACACACACACACAATGGTCTCTAAAGGAATGCATGCTAGATCCTCATTTTCTGCATCTGGTAATAATAATAATATGATGATTAATGATAAGGAAATTATAATTTTATGCGACCAAGCCCAACTTACGATAGCTTTATCGATATTTCTTTGATATTGCGCAACCCTAGTGTAATAAAAAATGAAAATACTAAACTAATATCATCTGAATTGTCATTTATCGTCACGTTGCTCTAAGCAATATCAAAATTGATGCTTATTACAGGGCTTGAGTATTTGGAAATCGTGCCCAATAATTTACTAGCTGATGCCCGCGGGCATTTTAATATATAGCCTATGACACTCACAAATAACATGGCTTTCTATTGGTAAAAGAATACAAACCCTACAACCTCACAAACTCACAAACTTTACCTTTTTATAATATTAATAGCTGATGCCTGCTGCTTCGCACGCGTGGTCATTGTAATATATAGCCTATGACACTCACAAATAAAGTGGCTATGTATTGGTAAAATAATTTTCAAAATCGGTCTTTATAATATTAGTATAGATATCCATACCAATATATATAAAAGTGAAACGTTGTCTGTTTGTTTGTTTGGGGAGCTTTCACGCGATAACGGCTGGACGGATTTTGATGAAATTTGGAATGAAGATAGCTTATATCCTAGAATAAAACATAAAATACTTTTTATCCCGGGAAATTTTAAGTTTTCACGGGTAAACTGGAAAATGTTGATTTCCCGCTGTAAGGAACGGTTGCCATGGAAACGAAATAACAAGTCTGTCCCTCTAAAGATTGTCAAAAGTAAATCGGATATACATATAGCCACTTTTAACACGAGATCACTAATAACTCCTGAGGAACTCCTTGAACTCGAACTAGCCATAGCAGAAATAAAATGGGATATAATAGAAATAACTGAAATGAGAAGATATGGAGAAGGGATAGAAGATTACGGGAACTATATTTTACACTATAAAGGTGAGACACCAGGACTTTATGGTGTGGGCTTTTAAATTAAAAAGAAACTGGCGAATAAAATTGAGGAAATAAAAGGGATCTCTGAAAAAATAACAGTATTGAATATAACGCTGTCCTTAAATAACGTTGAAAAGTGGTCTATTATTCAAGCATACTCGCCAACTGAATCAGGCATGAAAGAAGATATAGCTAACATTGAAAAGTTTTACAAAGATTTACAAATAACCATTGAAACCTCGCACAAAAATATAATAGTAATGGGTGATTTTAATGGACAGATAGGAACGTGTAATAATATGGGAGAAGAATACACTGTTGGTAAATACGGATATGGCAAAAGAAGTAAAAATGGGGCGAGAATAGTCAACTTCGCTTTAACAAAACGCAAACAAACTCGGCATCCTTAATAGTTTCTACAGGAAAAAGAAAACAAAAAGTGGACATGGATTTCTCCAAACGGACTTCATAAAAATGAAATTGATTTTATTATGTTTAATAACTTCAAGGCTTTTAAAAGACGTATCTCCTATACACTATTTAAATTTCCATACGGACCATAAAATGGTTCGTGCTACATTAACTGGCATGCCCATTAAAAGAAACAGAAGATTTCCTATTGATAGTTCAGCCCTTGTATGTACTGGCAATAGGGATAAGCTTATGACAAACTTAAAAGCATTAATAGAAAAGGACCATGGAAAAAGCACATCAATTTAAGGAAAATATGAGTGTAAGAAAGTAATTTCTACTGTGACACGACTGCTGCTACAGGAAAGAAAAGAAATGTTACAAGGAAAGGAAAATAAAGATAACCGCATCAAAATATCACAAATTAGTAAAAAGATAAATGAAAGTATCAGAAAAGATAAGAAAATGAAAAGGCAAGGTACTTTGAAAAAGCATATGGAAAGGACTGGCGGAATAAAGAAGGCTATTAAAGAATTAAACATTAAGAAAGATTGGATGCCAAATGTGAAGACTAAATACGGAAACCTCACAAGCAAAAGACCCGAAATACTTAAAATTGCTACAGATTGCTATCAAAACCTGTACCAAAGTAGGAATCCAAAGGTTGTAAAAGAATGTAACGTAGAACATTTTGAGCCAATACCGGAAATACTGAAGGAAGAAACAATAAGAGCAATTAACACACAAAAAACGGACAAAACACCTGGATCTGATCAAATAACAACTGAGTTACTGAAATCTACTATATCAGTGATTGCTTCTATATTAACACATATATTTAACGAAATTATAGAGACCGAAAATATTCCTGCGGACTGGACTAAATCAACAATAATATTGTTACATAGAAAAGGAGATAAAGGAGATGTCGCTAACTACCGACCATTAGTTTGATGTCTAATGTCCATAAAGTTTTTCAAAAATAATATTGTCTCGAATTGCAACTTTACTCGACGAAAATCAACCAAAAGAGCAAGCTGGTTTCTGTAATAAATTTTTGACGATAGATTAAAGATATAAAGAAAATAACAAAACCTACTATATAGGATTCTTCGATTTCAATAAAGCCTTTGATTTCTTAGAACACGAATATATCTGGGAAGCACTGCATAGTCAGGGAATACAAGAAAAGTATATTAGAATACTAAAGAACAAAAGTACAACAATAAGTACTGCACAAGTCAGGCTGGAATCAACAGGTGAGGAATTTCCTATAGAGAGAGGCGTCCGACAAGGTGACCCTATCTCACCTAAGTTATTCTCGGCGGTTCTGGAGACGATATTCAGGAATCTAACATGGAATCAACCTAACCATCTACTTTTGCAGACGATCTGATCCTGCTTTCGGAGTGCCCAAGAAAACTAGAACAAATGCTAGAACAACTATCAGATCAAAATGCGAAAGCAGGACTGTCAATGAACACCAATAAGACTAATTTCTCACATGCATTTAATATTACAGTAAATAAGGAACGAATAGAATACGTACGAGAGTATATTTATCTAGGACAGATAATATCTGCAAGTGATACTATGCTTAGAGAAATTGATAGAAGGATAGCTAACACTTAGAAGAGATTTTGGTCTCTTAGTGAAATTATGACAAACAAAGACATGCCAATTAAAAAAAAAAAAAAAGTCTACAACATGTGTATTTTATCGTGCTTAACCTGTGGTTGCCAAACATGGGCATTAACGGAACAATTAATGAATAAATTGAAAGAAGTGTAAATTGGAGTCAAGAAAAGAGACAAAGTAAGATTAAAAGAAATAAAAAGAAAAACAAAATTTAAAGATGCAAAAACAGTACGTCAAACACTAAAATGGCGATGGACAGGACATATGTTAAGAGAGGAAAAAGGAAAATGGACCAAAATAATAACAGTACCCAAGAGATGGTAAAAGGAGCAAAAGACGTCAAATGAAACGTTGGGAAGATAGCTTTAAAAGAGTAGCTGATCTAGAGTTGATTCGCATGGCGAGAGACAGAAAGATATGGAATTATTTAGAGGAGGCCTTTGTCGAAGGACAAGCTGTGTCTAAAAATGCGCTGACCGCCGGCAACTAAAGAAATTAAGTTAGGTTACTTTATGTTATTAATATTTTAGATATAAATACATATTTTTAAAGAAAACATGGTACAGCAATAAAGGCTTAATATTATTATTATTATTATTTTGTGTTTATATTGTTTTCTCTCCGTCTTTGGAGGTAGTTTATCTGCACGGGCCAAAGCCAAGTGCTACGAAAGTGTAAGGAATTTTGTAACTAATCGACAAGTGTTAAGTATGACTGCCTTTTGGAGAAGTCTGCACGCTGAAATATTTATGTCGAGTGTCTCAAGATTGCTGAGCAAAGATTTTGGTATGACTCCGGTTGTGGATAGAATAATTGGGATGGTTCTAACGCTATTAATTTGCCACTGAGTTTTAATTTCTATTGATAAATAAGTCAGTGTATTTCGCGATTTTCTCCGCATAAGTTGTCTGTATGTTATGAGTATTGCATACTGCTATGTCAATCAGAAGAACAGATTTGTTAACTTTGTCAAGCACAGTTATGTCAGGTCTACTGAAGTGTATGGTTTTGTCTGTAATTATAGTTCTGTCCCAGTATAGTCTATAACGGCTATTTTCCACGACTGCTTGCGGTTTGTATTTGTAATAGGGCACTTTTTCTGTTATGAGTTTGTAATTGTATGCAAGGGATTGATGTTTGATTGCTGATACCTGGTCGTGTCTGTTTATAATCTGTCTGTACTATGGCTTTACATGCTCCAGTAATGTGTTGAATCATTTCAGAACTACTAAAGCACCGTCTACACATGTCATTGACGTTAGGTGCACGTATGATATGTTTCTGATAATTACGTGTATCAATGATCTGGTCCTGTATAGCCAACATAAAAGCTTCAGTCTCGGGGAAGAGTTCACCTTGCTGCAGCCACGGGTTCGACGCTGTCTTGTCGACATGTGGCTGCTGCAAATCGTGGTAGTGTCTTCCATGTAGAGACTTTTGCTCCCATGCGGCGTATTTATCTTTAGGGTCCGTCATGTGTTCGTTACGTTGTGTGTTGTTATCAGAAAGGTTTAATGGTGTTATTTTTTTATCATTCTGAACTATTGATTGGTGTAATGGAGATGATTGCGCCCGTTCAAAGAAGAATTTCCTAAGGGTTGAAACTTGCTTGTTATGAAGGTTGGTAATGTCTATAATTCCCCTGCCTACCTCTTTTCTTGGTAGTGTAAGTCTTTGAACACATGATCGTGGATGGTGTTTGCGGTGAGTGGTCATAAATGTATTAATGGTGCGTTGCAGGTTCTTGAGATCTGTTTGTGACCAGTTGATTATACCAAAGTGTATGTTAGAACGGGAATGGCATATGTGTTGATTGCTTGAACTAGGTTACGTCCATTTAATTGAATTAAATTGAGACTTGAAAGAGTTAAGGCGGTGATTGAATTTTCTTTTGACTTCAGCTTTTGTTTCATTGTGGGTTATTTGGCGCGCCTGTTGAAAACCTAGATATTTGTATAAACTGTTTTGGTCCATGGGTTCAATTATTTCACCTGTGTTGAGAGTGTAAGGACAGAGTATGATGGAATGGTTCTGAATCGAAAAAGTTCTACATTTATCAATACCAATCTGCATTTGAATGTCATTTGAGAATGTTTGGGTTATGTCAGCGAGGTGATGTAGTGACTCGGTGTTGTTGCTGTATAGTTTAATATCATCCAAGTACATGAGATGTGTTAGTGTGTGACTATTTGGGCATTTTGGCTTTTTCTTAACGTGCAGTTATTATATCTTCTAAATCGGCTAGTAATCACCGCCATTTTTGTTTAAATGTGTTTTAATGTGTCTAAAAACTGTTCGTTTGTTAAGTTTGGTTCTTCATATCGTGAGTGTGTTTTGTATTTATCTTTAATGTTGTATATGTGCTCTACCAGATTCCTACTTCTTATTCCAGTTATGTATTGTGTCATACGTCCTATATCTTTTCTGAGGTTCTCTATTTTATTCTGTAATCTCTTTTGTCATGGACGTAATATGGGTCTTTGGGGTTGTGCAGTTTCTATTGTTTCTTTAATTTTAGCATCGTTACAAATAGCTGCAGTGTAAGCTGCTGCGTAAATAATAGTCTGTGTAGTATTAAAGTAAGTGTCGCGTTTTAAGTAATTTGGTAGCATTTCTGTATTTATATAATGTACTATATGTGACAGTTTTTTTGATGAACTCTGTTTTGGTATAAAAGGTCTTGTTGTGGAGTCCGAGTCTTTGTATTTTTGATAAGTAGCAGGGAACACCTCTTTTATTTTGTTACTGAGTGTGTTATTTAGTGCCTCTTATTATTCCTACATTAGTGTCTGGGTCGTGTTCGCTTTGTGGGACGTTTTCAGCAATTGACATTATTGTGTTGTCTAAATGGGTTTCTTCAGCTGTGTGAATACTGTAGTTTGTTGTTTGCGATATATGGGTATGTATCAGTAGTTCACGTTCAATTTCCTGCTTAAATTCATGCAATTTATCATCTGTTACTAATCCATTATTTACAATTACGCGTCTTTGGTCAGCTATACGTTGTTCTGAAACATGAGCGATGTGTGGGAAAGTGTTTATTATGTTGGTATGTAGTTGTTTTCGGTACGCCGTCTTGTTTTGTTCCATTTCCGTTATTTTATAGTATTCTTTTAAAATGGCCTCATTAATATCGTCAGTCCACCTTATTCTTGTTTGTTGTGTTGCTCTATTGGTTTGTTGTGTGTTGTAAAATTGATTAGTTGTAGTTTTGTTTTGGTTTGTTGAGCTTGTTTGTTGGTTAATGACGTCATCTTTAATTTCATTTAACTTATTAGATAAATGAAATTAAAGAGAGCGATGGTGGCCTAACGGTTCTATAGTGCAATTTAGAATCCAACGATACCGGGTTCAAAACCTAGGCTCCGACCAACCAATGACTTTTCTGAGTTATGTGTGGTTTTCCATCGCTCCGTGCTTCGTAGGGCACGTTAAGCTGTCGGTCCCGGCTGTTATTGATTAATAGCAGTCGTTAAGCCATGTCAGAGGCCCTCGGGCGGCCTGACAAACTCTGACATCAGAGGCCAACACTACCTCATACGACAAACAAACAAACAAACTTATTGGATGTTAGTAAATTATTTCTGACTATGGCCCTACGTTGATCCCCTATTCTTTGTCGTGAGACATTCATTTCTGGGAATTTTCGAGTAAAAAGGTGATGAAGTTGGTCTAAATATCCTCTTATTTTAGATTCATTTTCAGTAACTATTAAATATGTGCGCCATATGAATTCGTTCATTTCACTTGTCCACTTTTTTCGCGCGCGATTGTTACCAGTGGCGGGTACAGTATTAGTGGCACATGCCTCCTGTACAACATCCTCTGATACTGTTGAAGTTGATGCAGAACGGAGTCTGAATTGAGCCGCAAAGGGATATGGTGCTGACTCTGGAGAATCGAACAGACTTTCAGTAGAAGTTGGAGATGTTGGTGGTCTTATTTCTTCATCCATCACTGTTTTTCCTACTTCCTGAATACTAGCTATCGAGGTAGCAGAGGCCCTCCTGATGAAATTTTGTCTGTTGATTGTTTTTGATCTTAAATTATACCTCCCATTTTGCTTTTCCGGTTGATGTATACTTGTTAGTCATTATTATTGTTTACAAAGTCCGTATTAGTAGCGTGGGTCGTTTGATGGTTTAAGCTTCTCACCCGGAGATTCTTCTCTCCCCTGGCGCCACGAGGTAGCCCCTTACCATCATCAGGGCTCCTCCTGGAGCCGCCGGGCACTTGGGGATTGTTTATTGGCTTCATTATCATATTTGTTTGTTGGACCGATAATAACTCACCACACTTGTCCAGAATGTGAGAGTGCACAGTAGACTACCTACCAGTAGATATCGATTGTCCCACCTAAACCTCGGCTGGGTACTTCACACCCTAGAGCCTTAGGTAGCCCATCTTTTCCATCCATCTGCTTTCTCTTTCCTACCATCCCTCCCCCCTTTCTACCCTCTTGATCTCTCTTTTTCTATCCCCTCCTACTTCTCTAAATCCCCTACTTTTCCTTCTTGTCTTAATTCCCTCTTTTCCCACTTCAAACCTCCCCCCACCCCCCCACCCCCCGATCCCCGGGTTCGCCAGAGCCTCGTTAGTTGTAGCACGGTGCACCACGTGCAGGTGAGGTTGACTTGGAGTTTCCCCCATCTTACTCCCTTACACCCCTTATTATTATTATTCACTTTATTTCTCTTTTTATCTTAAATTTAAATTCTAATGTGGTATCCAAGGACTGATGATGGATCTGAAAGGTAGTCACAGGAACATAGCAGTTAAATGTTGGAACTCCTTTGAGTTAGGGCTCATTTGGTTTTTCTTGATGAGTTATCCAGGGTCTGATGATAAAGCCAGAAGGTATTCACGGGAACCCATTACACAACAATCAAATAATGAAACTCGTTCGAGTTAATGCTTATTTGATTGGTATTGAAAAGTTCTCAGCTCTTACGTGGTTACTTACTGGTGATGGCTTGTAAAAGCAAGATTTAAAATAAACTTTTATATTAGTAAATCCATTTGCTTTTGTGTATATGTTCCCACATATCTACGAGATCTCTTACTTTTTTATATTTTAAAGACGTTTTATAGGTATCTTTGGCACAGAATAAATAATCGTACTAAGTATCTTTGGTTTTACGTCTTCCTATAGTGAGTTTAACTATTTTAGGTAGCGTATGTTCCTTTCCATATTTGCTAAGGCTACTCAAAATTAAGAAATAATAATATTTTTCCAAAAAAAAAGACAGCTTCATATTACAAATGATCTTTTGTAAACTACCATAAAAAGAATAAAATAATTAAAATTCAACAAGAACAATATCACTTTTTCAAAATAAAAAATGTAATACAATAATACAAAAAGAGAAATAGTTTTTTGAAGTCGGTGCCACCATTTCAACTCGCATACTGTGCCTCAGCGCGGCACATACCTTTACCAATTCGGCTACTGAGACCTATGTAAGTTTCCACTGGATAACCGGAAAATATCGATTACTCGCTGTAAGGATCGGTTGCCATGGGAACGAAATAATAACAAGTCTGTCAAAAAGTATCAAGAGCGTTAGTGCATACTTTTGCATTGGTTTTTGATATCCTAAAAGAACATAGGATACATAACATACTATCAATACCGAATGTGTAATATTATGATGTACCTAAATATTTATTAGTTTTTTATAATGTTTATATGTCTAGTAGTATTTGCTATTTACGCAATATTTATTAGCAATAAAAAATTTTTTGTTAAAATTCATTTTTGTTTTATTTGTTTGTTATCTTTTTTAATTATATAGTCATGTGTTTCAATCTAATCAACGGTTGCCTGGAAGTATTATTGTACTACTTTTAAGTTTATTTTTTATTGTGTTTATATTGGTGCGATAAACTGTTATCTATCTATAGGATGCTTTTTTCGAGATAAACTGTAGTCCGCGCTGACGAAGTCGCAGTCGAAAGCTAGTTGATAACTAATTAAGTACTATTATTTATTCTGTGACTAAAGCCAAAAATCGGTATGCTTACTTTTGTCTTTGTGATGACTTTTTTTTTATTATTAAAATTATATTGTTTGATTGCGCCACAACCAATCTATAATACTTACGATAAAGCATTAAGTAATGATAAGTCAGATTGGTAAAAAGAAAAATAACAAAAAAAAGAAAAGAAAGACGATTTCAAGTCGTATAGAATATAAAGGAAATAAGTAAATAAGTAGACCTCAACAAAATTGAATTATTTATTTCTTATAAGTTTCTTGATATGAAGTCGTTTTTTATTAATTTGTTTTTATTACTTACTTTTTAGTTTCGTTAAAGTAGGCATAAGAAAATGAAGTACCTACTTATTCCGTTCGCTAAGAATAAGACAGACTGGAAACATTATGACCGATTCTGATGAAATTTAAACTATTCCCTAAGTTGAAAGATACTGAAACTATTACAAAAATAATTCTTGCAATTAGACTTGTAGTTTCCGAGAAATACGTGGACAAACATACATACATACATACATACACACACGAAATTTGGTACATATGCATATACACCCATATAGACTAATTACATATATGAATATTACGCATTTCCAACAATATTATATAGAAACACATCAACTTGAGAACCTCATTTCTTAAGTCGCTTTTTTTACTATGTCTGACGCGCAGAGCAGGTCGCTCGCCTAATGATAAGCGTCATGCCCATAATAGTTGCAGTGCCACCCAGAACTTAGGTTGCAAAATCTTGCGCGTCACTGCACTGCGTTCGTCACCCTGAGACATTGGTTGTTAAGTCTCATTGCCCAGTAATTTCGCTGGAAACCTTCAAACCGAAACACAGAAATGTGTACACACTACTGCCGGTGGTTGAATATCTGACAAAGGTGTGGTACTTCCCAGGCGGACTCTTGCGTAAGAGGCTTACTACTACAAAAAATGCTCTTGGGTAGGTGGGCACTACTAAGCTACTTAACAAGAATATCACATGTTATTAATGGAGTTTGTCTGTCTGTTCGCGCATCGCGTAAAAGCTACTGGACTGATTACGATGCGGTTTCCACTGTTGGATAAATTAGGTTTTGACATAAATCTGGTGTACTTTGTATCTCAATCCGATGAGTAGAAGCCGAGCAATCGATAAAAATCTATTTGACGGCCGAACCAAATTTGGTATATTGTACAGAATAAACCATATATTTACCCCAGAAAAAAGCTCACGCGGTCAAAGCTGCGGGCACATCTAGTTAAGCAATAATCATAATATATTATAGAAATACGTCTTACCTATACGACCGATAACTATTGGTCTCATACAAAAGCTCAGAGTTGCGCAGCGTGCAATGGAGAGAGCTATGCTCGGTGTTTCACTACGTGATAGAATCGGAAATGAGGAAATCCGTAGAAGAACGAAGGTTACCGACATAGCTCTCAGAGATTGCAAGTTGAAGTGGGAATGGGCAGGCCATATAGTTCGCAGAACCGACAACCGCTGGGGAATAAAGGTTCTCGAATGGCGACCACGAACAAGCAAGCGAAGTGTGGGGAGACCCCCCACACGATGGACCGACGACATTGTAGCCATCGCAGGAAGTCGTTGGATGGAGGTGGCACAGGATCGCTCGTCATGGCACTCTTTGGGGGAGGCCTATGTTCAGCAGTGGACTTCTAAAGGCTGAAATGATGATACGTCATAGATGACACCGAATCAAAACATCAATAAAGAAGCTGATAGTAGCGATATCCCGCTCCCACATCTTGATATCTTTTCACACGTAGCTTCGTATTGTGTTCTATTGCATGTTTATGTAAATTATAGGTTCGTTGTATGTAGAATAGTAATCAGTAGCCAGTAGGTAGTACAAGGGTAAAGAATGACAGCAGGATGGCACTCACTGGAGTGTTTTTTAACGGTTGACAGTAAAATTGCACCCTCAACGCCAAGCAGGATAAGACACGATGTTTTAGGAATATAAGACTATTAACTTGTATTTTTGACAATGTAGTTTTTAACTAGTTTTATGATTTTGTATAAAATTATATTCTGTTCCATACTAAAAAATATATTTTCTTATTACAGGTAATATTGGAGTTTGTACCTAGTCAACGTTGGGTGAAAAGGTATGTTCAGAATAAGCATATTATAACATCACCACCAGTATTTTCTCTTACCGGCGGTCTAGTGGTGGTCTAAAGAAATTCGTCAAAAAACCTACTGAAGCTGGTTCAAATTCTTTATGAAATTTATATTCGGGTTTGTTTCTTCTTTATCGTACCTACATAATTATGAATTGCGTTACCTTGTTATTTTAAATTTAATATATAATTCGTAACAAGATGTTTAAATATATCTATCGTCGTTTATGTCAATCATTTTGAAAATGGTATTGTAGAAAATATTGAGCATAGAGAAACGTCTGAAGTCCGTCGCCTTTTACACTTTGGCAACATCAATTGTATTCATTGATAGAGCATTTACTTTGTGTCATCCTCGCTATAATTATACCATTATAAACCAATGTCAATTTTAGATCGAATCGAAAGTCAATTTAGAACTATATTAAAATCGAAATTAAACTCTGGGTTTCCCATTGTCAACTATGAAATACTAAAATCAAATTTGTCCTCACATTTAAATGTTGTCTCGACTTTGAATTTCTTTCAACAATTGTTCACTAATTTGCTGAGTGTAGGTATAGGTCTGGTCTTCCGCAAAGCATTCTTTTTGAAGCTGCGAGTTTGCCCATAGCTGTTAATTTTGTTAATTTTCCCTTATTAGCGATGTAGTGGTCTTCCTGGCCCATGCTTCATCATCATCACTTTTTCCTGTCTTGGCATTTTAATCTCCAACTTGAAAATACTAAGGGTGACACATAATTTTCCTGGAGTGGTTATAGGACACTGTCATGTTGAGATTCTGAAGATAATCAGTCGAAAATGTAGTAAAACTAAAACATATTTTGCGATATCAATTGAAAAATATATATTTAAAACCCTGACTTCGGCTAGCACAGGACTAAAAGGAACTTAACAAATAGAAATTTATTTATTTAGACACATTACAACACCATTACAGTATACGCACCAATGCGATGTTATAACTAAAAAACAAAAAACGAAACTTTACGTACATTCTTAATGTTTTTGTGCAATAATAATATTAAGTTACAAAATGTTCTTACTTCAAGTATGAACCACATTTTTTTTCTCTTCGCTCTATCTCGTTATACGAGGTCGGCTTTCACAATCACGCGGTTCCACTTCTATCGATTTTTGGCATCCGCGTCTACGGCATTTAGTGTCTTTATGTCCCTTTGGCATCCGCGTCTACAGTATTTAGTGTCTTTATGTCCATTTGGCATCCGCGTCTACGGCATTTAGTGTCTTTATGTCCCTTTGGATAGTTGGCAGCCAGGATGTCTTATTTTTCCGTGTCCATGGAAAGGCACGACATGGTCATCAGGTCGTCGTATTACGTGACCGTACCATCGCAACTTGAATAAAGCAACTTTGTCGGTAATCGGTTTATTTTTAAAGAAGAAAGAAGAAAATAAATTTATTTGAAAAATAAGAACATTTAGAACACTGACATAAAAAAATGACCTTAATACAAAAATACGTCTAAATGTAATTATTAGCAAAGTGGCCCCAGCTCAGCATATTGCTGGTTGTAAAACGGCCAGCGCTGGTCTTCCACTTAACCTGCAATGTTAGTATGTATGTATGTTTTTTTTTGTCAAATCTTGCATGCTGAATTAGAACCGCACTTCCTCTTATCCTACGGCATCCGGGATTAGCTCCAGATAAAGGAACTGTTCAACGGTTAACAGCTCAGATACGAAATGTTGTGTACGCAGCTTTTTTTAAAGTGTTTGTTAATTTACCTATTTAAACTTCCCCTTAGAATAAACAATATATAGTTACAGTATAAAATAACAAACAAATAGTATGTATGTATGCCAACTTGAAAGCTAAACAAGGGGAAAGAATAATAAATGGATGAACGTTATTCTAAAACCAGCACCCAAGCTTAAGCTCAGACTCTGCCGAAATATCTCCCAAGACGCCTAATAAACTAAGATACTCCGAAGAAAAGATAAACGAACGGCAACCCAAATTGATCCAAATAATTTACCGGCCATAAACGTAGCCACAACAAAATTATTACCAGTTTTATCATAGATCTCGTACGTTATGGATAGGTGCATATATTAGCACCTTTGCTTGGTAAAGCCTCTTATAATTATAAACATTAAAAGACGTCGGCGACTTTACACGGTTCCCGCATAAAATGTTATTCGGTCTACGTGTAACATGTTATTTGTCATCGCTTTAATAAATACGGCTTACGATAAAAATGTTGTCGACAATTTTGATGAGATTTCCCCTCACACGTGTGAGAGTTTGACTTAATATCTGTCTCTTTCCTTTCATCTAAAATGAGAAGTTATTGCCGTAATATCGTAATTTTCTAACATGAAAGTGCCGAATATGTGGAATGACTATTTTATGATGAATATGTGAATTTGAATATGCTGTCGTGTAATTTTGTAAATATGATGCTCGTTTTAATTAAAGAATAAAATTATTGCAAATTTTGTAATAATATTCTCAACAAGAATGACTAAGATTAACAACAAATTAGGACAAACAATGTTGTTCCTCGATTCGAAAATCTATTAGACATGCGAAGCAAGGAATGCACGAACATGGTATTATTAATCTATCTATATCTATACTTATAATAAAGCAATAAGAACGAAAAAGACTGTACAAAGAAAATAATAAAAAAAATGTCTAGGGTACTTAAAATAAGCAACTGAACAAGAATGTAACATTTTTTTAAAACGTGTCTGTCTATTTATTTGTCAGTTTGTCAGTATGTTTGTTCGCGCTTCACGTAAAAACTACTACGATTGCGATGCGGTTTTCCCTATTGGATAGCTTAGGGTTTGACTTAAAAACTGGGGTACTTGGTATCTCAATCAGATGAGTAGAAGTCGAGCAATCGATAAAAACTTTGTGACGCCTGTAGGAATTTTGGTTGGTATATTGGTATTTTAGGTCCTGAAATAGCATATATAGTACTATTAACCTATAGAAATGGCCACGCGTGCGAAGCCGCGGGTACTCTAGAATTTTCAAAAACCTATTTGACCGCCTTGTCGATGCAATGACCTATTTAGCTACTATACCCAACATGCCGCGCAACTGGTAATAGAAGGCTTGCACATTTAGCTTACGTATAAATCTGTGATGGCTTGTAGGTTGTCAGAATGTATTATGTAGTAGTTGTAGCGATAACGGATTGGTGGAAGAGGAGCGCAAAGCTCACGGTTCAGACCACCAGCAGGCCTAGCACAAATTATCTTTTCCCCGTTTTTATCCACTTCTTATTTTGTTCGCCACCAGCCCGAGCGATGATGGCCGGACGACATGTACGGACTGGATGAGACTTGCACAGGAGCGGAACAAATGGCGTAAAAGAGAGGAGGCCTATACCCAACAGTGGGTGAATGCGGGCTGTATAGTTGGTTGTACTTTTAACCCCCGAACTCAAAAGAGAGGGGTGTTATAAGTTGAGGGTGTGAATGTACCTATGTATTATTGTAACATAGTGTATGTTTGAGACATAGTAGCTCCGAAACGAATGGACCGATACTGAAACGTTTTTTTCTGAAAGCTGATGTGATCGAGATGGTTCTTAACTATAATAGCGGAGGAGGGGATTGGGTATAAATTTTATCTTATGTAGTATTTAGTTTAAGAAGGCATTGCCGTTTAAAAAAAAAAACGTAGCTCACCAACAAAAAATAAGTCCCTCGTACGTTTTACGCCTCCGCTCACCCGGCAGATTGCTTTCGAAAGTGCCTACAATCATCCCGAGCTCTTTCTGAAAAGCATCTCGTTATCTCGATTTAACTGTCTTGACACATACAAATTTTATTTGCCTCTTTGCGTTGCAGGCTTTGTGAGCAAATTTTACTTTCGTGAAATTAGCCGTCTGAGGCTTATTGTAAGCGGAATAAGCGAAATCCAATTATGTCTGTACGCTTTAACGTTTTCGCGTTTGTAATCGAATTCCTTCCAACGTGTGTCTGTTTGCGCGTGATTGCTAGTGTTTTTTTTCAGTTATTAATTCATGTATTGCATTGAATACTTTGCTTATCGCCGATATTGGAAAATAGAGTAGGTACGTGCCTATTATAACAGTTTGATTCGCTTGCTAGTGGAATAGTTAGTTGCTCTGCAAAAGCCTTCCTAGGACTAGCCCGCTCATCCATTATTTAAGTACGCGTAACTCGTTCAATTTTGTCTACTCGACTATTTTTTCAATATTGTTTGTCAATTGCTGTAGGTAAATTCATTTTTTTTTTATTTTCTTCTTTGTACCCACGCGAGTCAAAATAAAATAAACGCGCTAGCGATTCTCTAATTTACTTTCATTACAAAGTTACCTGAATTAAATTCCGGGCCAACGGAATTTAAAAAAAATACTTCTGCGGAAATAAGAATCCGTAATAAGTATGTATCTAAAACGTACATTCTTAACTCAGCCATGATTAACACTTGGCAAATTATTCACGTTATCGCTGATGCGCAAGCGACGTATCAACTGCATTCTGGCGTACACAGTGTAACTTAAATCAGTTGTTAAGCTTTAAACATTCAACGATTCACACAGTGACGTTTGGTTTGGTTCGTACGGATTACTGCAATTTATTATCTAATCAGTAAGGATACAGCGTAGAAACTATCAGCTGAGCTTCACGACTGCTAATACACTAGGTATATTGTATTATTTCTGTTCAATACAATTGATCTTTTTTATTTTTCTTAATCCTCGTTAAAAATCACATCCCCTGCTTGGATGTTTTAGGACTACCCGTTTTGCTCTCAATTCAATTCCCATTCCCGTAATATAACCGGCTTTACAAGTCCTAACACGGAATATTTTGAAATTCCCTTACATCAGTTCAAACCTCATTCCATCCCCTATAACACTGAAATAGTCTGTTTTTTTATATTATCTTTCTATTATGTATAATTATTCAAGACCTTATTGGTTGATATGGATCAGAACTATTCACAAAATCTGTGGTCTTCAGCGTCACTGAACTAAAATCGCAAGACATTTTTGTGAATATGACAATAATCAAGTTAGATCAGCTGTCATGAGCTACGACTTAAGAAATGTCTATCAAGGTAGATTTTTACACCTTTAGAGGTTTAACTTCGAGAACTCCTTTCTTATGAAACAATTGGAAGCCAAGAGGAACTCGTGTCAAAAAAAACAAGTATTTATATTTTATATTTCGTGATGAGTCAACCATTATTTGGTATTTGCGTTCTATTTGTATAATTACACAGAATGTCTCAACTCTCATCCTACCGCAGATGGAACAAAAAGAGGGGCAAGCAAGCACTCCCAGGTCTATCGATTTTACACCGATTATTAAGCGATTTTAGATAGTTTAGGAGTTATGGTATACATTCGTTTTTTAGCACACTGGAAATGTAACGTTTCTGCGTACAATATCATGTTCTCAAAATGACACATTAGCAGAACGTCACGTTTATACTATCTCTCGCATAATGTCACACTCGCACAATGTCATACTCGCACAATGTCACATTCGCTCAGTGTCACACTCTCGAAATGTAACTATTACTTTGTTTAAGCATTAGTCACTGTGTTACAGTTAGCGATATCCCGTACCTTTAACATTATAGACTACCTCTTTTCAAACTGCAGCATTCAAAATCAAACTTTAAACTTAATACAACACAGCTTATTTTGAATCGTAGAGGTCGTAACGTTTTCGATTATACGATTATACTGGATCGGACACCACGTCTCGCAACTCGAAACCGGCCTTGCCCGAGTTTAAGCAGCAGTGGATGTGTCATTGTGCATTAAGATTGTATTCTTTAGAGGGAATAATTTAAATGGCGCGAGTTTATGTTCTCTTTTATTTTAACTACTACTTTGTAGTTAATTGCCTTGGTTAAGTGCGTCAGAGAACTTTTTATGCGGCTATCAGAGATGCTCTCGTGTCAACTGTCTTTTATCTATCTTTCAAGAAAGAAGTTTATTCTTTAAATTATTTAGCTTAAGTAATATCGTTGATCTTAACTGGCCAAAGTTTTGGCCATAGTTAGCTTGGGTGATTTTCTTTATGCCAATTTCATTAAAGCAATATTATCTTATAATTTTATTCAAGGAAAAATTTTGGTTACGGTTGGCTTTCGAAACCCCAATTTCTTCAGCTTCTTACTATCCGTCTTATTGATTATTTATTGTATTAATCATATAAGGATATGGTTATGCTATGCCGGCATTATCGCTTAAATCATAATATTGCAAACCTACTTTCAGACTGCATTGCATAGGTACCAATTGTTTCCTAAGAACAGATATTTTCATACTGACAGATTTGGTAAAGGTACTTGGTGCGCTGGCTCTTTTTCCGCAATAAGTTTTTTGAGTATTTTGGTGTTATTTTTTGTTGAATGTCTGATATCTGACCATTATAAGTTAAGTAATTCCTATGTAAATTCGATTCCCATCGCTATTAAAATTGTTCCCCGCCATGTATTTACATACCCGTAAATTGCTAAGTAAATTGCTTCCCCGCATTTAGACTATAATTATTTTTGCGCCTATTACCTTGGTCTATCTTCAGTGGGTCTATAAATGGTACCCTTTTGCCCTTAAATAAGTTTGCACACAAGTACTCCGGCGCATTGAGAGTATTCAATGTTTCTTCGATATCTGTGAGTTTTGTAAAAATGACTATTGCGATATGGTGCTAGAATGTTACATTTAAGTATGGGCAGGACTCGTTTCTCGTATGGAGGCGTGAAGGTTGTATTCTGTACTTGTCAATCAATCGCAACCCGTCGTCGTTAGTGGGTTCGTTATCTTGTGCCATTTTGAAACGGGGTTGCTAGTTGTCTTAAAAGTAAACTTTCTGCTAACACTAATATTGGTCAAACACAACTTAGGCTTAGGACACAGTATTGTAAAAAGGTGTCAATCGGTTCGTCTTCAAGTATAGTGTTATAGGCTATTTTTTACCCGACCGTAGTCGGCTTTTGGTTTTTGAACTTATGTCTTGTTAACTCGAAACATTAGCAAACAAAAGATTGTTTGAGAATTCGGACAGTTCAAAGATTTTAAAACCCAATATTTACACTCATTTATATTTCATTAATATTGAACACTTAATATTTGTTAGACAACACACAAGTTTTAAAATATTTAACGCTTAATGTTTTGCACGTACAAAGAAAATACGGAGAAAGATAATCAAAAACGCCGACTATATTAGCTGGTCAATAATTACCTACCTACATAATTGTAAAAACTTAAAATGTAACATGATATCTGACCTCTTAACGACCGTCTCTCGGCAATTATTTTGACTCTTCCATATTACTTCAAGACGCTTATAGAGCAATTTCTACGTCACTAAGTACTTTGTCATTACGCATCTGAATCGTGACGTGTCGAGAGAACTCGCAATTATTATGTGTGTTAAAGGAATTCTGTCCTGACACGAACAGAGAATACAATAAAGTGGCTTTGCCACTAACATTTTCACAGAAATATAAGTCTCCCAACTAAACAGCGCTTTTTATGAAAAACGCAGCGTTTTTTTTTCTGGTACCTATCTCACAACAAACCGGCTCATATAGCGATGCTGTTAGTAGACTAATGTCAAGTTAATGATAAACGGTTAGTTAAGCTGTCAGGTTTTGAAGAATTAGGGAGGCTGCTACAAATATTTCGTCTAGAGCGATAAAAAGTTAAACAAAACTCTAAAGAATACGTTCTTAACATGAAAGATACAAAATACAGATAAAATATAGAGCAGTAAAGCGCAGCATTAGAAAAGATAACAGAAAATATAATGCAAAGTTAGTAGAAATGTCGTTATCGTATATCCAGAAACAAGACCTGGATAACAAACAAGCCTAAGAGACAAATCAACAGAGTAGAGAAAAAATCTAAGAAATCTGCACAGACTTTTACGAAACACTTTATTCGAACTCCCAAAAGCCTATACATGATAAAAGCGACTATACTGGCCCTGAAGTCATCCCTCTCATAACCGGATTCGAAGTCCACGCTGCACTTCGGAAAATGAAGTACAGCAAAGTACCTGGCGAAGATGGAATTAGCACAGAAGCCCTTAAAATTGGCGAACCTAGACTCTTACCACACATAACAAACCTTTTTAATTGACCGAGTGAGCGCGAAGTGCGAGCGAAGCGTCTCCGTTTCAGTGTGGCCAAATATTATTTCGTATGTATTTCCGGATGTTTGGCTGTTCTCCAATACAGGTCGCATTTCTCAACCGATCTGGCCAAAAGTTGGTATACTGGTTTAACGTTTTTTTGTATTTCTAGCAATTTTTTTAGAAATGAATCATTATATCAATGAATCATTATATTAAAGGTGTCAATCCCACCTACATAAATCTGTTTCGTAACATTTATGCTAATAGTACGGCTGCAACAAAACTACATACACCGGGTCCATACCTTTCATAATAGAAAAAGGTGTCAAACAGGGCTAAAAACCACTATCTCCTAAGCTTTTCACCAGCACCATGCAAGAAGTTTTCATGAAGTTTGTGGCTGGCTGGGAGGAGGGCATTGATGTCGGTGAAGCAAGGTTAACCTACCTCCGTTTTGCCGACGATGCAAATCTTCTCTTCTTCAGCTGCAGATCTGCAGTCAATGCTCTAAGATATGAGCGATGCATGCCTTGAGATTGGACTTCGAATGAACACGTCTAAGACCAATTATATATATATATATATATATAATTGTACCGATATATATATATATATATATAATTGTACCGAACATAAGGTGGAGGTCGACGGTGGAGAATTGCAATATATTCATGATTACATCTACCTGGGCCAAGTAGTCTCCTTCCACGGCAGACAAGATAAAGAGGTGGCAAGACGCACCGAAAACGCACAGCTCATCCGCACACATGCCGTGCCGGATGAGCTGTGGGCCAAGATACCCACCATGAGGCGTCCCAATACAGCGAGTCGGCGTCGCGGGAGACCACACGCAGATGATGTCGGGACGAACTAGACACCTTCAATGACTACTGGTCATCGTAGCCCAAGATCGCGAAGCCTGGAAATCGTGGAGGTTGCCTTTTCCCAACATTGGGACAATACAGACTGTAAGTTATTATGGAATTATTTTCAGGACCTGTTATGGTTTAATTTCCAACCACAATAGTTGAAATAATTTACGGTTATCAATGAGCGCCGCGAAAATGCCAAAGATTCCGATAGGTTCGACTCGGTAGACGTCGCAATTCCCCAAGTTCACATTATTATAACGAGGCGGCGGCTTCGGACGCCGCGCCGCCGCTTGCAAAGGAAACTGCACCCTCTGCCTCCACAATAACCTCCTTTTTGCCTTAATTTAGCCGAGATCGAGGCATGCGATAACAAGCCGCCGATAGCTGAACCCGTATTTTATTTATATATCGCCTCGCTCTTTTCAATAAAGTTTTTCGCCAAGAAACTTAACTCTTTTATGGTATTATTTACTATGGTAATTATCCGGGCATAATGCTGAATATTCAAGGGACAAATTGCTGGTCGAGTGACAGCTTCCCACCGTGCGTCGTTTGTGCCATCGCCCGCGAACCGAATATAATCCTCGTTTCTGAAATTAAAATTGTGTAGTTCTTATCAAGATCAATAATTTCGTTGTGGAGTGTGTTTATCAGAAAGCAAGTGACTTCGTAAATCTTCATTAGTAAAAAGCTGGCAAAAAATCGATGATAACATTTTTCACAAAGAAGCGAGCGTTTCTTGCGCCGATTTGAATTTTCTTTGTCTCGTCCCGTCACAGTTTAATTGCGACTGTTGAACGTGCTGACAGAGTAAATTTAAAATTTTGTTGATTTTTTAAAGCCAATGGTGACCAATGTGACTGGTGAGCTTCGTCGAGCCGTTTTTATGTAGGTGTCGACGCATCGCAGATCTGTGCCGGCAGTAGGCCGGGCTGGGCTTGGACGCGGGTTCATTAGGAGCCGGTCGCGATGGCATTGTTAACGGTTTTAATTCACGTGTCCAGTGCACGCGCTGCCTTCCCCACTCCGTGAGACTGCTGGGAAATCCCGCTGGAAAATTAACGCGCTACGATTTTTATTTCTTTTTCTCGTTTGCACAAGGCTCTTCCATTTTATTTATTTCACGCTTCGATCGCGTCGTAGCAGTTATTTAGTGCTTGTATTTGTATATCCCATATATATTTTTCCGATAGTTTAGTAATTTTCCTTCGTTTTAACGGGAAGTTTCGTGTAATTCCACCTACGCTGAAGTTTCTCCTGCTTCTGATTTACTTATCATTATTATTGTAGCAATCGCTGTGAGCCGTCGAGTCTAAAATCCCACGGAAAGGTCAAGGAACGAATAGAAATATAGCTAACATCCGTTCTGTTTGGATAGAGGTGAACACAGCAAAAAGTTAATTGTTTTGATTGCCAATACACAAACACGTCCGGGCGTCCGTCAGACGCAAGTTATCGCCTTAGAAAAGCGTCCGATCTTAATTAGTTTTCACGTCTTTGAAGGCGCCTAGCATGATAGCATCTCTCCCTTACTACGATTTGTTTCCCTATAGCACTCGTTCATGACACAAAAAACAGATATACGTTTTTGTTTCACGTGTTTTATTTGGCTGTTTCCCGGTGATGTATGGTGATTGGCTGCCTTGTCCCGGCGCCCGTGTATCTTATTTATCATCATGATAATTCCCTCGTGGCGTGCGTTGCTCGAGAAACAATATTTGAACGCCCGAGTTTCACTTGACGTTTTGAATGTTTATTGATTAGATTTGTTTTAAAACAAATTAAACATTGCGCCGGCGGCGAATTTAATTAAAACTGTCAGTACTCCGACGCTTATTTCAGATGAGGCGATATCTATAATGCTACGCAGTATCTATTTTTTTCGTGCCTCGTACAATGCGATGAAAAATTGTTCTATTGTTAAAAGTCTAAGATAACACATCCTGGGTTTGTAGGTTTTAACTGAACCACGATGAATTGCCGTTTTGACTGGATTATGATTGTTGTTTTTTTTTTGCCGCGTCTGCGATCCTTTCGTCCAATTTAATATTTACTGCATGTCAAATATTATTTCGGTTCGCTACGCCTTCTCGGGGCGATCAGTCTCTTATTATTTTTATTTACGTGCCGGCTGTCGAAATGCATTTTTTACGGCTGCAATTTGGCCAAATGCTCGACTCGTTATAATTGTAGAATAACGAGGGCTCAGTGTTTACGTAATTTATTTGTTTGACTTGCGAGTTTTGTATCAGTTTTTATTTTATTTGTGTTCTTTCTTACGAACTCTTACGATGATGAGTTAAAGGTTTCAGAGGAAATATTAAAGGGAAAATATTTGACTCCACATTATTTAATGTTTATTATGTACTTCAATGTGCTACAGTCGTTTACTGGCTTGCCTAGTGAAGCAGAAGAGAAGTTTGCGTAAGGGGCAGGTAAGAAAGTCACTTCTTCTGTTTCCCCGTTGTCCCCTACCGCAGACATACCGCCCATGAAATTGTTGACTACCAAACCTTCAGTAACACTTAGCTTCCTGCAAAATGACTTTATCACTCGCATGTGATGACATGGAATTATTGTAGTACATCCGCTTGGCATCGATAAATAGACTCGGCCGGGGAAATTGAAATTCAACCGAGTGTGAAATGACTACGGTCAGACTTCCTGTCACTTCGAGGCGAGGCTCAGTCGGAGTGGGTCAATCTTTTCTATTCTAACGTTGATTGTTAAATGATTTGGATGGAAAACCTATTTATGTGCGAAACTTTCATGACTAGTAATGTATCTTAGCCTAGCCACTACCTACTCAATTTCAGTGAATTTAATTTGCATCCAGGGCTACCCGCAACTCTCACCAGATCATCGGTCCACCTCGTGATCGGCCGTCCTCTACATTTTCAGATTCGGGGTTGCCATTCGAGAACCTTTTCTTCCCCAACAGTAATTATTTCTACTAACTGAGTTGCCTGCCCATTGCCCCATGTAGGTACTATTGCTATTAATCATTGTGTTTTCAATATTATTTACATGCTCGTCTGTTTGTCTGCCTTTTAATAAGTTAATATCATTCGTATGCAATACATACATTAAATTTCTGCTCTACTTAAGCGTCACCAATTTTTAACACGTTTTTTTGTCACTTTTTGTTTGTCGTTGCGAAGGAATCTTGTAACTCAAATTCGGGCACTTCCCCATTAGCTATCCGGCTGAAACTGTCAGGGTAGCTCACAACTCGATGACAATGCATTAAGAAAAAAAACATAATTTTAGATTACTTTTTTAAACAACATTTTCTGCTTGTTTTTAAATGTGATAAATAGCTTCAAAAACGATTTCTTTTAAATAGTTTTCTATGATATGGTCTGGTCTCCTCTCTGAAATGAAAAGAAAATAGAAGATCAACAATCATATCAGTTGAAAACAGTGGTCTTATGTTACTAAATAGAACAAGAAAAATAGAGAACCATTTAACGCTGAATTCACTGGAACTATGGAGAGTGAGCGCCACAAATTGGAGTTCTAATAACGTCATCAAAATTGAATGGAGTGTGAAATCACGGGAACTTTTCCGAATGTCGTAATGAGAGTGGCAATTTGTTTTTCCTTACAAATGGAACTCGTTCTCACCTGGCTCGAGCAACAGATAGGGTTTGGCGCAAGTCTGTAAAGACTGAACTGTTAAATCAGTTTTCTGGTTGTTAATCCATAGAAAAATACCTTTTTAATCCATACCAATATATAAAAGTGAAGCGTTGTCTGTTTGTTTGTTTGTTTGGCGAGCTTTCACGCGATAACGGCTGGACGGATTTTGATAAAATTTAGAATGGAGATAGCATATACCTATTATCCCGGAAATTTTTAAGTTTCCACTGGATGACTGGAAAATGTTAATTACTCACTGTAAGGAACGGTTGCCATCACAGAATTGTCTGTGGTTGCCATGGAAACGAAATAACAAGTCTGTCAAAAAACATCAAGAGCATTGGTGCTATATCTACTGTTGCATTGGTTTTTAATATCCTAGAAGAAAATAGGATGCTTTTTTTCGCGATAAACAGTAGTCCGCGCGTACGAAGTCGCGGGCGGGAAAGCTAGTCATTGATATGTTTAGCGTGTCCTAGACTTTGTGGTTTTAAATGTTAAGGTCAAAGGACCAGTAAAACATAATGTCAGTTGTTATGACCAAATACTAATAAATTTGACCAGCGGGAAGTGTTTTGTGCCTAGGGATTTATAGCATTTATATAAATAAATGGAAATTAAAGAGTGGACTGTATTTGTGTATCGTTATACAAATCAAAATACTAATGTATACGGGCAGGTAAAAGAAAAAAGTGAATTCACCTGGTTGCTTCGGTTGATGTCCATACGTCCTGATATGCTGGTGACATAAGCTGGCGGATTTTCACTATCACGCACGGATTTATAAGGTGTCTCTTTTAGGTGTTTCTTTTTATGTTTCTTTTTATTAATATATTGAGCCGCGGTTGAATCATGTCTGACCCCTACTCTCGAACACCATTCCGATTCAATCACGATCCCAACAGTGCGATTCAGCTAGAATACCTAACCTGCACTGCATCGTGATCGTTACCTTTCGGTGTGATCCGCCAAATTGGTTTAAAAAAAAATTACGTTCTTCCCCAACTTCTCAACCTTTCTCCCACTTCCCCCACCCTTCCCCCTTTCTTCCTACCCTTCCCTTATTTCCCTCCTACCTCCACTTCCCCTCACTCTTTCCACACTTCCCTTACCCGTTTTCACTTTCTCCCCTTTCTCCCACTCTGCCCCCACCGTTCCCTTCAGTCTTCCCCCACTTCGCACCACCTGCCCCACTTCCCGTACCCTTTCCCGACATCCCCCACCATTTGTCTACTTCCCCCTACACTCCCTTCACTTTCCCCCACCTTTCCTTACTTACCCAAACCTTGCCCCACATCCCCCCACGTTGCAGTGGAGTTTGGTTTTCTAGCTGAATCGCACTGTTGGGATCGTGATTGAATCGGAATTGTGTTCGAGAGTAAGCCAGCAAAAATGAGATCACGAACGGACGGGCGCGTTAGAGCGGATTGCGCACCCTAATTCGTGGTTGAAAGATGACTGGCCGATTTGCGCTTGTCACATAGGTGCGTGTAATGGAATCTTCTGGAGAGGGCGGAAGCGCGATGCAACAACTCGTAAACCAATCCTTCCACTATGTTAAAGTTGTTGAAGAAAAATGCAATGTGTATAATATGGCGAAAAATACAGTATAAAATATGATATGACACCGCGGATCAGGCACAGCGCGGGTGTATCCATGCCAGAAAGCCGATATGAGATCGGCACGTATCTAATTAGACACGATATCTATATAAATAATAACTAAATGAACATCTTAAAACTACAAATTAACTGAATTAACATTTTTAATTACACTCACAGAAACGATTTTACTGCAGCACTATGTAAATAAATGCACAGCTAAACAGATGCTATGAATAAATCCATGAATCAAAACGCATATCGCTGTTAACATAAACCACGCCGTGGATCCTCTGAAGCCGGTTTCAGTGAGGGTGCTCCAACTCAACGATCATTGTCGTCGCTTGGAGGCGCCTCAGCCAAGCGACATCAGAGATGACGTTAATTATTTCAGCGTTTGATGAATAATGTCATACTTCCCCTATGCACTCTTCCCCCTCATTGGATCAAAGACGCTTAAAACCAGGCTCTGCTTTTTAAGGGGTTTTTTCATAAATATGCTGGGTCAACCAGAAATCTGATAAATGTGAAACTTAACATGTATGTTTTGAGATCTTTATCTCTCTATGATTAACTGAATTTCATTCAATACATTTTCTTTTCAAAATTACATTATTTTCAGTAATATTTTCATTTTTCTACTTAACGGCAAGTAAAAGTAAACTTAAGTTTTATCTTTAAAATAAATCTCACAGCAAGAAAATGTAGTTTGTTATCTAATGCTTCGACAAAATTTACCTAATTAAATTATTAGCCTGCCAATAAAATAAATAACTTTTGAGACATACGTCATTTAGTCACTTCAGTGCATAGTTTAGGGGAGGTGGCAGGGGAGTGGGGAGAGGGAAAATGTAACCTTAGAGCCTGGCCTTAAGAAACTATTGCACGGAAAATCAGGACAGGATCGCTGAAGAAAGATGTGTCTTGTTTGTGCATGTATGACTGTATGTACTATCCTATGCGCAGTAATAAAAAGAAACTCACATGCACGCATCGACTATTTTTTTGATTTCTTCAGGTTTCTGATGATGAGCTTTGCGGCTTCTGGATTAGCATTAAATGGAGGCCAATAAAAAGAATTCAAATTGTCGGTTGGAAAAAGGGCTGTCATCGTAATTTGTTTGTATTTTTAGAATTCCGCGCCTCAAAAGGAAAAAGGAACCCTCGCTCGTTATACGTCCGTCTGTATGTCTGCCAAGACACTTTTTCTTAGGAACGCGTGGAGGTATCAAGTTGAAATTAATATTAAATACTCAGGTGGATTACCTTGGATTGGAGATTGGAGCTGTGAAAAAAACTAACTTTTCAATGTCAACGCATGTGCACCATGCCAGATACATATTCCTTCTTTCAAGCAAAGGGATGGTCCAATTAAATATATTTACAAAAATAATTTAGTCCAAAAGTACGTCGTAGTAGCACAATCAGCGGCTTAATTTCGGGTCGTTTGACTGGTCACAGTACTCAACAGTATCCATTAGCGCAGGGAGTAGGATCTTAATTTACTCATAGATGGGTGTGTAAGTGGTGCGCAGGCTGGGTCTATCAATCAAGAAGGTAGTAATAAAATATATTCTGTATACCAGTAGTGAAACTTTTTAAAAATTAACACTTCACTACATTGTAGAAAGACGCATGGAAACGTGTAGCTGGAAATGCTACTGGTCAGCTACACCGTTCATATACACCGTTTGGCCTGAAAGTTGCAATGAGGTACTGCGTAGTTTTATTGCTAGCGCTATGTATCTACGTATACTTATAATAAAGCGGTAAGTATCAAAAGGTCTGTACAATGAAGATAAATAAAAAACGGCTAAGGGTACTTTGTCGAATTAATTTAAAAAAAAAGTGGTCTCTTCGCGCATCACGTAATAACTACTGGATCGATAGCGTTGAGATCTGTTTGATAGCTTAGGTTTTGAATTAAAAACTACAGTACTTAGTATCTTAATCCGAAGATCACAAGCCGAGCAATCGATAAAAAACTATTTGACAGCTGAACGAAATACGTTATTTTGTACTCGATAGATATTTTTGGTCCTGGAATTACACATACTCGTAGGTTACTTTAAACCCAGAGAAATTACCTCGCGGGTACAGTTATACAATAACTATAGTCTGCTAAGTATTTTCACGATGTCCGACTCTTCAGCGGTGGTAGTCTAACGGTTCAATAGTGAAACAAAAAAAATGCGATATCGGGTCCGGTCCTAGGTTCGCACCTATGTCCTTTCTATAAAATATGTTCGGTTTTCCATCGCTCCGTGCTTCGGAGGGCACGTAAGGTTTCGGCTGTTATTGATTAATAGCAGTCGTTAAGCCATGTCGGAGGCTCTCGGGCGGCTTGACAAACCCTGACACCAGAGGCCAGCGCTATCTCATACGACAAAGAAACAGCCTGAATACTTCACTGTTGAAATAGGCCTCCCCATATTAGGGATGGTTTCGACATAGTCACCACGCTTGGCAGGTGTCTTTATAATCGTAGTAGACGTTGATACATATGCAGGAAAAGGTTGCTGCATATTACAATTTTAAAAGCTTTTATTTAACTTCACTTGTATTTATCTATGTATTTTGTCCTGGAATCTTGCAATTCAAATTTCGAGCACTTCCCGATTAGCTACCCGGCTGAAACTTTCAGGGTAGCACACAAACCGAAGACAAAGCCATAAAAAAAGATAAAAAATATATTGACATCGTAAAAAGTGAAAATGCAACAAAAAATATGTGACATTCATAAAAAAAAAGGTCGTTTAAGCTTTTTTATTGTTTTTTATTCTCAATTACTTTTGTTTGTTCTCTCAGCACCCCTCAGCACCCGCGAAATGTGAAGGGGTGGACCAGTTATTAAGCCAGGTCACACGGCACAGCTGGGCCCACATACTTACCAATGTGTTGTGCATATTGTTATGTGCACGGTATATTTTTGATGTCCGGTTTGTCTAGTGGCTAGTGACCCTTATTATGTAGTGAAACAGACGCGGGTTCGAATCCCGCTAGGTGCAATCATTTGTGTGATGAGCAGAAATGTTTGTTTCCGAGTCATGGATGTAATATTTGTATCTATGTATGTTTATCCGTTATCTAGTATGCACAGGGTATACTAGCTATGGACTAGGTAATTGGTGTGAATTGTCCCTAATATGTATATTATTTTATTGATTGTTGTCTATGCAAATACTAATGCTGTGTAATTAATTACAGTTCCATGACAATTCTACTGAATGTACTTAAAAAGTTCGGTACTGGAGTATACAATGTTTACATATTATCTACCTAAGGTACAACCAGCGGAAAGCAACTTATCGATACACAATGGCGTCGATTGATCGCGTCACCGTCAACTATCTTATCAACCGAATTACGGGACATAAAGGTATTTTTTGTGGGAACCAAAAGCTTATATTATTGTTATGTGACTTTCTCAGTCAATATATGTACGTGTGTTCCGGAGTTGTAAAAAACCTGCCAATTGCGTGTAATCTTAGTGTTCCGTAGCCAGGACCCTAAGCTACTCAAGTGTGAAAACTGCATTGCAATCGGTCTAGTAGCTTTTACGTGGTACGCCAACAAAGTTGTTGTTAACGGCTTTTTCCAACCGGGATTCGTTCACTTTGGAAAGTTTACAGAGTTGACGCGGGCATAAAATGAGTTATCTTGGTCGGCTGTACCTCGTAAACTATATCTTGTGAACTAGTAAACCCTAGATAGCCACGATAAATTTGTTTGTAAATTCGAATTATGCGCTAGTGCCCTAGATTTTTGCATATTTTTTTTGTTCTATTACTTCCTGAGCATGCATCCCACCATTTTAGAAATATTTCGTCAACGGAACCAAATCTGTCAAAGAAACCTCGTTATAATATTAAAATAGCTATTCACCCCACACGTTTTTTTGGTCTTCGCTTTTCATGTAAGGGAGCCACCCAAAGTTTTTTTTATCCAACTATGTAGCGGTTATAAATATATGTATATATATATATATGTATATCCATGTGCCATATTTCAATTTTGTAGTGTTAATAGTTTATGAATAAAATGACCGTGACATACAAACGGGAGCAGGGCGTGCTAAGAATCCCCGACAGAGACCCAGCTACCAACCCCCACGATCTCTGGACCTGGCAACTTATAACGCACGCACCTTGAGGACCGATGAGAACAACTTCACATACAGCTGGAAGAAGTAGTAAGTAACTTGCACTGGGGTATTATAGGGTTATCAGAAGTCCGAAGAGAGGGAGCGGATACGATGATTTTCAATTCCGGCAACTTACTCTATTACCGGGAGGGCAACTAGCAGTCCCAACACGGTTTCGGTTTTCTCGTCCACAAGTCCCTCGTCAACAACATTGTGAAGATCGAAAGCGTTTCGAACAGGGTGGCATACCTGATACTCAGAATTACCGAAGGGTATTCGTTGAAGGTCATACGGGTGTACGCTCCACACTCGTCGGTTGCTCGGCTTCGTCTCATTGGATTGAGATACGAAGTGCGCCAGTTTTTAAGTCAAACCAGTGAAAACCGCATCGCAATTGGTTCGGTAGTTTTTACGTGATACGCGAACAAACATACAGACAAACTAACACACAGAGAGACACGATTTAAAAAATATTATATTCTTGTTCAGTAGCATAGAAGCGCCCGGACGATGAAGTGGAGGCTATGTATGACGACATTTCTAATGCCATACATCTTCACAGTGGTGATGGGGTCCCCCATCACCACGGCTGGGCATGAGGAATAGCGATGAACTGAGAGTGGGGCAGTTTGGATTTGGACAGCGGAACCAAAGGGGTCAGCGATTGGCCGACTTCATGGAGAAGGAGGGACTCTTTACGATGAACTCCTTTTTCAAGAAGCGCCCGTCCTGAAAATGGACGTAGCTGAACCCCGGCGGCAAAGACGACATATATTTCAATATAAGCACGAGATATATTTCATTTTGACGACCATTAAGCATATATTCAATGATGTCTCTGTGATCAACAGGGTTAAGACCGGCAGTGATCACCGCATGGTAAGAGGCTCATTGAATATCAACATAAAGCTGGAGAGGTCTCGATTGATGAGATCTACTCTTCGCCCAAGTCCTGCCTAAATCCAAAACCCCGAGAGCTTTCAGTTGGAGCTCCAAAATCGCTTCCAAATCCTTACCGAATGCGACACAGTGGACAAACTAAACAACGGGCTGGTGGAAATCGTTCACGCGGTCAGGTCGGAGTTATTTAAGACCCACCGCAAAAAACAACAGGGTTAAGACCGGCAGTGATCACCGCAAGGTAAGAGGCTCATTGAATATCAACGTAAAGCTGGAGAGGTCTCGATTGATGAGATCTACTCTTCGCCCAAGTCCTGCCTAAATCCAAAACCCCGAGAGCTTTCAGTTGGAGCTCCAAAATCGCTTCCAAATCCTTACCGAATGCGATACAGTGGACGAACTAAACAACGGGCTGGTGGAAATCGTTCACGCAGTCAGTTCGGAGTTCTTTAAGACCCACCGCAAAAATAGAACACAGAAACTCTCTGAGCATACACTCAAACTTATGGCAGAACGAGGCGAGATGAGGCTGCAGTCTTCAGTGGAGTTCAGTGTCGAGTTACAGCTTGCTTTTTAAACAGATCTCCAAGTCGATGCGACACGATTTGCGTTCCTATAATACTACTTGTATTAAGAACGTGTTTGCAAGAGATCTGTCTATTGGGCAAAACCTGTTGACGAAGCTAAAAACCGACAGTAGCAGCATCGTTTCGTCAAAGCCAGAGATTTTGAGTGAGCTCGAGAAGTTCCATGGACAACTATACACCTCATCGCGAAGTCCTCCTAGCATGACTAGCGATGCAAGAGCCCATTTGACCCGACATTATACCAAAGATATCCCGGACGTCAGCCTATACGAGATCAGAATAGCTCTCAAACAGCTTAAGAGCAACAAGGCACCAGGGGAGGACGGAATTACGACTGAGCTACTGAAAGCGGGTGGAACACCGGTACTTAAAGTCCTTCAGAAGCTGTTTAACTCCGTCATCCTCGAGGATATTACGCCAGAGGCGTGGCACAGGAGCGTAGTGGTTTTACTCTTTAAGAAAGGTGATAAAACCCTCTTGAAGAATTATAGGTCCATTTCGCTGCTGAGCCACGTCTAGAAGCTGTTTTTGAGACTAGTTACAAACCGTCTGGCTCGTAGGTTCGACGACTTTTAGCCTCCCGAAAAGCTGGATTCCGGAAAGGCTTTAGCACCGTAGACCACATCCATACGCTCCGGCAGATTATACAGAAGACCGAAGAGTATAATCGGCCACTATGTCTAGCGTTTGTGGATTACGAGAAAGCCTTTGATTCAGTCGAGACCTGGACAGTGCTACAGTTATTACAGCGGTGCCAGATTGACTACCGGTACATCGAAGTGTTGAAGAGTTTGTACAGCAAGGCCACCATGACAGTCCGTCTTCAGGATCAGAGCACGAATTTTATCCAGTTGCAAAAATGGGTGAGACAGGGAGACGTTATTTCTCCGAAATTGTTCACCTCTGCACTGAAGGATATATTCAAGCTTCTGAACTGGAACGGATATGGTGTTAACATCAATGGCGAAAACATCACTTTCCTTCGATTTGCTGATGATAAAGTCATCATGCCAGAAACCCTGGAAGACCTAAGTACAATGTTCCAAAGGTTGTCTGGAAGAGATCGCTCTTAGCGATAAGACCGCCCATTGTACTTATTTTAAAGAAATATTTTAAGTATAATAATATCGTTTTAAAACGACGGGAACGATATTATCGAAACTGTTGATCACTGTGTCTACTTAGGTCAGACGATCCAACTAGGTAAATCCAACTTCGACCAAGGGGTCAACCGACGAATCCAACTCAGCAGCGGCAGCGTTCGGGAAATTACGCCATATTTTCTCGTCGCAGATACCGCAGAGCCTCAAGACGAAACGGATTGTGACGTTACGGATCTTATCACGTAGTGAGTCGAGACGTAGTGTAAAGTAAAGAGTCGTACGTATCACGTAGTGATAAGATTAGTAACGTGACGATCCGTTTCGTAGAAGAACCAAGGTTACCGACTAGCTCTCAGAATTTGCAAGTTGAAGTGGCAATGGGCAGGCCATATTGTTGGCAGAGCCGACAACCACTGGGGAATAAAGGTTATCGAATGGCGACCACGAACAAGCAAGCGAAGTGTAGGGAGACCCCGCACACGATGGACGGACGACATTGTATTGTAGCCATCGCAGGAAGTCGGTGGATGGAGGCGGCACAAGACTGTTCGTCGTGGCGCTTTTTGGGGGAGGCCTATGTTCAGCAGTGGACTGCTAAAGGCTGAAATGATGATGATGATGATGATACATACGGGACAGACAGACATGACGAAACTATAAGGGTTCCCTGTTTGAATACGGAACCCTCACAACCTTTCAATTGGTACTTCAGTGTTTGAAGATCCTTACATTGGAGCAGGAAAATCATTGCGTAAACCTTTTATTGACAACTTTTAATAAAGTAGAAGTTATTTGAGATATTTCCTCGTTTAAAAGTTACGACTCAAACTCCCATTAATCTTAAGAACTCGAATTAAAACGAAAAAACTGGGTTTATCAAAAGAAACCTCCTGTAAATGTACCCGCATGTAGTTAAAACTGCAATTAAAGTGAGTTAGCGTAGAATTAATTGAGTACGTATGACTCTTTAGTGTTACTTTGTTTGCGTCTCCTCGTAAAGTGTAATATCCCTTGACTGCCCCCTGCTACGATGTCTACCTTAATCACTCATATTTATGCACTTTTTTATGATAAACATTAATGAAAGTATCCTTTAAAATTTAATACTAAACCAGCTTCAAGAATTGGACGGAATTTAAAATGCGGGTAATAAAGTACACTCGAATAATACGCACTTTCTCATCCGAGGCAGATTGGGTATTGTGACCAACTTTGTCATAAATATTATTAAAATTGACTACGCAAATTCCTTTCAGAATAAGTATCCACTCAGACGAAATTATGCGTTTCCACTTACAGTTACTTTAAGACAATTTGTCGAGTCCGCTTTCGCTGAGATTTCGGGATTTCTAATTTAACTCCGCGATGGAATAGATTGAGGCGTAAAATTGTTGGGCGAAGACAGAATGATTTTCGCGTCATCCAGACATAAAGGCCTGTAATTGTTGCGCATCGACTGGAACTAATACGGGAGAAATGGAACGAGATACGAGGCTAAGAAGGATCGTAGAAAATAATTTATCCGCGACGGTAGAACAAAGGGCAGCCTACAATGGAACAAAAGAACCTTTGGAAGCGAACCCGGTTTGTTTTCTGACGGAAGCCTAATATAGGGAATCGATTGGTCGTAGAGCCAACGATGGGTACGCTCATTTCCGTTCTCCGATAAAAAATGTTCAATGGCTCCGTAAAGTAGGGATTAGATGTTTTTAATTTGGGAATTCTTTTACATTTGTTTTATGAGTAATCTCGAGTTGCTTTATCGTCTATTTTTTTGAGAATGTAAGTAATTTTTGACTTTTCGTCTGTAAGGACAGTTTCAAAGAAAATAATAGAAAAGTAGCTGTGCCCGCGGCTTTGCCCGCGTGGTTATTTTTCTGGGATGTAAGGATCCTGTGATATTCCGGGACCAAAAGTACCAAAATCATTGATATACCATGTATACCAGTTTTTAAGTCAAACGTGAAGCTGTCCAACAGTGAAAACCGCATCTCAATCGGTCCAGTAGTTTTTACGTGATGCGCGAACAATTATACAGACAGACAAACAAACAAACATGCAGACACGATTTCCAAAAATGTTATATTCTTGTTCAGTAGCTTATTTTAAGTACCGTATAGACCCTTTTTTTAATTATCTTCTTAATACAGGCTTTTTTATTCATATTGCTGTATTATAAGTATAGATAGATAGATAGATAGATATATAGATAGATAACTCTACAGCTAAAACTCTGAGATAAACTCAAATAAAGTTTCTCTGAAGTGGCGTACTCTCAGTCGTCGGTGTCAAACGTAAATTTTGGTAAATTGGTGGGGAGGTGACAGAAGGCAAACGCTCTCGCGTGTTGGTAGTGGTTACCTCAAAAATTCTAGGGTTGGTAATTCAGTGAGTTTTTGACCCGATTTTAGTGGTTACATGATTTTCTGTGGATGCTTGAAATAAAAACACCAAGCTAATTCCTATTACACCATATCAATAATTATCAAAACGGTAAGATATAATAAAACCAAATAAAACTTTATTATTAAATATTTTGATACAAAATGCTTCTTGGCTTACGACACTTAGGAGTATAATAGTTATTCTATGACGATACTATAGATCACACATTCAGTATACGCTATCGTCACATTTATGGTCAGGATTGTATCGATAGTACCGAATTTTCCCCTGTATCGGTTATTCGGATTAGCTCATCGTTGCGTCCCTAGCGGGCTCTAAACAGCCCATGAATTTTTACATTCAGACGCTGATTTTACATTTTCTAACTTGGGAACGTGATCTGGGAGCAAAGTTTGTATCGTGTGATATTAAAATTGCATGTTAGGTGAGCTTTTCCGCCGTTATACTGTCTGGGTTGTTCTGACGAAAAATAATGATAGTAAATATGTAAATGCGACTTGGATGCAGTTTTATTAAGTTTGGAAAGCTTGTCTTTGTCTCAAGTTTTATGTGAATGTTTCTTTCTGTATTTTTTGAGGTGGTTTTTCGTTGGTTTTTCGCTGGAGATTTTTATCGTATGATAAAAATCTCCAGATGAAGATCCATTCAAGGTACAATACTGTAATTTTCAGTCAACCGACAAATTTTAATATTAGAGTGCAAACAATGAATCCCAACATAAAACAATCCAGAATGCACTTGGACATAAATTCAAAAACAGCAAATAGTTTTCCAACCTATAATTTTCGTCAGTCGTTACTCCAACGTTTATATGCGTCCAATTCAATGCCTATAATTTTGTACGTCCACTATTATTGTTTAGTAAAACGAGCTTTATATCAACTACGCTAAAGTTAATTCTTTATTAATTACACGGTAAACCCAGTCAGAGGTAGGGTTGCCATAGGATGAAAAATATTACTATGGCTAGATAGCTTTTGGCAGACTATTTACCCGGGATCTTATAAGTTAGTAGTTTGGTAAACAGATTGTTGTGTAATTATAAAACAATACTAGTAGAAACATATTGCCAGATATTTTGATGATAGTTGGAGCAAATTTCTGACTGAGTGGTGGCCAAGGAAAGGCAAACGTAATACTGGCAGACCAGTGGACAGATGTTTTGATTATATAGAGATGGTGGCAGGAAAAACCTGGATGAGAGTGGCCAAATGTAGATCAGATTGGCACAAGGGGCAGGATGCTAATACCCAGCAGTGGGCTGTTACGAGCTGACCATGATGACTTGTAGAAACAAGCACAAATTAAAAAAAAACCTCTTCCCCCATCACACCTAAGAAACATCTCGATCACTCATCTCTCGATCAGTTTTAAAACATAAAAAACCGCATCCAAATCGGTCCATTTGTTTGGGAGCTACGATGCCACAGACAGACACACAGATACAGTGATACATACATACATACAGTGATACTAATCTAATAATCCGTCAATATTTTACCGTGTTTTAAGAAAATAAATATTTATTTTCATTTTCATTTTTCATTTACGAAAACTTATAAAACATTGAAAACTTATAAACTCCAAAGCCATTAGTTTGGGATGTACGATGCCACAGACGGACACATGGATACAGTAATACATACATACATACATACATACATACATATATACAATGATATACACCCTAAACTTATAAAACGTTAACCCCCGAACTCCACAGCCTTTCTTTTGGGATCCACAATGCCACAGACACATGGATACAATGATACATACATACAATGATACACACCCTAAACTTAGAAAACGTTAACCTCCGAACTCCGACCCCGCCGGCGGGGTCGATGAACCCATACTTAATCATTATTATTATTCTTCTTTGAGTTTCTTGCCATTTCTTCTCAAAGATGTATTCCGAAATGGTGGTCAGTTATTAAATCACTTATGAGGCTCCTAGCCATAGTTCAGGGCCCCCTGGATCGCTATTAATCATTAATACCGATCCAGAGGAGTTTAGGTCAGATGTCCCGTAGTCTAAGCGACGGCCCAAGCCGAGGTTCGTACCCCCGGGTGCCCTTGAGCAAGTCGCTAAAATTTTACTTTGGCGTGCGCCTTCTGCGTCACGTAGTGCGGCGGAGCGCCTTTGTTTGTTTGGGGAGCTTTCACGCGATAACGCCTGGACGGATTTTAATGAAATTTAGAATGGAGATAGCTTATACTCGTACCCTGGAATAATACATTGGATACTTTTTAACTCGGAAAGTTGTAAGTTTCCACGGGTAAACTGGAAAATGTTGATTACTCACTGTAAGAAACGGTTGCCACCACAGAATGGAATGTGGTTGCCATGGAAACGAAATAAAAAATCTGTCAAAAATCATCAAGAGCATTAATGCTGTACCTACTTTTGCATTGGTTTTTAATATCCTAGAAGAAAATAAGATGCTTTTTTTCGCGATAAACAGTAGTCCGCGCGGACGAAGTCGCGGGCGGCAAAACTAGTAATAGTATATAATAGCTTATTGTTTGTAATTTTTTGTGATACGTCTGTTATCTAAACGTTGTGTGTTAACAACACAGGATTGTGGTCTTCGAGCAAACTTATAACAAGCATTTTATATTAATTTTTTGTTTATTTAAATTAAGAAATATAACTTTTGGCTGTTTGAAATAAAAAAAAAACGACAATAATTTACGACAGCTTGCCACTAAAAGAGACATAATTATGAAAAAAGACGGCTAAATAAACGACAGGCTTTTCTAATTTTTCTGTTATTTTATTCTTACTTTTTTTTTAGAAAAGCTTCGTGCTTGCGTTGCGGGCGCGAAAAGTAATTATTGCATTGTCATTTGTCTCTTTTTTTATATGTGCGGTCACATTACTTCATATCAGTGTCGCATAAGATTCGCAGAAGTTTCAAAGGTCCATATAAACCAGTTATTGAGATCATTTGAATAAAAACAAAATATTATGGATCTTTACTTCCACGTTGAATACTACAATGTTGTCAGTTCCAAACTACGCAACTACGTCTATGAATACATAGTTAACAGTTATTCCGTATACAACAATATTTATACCTTCCAACCACTAGAAACAATGTAGCAGTGCTTGCATAAGCCTTCTATAATCTGTTCAGATTTAAGCACGGAACCGAACCCGCGCTGGAGTATCGTATTCGTGCAACCGTCCAGCCACTATCGCTTCCCGTGTAATCGGATAATAATGAATGGGAAATACTGAGGGAACTGTAACATGGTGCATTTTATGGCTAGTACAAGAGGTATCGTGTTTCGAGGCTCAAGAAAAGCTATGATTTTCACGGTTTTAGTTTGTTTTTATAATTAAATCATAGAATTACAATAATATTATAAAGTTGAAAGTTTGTTGTTATGTTTGTTACTCCTTCAAGCTCAAATGGCTGAACGGATTTGGATGAAATTTGGTACCAGGACAGCTTATATCCTGGATTAAAACAAAGGCTACTTTTCATCATCATCAGGTGAAACCGTGGGGCGCAGCTAGTAACTGTATATACAATACAAACACTTTATTGACTCCAAAATAAGAGACAAATATACAAGAGAACATTTTTTTTAAATAGGCACGCATAATGTCTCCAAGAAAATAGTCGCTTGACAAAATCTTAGCAAAGTAGGTATTCGGTATTTAGTAAATGTATTGCTATCTCCTTCCCTCCCCCTGATCCTTTATACGAGCGATAGTCGTGAGTTTTAATGGTACAGTTTTTGTCTGAATTGGTGTTTCGGGGGAAGCACTTTTTACTCCCTAAATTGTGGTGAAATCTTTTTTTATTAATGTCATTCCTTTTCATTTCTTTAGAAAAATCTTTTTGTTTTTGATAAAGTGCATTTTCTTTTTGTCATAGTTTTAGTGCCAAAAAACCGCCAGTTAAGGTGCTAACTTAGAAGTTATTGTTTTTTTGTAAAAACAAAGGCGTTTAAGAGTTCATTTTTTAAATTGGATAATATTTAGGGGTAGATAAATGTTTTTGCTTTTTGTGTGGACAAGGGTGCTGTAAATATTTTTTTCCTAGTAATTGGTCAATCAAATGGGGTTTGGTAAAAGTTATTCGGTTTGAAAGTGACTGTAGTGCTCTTTTGTACTAAATCCAACACATCGATTCAATTTCGTCGTGCTCGTACATGTAATGTAACATCAAACCTTCACGAATTAAAAATAGCACCGATAGACGAAAAACGCAAATAAATCCCGCTGAGAATTAGAAATCTTTGTATGTAATAGTAATCCATACACTAGACCATAGAATAAATAATAGTACCTACTAACGAAACTAAACGCCCCTCATAAAAAATTCAAAGTCTATCGAGAGTAGAACCTTTTGAATTTTAATGTTGCCATCAATCATGTTCCTCCATCTTAATATTTATCTGCGACTCTCATGTGGTAACGCGTGAAAAACGTGCTGTGAAAAATTTCAGCTTAATATTAGATACCCATCAGTGTCACGATCTTTACTGTTATTAGTAAGGTCGCATCATTAGTTTCATACTTGCCACCACCATCTGCTGTATAAGGGTCTTAATTATCTCGGTTCCAGCTCCCATAAGGCACCATACCGTGGTACCGACGGCCCTGGTATCGTGCCAATCTGGGCGTCGTAAATAACGCATACGGTGCAGTGTAAAACGGTGCCTATGCACCATACAAAGAAGATACGAAGCGATTCCGTGTAAACTAACGAAATTTTGGCCATGAGAGCTATGAGCTATTAACGCGTTAACGTTGACAATAGTACTTAGTTTCTGGCCAAAACCTAAGATCGCTGTACACTGCTGCAAGATGCTGCTACAACATCCGTACGCAAAATAATATGTGTCTAATAATGATTATTGTTGACCCGAAATGCCCTTAATAACAACCTGCTTATGTATTGAATATCGACGAGTATTTTTGATGGTAAACGTCTAATGGTGCGGACTGCGGTACCGGGGTAACGCCGACTCTCGGCGTGGCGATCGAGCGGGCGCTTTTTTCAATGCAAAGCGTACAATATTTTGTCTTCTAACGATGAATTTATTTTACACACTTGTAGTACTATAGTGTTGAAATCTATAGAGCTGCAAGCTCTACCGTTATTACCAGACTGCGCAACGCAAAGGATTGTAATGTGTTTACGGTAATCTAGGTATGTAGGTATGTATATTCCTGTGTTTAGTAAATAAATATATTTCTATTCTATTTATATTTCTGGCGCAAAGACCAAACGCGTGGGCTAATTTTGATGATTCTTACATCAATCGATTTGTCTTAATCTTGCGAATGTCATTATAGACATGACAGTAATCAAAATTAAATATGGCGACAATCAGACGCCATATTTTGAAATATAATAAACTAGCTTTCCCGCCCGCGACTACGTCCGCGCGGACAACAGTTTATCGCGAAAAAAGCATCTATGTTCTTCTAGGATATTAAAAATCAATGCCAAAGTAGATATAGCACCAACGCTCTTGATGTTTATTGACAGACTTGTTATTTCGTTTCCATGGAAACCGTTCCTTACAGCGAGTAATCAACATATCCCAGTTTTCCCGTAGAAATTTACAATTTTCCGGGATAAAAGTATCCAATATTTTATTCCAGGGTATACCTACTATCTCCATTCCAAATTTCATCAAAATCCGTACAGCCGTTATCGCGTGAAAGCTCCCCAAACAAATAAACAAACAAAAGACAACGTTTGACTTTTATATATTGGTATGGATAAATTGTTTCTCTTATCATTTTTTCATTTCAATTGACCATTTAGGATCTACAACGATTTAATGTTGGTTAGCAATCATTTGTGCCTCTCTGTATTAGTTTTGTTTGCAGACGGGTTTTTACACTTTCGATTATTTTGTTACCGCGCGAGCTTAAATTCTGACCAGATTAATGTACAGAGCGTATGGGTCGGGCCGGCGATCGGGCGTCGTGCCCGTCGTCGGATCGTCCCCGTCACGTTAATAAATCTCGTTTAATGAGAGACGGCAATGGCTCGGATTAGATCGAAAAGTGCACCGATACGGCATCGTGATTTGCAATTCGGGAAAAACGTAAAATTATTCTAATAACTTATAGGATCACTTTGTTGTCCGTCCGTCCGTCCGTCCACCTGTCTGTCTGTCAAGACCCTTTTTCTCAGGAACGCGTGGAGGTATCAAGCTAAAATTATTATCAAATACTTAGGTCTAAAATCTCTTGGACCTGTGAAAAAACAAACTTCTAAATCAACGCAATCAAAAAAACCGGGCGTTTTTGCCGTAACTTGAAACTCGTAAGAGAATCAAAACCTATAGGGTACTTCCCGTTGACCTAGGATCATTAAATTTGGTAAGAAGCAATAACTTATAGCACAAGGAAAAAAAAACAAAAACTGCAACATCACAAAAAAAAAAAAAAACTGGTCTCGATTCCCGTGATTGATGAATTATTTACAAACCTACAAGTTTGTACGGAACCCTCGGTGCACAAGTCCGACTCGCACTTGGCCGGTTCTTGATATATTAACTGAACGTACGTAAATCATCATCATGTCAGCCTTTAGAAGTCCACTGCTGAACATAGGCCTCCTGCAAAGAGCGCCACGACGAACGGACTTGTGCCGCCTCCATCCACCATCCACGTGCGTCCAACGTGTGGGGGGTCGTACGTACCGTACGGTGAGCTTAATTTATCCTAAAAAGATTTACGAAATTATATCGCACGATATTGTCTTCTGCTAATTTGTCCCTCATGATTGCGAGATGAGATCAACCTTTGCATTTATGTCTCCTTTTTCGATTTTCGACGTAGTCTTCTGAAGTGCAGATTACACTATGGAGAGTGTGCACAAGAACTGCACAATCTGATTTTCCCATCACTTTTCCATTATCGTACCACCAGACGATCGGCAAAGCGCCACCCTTTTATGCTTGAAAGCCTTATGCTTCTTCATCTATACTCTATACATACATACATACATACATACATACATACATACTTACATACATACTACATACCGCAGAATGTCAAACACGCCTAAAGTCAAACACGCAGAAAGACAAACACGCAGAAAGACAAACACGCAGAAAGTCAAACACGCAGAAAGTCAAACACGCAGAAAGTCAAACACGCAGAAAGTCAAACACGCAGAACGTCAAACACGCAGAAAGTCAAACACGCAGAAAAACAAACACGCAGAAAGTCAAACACGCAGAAAATCAAACACGCAGAAGTCAAACACGCAAAAAGTCAAATACGCAGAAAGTCAATCCACACCAATATATAAAAGTGAAACGTTATCTGTTTGTATCTTTGGGGAGATTTCACGCCAAAACGGTTGATCCGATTTTAATGAATCTTTGTAAATATATATTTTACAATATAGAGACCAACATAGGATACTTTTTATCCTTGAAAATTGAAACTTTCTACGGGAAAACAGGAAAATGACGATTACTCGCTGTAAGGAACGGTTCCCATGGAAACGAAATAATAATAATAAGATCGATCCCGAGTTATGACATTTTGCGTATTTGACGTTTTGAGTTTGACATTTTGTGTGTTTGACATTATGCGTATTTGTCATTTTGCGAAAACTTCAGTCCTCTGACATTTTGCGTGTTTGACGTTCTACGCGGGCAAAGCCGTGGGAACAGCTTGTTTGTTATAACAACTGCAAAGGAGTGGAATGCCCTGCCCTCGTCAGTATCTCCGGTAAAATATAACCCAGGTGTGTTCAAGTCAAGAGTGAATAGGTATCTACTAGGTGAGCGTGTTATACCTTCGACCACATCATCACTTTCCATCAGGTGAGATCGAGGTCAAACGATAGCCTAGAAGGAACCAATGCAACAAAAAAAAACTTTTTTACCTCATCTTTCTATCTTTTGTTGGGTTCCGGTCTGGACACCTATTCGCCTGGATCTTTGACCGGTAACGGGAAGTAATGGACTGTCACATAGTGCCTATAAGAAAACTATGGTAGGTAAACGTATACTCACTTCGACACGCATGCAAACATTGGAGCAAAATTTAAATCTATCGAAATTCTCTTCGGATTGAATTCGAAATTCGTAAGGAAAAGTTTTTTTTTTTTTTTTTTTTTTATATTCGTTACAATTCCACACCAATTACTTAGCCCCAAACTAGGAAACCCTGTACTATGGGTACTAGATAACGGATAAACATACATAGATACAAATATTATAACATCCATGACTCGGAAACAAACATTTCTGCTCATCACACAAATGATTGCACCTTGCAGGATTCGAACCCGCGACCGTTTGATTACGTACCTAGGATCACTAGCCACGAGACCAACTGGTCGTCAAATACAGTAGGTATTTATTAAATTGGAAAATGCATGTGAAGTGGGTGCTTTCTGTATTTCCCGCCTCGAGGGCAATGGATTTGTTAAAAAATATATCGTTTTGTAAAATAACAATCACATCTGTTCACGCTCAGGCACACGTGCTGCCTCAAAATGTCGGAATTAATATGAAATTGTGGCGCTTTCATGCGAACAACATTATAGGTGCGATGTAATTAAACATGTAAAACCTATTAAATGCACTTAGTTATTCTCGCATGACTTCTTTAACGAAGTATAAATACAGCGGTAATGTATTGTTTTTCAGTATTTCAGTTATGGTAAAATTTATTTTCATTCAATGTTTATGATTTTTTTTATAATAAAAAAGTTTTGAATGTTTCAACACAGTTACAATGTGTTGTGGTCTTTTATAAACTTACTTCAAAAAATAAATGAATGTGTTTTCAATTTGGCTGGTTTTTAGGCAGCCAAATTCAGCCAATCGATTAAACAGTCATTGTCAAGAGTGTGAGAACTGCCGAAAATATGAGTTAAACACTCAGAATCTGTTTGTCTGTTTCGGCATTTCTAAGCAATCCAGAAGTATTTTTGTCATATACCAGTAAAACATACTGGCATTATAAAAAAAAAAAAAGAAGTTTCAAATGACAAAGTCAGTATCTAGCTACAAATTCATTAATAGTAAAATATGTTACAAGAAACAAGACTCATTTAATATTCCACCGTCTAAATAGCAATCACAGCACCTAGACGCACTAATCTTTTACGTGGGTAGGCATTTAGCGAAGCCTACGCATAAATCTTAGCTACCATCGAATGCCACAGGGGTACAAAGATGTCACCTGAACTGAAGGCGCACAAGCGAATAGGTGGCAGGTAATCCAGCTTAGTGGCAAAGGATTACAAGTAAATGCTTAATGCTCTGTACACCCTCGTTACTTGATCCTTTGCTGGCTGATGTAGATCCTGGGCTTGGGAATCGGTCTTCATTGTACCAATGATATAATATGGCATTATGATGATATTGCAATAGACAAGGGATGTATAGTGTTACTGGATTTAATATTCTGAAAGCGTATGACCTTTCAGCTGATGAATATGCGAGGTTGAAGGATGAAGTTACGTTTTGTTATGAAATGAATAACGAATTACTCACTGTGTTATATGTGAGTAATTTTCTGCTTTTTCAAAATATTTTACTGGGTTAGATGGATCTACACTTTTTGAATATGAATAAGATAAAGGCACTTAACTTACAATCTTTTAGGCTAAGCGTTTAGGTTCAAATCGTCTGTTTCCTAAAATGAAACCAGGGTTCAAAACGGCCCTTTACCAGAATGTCCTTAACCAAATTTCCCTTTCCTAAACTATCCCTTTCTTGATGTACTATAAGTATACCAACGAATTCATAAATCTCATAGATTACATGGAGAGGCAGTACTACTGCAGAGAGAGTATCAGGATTTGAGGATAAAATCTTGTTATCATAATTATGTTGTATTGTTAAGGAGACTGAATAAGTTAGCGAAGTTTCTAGTGAATTGGTTATACGAGTATAGTACCTAGAACATATCTGACACAAGATTCAAAGGAAATTAACAAACAAAATATACGTGAAAATCTTTTATCACGATATACCTAAGTTCAAAAACTTAAACCCGACTACGGTCGGTAACTAGCATTAAATGTAGATTAAGAGTTGTGTGCTATAGAGTTGTATGTGAAGTGCCCGAAATTTGAGTTGCAAGATTCCACCCGGGACGACAGACAGACAGAAAAATAAGAAAGTAACTTAATAAAAACGTAGTAAAAATTGCTTAGGGTCTATCATTAATACCAGAAGACGAATCGATTGACACCTCGCTTGTCAAAATTGAACCAATAGGGGCGACGCGGCGACGCTATGGTGGAACATCCACATAAACACATACATACAGACTGTTAAACTCATCCCCCAACCCTTCCCTTGCTTGCCGTAGTCAGTTAAAAATCAACTTAAACGGTGAGAAACTAGGCAAGCGCACGTTAGATTACTACTTATTGTAAATATAGAAATGTAATAAAAATAATACTTGGTACATGTACTCGTAAATGTAATGTCTCCAGATTTCAGAACGAAGTATTCGTTCTGAAATCTGGACTGACTATGTATATCTGAAAATGAAACATCTGTATTATTATGCCATAATTATTAGAAGGATGTTATAATGTATTCCAGTAATTAAATACAACTATCAGAAATGACTAATGTAATTAATAAAGTAAATGGTAGATATTCGTTGATCTGTTTTCAAACGACTCAAATAGCTCGGACGATGTAGGTAGTCGGATGACTTCTGACAGCGTCGGATGTTCGAAAATGCTATATAAAGGCTCTCTCGACTTAGCAATGTTTCCCCAATCCGACCACCCCTGGCAACCCGCCAGGGGGTATCAACACACTTAGACACAGACACCGACCTCGCCGGCGAGGTCGAAGGTCCCATAACACATAGTCAGATATTATTCGCCTTCGAGTTTCTTGCCGATTCTTCTCGAAAGTGTATTACGAATCGGCGGTCAGTTATAAAAGTCAATCAAAGGGCACCTAGCCATTGTTCAGGGGCCCCTCGATCACTACCTAACGGCGCTACCGTTAGGTAGTGATCGATCCAGGGGTGTTGAGTTCGATACCCCCGTAATCAGACGGCCGTCCAAGCCGAGGGCCGTACCCCTGGGTACCCTCGTGCGGGTCGTCTAAATTTTAACTTTGGCGTGCGCCTTCTGCGTCACGCATTGCGGCGGAGTGCTTGTTAGCGCCCGCCCCCAAGCCCGGTTCAAGCTGTAGACGCCGATAAGGCCAACAGCATTAGTCCTTCCTAAAAAAAAGAGAAAAAAGTTAAGTGTTTTTTATATTACTCTGTTATGCTGCTTATTTGTAACCGTGTAATTATTACTGTGTATCACTTCATTGTGGGGTGGTGAAATAATCTATAAGATTATAGTTAACGGGATTATCATCTATTTGATTGTGTTTAAATGCTGTTTTCGAAGTTATTATGCCTAGTATAAGTAAGGCAAATATAAATGTTGGTCTGTGACCAATTATAACATTTAAATTGTTAATAACTATGTATCTAAATAGTTATTGGTTTAATAATATTACAAAACATATTCGCCACGTAGGGTCTTGCCAGTTTCTTTCTATAGTGGTGTATTCCGAATCCGGTGTTCAAATGAGTAAACAATATACAGAATTGCAAACCTATTTCCTTGTTTTTATTAAATATTCCTTAGGTTATTTATTCTGTAGCTGTAGCTACTAGGTGCAGATAAGTTTTATTTCCTACTCGACAAACCTGACCAACCGAAGGCTAACATTACAAAACTTAGGTTTTGATAATCTTACAGTACGTATATGTATTATACATATGTTTATAAATCTCATACACACACATATTTTATTGCTAAGGAAAATCGAACGTAGCGTAGTTCGTTTCTACAAACACAAATTAGAAAGTATAAAATCTAATTAGAATCAGCGTGCGTACATCAAAAAAATATGCCTCAGTTTGTTATTACAAACTACATACTCTCATCGTTTATCTATACTACTAGCTTCCCGCCCGCAACTTCGTCCGCGCGGACTACAGTTTATCGCGAAAAAAAACTTATCCCTAGGATGTTCCTTTCTTCTAGGATATTAAAAACCAATGCAAAAATAGGTACAGCACAAACGCTCTTGATGTTTATTCACAGAATTATTATTTCGTTTCCATGGAAACCGTTTCTTACAGCAATTAATCAACATTGCCAAGTTTTCCCGTGGAAACCCACAATTTTCGGAGATAAAAAGTATGCTATGTTTTATTCCAGGATATAAGCTATTTCCATTCCAAATTTCATCAAAATCCGCCCAGCCGTTATTGCCTGAAAGCTCCCTAAACAAACAAACAAACAAACAAACAAACAAACAAACAGACAACGTTTCACTTTTACATATTGGTATGGATAATATTATAAAGAGTAAAGATGTTTTTTTTGTATTTTTGCTTGTTTTTTTTTAACGATTTTAAAAGGTCTTTCATCTATAGTAAACTACATTATCAGCTATTAAAATTAGTTGTATTATTTTTCAACAAATTAGTGATCCCTACGTAAATTGCAATAAAGTAACCCCAAGCTATCAAAAATTTGTCTAAAAAACATGTTTATAGTACTCATCATTATCCATAAAAAAGTCGCGAGGCTATATATATATAGTAGTCGCAGCGGAAGTTTGTGTCTCGGAAGTTGTCTGCTAGTCGCTGCGCAAACTGCTATTTTTTCAGGCGCAATTCCAATATTGAAGGTAAAGACAGCATTGTGTAACTGCTTTGCTCACTCGCCTACGTTTTTCGCATATTCTATCTCGCTCTTACTTTATGATGTTTTATCCTCACAACAGTACAGTATAGTCGCAGCCAATGTATTTGTTTGTGAAGTTAGGCTCTGTGACGATTGCGCAGATACTGCTGTGACATTGAATATGCGAAAAACGTAAGCGAGTGAGCGAGGCAGTTATACAATGCTGTATTCACCTTCAACATTCGGATTTCGCCTGAAAAATTGCAGTTTGCGCAGCGACTAGCAGACAACTTCCGAGACACATACTTTCGCTGCGCCTACTATACCTGAGTAATCATTCACAGAGCTTAAATCCACAATTACAAAGATTCGCTGCAACTACTATATATGTCTAACTATTATTAAGTCCCAATAACCGTCTTTTGTTCAAATTAGTTAATCAAAACGCGGGTAGAATCGAAAGATGATCACAGGCGTATCATGATATTAATCCTCATCTAACTAAATAGTTTCATAATCAAGGTTGATTATGTATCTACATGTAAATTCCTATTTTAAATTATTCGAATAATACTTTTCATTTGGAAGTAACGACGGGTATAAAATGCTAAAAGTAAGTAACATGCCGCGGTGTGAGCGCTACCCGTGCGAAGTCGGGGCGAGTCGCCAGTTTATTATTAACGGCACAGCGCACCGCGTCTTTTAAGGCGCGAGTACTTGCATTGTTGCTCTGTGTTAGTTGAGAAAGTGTCGCCCTCCCCTGGCGTGGAAAATGTGTAAACAAAGTGAAAGCGCGAAAGACGTAGTATTTAGCGATTACACGATTGGTTTCGTGTGTCGCCAAATAGCTGATATAGGCAACGCACCAGCAAAGCCCGTGGTGCTGCAATTGTATATTAGGTAGGCAGCAATGACACATTATTATGTGATTTCTTGTTTGTCTAATCACACTAATATTATAAATCAGAGAAGTTTAGCCACTGTCGTAAACAGGCAAATCAGAGCTTAAGAGTTTTAAAAGTGAATACTCTCTTATCCAGCGGAAAACTTCTTATGCGTTATGCAGACCTTCATACATTAGAACTGACATTATAAATGCCGATTAGCGCCATCTATCTTTAGAAGTGTGTTTGTTTGTTACTCCTTCACGCTCAAAGGGCTGAACGGATTTATGAAAATAGGCACCAGGATAGCTCATATCCTGGTTAAAGACATAGGCTACTTTTCATCATCATCATTATCCATCATCATAATCCCCGCGGGTGAAACCGCGGGGCGCAGCTAGGTCTATGGTAAATTTGGTAAGCGAAAGACCCAACCAAATTAAAATGTTCAGAGTTTAAAGTTTGTTGACCCCACAGAACTTCAGTTCAGGATTTCGTAATGCTATTTATCATCAGACCCTCCTATATGGGCATTGGGCACGAAGAATGTCTCCCTGGGTGCTCTTGAGCTAGTCGCCAATAATTTAAACTTTGGTGAAGCGCCTTCTGCGCTAGCAATTCAGCAAAGAAAATCAGCAAAAGTTGATTTGCTGATTTTCTTTGGTGGTTTGATTCTTGATGCTTGCAGATTTATAATGCGGCGAAATAAGCTATCCGAGCTCAGTGATCGGCGATAATCTAATATTCGATAATCGGCGTCGCAACAACGGCGGATGGTAGACGCGCAAGCAATGTAATGTCGTGTCGCTTGTCTGACGTTTGGAAGGGAGGAAATAGGAAAGGTGTAGGTACCCCGCAAATACAATTTTGACAAAATTGAACAGCATACCCTCGATGATAAAGTTATAGATGCGTTCTAGATTAACCACAACTACAGGCAAATATACCCACCCTGCCTAACAGCTACATTTCTACAGCCGTGCTTCATGTGCAATTGTGCATCAACAACAAAAAGATAGCGCGAGATAATAATAATTATTTGCACTGCTAACACGTGCTACATAAACGCCATTATGATTTTGACAAAGGCCAATTATATGCGTTGCACCTAATTTATACGCTCCACGCCCAAGGAGCTGATACCTAATCTTCCCACTTTTATTTAGATCTATGGCGTTTTTTTTTATTGAGATCTATGGTGTTTTTTTTTGTCCTGGATTCTTGCAACTCAAATCACACTATCCGGCTGAAACTTTCAGGGTAGGGTTCAACACAACTCGAAGACAAAGCACGTAAAAAAAAAAGTTTAAAATGTCATATGTACAACATAATCAGTCCTGGGATGTCGGTAATAACATAAAAGAAGTTCCCTAACATAACTACATAATAAATCGGTGTTTTATTTGACGCCTACGAATAATAAGTTTGACGCCATACCTTCGGCGTTTTAGAAATGCACAAACAACACGGGCGGGCAACATGCTATTGTTTGCAAATATTCAACAAGAAAATATTAACAGTTGTCAAGCTCTGCACAAATTGTTTACGCAGCTGATGCACAAGTTTTCACGCTGTACGCACACGGACGCTGTCGGATTATGGCAACCTTACAAGAGACTTATAGCGTCCGACGTGCGACAGACCCGTCACATGGTGATATGCTTAAGTTTTTGCTGGAGAAGTTGAACCCGAGAAGCGAGCTCATGTTTTCTGTGTTTGCTAAATCGGGCACAAAAAGTTTTTGAAGCACGAATGTCTAAATATTCTAAAACATCGAGAGTTTTATATTCTACAATTTTTTATAATAATTTGAGTTTGAGCATATTTTCGTGTGTCAATAATTTTGAAGATTGTTTTAATGATAATTAAGGGTGTTCTTTTTACCAGACTGCGCAACGCAAAGGCCGGTTAATGTGTTTATCAGCTTATGTATGTCTGTATGTCTGTTCTTTTTTGGCACCAAACTGGTGGACCGATTTTGATTATTCTTAAGTCAGTCGATTTGTCTTAATCATGCGAGTGCTACTAAATACATGACAATATTCAAAATTCAATGTGGCGACAACCAGACTCCCTAATGTGAAAAAGAAAAAAAGTCGATAAAGTATGTTAAGTAAAGTATCATTGAATAGGTATTTAAAAATCATTTTTCATTTCGAATGACCATTTAGGATATCAATAGCTATTTAAAGTTGGTTAGCAACCAATCTACTTAAATTTTTGCCTCTTTTTAGTTTTGTTCGGAGTCTGTTTTCTTAGTTATTTTCGGTTATTGAATATTTTAATCAAATTAAATCAATCGATATAATTGAATTGCAAGCGAATCTTCCCATTCAATTTTAATTTTATATGCTTTTATTCTAATGTATGTATGTATGTATGTATCTATCTAAGTACGAGTACTATACTGTCTGTCCTGGAATCATGCAAGTCAAATTTCGAGCACTTCCCGATTAGCTATCCGGCTGAAACTTTCAGGGTAGCTCACAAAACGAAGAAAAAGAAATACCAAAAAAAAACTCTTAGTCCAGGATAAAAGGTTTTTTTTAATGTATACCTACTAATTAAATAAATAAAAACTGGCGTTTATAAAACCTGTCGACTTCTCCAGCGTGTGATAAACTCGGGATATCCAGCATTGTTCGAGTAAATCTGCGCCGACAATCTTCCCAAGATCGGATCGGTTCTTATCCGGAAGCGCTAGCTCCTGGCCGGGATCGGATCTTATCCGGGAACGTCGGATCTTGCCGGATCGGATCCTGTGTATTGAAGCCGGCCGTACGCGACATCTGCCGGGATTATCAATGGGTAGTCTTTCCTCGTGTTCCTGTTTTTCCTTGTTTGTTTAAGTCACATAAGTACCTATGTAATTTTATTTTTAACCGACTTCAAAAAAAGGAGGTTCTCAAGTTGACGTTTTTGTATGTTTTATCGTTGAAAATTAGTAATCTTCATATATGTTAATCTATATGGGTGTCTATGCATATGTACCAAATTTCATATATGAATATTACAAAAATGCTTAATATTACATTGACAAAAATGCTTAATTAATTATTATGTTAGTCTATATGAGTATGTGAAGAAATACACCAAATTTCGCGAATGTATCCATGTATGTATGTGTGTATGTATGTTAGTCCACGTATTTTTCGGAAACTACAAGTCTGATTGCAACAATTCTTCTTGTATTATTTTTAGTATCTTTTACCTTAGGGTGTAGTTAAAGTTTCATCAAAATCGGTTCCGTAGTTTACAATATATGGACTGTTAACTGAGTTCCAGTACGGCTTTTTTCTTAGCGATTGGAATTAGTACTTCATTTTCTTAGGCCTACTTTAACCAAACTAAAATTTAGTAAATAAATACTAATTTTAAAATAATTAAACTGACTTTAAATCGTAGAAAACTTACAAGAAATAATTCAAATTTTTGAGGTCTAATTCTAATCTAAGTCTAATATTTATTATCTAATAAATATTTATTGCTTATAAATTTATTTTAAAAATTTAATTGTAAAAATGTGTGTATTGACTTTAGAACTCATTTTGGAAAGTTGTAGGCTATACTTATAGTGCGATGCTATTGCTTGTCTTTCCTCTATCATATGAATATAAGACAAGAAAAATATTTTTACGTTTCATGTAATATAAACATAAAAATAATTCGTACATTGAACTCCATACAATATAACATGTTTTTTCTGCGTATTTATTCAAAAGTGTGGTAAACGATAATAACCGCCATAAAGTGAATAACTTCTTTTCTTCTTTCTTCGTTCTTTATTAAAAAAAAACTTAACCTTTTCATTGCAATAAATATATTCGGTTTTCGCCGAACATATTACGCGTCGTTTCGCCTATAATAATATAACGTACTTTACCTTAATATTCTCAAAACAAAAAAATACCGATATACCTAAACCAAATACGATCGTATTCATAAACACATTCTCATGTCTCAAACGTTGTCCCTAATCGATTTAACGTGTCCACCGCCCACCGGTTCACGGTTCGCGCTAACAAAAACAAGGTATCCATACATTCCCTATACACCCCTGTTTGGTTGCTGTTACTACTGATTGTGTGTTTGCAGTTGTAAGTACCGTGGCAGTGGATTTGGTTTTGTACGTGACTGTACCGCGGCCTCTTTGTCACATGTGGAGCATTGTTTCTGAAGGGGCAGCGGTGGAGGGTTAGACAAATACAGGAAATCAAGAGTTTATTGTTTTGACATGCGTGAGTAAATGTTGGGCGATTGCCTTTCGTTGTTAAATGATATCCATATATTTTAACTGACATAGCGTAGTACAGTGAAAAAGGTATAAAAATAACTTGTGGTATTTGATTCGAAAACTAAATCAAAACATGTAACAACGGAAAAAAGGACCCGTTAAATGCACGACCTTCCATGGTTGCACATCCCCAGGAAAGTAGATGCACGACCTTCGATGGCTGCAAATTTTTGTACTGATATCGCAAAAAAAAAACCGCGTGTTTTATTTAATATTAATATATAATGTTATTGTATTATAATTATAAAAGGATAGTCTGGCGACCCTCTGAATGTTATTTGACAGCCATTTGAATAAATTTAATCACATAAATATAAAATTATGTTCAAGAGTTTTGTTTCCGCCTTTGCGCATTTTTACAATAAAATGCGAAAATGAAATTTTTGTGCCGAGCATTTTTTAACATTTTGGTTGGGATGGAATTCACTTTTACGAGTAGGTACGTACTAGGTAGGTGTGGTAAAAAAAAGTAGCATAAATGAGTATTTTTTTTAAATTCTTTGTTCTCGATTTGCGAGCTACCCTGATAGTTTCAGTCGGAAAGCTAATCGGGAAATGTTCGAAATTTGAATTGCAAGATTCCAGGACAGATAGAAATACATAGATAGGTAGGTACATATATCAGCATCATCATGTCAGCCTTTAGGAGTCCAATGCTGAACATAGGCCTCCCCCAAAAAGGGGGGGTTTGCCATAGTCACCACGCTTGGCAGGCGGATTGGTGACCGCAGTGTTACAAATATGTGCTCGGAGGACGCTGCTGCCCATCTTCCGGTGTGTATTCCCTTATTCGCCTCTTACGACATCCACGGGAGGATTGGTACATAAAAATTTTAATAAATAAAGTGAAGTTAAATAAAAGCATTTAAAAATATTGTTTATTAAAACCTCTTAATAAATATTTATTTCGTTTTACGAATTAAATATTTAAGTGAGAACGGGATTTATAACAAACATTTAATAATTACAGTAACTACCTCTACCGTTACAATCAACCGTTTGATTGACAGTTTGACTCCGATGATATCAATTTCAATTATAGTATCTACTCGGCTACTTAGTAGACGAGACAAGGGTAGGGTTATAAATAAATCATCGGGCGGTTAATCACGTCCACGAGACGGGCGGATAGTCAGCGCAAATTAGCGAGTGCGCCGCGAGATAGCGCTACTGTTTGTTAATAAATGAGGCCTAAGTTATAAACTGAAGGCCAAAAGAGCCAGTCCGTAAATTGATGATGGTGGAAGTCATTGTTTAAGCGATGGCGGATTTAAGAATAGAATTAGTCTATATTTTAAATGTTCACATAGTATTTTCAACCACAGAACTCGAAAAAAAAGGTGTTATAAGTTTAGGGTGTGTATGTATGTATCCGTGTGTCTATCTGTGGCATCGTTGCTTTCACTGACAATTTTGATGAACTGATTTTGATGCGTTTTTTTTCTGTTTGAATGCTGATGTGATCGAGATGGATCTTAGCTATAATAGGGAGGAAGGGGGGGGGGGGGAGAGGGGGAGGAGGGGCAAAATAAATTCATTTGTTTAAGAGTTCCGGAGGAGTGGAGAGGAGGATCGTAACTCCTAAAAAAACTGTTCTACGAGTATATTGATGCGGTTTTTTTCTGTTTGAAAGGTGATGTGATCAGATGGTTATTCTTAGCTATAATGGGGAGGTCGGGATCGTAGCTCCCAACGATGGACCGATTTTGATGCGCGTGCTTTAGATACTGCAAATAACCATGTAGGACCAGTCTGTCACGTCTCAACATCTAACTTCTAGAGTTATGAACCAAACAATGTGATCTAAGGATACATTAATAATAAATGCAGATCTCAATTTCAAAACAGTCATTTCAAAATGGGATGGATTTCAAAACAATCAATAGTCTTAAATTATTGTTTATTCCTTGTTTTAGATATTCGTTAAACATGTCTTGAAATGAAGTAGTGTTTGTTCACAACTTTTTTATATTGTCCGTACACGGTACAGGTTTTTCTTTCTGGGCAATATGGGGAAATCCTAAACTATAGCACAATGTGGAAAAATTGTGAAAGGAACCATGGGTTCAATTGAAAAGAAAATGAATAAGAAAAATAAATTTTTGTAAAACCAGAGTATTGAAGAAAAAAACGTTTGATTCGATTCGTTTGCTTATATCGCACAAAAAGTTGTTCGAACATATTTTTCTATTGTTGCTACAACTTCATGAAAATAAACATTTTGATTTTCTCAATCCTAACACAATGTATGGAAATACAAATTGATTTTCATGAATTTTTAGCAAGTAAATTTTTTTTCGCTACAAGAATAAAAATCTTATATTTTTTTTAAATCGTATCTCTGGGTAAATGCTGAATATTTTTGTTTATTAGCAAATTAGATTAGAATTATAGATTAGAATTTCCCCATACTGTCTAGAAAAATAATACTGTTTACTTCACCGAATTCGTTAGCTTGTTAGCAATAATTTCTAAACTGTTAGATCTTGAAACTTTTAATCACTCATGCTAATGCTAACTAGCAATAAAACTTTTGAACGTGACAATATTGTCACAAAAGCTTTTCGATTTATGAAGACAACCTGTGACTATGAAGTCACACGCTATGCGTGATCCGAAACATACTTGTCCAGTTATTTTACGTGTCTTATTCAGTTATTTAATGTTTACACTTTTATGAATAAACTTATAATCAGGAAAATCACGTTCAAGGAAGGACGTTTAAAGTAACCAAAAATTAGTACCAATGATATATTTACATGGGCCATAAGTTTACGGCGCGGTCGGTAGACAAATAGTTCGAGCCATAGCAAAGATCAGCGAGCCAACAAATGTTTACAGCGGAAAATTATAATAGGCACGAACTTCTCTGAAACAATGGAAACTAAAATATCTTCGATCTTTAAAGCGCTGTCTGAGAGGCGTTTTAGTTTTATTAATGTCAGGAGGCATTAAAGTCTATGCCTTTTACCGTTGATGAAGATTCGCGTCGCGTGGCTGCGCATCTTTTGTTCTAATTATTAGCTCCCGGTCCTTAAAGCTCGAGGATGTTCCATAAACTCTTCTAGTTATTCAGCTTAACGCCAAAGAGCAGGATGACGATATACCAATCGTATACATCTATCTCTCTCACACCGCTTTGAATATCCGCTGCAATGTTTGATAGTAATTTTCCGCCCTGGAAAGCTGTAATTGCCCTTTCAACCCTTCTTTGCTCATTTTATATTCGAAGTAACAACTTTCAAATTGCTTACTTTGAAGCACCTACAGATAATGCGTATTTAAGATTAAAACCCGGTTTTAATTAACGCCACCGTAAAGGACAAAAATGTAATTTTAGACAAAATTGATGTAAATCAAAGTTTTATTAATAGAGATAAACAAGAAAATTTATACCGACGCGCCTTGTAAGTAGAACATTTGTTTAAACAAAATTAGACAAGGGGTTTAGAAAGGAGAATTACGTGCGTCGTAAAGATTAATATAATTTTGAGGCATATTGGCGAGAAGGAATCTTGAATGATAACAGGGAACAATAGGCACGAGCAGACCGCAATGCCTGCAATAATCAAGCCTTCGTTACTGGCTTTAGTACAAAGTGTACCAGTTTTCTAGAAGGTAGCGTTTCTCCGTCGCTATCGCTTCCTACCATTATCGGTCGGTTACGCAGAAACCTGGCCCTTAACTAATGTCTCCTTTTGTGACCGCTGCGCTCGGCCGGTTTAATCAGTTGTTTATATTATTGCCTGCGACTGCGCGATTTAATCGTCCTTTTACCGTTTCTCATTGTATCTCCTTGAGGTTGTTGCTTGTTGCCTATATTGAAGCAATTCATTTTGGATTTGTATACAGATTTAGCCCAATTTATTGTAAATTTTCTCACTCGTTTCTTCCGTTATATATACAATTTTGTTTATTTTTAAAAGCTTATATTTAACTTCAATTGTGTGTATGTCCTGGAATTTTGCAATCAATATTTCACCCACTTACACTGAAGCTATCGGACTGAAATTTGGCACACACATTTGGTTCTCGTGACAATGCACGATGACTTGAGTGCCTAAGCAAATGAAAAAGCTTGATGAGTGAAACACAATAAGTACAGTGACGTCTAAATCCAACATGGCTAATGCATAAAAACTTTTATTTAAATTTAAATGTTTTTAAATTAACTTATCCCCCCCCCCCCCCCCCCATAAATTAAATGAGTCTTATCGCAAAGTTTTCTTTTTCCCTATGACTTGTTTGGTCGTATCATCATAATTTCTTCTACGCGTGAAGGAGAAAACCCCTAATTAAGACTACTTACTCTTTAAAAACTTTTATTTAACTTCACTTGTATGTATCTATGTATTTTGTCCTGGAATCTTGCAATCCAAATTTCGAGCACTTCCCGATTAGCTATTCGTCTGAAACTTTCAGGGTAGCTCACAAACCGATGACAAAGCAATAAAAAAAGAAAGAAAAGAAAAAACTAAAAATGTAAAAAGAGAAAATGAAAACAAATTAAAGTGATAAAACCTAAATATGTAAAAAGAGAAGAAAAAAAAAAACATGCTAAATAAAGGCCGTAAAAGCTTTCTTTTCTTTACACGTATTTTTTTAAATTATACTTATTATGTAGTTGTTATTATAGGTATTCCAATCGCACTTAACCTAGAGACATATCTTCCAGTACAAGCTGTACAAGCCACTGCGTCAGATATCTCGTCGCCTGATTTTGCACGGTGCTATAGTCTCCTTAGTAAGTCCATGAGGATCCAAAGCGGCCGATATTTGTTTAGGATTGTGAGATTTAGGGACGAGTTAAACGATAAACAAAAGCTTCGGCCGCAAACTGTTGTTTGTACAATTGTACATGCATGATAACGCGGTGACGGCCCCGGGCTTTAGCAGTTTCAGCGGCTTAGCGTTGTATCCGTTTACGTGTGCGGAGTTACTAATATGGTGCTGCCAGTTTGATGCCTCTAATAAACATCGAAATTATTCCCTAAAATATTTCAGTAGTATTGTAAGTAAATTTTAAAATATTTAAAGAAAAGCTCTTATGCAGTAGCTATGTTTTGGTGAAACGTAGAACGTTTGATCACAATTAAACGCGTATACAACTTTTTGTGTCTAAGCTATTAACCGTTGAGGAGTTCCCTAGTCAGGAGCCAACCCAGAATGCAGCAACCAGTTCATGGTAAAACTTTAAACTGGCTATCATAATAAAATACGTACACAAAATTTTGTGACTTTGCTGTTGACCACGGATTAGTTCCTTTATCTGGAGTTGATCGTGGATATCGATTCAGGTCATGCTTACCATAAATATGCACTGTCATCGAAACTGAACCAACATGCGAAAATTCAACTCCGTAGGATAAGAGGAAGTTAGTGGTTCTAATTCAGCTTCCAAGATTTGACCTAAACAAACATACATACTGACATACATACTTACATACAAACTTGCAAGTTAAATAAAAGCTTTTAAAAATTAACGCATGATGGATAAGTTTTATTGTTAACACATATATATATATATATATATATATATATATATATATATATATATAGCCGCCCGCGACATCGTCCACGCGGACTACAGTTTAACGCGAAAAAAGCATCCAACGTTCTTCTAGGATAATAAAAACCAATGCAAAAGTAGACTTAGACTTCTTGGTTATGGCCTCTGTCGCTTGTTGTTGGTAAAGCACCAACTACTTAATCTGTGGCACCAAAGCTCTTGATTTTTTAACAGACTTGTTATGTCGTTTCCATAGCAACCGTTCCTTACAGCGAATATTAAACATGTTCCAGTTTTCCCGTGGAGACTTACAATTTTCCGGGATAAAAAGTATCCTGTTTTATTCCAGGGTATCAGTTATCTCCATTCCAAATTTCATCAAAATCCGTCCAGCGGTTATCGCGTGAAAGCTCCCCAAACAAACAAACAGACAACGTTTCACTTTTATATATTGGTATGGATGTATAGTCGTGAACAAGACATATTATGTTCAAAAACTAAAACCCGACTACGGTAGGGTATAAAATAGCCTATGATACTCTTGCGATGAAGACGAATTGATTGACACCTCGCTTGTCAAATTCAGACCAAGTTTTTTAGTTTGAACACATAACCCTTCTTGAAAGTTATGTACGGTTATTTATTTGGGTAGTATACATTTCTATCCACAGTATATTTTGGTTCATGAAGAAACATGTCTAGTACAAATGGCAACACGGCAATTATCTGTGCCAATGTATTACAAACCACAAATGATAAAGCCTCCGTTGTTGTTTACAAACTTTAAGCAAACCTTCACCGCATTAATTTACTTCAATTCGAAGTTTCGACAAATTAAACCTATGCAAAGCTCTCTCAGCGCACAACACATCTTACTTATGGTACATAATATACTATTTATACTTGAGTATTAATTACTAAAAGTGTGGAGTTCACCAGTTTTTTATATTACGGACATACATTTACTAAGTTAACAGACGACTCTGACACCAGAGGCCTGGCATTACCTCATACGATAAACAAACAAACAAATCCAGTTAACTGTAGTTTGTTAACTAGTCCACAAATTTAAGGTCGCTCAGCGAGCTATGGAGAGAGCTATGTTTGGAGTTTCTCTAAAGGACAGGATTCGTAAGATATCCGACCGAGAATCAAGGTAACCGACATAGCCCTAAGGATGAGCAAGTTGAAATGGCAGTGGGCTGGTCACATTTCACGAAGAACCGATAACTGTTTGTTTAGACGAGTTCTCGAGCGCAGGCCACGTTTAGGCAAACGTAGTGTAGGACGCCCTGTGGCAAGGGGGAGTGACGACCTGCGAACAGCGGCAGGAAGAAAATGGAAGAGAAGAGCTGAAGACCGAGCTGAGTGGCGTGCATTAGGAGAGGCCTACGTCCAACAGTGGACAGATATAGGCAGATGATGATGATGGATTTAATTCATAATTAGCTTTCGCCCGCGCAGACTAGGCAGTTTATCGGGGCAAAAAGCATCCTATGTTCTTTTAGGTTATTAATAACCAATGCAAAGGTGTTAACGTTCTTGATTCCTTTTGACCACAGATTGCTTTTGACAGACTTGTTATTATTTCGTTTCTATGGCAACCGTTCCATACAGCTAGTATCGACATTTTCCAGTTTTCCGTGGAAACTTATGATTTTCCGGGATAAGAAGTATCCTATGTTGGTCACTATAATGTACAGTATTTTTTTAAAGTTTCAACAAACAAACAAGCAAACAAAGAAACAGACATCGTTCCACTTTTATATATAATTAGATTTCCCGCCCGCGCCTTTGTACGCGCGGACTACTGTTTATCGCGAAGAAGAGCATCCTATTTTCTTGTAGGATCTTAAAAACCAATGCATACGTAGATGGTTATAGCGCCAATGCTCTAAATGTTTTTTGACAGACTTGTTATTTCGTTTCCATGGCAACCACAGACCATTCTGTGATGGTAACCGTTCCTTACTGTGAGTAATCAACATTTTCCGGTTTTCCCGTGGAAACTTACAATTTTCCAGGATAAAGAGTATCCTATGTTTTATTCCAGGGTATAAGCTATCTCCATTCTAAATTTCATCAAAATCCGTCCGTTATCGCGTGAAAGCTCCCCAAATAAAGAAACAGACAGACAACGTTTCACTTTTATAGTGGTATGGATATATGTGTATTAAAATGTTGATGATTTTCAGCATATAAAGAAAGATTGTACAAAGGGTAATATATTAAGATTGTTTTAAAAAAAGTATTATTAACTTGTTTTTTTTTATGTACATATGTTTGTTAAGACCAGGCTCTGCTTTTTGAGGGTTTTTTGCATAAATATGCTGGGTCAACCACAATCCTGATAAATGTGAAACTTAACATATATGTTTTTGAGATCTTTATCTCTCTAAGACTAAGACAAAAACATGATTAACAAAATTTAATTCGATACATTTTCTTATCAAAAATTACGTTATTTTCGGTAATTTTTACATTTTTCTACTCAACGGGTTAAGATTTATCTCTAAAATAAATCTCACAGCAAGAAAATATAGTTTATTATCTAAAGCTAAGACAAAATTTACCTAACTAAATTATTAGCCTGCCAATAAAATAAATAACTTTTGAGACATACGTCATTTAGTTCCGAGCTAAATTGTGTGTTCAAACAGCGCTCCCGATATTCAACCTTGTTACGTAGGCACTTCAGTGCTTATTGCGGGTAGTGGGTGGCAGAGTGTAGGGTAGGTGGCACGGGAGTGGAGAGTGGGAAAATGTAACCTTGGAGCCTGGCCTTAAGTCAAATATTTCGAGCTGAATAAGAACCACTTCTTATTATCCTACGGAGTTAAATTTTCTTATGTTGGTTCAGTTCCGATGACAATGCATTTTATGGTAAGCATGACCTCAATCGACATTCCAGGTTTAGCTCCAGATAGCGGAACTCTTCAACGGTCAACAGCACAGACACACACAAGCTGATGATGATGTTGATGACAATACACGGTAATGCTTGCTAGTATTAAGTTCCATCTATCTATACTAGTGGCTCTGTGACCTGTAGACCTCGCGCATACAAACTTTTTTGCAAACAATCTAGCGGTGCACAGTATCGCCATCTAGTTCCCTTATTGTGCTAACTAACGTTAATGACCAAGGCGCTCCTTCAATTTTTACCCTACCCAGTTAATAAACGGGTAATTCCAGTGGTAGAAACCTAAAAGTGAGCAATTTACTGCATTTTGAAGAGCTATTCTGCTCATCACGCCGTAGATCCTCATCAGATCTTCACCAAATTTTTATGAGACCAATTTAAAGACTTTACCATAGATATTTACTACCTTTCAAATAAAAAAATAACCATCGATCCAATAAGGCGGACATGTTCAGTAGCCCCCCTTTTGCCCCTTTTTGGGGGAAGTATCCCCGCAATCATAAATCCCCTACGACAAAAAAAAACTAAAAAATCGTTCAACCTGTATACCAAGTTTCGTCTAGAACGGTTGAGAAATGCGACCTTTAGAGAAGAACAGAGATCCGGACAGCTGACAGCCGGACATACGAAACCATTTTTGCCCAAACTGAAACGCTTCGCTCGTGCTTCAGAACACGTAGTAAAACTGCGCAAGCGCTTACAGGCTTAATATAATCATCCTAAAATAGCACTATCTATCTAAAATTATGCAAAGAAACCTGCAACTCGAGTGCCAGCGGACAGTCAGCGACTCGCATCTACATTAAGATTATCGTGTGTCCGTCCACTCGTTAGTTAATTAAACACGGTACGAGTGTCGTCGCAATCGATCCCGATTAACGGCCCCAATTAAGGTAATCAAGCGGCCCAGACTAACTTGCGACAGAGATGCGACTGCAGAAGACAAGGCATCATGTTCATGGTAATTACCATTTTTTGAAGGACTTTGTTTGAAGTTTTATTTAAACACTAGCTGTGCCCCCGCGGTTTTGCCCGCAATGACATTATCCTGGGATAAATTACCTATAAAGTACTAATGCAAAAAAGTACTTAGGCAGTAAAGTAGTAGGCTTCTTCTCTTCGGATTGAGATACCAGAGTATACCAGATGTTAAGTCAAACCCTAAGCTATCCAAATGTGAACCCAGAATTTCAGTCGGTGTATAAAATATGATGTCATGCGCGAACAAACATACAGAAAGACAGTCATATTGAAAAAAAATTGTTATAATTTTGTTTAGTGGCTTATTCTAGATATAACCTAGACAATTATTTAAAATTATCTTTATTTCACAGACTTTTTGTTACTTACTGCTTTATTATAGAGTATAGATAGATAGATAGATAGAAGATTATTTACATCAAAGTGAATGCAGGCACGGAATAAACAATAGTACAAGCTGCAGGTTAGTTACCAAGAGTGAACTCGATCAAAGGCTTATAATTACAGATAAATTGGATCAGCATCGATATACTAAAGACGATGGACCAAACCTGTGGACTAAAAAAATTACACAATAATAGCACATCTCTTTGGAACAAATTGTGTTGCTGGAGAATAAGAGGATTCAATAATGTTATTTTTAAATTGTTCCTATTCATGTAATCTATTCATTACGCATCAATAAATACTGCAGTTCATATCGAATAAATATAATTATTTTCTTAATAATATTACCGTACAAATACTGTTGAACAATTTACAGTGTGGCTGCACGCTCGTTATTTGCCAAGAGTTCGCAGCCTTGACAGAATAATTTGATAGCGGGGTAGTTATAGCAAGATTCAGAAAAGCCACTGTCACATAATGTTGATACTTTATTATGCCACTGTTCGCGAAATGTGTCAACCTTGCAACAAATGAAGTCAGTAAAGAATATACATACAAACCGGTTGAATCGCTCACACGATGGACACACATAATGTTATTGTATTCTCGGAAAAAAAACAACAACATCGCCATAATTTACAGACCAAAGAAAATGACAATATTCTATTAATGACTGTAATGCTTGTTACATCTTAGGAGGATTTTTGGAAATAATATATACTAGCCTTCAAATACTTTTAAAATTAATAGATTTTTCATTAAATTACTGGGCTCCCACTTCTCTGATTGAGATACCAAGTACACCAATTTTTAAGTAAAAACTTAAGCTATCCAACACTGAAAATCACATCGCAATCGGTCCAGTAGTTTTAACGTGAACTTGATACCACACTTTTAAAATGTTAAGTTTTTTTATTAAATTTCTTGGCTCCTATTTATCGAATTGAGATACCAAGTACACCAGTTTTTAAATCAAAACCTAAGCTATCCAACGTGGAAACCGCATCGTTTTTTATTATACATCTGCAGTAAAAAAATCATTACTAATGTTTAATAAACTATAATTTAAAGAAAGTTATGTGCTATAAAAAGTTTTTTATTTTAAAACTCTAACTTCTATAGTTTAATTGAGTAAAAAATTACCATTTTTTACTGAATTAATTAAAAATGGTAATTTTAAAAGTTTGGTACTAAGTTTTGAAGGCCAGTATATTTGCCAAGTTGCTTAAAAGGCTTCACGCGAAAATAATCCATCTATGTGTGTCTTTGACAGCATTTTGATAGAGTTTGTGATTCCTTACTGCTTATTTGTGTATGGAGCATGTTCTCTAATTCCGTCCATTGAATTCAAATTGAAGAGTGAACCGTTTCGCGCTCCGGACATGCTCCGACCGTGTATTGACACAGACCGTTTTAGCTAATAACTTAATTCCTGTGGGACTGCCCATCTGTGTTTCATATATGCCTGCTATGTGGTGGAACGTGTTTCGTAAAACTATGCTTCGGAAATATTGTTAGTAATTACTTCCTGGTCTTTAGAAATATCTTCTAACTATACTTATAATAAAGCAATAAGAACGGAAAAGTCTGTACCAAAAAGATAATTTAAAAAATGGTCTAGGGTAGACACTTAAAATAGGCTATTGAAAAAGTTTTTTTTTTTAAATCGTGTCTTTTTGTTTGTGTGTATGTTTGTTTGTTCGTAAAAACTACTGAACTGGTTGCGGTGTGGCTTACTGTTGGATAGCTTAGGGTTTGACTAAAAAACTGGGGTACTTGGTATCATAATCCGATGATTAGATGCCGAGCAATCGATAAAAAACTATAATTAATGAATTTAAAAGAAATGTAGTATATTGTAATTTATAGGTACCTACTTTTGGTCCTGGAATAACACGTATGGGCTACTTTTAATAGAAATGACCACGCGGGCAAAGCCCCGGGCACAGCTAGTAAATAAATGTGTGTATAGAAAGGTTTTTTCTACTAATAAGTACTAAGGTAAGAATTTGAAATTTAAACCTTTTTTTAGATGAGTAATTATAATTATCTGTTCTGGAACATAATAAAACCATCTTTTAAGGTAAAGAACGATTTTGTTAAAATTAACTCTCGACAAAATAAATAATAGTTAAAAAACACGCTTTATACAGAAAAAACTAAAAAACACGCTTTATATAGAAAACCAAACTAAAAAATAGAAAATAAATTTAGTTAAATACTTAAATGGGACTTAATCGCGCTGAAAACTTAATATTTAGTTACCTCGACGTTTCGATCAAGTTGCATTGATCGTGGTCACGAGACCACTTGATCGAAACGTCGAGGTAAATAAATATTAAGTTTTCAGCGCGATTAAGTCCTGTTTAAATATTTAACTATGTGTTCGAATCGCGAAAGTTTAAAAGAAAATAAATTTTAATAATTTTGAATTAAATAAGAAAAAAATGTTTTATTTCAAAAAAAACGTGGGGTGCATGGGTCAATAGTTATAAATATTTCATTGACAGATATGAGAAGAAGGATTATCATTTCGATAATATCTTAAAAAGCACCCCACGTTTTTTTTAAATAAAACATTTTTTTCTTATTTAATTCAAAATTATTAAAATTTATTTTCCATTTTTTAGTTTGGTTTTCTATATAAAGCGTGTTTTTTAGTTTTTTTAACTAATATTTATTTTCTACTATTTAGTTTGGTTTATTTATAAGAGCGTTTTTTTTTTCGAATTGTTGCATTGACAGGTCTTTGACAGGTGTGCAAATTTGAATTAAATCTGACCGTTTAAATGGGGTAAAATAGCATCCAAAGGAGTCGGTTACAAACATACAAACATACAAGTGAAGCTAATATAAAGCGTATAAAAAGACTTCCTTGCCCGTTCTGTGCCTATTCCGTTCGAATATTTCCTCGAGCGCCGCGCTATTGAATTGCATCCGCTACTCCATGTACGAGGCGAGTATTGAATATACCTCATGTGCAACATACGCGTACACGAACGTTCGTGCGTTTCGTTTTACGCCATTTAGCTGTTTAGAGTAACGGCAATTCTACGAGAATTGAAACGTGGCAATTGCCATTGCAGGCGCTTCGCGTAATCGCTCTATTTACATGGAAACGTGTTTGCGTGCGTTTGCGCCCCTGGTCCCGGCCACGGTCGCCGATACGGCGAATAGAAATTCGGTCAACCATTACAACTCTGCTCCGCATACTAGCTGATTTCCCGCTCATTACTCGTGAAAATGCGAATTTGCAGGCAAATTAAAAGGATGACTATGCTCGCAAATTAGACCCAAAGCATGCGAATGGCCCAAAGCTTAATTGCTGCTGTGTCTCTTGAATTGCCTAATTGGAATAGCGTGTTTTTTCTTATAGCCTTATATTCACAGATCAATATGTACTTCTTCCACGAATTGTGCATAGATTAACTTTAAACGAATGGTAAAGAGGATTTAGTTCAGTTACGTTTTGTGATTCTGCTACTTTGCACATTTGAGTGCACTTATAATTTATCTTAGCTGTGCCCGCGTCTTTGCCCGCGTGGTCATTTTTCTGGGATATAAGGATCTTGTGCTATTCCAGAACCAAACGTACCAAAATCATCAAACATTGTTGAGACGTCAAATGTTTTTATATCGATTTCTCGAATTCTACTAATCAGATTGAGATACCATTTACATCAGTTTTTAAGTCAAACCCTAAGCTATCCAACAGTGAAAACCGCATCGCAATCGGTTCCAGTAGTTTTAACGTGATGCAAACAAACAGACAAACTCGATTTTTAATAATATTTTATTCATGTTTACTAGTTTTTTTTTAATACACCGGACCATTTTTTTTAATTATCTTCAATTTTTTTTCTTTTTTTTTTATTCTTCGTTGTACAGTCTTTTTCGTTCATAGTGCGTAACTATAAGCATAGATAGATACATGTAGAGTGTAATGCAATTATTATTATTATGATATGCTAATCGTTCAAAGGAGCAATCACGCATTCCGGCCACAATTCGCAGACCTTCATCTCTTTATCCCCATTCCTTACAAAAGCCAACTAATGAATACTCTACATGAACTTTCAGGGATCTATGTAAGATGGTTTCTCGTATCGAGCAGTGGCAACCATCGCGGTCGACAGAGATTAATCGACCGACGCGCAAGAGGCCGTATTAGCTATAACGGCATCCGGAAAATTGCTCGTTTTTTCCACTCACGCCTCTTGTTGTTACGTCTACGTATTGACAATGAGCCACGCGTGATACAGTGAAGGATGAGCGGAGACGTGTCCCGGGTTTTTCTCGAGAGCTTACGAGGGTTAGCTAGTAGCTTATGTTGATGCTCCAATTTATATTGCGAATCTCTGTTGGCTTCCAATATGTAGGCCATCGAGTTTAGACACTTTTGGACAATATTATGCTTTTATTGGCTATCATCAAATATCAATATTAGAGGTAGCTATGATTTATTATTTCGCTCTAGATTATTTATATTATAGTGCACCCCGTTCGTTACGATTATAACATATCCTCGCTATCCAAAGGTTGCCTGGAAGAGACAGGTGTTAAGCCATAAGGCCGCCCATTGTTACACTTTTTAATCTACAATTGTTCCTTTATTTTTGTTTTTTTTTACCCGACCTTGGCGAAGCAAGAAAAGGGTACTGAGTTTAACAGTCTATGTATGTATGTATGTATGTATGTATGTATGTATGTATGTATGTATGTATGTGGGTATGTGGATGTTCCACCATAGCGTCGCCTCTAATGGTCCGATTTTGACAAGCTAGGTATCAATCGATTCGTCTTCATTTATAGTGTCATAGGCTATTTTTTACCTGACTATGGCGAAGCAAAAGAAGGGTTATGTGTTCAGTAAAACAAAAGGCAAGCAAGGCATCAATCGATTCGTCTTCATCGCAAGAGTATCATTTGCTATTTTTTACCCGACTTTAGTCGTGATTTAGTTATCTGAAATATCTTGGAATATTTTGTTTGTTGTTTGTACAATAAAGCGTTTATCGATCTATCCATCATATTAGCTGTGTACGTGCTGTGTGTGTGTGTGTGTGTGTGTGTGTGTGTGTGTGTTACGTTTCATTTGGTCTTGGAAGGTATGTAATTGAAAAAAAAAAAACTTTAGTGCCAAAGAAATCTTTAGTGTGGAAGTTTTTCAACACGAATGAACAGAACTTTCAAACGGTACTTTAAGCGATTATCATCATTAAGATTGTAAGGAAGTGAAATAGGGCTTTGAATATTAGATAGATAGATAGATAGTTTAAATGGATATTAAACACCACAAGTATGTACAACGACAAAAATATTTTTCTGTAACCAAAAAAACTGAAGGCATGAACACCGCACAAGTTAGTTTTCTTTTATGATGGAGTCACCATGAAATGAGAAAGGTTTTTCAAAAATCAGCCCTTAATGGGGTGAAAAGTTTGCGCGGGGGAAGCTTGCTACCAGTATTTTGTAGTTATGTTAGTTATGTTATCGCTTCAATGTTTCAAAGATCGGGTCAGAAACTTTTATCATTCAACACTACGACATGTTGCTGTATTTACTTATTTTAATATTTATTATACTTATATAGTGTAATGTATTGTGAGTGTAGGTTCCTATTTATTTTAGTATGTATTATTTTTATTAGTATATATATATGTATAATGTTTATATGTATGTAATTTTATATTATCTATATATTTTTAATTTATATATTGTACTTATGGTATTTCTAAGTAATATTTTATCGTATTTATATTCTAAAAATATAAATTTATTCATTTCAGTAAATGTATACTTGCATATGCACACTATCGTTCATTAATGTTCATGTTGTCGCTTTCTAATCTAAGGTTGCCTGGAAGAGATCGCTACTTAGTGATAAGGCCGCTGATTGTACTATTTTAAGGTGATTGTTGATGTGCCATAATTTAAGTTTTTTAGTGCAATAAAGAGCTTTATATCTATCTATGTAACAATTTGATCTCCATTTAAATTTCAGCTTTTTTGACCCACCAAATCAATTATTCGTCCGGCTCGGCTTGGGCGTGACATTTTTCCGATAAAATAATTGTTGGATTCCAAACACCCGATTGCTCCATTGTAAAAGATTTACAAATAAAAAAACTTTTTCGCATTATTATATCACACAACAATGCAAAGGAAACGCTTTTAATACGTGATGAAGTTCTCTCTGTAAGCGCGACGGAGAACGAGGTCGTCTGTTATTAGACATTCATGGCTTTCTTCAACATTATTCTTAATAGAATTTCCATGTTACTACTTAACATAAATATTATTTCAGTGACGTGTAACCTTGTCTCGGATAAATTGCAATAAAAATACGACCTCTAAAGAGTGTTTTCTTATATTGAAGAACGTTTCAACGGCGTCGTCCATACTCGATTGATTTTCATATAGTCTGTGATTTAAATTGATTACTGAATCTGAAACGTAACAAAACTGTAATCCATACCAATATATATAAAGTGAAACGTTGTCGGTTTGTTTGTTTGTTTGGGTAGCTTTCATGCGATAACGGCTGGATGGATTTTGATGAAATTTGGAATAGAGAAAAAATAAAACATAGGACACTTTTTATCCTGGAAAATTGCAAGCTTCCACGGGAAAACTGGAAAAAAAATGTTGATTACTCGCTGTAAGAAATGGTTGCCATGGAAACTTAATAACAAGTATGTCAAAAAACATCAAGAACATTGCTATACCTACATTTGCATTGGTTTTTAACATCCTAGAAGAACATCATTATGATGTTTTTTTTCGCGATAAGCAGTTAGTCCGCGCGGACGAAGTCGCGGTCGGAAAAGCTAGTATCAAATATTCGGTAATTTTCATATTTAAACAAAATAGATATGCATATTAAAAATCTAACGTATAAATAAACATAAATAGAATTATGACTAAAAAATCTTTATACAGTCAACAAAAGGGTGCATCTGCATATATGTATGTTTGCGCTAAGCAGGCGTCTAACAGCCGGGGGTCACTGTATAAAAATCAATGCAAATGTAGGTAAAAAATATACAAATGTCTTAAGATCAAAATATACAGAAGAGATTGAAACAATGCCTACCTACAGTTGATTGAAACACTTTAAGAACTCTAAGCTAAGTTTCATCTATCTATACTTAAATCATCAAAATCATCATCATCATGTCAGCTATTAGAAGTCCACTTCGGAATGTAGGCATCCCTCAAAGAGCGCCATGATGAGCGATCTTGTCCCACCTCCATCCACCGACTTCCTGCGATGGCTACAATATCGTCGGTCCATCGTGTGGAGGGTCTCCCTATCTATCGTCTATCTATACTTATAATAAAGCAATGAGAACGAAAAAGTCTGTATAAAGAAGATAATTAAAAAAGAAATGGTCTAGGGTACATTAAAATAAGCTACTGAACAAGAATATAATATTTAAAAAATTCGTGTCTGTCTGTCTGTATGTTTGTTCGCGCACACGTAATAACTACTGGACCGATTGCGATGCGGTTTTATATCTTGGATAGCTTTTGTTTTGACTTAAAAACTGGGGTACTTTATATCTCAATCCGATGAGTAGAAGCCGAACAATCGATAAAAATATTTTTGACGGCTGAAGGAATTTTGATCGAATGTTGGTCTATTGGTATTTTAGATCCTGGAATAGCACAAAGAGTATTTTTAACCTATAGAAATGACCACGCGTGCGAAGCCGCGGGTATAAGCTAGTACTTAAATAAAGCATTCTTATGCAACAAAAAGTATGAACAATGAAGATTGTTAAAAAACTATTTGACCTCTGAACCATAATTTTAGTAGCGAAATCCTAGCTTTATTGTCTGAACGAAGTTTGATGAAATTTGGTTTTGGAATAACACATTATGATCCTTATATCCCAGTAAAACGATCACGCGAGAAAACTACAGGCACATGTAGTACTTATAGTAAAGCAATTAAGTACATAATTTAAAAAGAAAAGTCTGGGATCTAAAATAAGCTACTCAACAAGAATATAACGTTTAAATCTTGTCTGTCTGTGTCACCTGGCAGTTTAGTTTTAGATAGAAATAGAAAAAGAGAAGCCTACCTACCTAGCAGTGGCGGTAGGTGTAGGAAAAAAAGATATAGTTAGCAAACTACCAGTGTAGTCAGAAAATATAAGTAGAAGTATCTCAGGTAGTGAGTTACAGGAGGTGGCGTAGGTTTGATATGGTCCTTAGGCTTGGGACTTAGCTTAGAGGCACGCGTGCGAAGACGTTCCGCGGAGAGATGGTGCGAAAGTTGTGCAGCAGCCAGTAGTAACGCCGTAGTGCGCAGAGCAGCTCCCGGGGGGGCAGGTGTCCAAAGACCCGTGGCAGCGTGCTGGTCGGCGATTGTACCTCTAGGTACCAGGAAGAAGGAAGTAAAAAAAACCTTGGAATGGCAGAATTAGACGCCTTAGTCCAGTTTCATTAGGTCTGGCTGCCGTACTTCACCAGGTCTTCGTTCCTTGGGATCCACCATGCCGGACGAGGCCTCTTCCAGTTAAGCCCCAAGGAAGTAGATGTGGGAGCCAGTATGGTACAAAAGATTGACATTAAAGTAATAAATAAAAAGTTAAAAGTAAAGTACAAGTGTGAAAGAATAATGTGTGTTTATAATTATAGAAATACAACACGTCAGAAGCAGAGTTTTAAAAGAATTTCACCAGTTGGGAGTAAATAATCACGAAATACAGGGAACACAAAAGCGGTATAAAACCGGTACATACTAAAAAGTCAAGTCATTGCGAAAGCGTTTGCTGGTATGACTAGATGCGACCAACAAGCATAGTTCGACCGTATTAACTTTCGCAATGACTTGCTAACAAAATAAACGAAAAGGAAAGTAAAAAAAATATGAACAAAATCAGTAAAAATTTCCGTTACTAAATTTAAAATTTGTAACGGGTGATATACAATCCAGGTCTGCAATATGAAAAGTCTGGCACGTAAGATGCACAGTACAGTTATAGACAAGATTACAAGATTACAAGATAAATGTAAAACAATCAGTTCGTGGATTCCAAGCGCTACATACAATTTTATTAACTAAAATGTTCTGGCCGGATAGCCAGTAGTTTAGCAATTTATAGGTCACACGATATATGAAACATTTACCCAATATTGGGGTTTTTTTTTCACTATGTAAAACAGGTATTTAAAGACATAAAATTGACCACAATTATTTGCAAAATAAATTAGAAATACTTTCAGCCAGCATAAAATGACGAGGCTAAAAAAGAACCATTCGTCAGCACAGGATAGTTATCTATCCTTTCTTTTCGTGCGTTCTGTTCTGGTCGCGTTCGTAATCTTAGCGTAGCAACCACCCATTCTGTTTCAATCAGAACCTGTATTACGGTCATTCAATACGGTGCGTCACCGCAATATCTACTATATTGCGGTGAAACTTTGTTTGCAACAAGTCGTATTGGCTTAGTTAGATACGATTGTAGATTACATAACGTGTAGAATTGTCATACTAATTCAAAGACAAGAAATACTTAAAATCTTGACAACACCAGACATTTTAAGGTTACGTATTTCTTTGTTTATTATCGACTGTTTATTTTATTGTGAAAGTGGACTTATTTTATTGATACTAAGTGAAAACTCGACTAAACGGAATAAAAACAACGTGAGATGAAGTGAGACGTTACGTCTGTCTGTATGTTTGAGTAAAAATGAATGACGTTTTCACTGTTGGTTAAACTAGGCTTTGACTTATAGCTTATACCCTGGAATAGAACATAGGATACTTTTTATCCCGGAAAATAATAAGGTTCCACGGGAAAACTGGAAAATGGCGATAATCGCTGTAAGGAACGGTTGCCATGGAAACGAAATAATAACACGTCTGTTCAAAAACATCAATAGCGTTGGTGCCAAAGAGAATACAATACTTGGTGCTATACTTTTGCATTGGTTTTTATTGTCCTAGAAGAACATAGGATGCTTTTTAGCGATAAACTGTAGTCCGCGCGGACAAAGTCGTGGGCAAAAGCTAGAATAATAATAGATTTGACTGCTGAAGAAATTTTCATATTATAGGTACTTTCATCCCAGTTAATGTCACGCGGGCAAAACCGCGGACTTATATCAGTATGTAATAATAAGTCTGTAAGCACAAAGAACATATTAAATACAAAAAATTGGTCTAAAGGACATAAAATAAGCTACTGAACAAGAATATAACATTTAATAAAATGCCTGCTGGCTGTCTGTCTGTCTGTCTGTCTATATGTTCGCGTAAAAACTACTGGATCGATTGCAATACAGTTTTCACTGTTGCATAGTTTGGGGTTTGACTTAAAATCTGGTGTACTTTGTATCTCAATCCGATGAGTAGATGCCGAGCAATCGATAAAAAACTTTCATTTTTTTAAATCGTATTTAAGAAGATTGTCCACGCTGGAACAGCTTAAAATTCACATTTTATAAGGTAATCTGAAACGTTTCGCATAAAATTACTATAATTTGGTTACCTCATCATCTCGCATTGCCTTCATTACTATGTTAACGACTGAATACTTATCCCGTCATGTTTAAATTTTCATCCGACGACGTTTATGGTGCAATGAAAATTTGTTACGCTGTTTGTACTAGCTAAGCTTCTAATTATATTCTGGAAAGAAAATACCACGAGTTGGATTGGCATTGGTGATCGATCTGTAAAATAAAAAATGTGTATTAATAATGATTGTCCATTTTCGGAATAAATAAAAAACCATCAAAAAACGTATTTTAAAGTTGCCTTGTTATATTTGGGCAGTATGTATAACGCCTATGCCAAAACCTAACTACTTAGGTACTAACTTATTATTTTGTGTACTTGTTTTTTGCCATAAATAAAGCTATGTCTATGTCCTATGCACGCCAACTTCTTCTTGGCTGCGAAATGCAAGTTTAATGATTTTATGACCTACTTATTTATACTTATAATACAGCAATAAGTACAAAAAAGTCTGCACAAAGAAGATAAATACACACCTTGTGACACTCATTGTTATACTTTATTTTTATGATTCATTTTTGTACTGTCCAATAGAGAGTTAATCTATCTATCTATAAATAAAATTAATATAAAAATACAAAAAACACGACGGCGAACAAAATTATTGAATACGAGCTGACCGCCCGCAAAAATAATCACAATAATATTATAAAGGCGAATGATAGTATGTATATAGGGAGGTTTGTGTGGGTGTGTGAGTGTGTGTATATGTGTGTGTGTTTGTGTGTGATGGTGGTGTGTGTTTGTGTGTGTATGTATGTTAGTTGTTTCTTGACGCCTAAACGGCTGAACAGATATGGATGAAATTTGTTACGGGGGTAGCTTATAACCTGGATTGACATATAGGCTATTTTTTTATCCCGGAAAAATGTATGATTCCTGAGGGATGCGGTGAAACCGCGGGGCGGAGCTAGTATTTATATGAATTTAATGTTTCTTTTTTACTTACATATTTTACTTTACTTATAGTTGCAATTGCAACTCTACTATAGTATTAACATTTACTTGAATAATCTAAAATTGTAATTTTTGTTAGAAGCTTAAAATAAATTTGCTAGTGTTAAGTTATAACAATAATATATTATAGAAATGGTCTTTTAAAGACCTGTATTTCGATACCTCACTCGACAGGTTTTGGTCATTTTTTGTTCCGTCTGAAATACAATATGGCAGCTGTAAGCCGCCATATGTGTTTTCTTGACACTTCATATATCCTATAGCACTCTCGTGATCAAGACGAATTTGCTTTAGGACGCGCCTAAGACCCGTATCAAACATACAACACAAACACATAACCCTCCTTAGTCGGGTAAAAAAATAGTCTAGGGTACTTAAACTAATCTTAACAAGAACATTTTTTTAATATCATGACTGTCTGTTTGTCTGTATGTGTTTTGTTGGCGCGTCACCTAAAATCTAACTGGACGGATTGCGATGCGGTTTTCGCTGTTGGATAGTTATGGTTTGACTTAAAAACTGGGGTAACTGGTATCTCAATCCGATGAGTAGAAGCCGAGCAATCAATAAAAACTTTTTGACGACTGTAGGAATTTTTGTCAAGTGTTGCTATTTTAGGTCTTGAAATAGTAGGTACATAGAGTACTTTTAACCTAGAGAAATGACCACGCGTGCAAAGCCGCGGGTACAGCTAGTAATAATAATAATCATTCAAGTATAAAAGATTCAGACTGGTGTTATGAGCTTCGACAGAGATTGAATAAGATTCCCTATAAAATAAATAGCTAGGCCCGCGGCTTTGCCCGTGTGGTAATATTTCTGAGATTTAAGAATCCTGTGTTATTCCAGAACCAAAAGTATCAAAATCATCAAACTTTGTTCAGACGTCAAATGGTTTTTATGTATTGCCCGACTTCTACTCATTGGATTGAGATTCCAAGAAGTCAAATGTTAAGCTATCTAATAGTGAAAACAGCATAGCAATCGGTCCAGTAGTTTTTACGAAACAAAAACAAACAAACAAACAGAAAGACAGACACCATTTAAAAAAAGCTATATTCATGTTCAGTTGCTAAAAAATGCTATATATTTGTTCAGTTGCTTATTACACGACTGTCCAAATAAGGAGTTAATGTTTTTAGGATTCATGTATGTATGCATGTGTGTATCTGAGTTTCTTTGTTTAACCATAACTTTTAAATGCCTGGACATATTTGGATGTATGGGGTATCGTTAGAATCGTTGCCTAATACCGAGTGAGAAAAGTTTTTTTTTATTGAAAGTTAATTTCTGGCCTGGGCTGTTGTGTTTTTTCTCTTGGTGATGTACTTGTTTTATGTACTCTAAACCTTTTTTTTCATTATCTACGTTTTCTTTTATATGTATAGATGATATTTAAAGACGATTACAATGATCTTACTTCATAATATTTGAGTATTTGACGGCATCTCAATTAACCAAGTATATTATATGTATAGTTATTCTACGATCAAGGCAATGCATCAGTTATGTTTTATTTTAATAATTAAGTCCAAATGCTTACTTACGTCTAATAGGATTAGCTTTATTTACCCTGGAAGAACTTCATATATTTCACCCAGAGTTATTGATGAGCTCGGTGCATAATACCGGTTTACGCGAGTCCACCTGAACCTAATGGTGGTGTTAAGCATTAATGAACAGTTATGTTTGAACGATATCTGTACTATTGTTTATTCTGTGATGATACCAACAACGTCGGATACTTCTCATTGACTTCTTAGCCTAAAACTATGATTTATTAATGTTGTCTACAAAATTAGATACAGTTATCATCGTTATGTTACGACGGGTCCCTGTTTGAAATACGCTGACCGTAGCGCAGCGTAACTGGAGCGCTTGCGTCAATGCTAAATTGTAAAGTATGGTCGATTAGCTGGCTGATTTACTCGGCTTGCCCCAGCACTGTGCAAGTATCGAGCTAGAAAATTACCTCATGCCGAAGGAATGATACCGAATATCCCCTAAGCTTATTATGTTTCGCTCAATGCGTCCTCTTTTATCGTAGGACGTTTACGATAGTTCTTGATGGTCGAATTTATTTTGCTAGGTACCTAATGCTGGATTATAACGTGAGTGATCCGGTGTTATTAGAAAAATAAAGTAATAGTTATTTTAAATAAGGTATTTATAACTAAAGCACCTTCTAAAATGAACGAAAAAAAAATAACACAGCATCTAACAATCTAAAAATATTCGGTGTTCATGAAGCATGGTGCTAAGAAGGCTAGCTGCATATCCGCCTGAAAAAAGTAGCATTAGATATTATCTGTGCGAGAAATGAGCTAGCCCTTTTGTTGCCAATGTCGTCAATTAGTTAAACAAAAACGGAAAGGTTTCTATAAAATGCGTGTCAAGAAAAAGAAAAATCTTATTGAATTTAATTTTACGCTAAAGTAGAAAAAATTCCATGCAGTTCAACTCAAAGGGTTTTAGTTTTCTCATTCCACTGCGGAGCGTTCAAATGCTATCTTCAGAAAAATAATCCAGAAATGCCAGTGTGATTTCATTTTATGCAGTTATTCGAAGCACTTGGCTTCGATCGAAGCTTTAAAGTGAATACCATCGGGCGATACATTTACGGTAGATCATTTCACTTCTCATAAAACCTTCAAATGTGGCTGTAAGACCAGGCTCCAGTTTTTAAGGGTTTTTCCATAAATATGCTGGGTCAACCACAAACCTGATAAATGTGAAACTTAACATTATATATTTTTGAGATCTATATCTCTGCGTGATCAAAACAAAAACTTGATTAACAGAACTTGTTTTTTTTTCATTCGATACATTTTTTATCAAAAATTACGTTATTTTCAGTAATATATATTTTAATATTTTCTTTTTTCTACTCAACGGCTTATGTTTTATCTCTAAAATAAATATAGTTTATTATCCACTGTGAAGACAATTTTTACCTAACTTAATTATTAGCCTGCCAATAAAATAAATTATTTCTGAGACTTACGTCATTTAGTTTCAAGCTAAATTATTTGTTAAAACAGCGCTCGCGATATTCAACTTTATTACGTAGGCACTTCAGTGCTTGTTGCTCTGCCGCCAGCTATCCGCTGGCGGCAGAGTGTAGAGGGGAGTGGGAAAATGTATTAATGGAGCCTAGCCTTAAATGAGCGATCTGTTGGAAATTGAAAACTAGTGCTTTAGAATAAAATGCTTTACGAGTAAAATCTATCGTATCTGTTTTACAATAAAAGCTCTGAACTTCCTGAGAATAAGGCTAACAATCAAACAATATGACGGCATTCACATAAGCCAACCTTCAGGAACTGCCGCTGTCCGTCTTTTCGAACCATAAAAACGGTCGCCCTAAAATTTAAGAAACGAAAAAAGTAGCTCAAAAGAAGAAGAAACAGTAAACAATATCCGAAGAACGTGTGACAAATAAATTGAATCTGCGCATTTCAATTCCAGCGCCTCATCGCGTAACTTTCAAGAGGCTCTCATTTCGAATCGAATTGATTTAGAATTGAATGGTACGCTCATTCCCTGGCCTGGGGCTTATTATTCACTGAGCGTTCTTTTGTGTCCGGTACGATATCAATCTGCGGTCGTCTGCTACTGGCGACGCCTAAGGCATTACTGCTCACCTACCTTACGTGTAATTGCAATACTGTATAGGGACAGACTGGTTCCTTACACGTATCCTTTAATGTCCATCCTGAGAGCGGAACAACTCCTACTGCCAATTAATTTCTAGTTTCACAGTGGGCTCGATGCCGAAACTATAAATTGTACATCGTAATCGCTGATATATCTTCATCGCACAAAAACCAGTCATCGACAACTAGCTTTTTTAAGCTCCACTACCAACCAGGAATTATTGTTTATTGCAAGCTTGTTAACTTTACGTGTTATAAAATTTGCTTGTGTGAATTTGACTAGCGCGGTATTTCCTGTTATTCTTGTGGGCAGTTATTCGTAATAAATATATTCGGGACAACTCACACCAATTACCTAGCTCCAAACTAGGATACCCTGTACTATGGACACTAGACAACGGTTAAACATACATGGATTACATCCATGACTCAGAACCAAACATTAATGCTCATCACACAAATGATTGCACCTTGCGGGATTCAAAACCTGCGACCGTTGTTGAGTTCGCAGTCAGGTCACTAACCATTACTTAATGTTGCTCTAAATATGAAGCCAGACCTTTTTTAACAAAGTATTAATCTGTTCACTCGAAGCTACATAATTAATTAATTATCTTAATTCTTTCGTCAAGATTGATTTTAATCTATTTCCACGAGCGAGGTTTTAAGAGTGTATTCAAAGACGTAGGAGGCCCTGCCATCCACACGATGTCGCATCTCCTCTCATATCTTATAGGCAAAAAACTCGCGGTACCTGTGGTTACCAAAACTCAGTACAAAAACGTTTATTAGCGCGCGCATGTACTGAGCCTAAGGTACTTTGTCTAATGTTCAAGACAGGATTATAAACGCGGGGAGTTGACAAACAAGTATTGGTCAAAATCCAAACAAAATATTTGGCTATTTGTATGAAGAACAAAGGTTTGCGGGTTTCCCATAAATAAATAAAAAATAACAAGCACCTAATCTTCGACGTTATTTCTTGAACCATTCCTCACGAATCTCAAATAACTGTGAATTGACTCATTGCACAGACTTGAAAAAATCCGAAGCACAGACAAACCATACCATTCATATAATTCTGAGATCTGATGATTTTTAGAGGCGTCTCGGTCAGTCGGAGAGCGCAAAAAAACTCGCTCGCATGTCCACCGGGCGACGTGCATTTACATACAAAACGCGGTCATGACCGGGGTACAGATACCATGGCATACCTAATCTGTGGACGGCTGTCAATCAGTCCTGACAGGTATTCGCGAGTAACATGTAAGCTAGCTGATCTAGATTAATGTGGATTGTGGCGAGTGGTTTTCGATAAAGCCACAGTACACACACACTCACACACACACACACACACACACACACAGCAGTATACACAGTATATTGTTGGCATACTGTGTTATATTTAAGTCAATAACTAAAACACTTAAGCACTTTTGTTCCAACTCAATAAATGATATATTATTATTTATTAGTATGGTTAGTGTGCGAACGGCCACTTTATGGAATGCTTGGACAACGTTTTGGTTACTAGGGACAGGCCAGTCGCACTCCGCAACAAGTACAAATATTATACCTACACTTTGCGGCCGGAACTATTATTTATTCTGTGCTAGGGATTGGAAAAATTATACTAAACTATCTGCGCCCAGCAGCTTCGCCCGCGTGCAAATTTGGGGTTAGCCAAATTTACTGTCACTCGTTTAAAAATTAAATTTCAAAAAACCCTCGTTATTGTACCCATTTGGTTGATATGTGTAACTTTGACACCTATCACTTTGAAACCTGCCACTTTAACATCGATTTGGCAAAAATAAACACAAAGTAGATTTTTTCGATTATTTTCTTCTTCTGATTCTGGATGTTTTATTTGGCCATAAACAATGGCTTAGGAACGCTTAAAGAACAGACAAATATTATTTTTTATATATAGAAGATAAGCCAACAATCAATGCTTGCTAGCTTGTAGTTTGAGGTAGAGCTGGTCTTTGAAATCAGTTTGTCAAACCGCCCGAGAGCATCTGACTATCTTAGGGACTGTTTTTAACCTATAACAGCCGGAATCGACAACTTGACGTGCCCTTCGAAGCACGGAGCTATAGAAATCCGCACATGCGAAAAGTCATTGGATCGGAGGACCAAATCCGATTGAAAGTCCTAACGCACATTAGTACACCGCTCGGCTACCTCGGCTCTAATCAATGATTGAACGATTTACTGCTGAGTGATTTGAAGTAGCTAGCCGCTCGTGATAACCTTTAAACTCTTTGAGTGGTTTTCCTAGTTTGTCATTTGTATAGATTTAAGGTTAAACTCTTGTATAATTTCTCGTATGCAAGTTACAGTTTCGTGAATATGAGCGAAGCTCAATATTTAAACGCGAATAAAGACTTGAAATACAAATCTGCTTTACAAAGTTGGGGAAATTATATCAAACAAATGGATTTGTCAGTCAGTTAGGAAATATCCTTTATTTCAGTTTCATCCGTTCCCCCAGTCTTCATATCTCTTAACAAACTATGTTCGGTTTATGTCAAAGCTTCAATATAGAAAGTTGGTCAGTATTCACGCGGTCTGTTTACTGGACCCGAAATATCAATGCCTTTGGTAGAAACACTCGAAACCCGAACCTTATTATACAAAACTTTCTGAAGGATTTGTTGAACCGCTTTTAGTTGGTGGATTTTCTGGTACTTATAACAGACTAGCTACGCGCGCGGCTTATCCCGCGTCTTAACTTTACCGCCTCCGTTCACGCCCTTAGAGACGGAATTAAAAAAAAACTGCTTATAACACCTCTATGGCACTCAAGGGATGTTTCCTCCAAATTTCAAATCTCTTGGTCCACCGGTTAAGGCTGTGCTTTGTTTGTCAGTCAATAGGTATGTACTGTTTTATTGTTATAGATAATTATTTCAATAGGTAATTGCTTATTGGTATATAAACTAATGTGAGCGTGATTCATTATATATAAATATGTTACGACTGTCACTCACGAGTTATTTTGTCGAACAATTCGACCGGTGTTCGGACGTTAGCGACGTCCATCCTCAGAAGTTTGCGCAGCGAGGGCACGACGCGAACTGCGGAATGCCGCGTGTGTCGCCCGTTGCGTCAGCGCGGCGTTGGCGTCGCAGGTGCTGCAGGCGGGGGGAGCCCCAGCCCAGATGAAAGCACACCTGCGCACGCACCATCATCACTGATGTCGCTGGCGTACACAAAGAGTGCAGGGTCCTCACACCACTTGTCGGATTTTCGTATTTGCCTAAGATTACCAGTGAAATTAATAGGCATAATGAGGTTGAGTCTTCAAGTTGACGATAATGGGTCTTCGCTGGCGTTTACAGGCTAGCTTGTCGTGTGAGGTAGTGCTGCCCTCTAGTGTCAGAGTTTGTCAGGCCGTCCGAGGCCTCTGACATGGGTTAAGACCAGGCTCTGCTTTGTAAGGTTTTTATCCATAAATATGCTGGGTCAACCACAAACCTGATAAATGTGAAACTGAACATATTTGTTTTTGAGATATTTAATCTCTCTAAGACTAAGATATAAACATGATTAACAGAATTTTATTCGATACAATTTCGTATAAAAAATTACGTATTTTTTTTCGGTAGTATTTTCATTTTTCTACTCAACGGCTTAAGTTTGATCTCTAACATAAATCTCACAGCAAGGAAATATAGTTTATTTTCTAATGCTTAGATGAATTTTACCTAACTAAATTATGAGCCTGCCAATAAAATAAATAACTTTTGAGACATACGTCATTTACTTCCGAGCTAAATTGTGTGTACAAACAGCGCTCGCGATATTCAACCTTCTTTCGCAGGCACTTCAGTGCTTATTGCGGGTAGCGAGTGATCGAGGTGGCAGAGGATTGGGGAGTGGAAAAATGTAACATTGGAGCCTGGCCTTAACGACTGCTATTAATCAATAACAGCCGGACCGTCAGCTTAACGTGCCCTCCGAAGCACGTAGCGATGGAAAACCGCACATAACTTTGATAAGTCATTGGTGCGGAGCCTAGGACCTAACCCGGTATCGTTGGATACTGTCACACTAGTAAACCGCTGGGCTATTACTGTCAGGCTAATGACCGAAAACGTGGCATAAAAATGTGTCAGGTGACATTAGCAGATGGAAATAAATGGTACATGACCAAAAAAGATGAGAAGTCTAACTCTCAGAGCAGAGGCTAATTCCTAATCTAACGAAATCATGTTAACCTACTACCTGTTTGCCGCCTAGCAAATGGATCGTCCGGTTTCCTTGCGTTTTTTTTCATTTGACTGATCTTTCCCTTAGATGGTTGCTCATTGAGATAATAATGATCAACAAGAAACAGAGGAAAATGTAAAGTTAATTAATTTATATGATTTAAAACTAACATGGTCACAAACACTAGAAGTATAAACATTAGAAACTGTATATTTACCATGGATACCATTTGCATTGAGTTCCCGATATTTCGGCACTTTCGCATGCGCCATGAGCACCGATAACTGAAGTAACCACGCGCAAACAAACACGTAAAACTAATGCACCCGCAGTTAGTTCAGCTATTTGTGATCATGCCACTTAACCTATCCGTGGTAATGATCCCGTTTCTTATGTTTAATTTCTGTATAAGCAGAACTAGTGTCACCTGGCAGTTTTGTTTTAGTAATAATAAAATAATTAAGAAGCCTTCCTACTCGTGAAGTGGTGGTAGGTATTAAAAAAACAAAGAATAAAATAGTAAACTACCAGTGTAATCAGAAAGAAAAAAAACTCAGGGAGTGAGTTACAGGAGGTGGCGTGGGTATGATATTGCCCTTCGGCTTGGGACTTAGCTTTGAGGCGCGCGTGGGAAGATGTTCCGCGGTGAGATGGTGCAGAAGTAGTGGTGCAGAAGTAATGCAGCAGCCAGAAGTAATGCAGCAGTGCGCAGAGCAGCTCCCGGGGGACAGGTGTCCACAGACCCGTGGCAGCGTTCTAGTAGAGGGTTATACCTCTATGTATCAAGAAAAAACCCTGGAACGGTAGAATAAGACGTCTTAGTCCAGGTTCAGTAGGTCTGGCTGCCGTACATCACCAGGTCTTCGTTCCTCTTCGGGTCTACCATGCCGGACGAGGCCTTTCTGTTAAGCCCTAAGGAAGTAGATGTGGCAGCCAGTATGGTACATAAGATTGACATTAAAGTAATAAATAAAAAGTTAAAAGTAAAGTGCAAGTGTTAAAGACCAGAAGGGTCGGACATAAGTTTACAAATATATAAAATACAGCACGTAACAAGCATAGTTTTAAAAGAATTTCACTAGTTGGGAGTCATTTATCACGAAATGCAGGGAATACAAAAGCGGTATAAAACCGGTACATACTAAAAAATCAAGTCATTGCGAAAGCGTTTGCTGATATGACTAAATGCAACCAACAAGCATAGTTTGACCGTATTAACTTTCGCAATGACTTGCTAAATGAATAAACTAAAAGAAAAGTAAAAATATATGAACAAAATCAGTTGTTTGTTTGTTTGTTTGTCGTATGAGGTAGACATCAGAGGTCAGTAGACCTCTGATGTCAGATTATGTCAAGCCGCCCGATGGCTTAACGACTGCTATTAATCAATAACAGCCGAGACCGACAGCTTAACGTGCCCTCGGTATCGTTGGATTCTAAATTGCACTATAGAACCGTTAGACCACCATCGCTAACAAAATCAGTAAAAATTTCCGTTACTAAATTTAAAATTTGTACCGATATTGATATTGCAATCCAGGTCTGCAATATCAAAAGCCTGGCACGCAGGATGCACAGTAAAGTTATACACAAGATTATAGATAAATATAAAACAATCAGTTCGTGGATTCACAAGCGTTACATATAATTTTTTAACCAAAATGTTACGGCCTGATAGCCTTTAGTTTAGAGCAAGAAGCAATTTAAAAGTCACACGATATATGAAACACTTACCCAATATTGGGGTTTTTTACTAGGTAAACAGGTAAATAAAGACAAAGGTATAAAGGATAAAACATTTTGCAAATAATTTTGGACAAACCAAAATTATTTGCAAAATGATTTAGAAAACTTTCTCCAAGCCAGCACAAAATGACGAGGCTAAAAAAGAACTATTGGTCACCACAGGTTAATTAGTCGCTTTTATTGGTGTTATCTGTGATGGTCGCGTTCGAAATTTTAGCGTAGCAACCACCCATTCTGTTTCAATCAGAACTTGTATTACAGTCATTCAATACGGTGCGTTGGAGTAGATATTGCGGTGAAAATTTGTTTGCAACAAGTCATATTGGCTTAGTAAAATTTCTGTTTACGATTGTAGATAACATAACGTGTAGAATGGTCATACTAATTCAAAGACAAGATATACTTAAAATCTTGACAACACATGGACAGTTTAAGGTTACGTATTTCTGTGTTTATTATCGACTGTTTATTTTATTGTGAAAGTGGACTTATTTTGTTGACTACGTGAAAACTCGACTAAACGGAATAAAAACAACGTGATATGAAGTGAGGCGTTACACTAGCGGTATTACAAACTTATCATTTTAGAACTTTCAAAAAAGTTCTACGAGCCTAACTGCGACCAAGATACGAGTTAGATTATCTTGCTAACTAGGATTCTAAATGTATCAGGCTACATAATTTTATGTTTTATTCATTTAATTTCAGTAATATGTGTAAAAAAACATTTTCTAGAAAATAAAAACAACGCAGACACAACTTGCGCAAACTTGGGCAAAGTCAGTAGCTTATCCTATCGCTCTGCCTCGCTTCTTTTACTTAAGAATAGGACGTAGACATTCATCATATCGCAAGGCGTTAGATCGGACACTGAATGGCAGTTTGAACGAAGCCTCACTGGATGAAGTCGTATCGAACGAAACGGATTGAAGTCGTAACGAACGAAACGGGACGCAACTGAAAATATATCTCGACTTGACGATCCCGAAGTCTATAAAACTTGCCTAGATAAGACAGAGCTTTTATAATGTGATAGGTATGAAGTTACATAATTATTTATGTAGCTTGCTAACGGCAATAAATGAGTCAGTAAGCACCTTATTTGTCAGTAAGCTAGGACATACAGGATAGCGCTGACTTGCCTCAGAATAATAATAATAATAGAACTTTGATGCATTTCCCATAACTACATAAAAACTGACTTCAATCAAGAGCTATGCTTGAAGTTTCTATAAGGACAAGATTCGTAATGAAGATTTCCGACAGAGAACAAAGGTAACCGACATAACTCTAAGGATAAGCAAGCTAAAGTGGCAGTGGGCTGGTCACATTTCCTGAAGAACCGATAACCGTTGGGGTAGATGAATTCTCGAGTGGAGACCACGTTTAGGCAAACGTAGTGTAGGACCTGTGGACAGGTGGAGTGTTAACCTGCGAAAAGCGGCTGAAAGAAAATGGATGAGGAGAGCTGTAGACCGAGCTGTGGCGTGCATTAGGAGAGGCCTACGTCCAGCAGTGGACAAATATAGGCTGATGATTATGATGTCTTCAATCTAATTACCAAATATAGGGCCACTTGACATAATGATTTGGATTCTTAATCATGTTTTTTTTAATTCCTTATATACATATACATTAATACATTAATTCACAAGTGTATCCAGCATGTTGTTAGCTAAAGCTGCTGAACGGTTCAGCAGTAACAAATTTACAATGTTCACACAATTTGTCCCGCTTACGTGGTCGGTACATAGCTACCGCGGACTATTTTGTGACCCATTAAAGTGTTACATTGTATATGTCTGTAAAAATATATAACTCGTGATAGAACCAACTCATTGTGTCCTATAAAATGTTTACAATGTTTTAAGAACATTTCTTTGAAAGTTGTATGAATTTCAAAATTATAAAATCTTTAACAAAATCGCCATACGACCTGAAAAGTTGTGACTACAGTATCACTGAAATTCTGCGAGAAAATCCGCGCGTACAATATGCTAACGCCAGGATTTCCCACAACTCTTTGCGTCATCATCCACGTTGCATATTTTGCGCGACACGAACACAACGCTGTATATTGCAGTGACTAAGATTCATACAATTGTTTCGATGCATACACGCTGACACTACTCCTCGAACAGAAAAAGACTTTTATGGGGTTAAACTCACTATAGCAAGAGGGCTACAGTAGGGACTGAATAATCGATCGGTAATAACAAATAATTAAAATCACAACAAGATAAGTTCAAAAACTAAAACCCGACTACTGTTTGATAAATAAATAGCCTATGACACTCTAGCGATGAAGACACATCGATTGATACCTTGCTTGTCTAAATCGGCCCAACAGGTGCGACGCTATAGAGGAACATCCACATATTTACACACATAGATTGTTAAATTCATTACCCTTCCCTTGCTTCGCCGTAGTCGGATAAAAAATGACTGGCAAGAACGGAAAAACTTTTTCGCGATAAACTGTAGTCCGCGCGGACGAAGTCGCAGGCGGGAAAACTAGTTCATTAAAATAATAACGAATGTGCCCGTTTGTTCATTTCTTTAGGTTGAAAGTAACCTATGGGTTATTCTTGGATAAAAAGTAGGTACAATATTATATTTCATCAACATCATTAGTTCAGCTTTCAAATAGTTTTTTATCGATTGCTCGGCTTCTTCCTATCTGATTGAGATACAAAGTAGGTATACTCGTACCAGATTGTAAGTCAAAACCAACATTGAAAACCTTATTTCAATCAGCCCAATAGTTTTTACGTTATGCGTGAAAATACATCATCATCATTATCATGTCAGCCTTTAGAAGTCCACTGCTGAACATAGGCTTCCCCCAAAGAGCGCCATGACGAGCGATCTTGTGCCACATCCATCCACCGACTTCCTGCGATGGCTACAATGTCGTCGGTCCATCGTGTGGGGGGTCCCCCACACTTCGCTTGCTTGTTCGTGGTCGCCATTCGAGAACCTTTATTCCCCAGCGGTTGAAAAAACATACATACAGAAAGAAAAAGGCCATTTAAAAAAAAACTTGTTCACTAGCATATTTTAAGTGGGTGGTGGGTTAATGGAGTTAGACAGTTTTTTTATTATCATCGTTGTACACTTGTGACTTGTTGTTACTTCTGCTTTATTATAAGTATAGATTGTCTAAAATATAGGTACTGTGACAATGATACGGGAACATAAGGAGACCGTCGCGCAAAACTGATAAGCTCTTTGATTTACGACTTATAAACGCTATACTTCCGCCCGCATTCCTGACATGTTTACACGCAATATGCTATATTCAGCGGAGTAATCGCATACAAGAACAAAATACGACGCGCTCCAAAGCGACTCAATATTTTTACTGAAATTTGCTGAAATCTGTCTTTAATTTTTTATGTCATTTTAAATATTAACCAAAAATTTTGAAATATAAATTTACACACGCACAATATGTATTTGAGGAGGGTAAACAAAATGTTTTAATTCACTACTGCCCAAAAAAAGAGTTTAATGTTTTTAGGATTCATGATGTTTGTATGTATGCGAGTTTCTTTATTCCACCATAACTTTTAAATACCTGCAGATTTGGATGTATCGTTCAAATCTTTAAATCCGAGTAAAAAGGCTATATTTATTTTAATTCAATGTGGCGGGAAAAAAAGCTTTTCAATATGCATTCATTTTGAAAAGCGTTTTTTACTAATTTAACTATATGGGTATCAAATTGAAGACCTTGATGAGCACATTACAACAACATATAATTTATTGGCACAACCCAAATCTTGTCACTAAAAAGTATGAAAAAATATATAATTATTGATTAAACGAACTCACCTGTAAGTGAAATTCTATCATAATTATAGGAGCGCCTAGTCCGAAGAGATTGATATATAAACACATGCAGTGTCGCCATCCGGCCTCACCATTTTATGCACAAGTTGAGAGGTTATTTTTACTAATTTAACTATATGGGTATCAAATTGAAGACCTTGATGAGCACATTACAACAACATATAATTTATTTGCACAACTCAAAACTTGTCACTAAAAAGTATAAAAAAATATACAATATTATTTTCAGTCCCTTTTTGAAAAAAGTGCCCAATAATAATCTTGTCGGTGGTAAGATAATATTTGTACAAAAAATTCAGTACCATATTTATTTATAATCCACTTATTATTTCATTCGTTCTTTCATTTGTTAATTATATTTATGAATGTCATAAAACAGACACGGCTACTATAGTTGCTGCAATCTGTAGCCAATACAGACGTTACCTGACAGCTTTATGTGTGATTGTGATACGAGATAGTATATTAAATGCCAATCAGAGATTTATTATGTTTTGATATCGGGTAAGTTGATTTGTTGTTCAATTTGTAGGAAATTTTGATCGGACGTCGCAGAAATTGTCTTTAGATCGAAAAACTGTCTGATTTGGTATTATTTGAAAAGTTTAAACAACGCAGTTTGAAATCTGTATTGCTTTTTTTAAACACTGACAAGTAATGAGTTTGACACGAAGTCTGTTGCCACGAAGTGGCTCAATTCCGATTTTGATACGGTTTATGTTTGAAAGAGATTACTTCCAGATGATTATAGGACTATGGTCTCTTGAGATTCTGATGACGTTGGGCAAGGAACAGAAAATAAAATGCAGTAGCATATTTTTTGCTACAACAGGTCTAGAAGGCTGAAACTGTTTTAACATAAAGAACTTAAGAAACTGAAGTAAATCTCCAAGTTTCATGTTTCTCTCTATTTTATACCGAAAAGCTGCTAGAAGTCAGCCTTGACAAAATCGAGATGGCTCTGAAACAGCTCAAAAAGCTCCGGATGAGGACGGAATTACTCCGGAGCTCCTAAAAGCAGGAGCTAATACCACGCTTAATGAGCTTCAGCGTATGTTTAATTCTGTCCTCTTCTCTGGGAGAACTCCAAAAGCATGGAACAAGAGTGTGGTCGCCCTGTTTTTCAAAAGGGTGACAATACCCTTTTGATAAACTATAGGCTCATTTCCTTCCTGAGCCATGTCTACAAGCTGTTTTCGAGAGTCATCACGAATCGTCTTTCGCGGAGATTCGACGAATTCCATCCAACAGAGCAGGCCCGGTTACGGGGAGGATACGGCACCAACACCATAGACCACATTCATAAAGCGCGGCAGATTATACAGAAGACAGAAAGAGTATAATAATAATAATAATAATAATAATAATGATAATAATAAAATGTATTTATTGCAAACAAATAAACAAAAACAATCAACACAATAAAAAAATTTAGATATTCCACGATAACATGACTCGCGACAAGTAGTAACATTAAATTTACCGTGCCGCGCGTCATGTTAGCATGCACATCTTATGTTTTTTTTACAATAATGAGCTTGTTTGACAATTGAGGTATGCTCAGCACTGTACTGCGCAGACTAAGAGTCTACGCAGGGCTGGTTTTCAGCATACCCCGTTGCTTGAATTCTGGTGTTAGTCAAGCGCAAATAAAGTGTTAAGCGAGCAGTAATCAAAAAATAATAAATATTCATTTATTATTTTGTACACAAAAAAAAACATAATTGCAAAACTTCACTTATGATGGACTTTACAAAATTAATTTACTAAAGGCCGTAAGCTCTGTGATTCAAAAAGTTTCACCATTGACTAAAATATGCGAGAGATGAGTGTAAGGGGATGGGGGTCGGTGTGTATGTGTATAAGTGTGTAATTTGAAGGAAAGAGGGTGTGTGCGTGTGTGTTTTGTTATTTTGTTTTAAAGGCTGCTTCAAACTGCTTTTTGGAACGGTTCAAAAGAAGACCCTTGCATTTACATTTAAATAGAGCTGTACTTATTTTTTTTCTCATAGGAGGTGGTATATTGTTCCAAATTTTAGATGCGCTATATTTAAAGCACCCTTTAAATCCAGTGGTCTTGTGCTTGGGTATAGACAGAACATTCAGGGATTTTGAACGAGTGTTTAGTGAGTGAATATACTTAATCCATGTAAGCTTTTCAAAAAGGTATTCTGGCTTTTTGCTCCACATTACCTTTTGTGTTGTGCAGACTAGGTAAAGGTCTCTCCTAGCTTTCATATTCAAAATGTTGTTGTTGTTTTTCTGTTGTTTCTGTATAATCAGCCCCTGTGCATAGCGTTTGTGGACTATGTGAGAAAGCCTTTGACTCTTTCGAGACTTGGTCTGTTTTGGAGTCATCATCATCATCATCATCATCATTATCATCAGCCTATATCTGTCCACTGCTGGACGTAGGCCTCTTCTAATGCACGCCATTGAGCTCGGTCTTCAGCTCTCTTCATCTACTTTCCTCCAGCTGCTTTTCGCAGGTCGTCACTCCTCCTGGCCACAGGGTCTCCTACACTACGTTTACCTAAACGTGGTCTCCACTCGAGAACTCGTAACCCCAACGAGTTCTTCGTTATCGGTTCTTCAGGAAATGTGACTAGCCCACTGCCACTTTAGCTTGCTTATCCTTTGAGCTATGTCGGTTACCTTGGTTCTCCGTCGGATATCTTCATTACGAATTTTGTCCTTCAGAGAAACACCAAGCATAGTTCTCTCTATAGCTCGCTGAGCGACCTTTAATTTGTGAACTAGATTGCCGTGAGTGTCCACGTTTCAGCTCCATAGATCATGACTGGTAGGATGCACTGATTGAAGACTTTTGTCTTCAGGCACTGTGGTATGGACGATGAGTAGACTTGTCAAAGCTTGCCGAATGCTGCCCAAGCCAGCTGAATTCTTCTGTTGGCTTCCTTCTCAAAGTTGTTCTTACCTAATTGCAATATTTGACTCAGGTAAACATAATGTTGTACAACTTCAAGAGGTACAATTAACTGCAACTGCAATTGGTTCCGGGTCTAAAATATCGTTAAACATGATTTCGGCAAATCGTTAGTGAGAGATGTTTTCGCCATTGATATTAATGCCCATTCCTTTCAATTCCAGCGTCATAAACATATCTTATAAGGCATTAGTGAACAGTCTCACTCCCCTGCGCAGTTAGATATGTTTAGACTGCTGGTTTTGTACTTGGACACTCATAGTCGCGGCGTCATTCAGAAATCTCAGCATTTCGATGTTGGCGATACCTACTTTGATGTATATTCGCCAGTCCACTTGACAACGCTGCAAATAACTCCAGAACCGCCCAGGTTTCAACAGAGGCAAAAGCCTTCTCATAGTCCACAAAAGCAAGACACAGGGGCTGGTTATACTCTTCAGACTTCTGTATAATCTGCCTAACTGTGTGTTTGTGTCCTCCGCGAAACCCGGCCTGTTCAGGAGGCTGGATTTCGTCAAGTCTTCTTGCGACACGATTTGAGATGATCCTCGAAAACAACTTATAGACGTGCCTCAAGAGTGAAATAGATCCGAAATTGTTCTGAATTGCAGTGGAGGATATGTTTAAGACTCTGAATTGGAAAGAATGTGGCATTATCATTAACGGCGAGTTCATCTCACACTTGAGATTCGCGGATGACAGCGTCATTGTGGCAGAAACGTTGCAAAACTTGCAACAGATGTCGGACAGCCTAGCTGATTCGTCTCATCGCATTGGTCTCCGGATGAACTTGGACAAAACCATGGTTGTGTTCAACGAACATGCTATTCCGGAACCAATTGCTGTTAACGGAACTGCTCTCGAAGTTGTTCAGGAATATGTTTATCTTGGGCAAACTTTGCACAGCAACTTTGCACCGCAGAAGAATTCAGCTGGGCTAAGTAGCATTTGTGAATCTTCGTCGAGTCTTGTCGTCGCCAATATCGCAAAGTTTGAAGACAAAAGTCTTCGAACAGTGTGTCCTCCCTGTTATGACGTACGGATCCGAGTCTTGGACACTCACGGTACGACTAGATTTAAAGTCGCGCTCAGCGGGCTATGGAAAGGGCTACGCTTGGAGTTACTCTGAAAGATCGTATCCGGAATGAAATGATCCGGCAGATAACGAAAGTTGTCGATATATTCCTTAGGATTAGTAAGCTGAAGTGGCAGTGGGCTAGTCATATCTGTCGAAGGACTAATAACCGTGGGGTTAGACGTGTTCTTGAGTGGAGACCGTGACTCGGTAAACGTAGTGTAGGGTGCCCACCAGCTAAGTGGAGCGACGATATACGCAAAGTGTCTGGCAGCAGTTGGAAGAGAATAGCCGAAGATTGGGCTCAGTGGCGTGCTTCGGGAGAGGCCTATGTCCAGCAGTAGACTGACACGGGCTGATGATGATGATCTATTCTATATTTTCAAAGTCATTCAGAAGCAAAATTTATAAACGCACATTAGCTTAGACTAAACTGCCTACTGATCTGAAGGTACAGTTCCTATAACAAGACAAAAGTTCAAAAACTAAAACCGAATACGGTCGGGTAAAAAATGGGCTATGACACTTTATACCTGAAGACGAATCGATTGACACCTCGCTTGTCATAATCGAACCAATAGGGGCGATGCTATGGTGGAACATCCACATACTGACATACATACATACATACATACATAAATAGACTGTTAAACTCTTTACCATTCGCTTCTTTTGCTATAAAAAAAAAAAAAGTGAAAAAAGGTGTAAAAAGGTGTACTTTTCGACGCCCTTCCTCGACGGTTTCCGAAAAATCTTATATAGCCTTGTAAACTTGTCGTCCTATATACAAACCTATATTTTGTGTTTTAAACTATATTTATTTATTAAAATTATTATTAAAAACAATAATCTATATAATATAAATGAAATGCTGTTCTTTTCTAAGTGCATCACTTGAGAACGCCTGGACCGATTTGTCATTTTTTTGTTTTGAAATGTTCGTAATAGACCGTATTAACTTTTTATGGAAAGAAAAATTGGAAAAGATTGCCTTTTTCTTTTTCCTATCGCTATGGGATTGTACGAACTCAACCTTGACCTGGATTCTGTATGCTTCGTTCGAAATTCAAGAATAAAAAAGAGTCGCCTGACAGTCGTGCTTCTCTCATTTAGCGAGCCCTATGGCACGTCATGTCACAGGTAAACAAAAAAAAAACGGACAATGGATATTCGTACTTTTCATCATCAACATCCACGCGGGTGAACCCGCGGGGTGCTGGGACGTTATTTGGAGGAGACGGGGGGACAATATTTGCACGCGGGCAAAGTCGCGGGGCGCAGTAGTATACAATAAAATCTATAAAGAAACGCGTTAAAGTATATATTTTTTATAATAATCTAGCTTTCGCCCGCGTCTTCATCCACGCGGACTACAGTTTATCGCGAAAAAAGTATCCTATGTTCTTCTAAGATTTTAAAAACCAATGCAAAATTCTAGCACCAACGCTCCTAATATTTCTTGACAAACTTGTTATTATTTCGTTCCTTACAGCGAGTAATCAACATTTTCTGGTTTTCTCGTGGAAACTTACCATATTCCGGAATAAAAAGTCCTATGTTTTAAACCAGGATATAAGCTATCTCCATTCCAAATTTCATCAAATACCGTTTAGTCGTTACCGCGTGAAAACTCCCCAAACAAACAAACAGACAACGTTTCACTTTTATACATTATATTGGTGTGGATATCGTCTAGTCTATTTCTTAAAATGACAATACACAATGTTATCGATATTTATCTATAAGTACAAGTCACGTACGTCTAGATCCATTTTTTCTTGTTTTACATAATATCAAGCAATTGCGTGAGGACAAAGTAAATTTCTTAGCTTAATTACATTAGCAAATAAATTATTCGAGAAAAGGAAAATAAATAATAGGCCTGCTCCTCGGAAAGCATAATTTACTCACCTGTTAATTAACACTTACCTAGGGGGTAAGACGTCTAAAGAGCAAATTGCCCGTCAAATAACGGAACAGTAGCCTCCTTTTGTTCCGCCTACGTAATAATAAAATAGCCCATGAATTAAACGGTATACCTTCCGTGTGGTCCCATATAAATGCCATAAAAATAAGATCTGTACTTTTTACACGACTGCCCAAAAAAAGGAGTGTAATGTTTTTAGGATTCATGTATGTTTGTGTGTATGTATGTATGTATGTGAGTTTCTTTATTCCACCATAACTTTTAATTGCCTTAACAGATTTAAACGTATGGGGTATCGTTAGAATCCTTGCACCTCCCGAGTAACATAGGGTATATTTTTCAGTTTGGTTTTCGAATTTTACAATATGGGTATCAAATTGAAGGCTTTGACAAGCACATTCTAACAGTATATAATTTATTGGCCTATGTTATTTTTTGGCAGGGCAGGCGTGTTTTTTTTTTAGGTTTTAAGCTAGTTATTATTTAGGAACCTATTTAAAGTATATTTTTAATTCAAAAATATTTATAATAGTAAGTATACTCGTAATTTACATTACTGAGGTTAATTACGATTAGTTTAAAACCCAACGGTGTCATATCTGTGGGATGCATTAGTCTTAATTAGGACATAACTTTATACTCACATGTTACTAGGTATATGAAATACTAGTTGTACCCGCGGCATTGCAAGTACAGCTAGTATTTTTTACGTTCCGACCCAACCTGCTCCAGGCCGCTGTTGGATCAGAACAGTTCCAACACTCATAGTCGCGGAGGTCACATTGTCACCAATTGAGCAAAATCTCAAGAGTCTGAAGAGTGTCTGTGACCAGCCTCTGTGTCTTGTTTTTGTGGACTATAAAAAGGCCTTTGACTCCGTTGAAACCTGGACGGCTCTGGAGTCTTTGCAGCGTCGTCGAAGTGTTGAGTTTTCTGTATGACGCTGCGGCTATGAGTGTCCAAGTTCAAAACCAGCAGTCTAAACATATCCAACTGCGCAGGGGAGTGAGACAGGGGGATTTTGTATCCCCGAAACAGTTCACTAATGCCCTGGAAGATATGTTTAAGACGCTGGATTGGAAAGCAATAGGGATTAATATCAATGGCGAGAATATCTCACACTTACGATTTGCCGATGATATCGTCCTATCGGTGGAGTCGCTGCAAGATTTGAAAATTATGGTGACCAACCTAGATGATGCTTCTCGACGCATCGGTCTCAGAATGAACATAGATAAGACCAAGATCATGCTTAACGATGTTATTGACCCGGAACCGATTGCAGTTAATGGAGTACCTCTTTAAGTTGTCCAACAATATGTTTACCTTGGACAAGTATTGCAATTAGGTAAGAACAACTTCGAGAAGGAAGCCAACAAAAGAGTTCAGCTAGGTTGGGCAGCACTGCCGAAACTTCGTCAAGTCTTTTCGTTGACCATACCACAATGCCTGAAGAAAAAAGTCTTCAATCAGTGCGTCCCTCCAGTCATGACCTACGGAGCCAAAACGTGGACACTCACGGTTAAATTAGTCCACAAATTTAAGGTCGCTCATCGAGCTATGGAGAGAGCTATGCTTGGAGTTTCTCTGGAGGCCAAGATTCGCAATGAAGATATCCGATGGAGAACTAAGGTGACCCAGCCCACTGCCAATTTAGCTTGCTTATTCTACGAACTATGTGTTCGTAGAATAAGCAAGCTAAATTGGCAGTGGGCTGGTCACATTTCCAGAAAAACCGATAACCATTGGAATAGACGAGTGAAACCACGTTTAGGCAAACGTAGTGTAGGACGCTTTGTGGCCAGGTGGAGTGACAACCTGCGAAAGACGGCTGGAGGAGAATGGATGAGGAGGGCTGAAAACCGAGCTCAGTGGCATGAATTAGGAGAGGCCTACGTCCAGCAGTGGACAGATATAGGCTGATGATGATTCTAAGAATCGACCGGCGTAACAATATTAAAATTTGAGAATATATAGTTAAAAATATTGAAAGACGATGCCATTAGGACTATATATGTACTGTGCCATTAGGGTATTAGGGTCCCAAGATAAGGGCCTGGCCGAGCTTGCTTATTCTTTTGCCTATGTCAATTACTTATAGTACAATCATTATTATTTCATATGTGTTCATTCCTGTGTTTAGTAAGTAAATATATTTCTATTTCTATTCTATTTATGTAAAAGTATATATAATTTAGTTTATATTATGTAGGTGCCCAAAAATTTGATATTTCAAAGCTTTCATACTGATATGTTTAGGCCTCTCAGCGTTCATGTTTAAAGTAGAAGATAAACCCAATCAAAACACTACGTGCAAAAAATACACTAACTAAATTATTTTAGTCTGGAAAATGAGCGTAATCAAATTTGTAAAAGCTTTTTGACTGGGCTTTGTAAATATTTTCCGACCTCGAGTCGTAAGGCTCCGTGCTTATTCATATAAATAGAAATAGTAACTCAACCCCCCTAAATGCACGTGGAACAAAATTTAAAAAAACACAATTGATGGATATTTGGTACTTCCTCTTTCATCTGTGAAAATATTCTGAACTAGCGGTACCCGCGGCTTTGCCCGCGTGGTCATTTCATTTAAAAGTAGCTCATGCGTGTTATTCCAGGACCAAAAATACCTATAAAGTACAGTATACCACATTTCTTCAAAAATCGTTCAGCCGTCAAAAAGTTTTTTATCTATTGCTCGGCATCTAATCATCGCATTAAGATACCAAGTACCCCAGCTTTTAAGTTTAGCTCTAAGCTATCCAATAGTGAAAACCGCATCGCAATCGGGCTTGTAGTTTTTACGTGATGTGCGAAAAAACATACATACAAACAGACAATCAGACAAATAAACAGAAAGAAATGATTAAAAAAAAACTTACCCCTAATTAAAAAAAAATGATCTAGGGTACATAGGGTGATGGGGGGGCACCCTATGTACCCCAGATCATTTTTTTTAAATTATCTCTTTTGTACAGACTTTTTCGTTTTTATTGCTTTATTATAAGTACTAGCTGATGCCCGCGGCTTCGCACGCGTGGTCATTTCTCTATGTTAAAAGTAATCTTAGTCGCAGAATAAATAATTGTACAAGTACAGAAGGATAACTGAGTAAAGTCATTTAAATACACAGCAACTCTCGCTACAACGCAATAAAGTGCAATTTAACTCGCACAGCGCTGCGATCTTTCAATTATATTTACCTAGTAGGCGCTCTGCCTAATAATGAATGAAAAAGAAATGTCTACCTACGTAATAAAATGTCACTGTGTAGGTATTTTACGAGACTTTCAGACCGAATGCTATGCAGTACATTCTTGGTTTCTTCTTGGTACTCACAATTAAGAAAAGAATAACATTTAACAAAAACTTTACGGAAGTAGGTACTTTATCATAAGCACACGGCGCGCGACTCATCGAGCGCACGCTTGACACTACTGAATTAACCGCAATATTGCGGCCGCAAAGTGTAGGTATAATATTTGTACCTACTTGTTGCAGAGTGCGACTGGCCTGTCTTTGTGCCTGTGTTTGACCATTATACCAACATTTGATCAAAATTCCTTCAGCCTTCAAAAATATTTTTATCGATTGCTCGGATTGAGATATCAAGTACCCCAGTTTTTAAGTCAAACCCCAAGCTATCCAAGTGAAAACCGCATCGCAATCGGTCCAGTAGTTTTTACGTGATGCGCGAACAAACATACAGACAGACAAACAGACAGACATGAATTTTAAAAATGTTATATTCATGTTCAGTAGCTTGTTTTGAGTACCCTAGATTATTTTTTAATTATCTTCTTGGTAGAGACATTTTCGTTCCTATTGCTTTAGATAGATAAAAACTATTAGATATAGATGGATAAAAAACTACATAACCGGCTATGACGTCTACCCGAGACCAACCCACCCGAAAACTAACTTTTAGTTATTGAATGAAGACTACTTTTGTACGTTTGCACATTTTCATACTTCGTTTGTATGAAATTGTGAATTTTGCGATCAGTCTCATTCGAGAGGTCACAATGCGTTTTCTTTCTTGAGCTGTATTGTAGCCCAAAAGTTTGAATTACGCTTATAGTTTGCATCAGATCCATGTTCGCAGCACAATGCGAGATGGATCTTACCGATCGTAAATTTGTCTACCAGTTATACCATTAGAAAATTACATCATGATATAAATGGTCTTTTACTTACTCTTAATGATGTAAGTGGGGTACCATTTATACCATTGGATTATACCATTATTGCAATAAACTACTTTACATATTTTTTTACGTTTAATTTTCTTAAAACAAAGTAATATTATCTTCAATTATGTTTCGCTCGGTGAGTGAGAGTCCGAAGGCTCCATACCCTCTCCCCGTCCTCTTGCTTGCTCATCCTCTTCCAACCTGTTCCACTGCTCCTTGATAAACCCAGCCATCTCCATAGACTACGGTAACCACTTACCATCAGGTGGGCCGTATGCTTGTTTGCCACCTTAGTTATATAAAAAAATACTACCTATGTTTAACGCAATTCTACTTAAAAGAAACCTATGCTATCTATTCTATTATCAACAATATCCAATGCTATAACTGGTATTAAATAGTACCACCTGTACCATTATAGGTATAAATGGGACAAATTAGTACCATTTCTACCATTTCTACAGTACAATTCAATGGTATAACTGGTCCGAAGCGTCCCCATATGATACCGAACAGTTGTTGATGGCATTTCTCTCTAGATTTGTGGCAACAGGCGTTTCGTGCCTCGATTAGTATTTCCGTCGGGGTCAAATCTAAGCCACTTGCTTAGATTCTTCTTGTTCAAAATAATATAATAAGAAAGCCCAAATTATTACAGAATTAATTTGTTTTTGTTGTAAAGAGAAGTTCTATTTTTATTCCCCGGCCAAAATCTCATGCCGTCGGAGATATGTTCTGAAGAGTGCCCATCCAGATCCTTCAAATATCTATGAAAGAAAATTAACGTTAGTTTAGAGTCCCGTTACTGTTCCTGCTTATAAAATGTACCTAAAGTTGATGTAAAAACGAGCTTAGCGAGATTAGCTAGTTACCTAATGTAATGGAAAATACTTCAAAAGATCCCGTTCATGGGATATCCTTGAATATGGTACGTCTTCTGTGATCATTTGGATTCGCCTGTTCAGCGAGCAGACTAATTCGGTTATTTTTAACGTTCGCTGTTTATACAAATACGATTAAGATGTTTGATTTCTTCTTCAATCGTTCTAATTTGCAGACGAGTTGATATGATTTTGTTTATTGGCACGTGTAGGCATTGAGTTCATAATTCTGATAGCAAAATGTGATTGCTCCTGTTAATAGAAAGTGTGAATGTCACCTTCTACAAGACATTTAGGGGAGAGTCGAATTTTCAATGCTCATATAGGGCTAAAGTTGTAAGCACTTAACTAGATTAAGACCTCCAATCTTTCGTATACCTAGTTTTCAAATAGTAAAGATATTAATGTGAAAATAATTTTGATTTATTTCGACTTGTCAATCAACCAATGACCGGGCAAAGTCTGCAGATCTAAGCTGAAACGACTACGTTTTGGTTCTACGAAGTATTGCCCTTTTATCTCCATTAACATTAGTAGTGGTAGGCCTCTTACGCAAGAGTCCGCCTAGGGAAGTACCACTCCGTTGTCAGATATTTAACCGCCAAGCAGTAGTGTGTAAACATTTCTGTGTTTCGGTTTGAAGGGCAATGTTTCCAGCGAAATTACTTGGCAATGAGACTTAACAACCAATGTCTCAGGGTGACGAGCGCAGTGCAGTGACGCGCAAGACTTTGCAACCAAAGTTCTGGGTGGCACTGCATCTGTTATGGACAGGCGTGACGCTTACCATCAGGCGAGCGACCTGCCCGTCTCGTCATGCAACGTAATAAAAAAAATATAAAAAAATTGAATTGATCTCTAAGTTATTAAACTGCTTCATTTTTTCTTTGAAAGCTATTTGATACCCACAATACAAATTTAAAATTATGTCTCACGGTTTAGTTTAGGAAGGCAGTACTCCCCTGCAGCATCAGGGTCGAAGATCGAAGATTGGAATTATCATAATCTTGTAACTTTTATAATCTGTCACAAGATTTGTAGATGGGCTGATTTTGAACCATCGTCATCAGCCCGTGTTATTCCACTGCTGGACATAGGCCTCTCCCAAAGCACGCCACTGAACCCGATCTACGGCTCTTCTCTTCCATCTGCTGCCAGCAACTTTGCGGATATCGTCGCTCCACCTAGCTGGAGTCGCGGTCTCCACTCAAGAACACTTCTCCCCCAACGGTTATCAGTACTTCAACAGATATGTATAAGTGGTAGTGGGCTGGCCCACTGCCACTTCAGCTTACTAATCCTGGCTATGTCGACAACTTTGGTTCTCTGCCGTATCTCCTCATTCCGGATACGATTTTTCAGATAAACTCCAAGCATAGCCCTTTCCATAGCCCACAGACCTTAAATTGGTGGACTAGTCGTACCGTGAGTGTCCACGACTCGGCTCCTTATTTCATAACAGGTAGGACACACGGGTAGAAGACTTTGTCTTCGAACTTTGCGGTATTGGAGACGAAAAGACTCGACGAAGTTTCACAAAAGCTGCCCAGTCCAGCTGTATTCTTCTGAGGGTCTCTCTCTCGAAGATGTTTTTACCTAGTTGTAAAGTTTGCCCCAGTTAAACATATTCCTGAACAACTTCGAGAACAGTTCCGTTAATAGCAATTGGTTCCGCAATAACATGACCGTTAAACACAACCTTATGTCCAAGTTCTTCCTGAGACCAATGCGTTGAGACGAATTAGCTAGGCTGTCCAACATCTGTTGCAAGTCCTGCAACGTTTCTGCCACAATGACGATGTCATTCGCAAATCTAAGGTCTGAGATGTACTTACCTTTAATGTTATTGCCACATCCTTTCCAGTCCAGAGTCTAAACATATCCTCCAATGCATTTGAGAACAATTTTGGAAAAATAACGTCCCTTGTCTCATACCTCGATGCAGGGGGATATGCTTAGTCTGCTGGTTCTGTACTTAGACGGTCGTTGTTGCGGCGTCATACAGACATCTCAACACTTGGATATACCGCCAGTCGACTTGGCATTGTTGCAGGTTGCAGGGACTCCAAAACAGACTCTAAGTACTCTACTCTAAGACTCTAAGTCTCTATAAAGTCAAAGGCTTTCTCATAGTCCACAAACGCCAGGCACACAGGCTGATTATACTCTTGTCTTCTGTATAATCTGCCGCACTATATGGATGTGGTCTATGGTGCCGTATCCTCTCCGAAACCCGGCCTGCTCGTTGGCTGGAATTCATCGAATCTCTGCGCAAGACAATTCGTGATGACTCTCGAAAACAGCTTGTAGCGTTGTGCTCCCTTCGTCAAGCCTGACTTCGGGCAGCTCTTCGATATAGTGGTGGGTTAGAGTGGCCCTGGAATCCTCGATATCGGGTCCGTGTTGCGATGCGTGTGACACGTACAGTTGGCCATAGAAATCTTCAACTTTCGCGAGCATCTCCGGCGTAGAAACGACAATCAAGAAGCAGTATTACAATTAGTATTCGGTTCCAACTCCTTAGTCTGATGCTGTAGGGGTACAGCAAGCCTAAAAAAAGAGTAAATAATAAAGTTACTAAGTTGGGGATCTGCTGTTTAGCTTTTAGAACGCCATTAACAAAAAAAAATGAAGTTTTTGACGAGCTCAAATGTGCTCACAAATTCATCACATTGTCGATGTAAAAATAAAAACTGATCCGCCAACAGATTCCATTAAAGAAATACAAGACTACCACCTCCTGAGTCAAGCTGGTTTTTAAGCAAAAAAGGTAAACTAATTAAATGAGGCTAGTAGCTAAACGAGTGAGCAAGTCGGGCAATTACCATACGTATATCTGAATCGGATTATCGAACTGCTACACAATTAACTCTGCTTTGTAGACATTGTTTACTTAATCAGTTTATCCTACACTTGGCCATAAATTAATTAGTCTATGTACTAGGATTCTCTGTATTCATAAAGGCAATTGATGTAGTTTGCGCACTTAGCTTTAATGAAGACTAAGTTGTTGACTAAATTAAGTGCTTGTTTTGACTAAACTAGAGATAGCTCGGGTATAGGTTGATAAATGATTTGAACGTAAGTTCATGCTGAAATTCATTATGTTACAATAGCATAGACTCATTTACGTACTAAAAAGTTCACAATTCACGATTCTATTAATAGTGCGGCTAGTTATGTCTATTATTTATACTGTGGTGTAATGAAATTCGAAAAAAATGTCAAATAAATATACAGCAGCTGGCTCGTAGGAAATAAAATTGGTAAAGTTTAATTTTGAGTTAGCTTTTATCGCAAAAAGCATTACGTTCTCAGTAGCTAACAAAATCTTACACATTAGAGGTAAACTCGCTTGAAACTTTATGATACTTTTATGCAATAAATCGTTTAAATTAAGTAGGCATGTTAAATAATCGATTTGTAAACTCATAGCGTACCGAAAAGCTTCTAAAGTTAAGTGCAGCATAGCTAGATGTCGATTAAAATCAAAACTAAAACGATGCACCCTCATATTCTGCATCCGTATGAATGCACTTGACGTGCAAAACGAAGAGAACTGGAGTAGGGTTTAAAGAGAGACCGAAATCAGATCTAGGAGACGTCTCCATCGCATGGGACGCTTCATGACGGACGGAACGGCATTTTTGCCTTGTAAATCAGCGCTTCAGCCGGCCGTCGGACGTGTCGACGTTCGAACTATTATTTATTTTACATATAGCTGTGCCCCGCGGCTTTACCCGCGTAGATATTTTTCATTGGTAAAAGTATCCAATGTGATATTCCAGTACCAAAAGTGCCTACAAAGTACAATATATCAAACAAAACCATTTCTTATCGATTGCTCGGCTTGTAGTCATCGGAATGAGATACCAAGTATACCAGTGTTTAAAAACCTAAGCTATCCAACAGTGAAAACGACATCGTAATCGGTCCAGTAGTTTTATGTGATGCGCGACAGCCACCATTTAAAAAAAAACACTGGTTTACTCGTAGTATCTTAATTTTAGTACCCTAGACCATTTTTTTATTATCGTCATTGTACAGACTTTTGTTTCGGAGAGCACGTTAAGCTGTTGCTCCCAGCTGTTATTGTTTTTAATTGCGGTCGTTAAGCCATGTCAGAGGCCCTGGTGTGGCCTGACAAACTCTGACACCAGTGGCCAGCAATACCTTATACGGCAAGCAAGAAAGAAAAATGTTTACAATTGTTATATGTATACCAATATGTTCTGAGTGTTCTAGGAAATATGCGTGTAACAATTCGGGAAGGAATACTTTGGGACAAGTTATGGATGACCTCATTTAGTACCGGTAAGGGCAGTAAGCCTAGTCAAAGTCAAAGTATTTAGTTTTAAATCGGCAAAATAATAACACATTTACAAGTCAAAATCAACATATCATAAACCAGGAGAAAAACATAAAATGTTGTAAATAGATCTAATCAATAAAATTGAGTACACTAAGTATGCTTTGCCTTGAAAGAAACTGGTACTCAATATGTTGTAGGCAATAAGGAAGTAAAAGAACATATGCGGAACTGTATGCGATAAATCTTGCAGTGTCTTGACATATCATTTCTACAGAACTTAAGTAATTATTTTTCTACGTTTTTTCAACATTGGCTGTAAGCTAGAAAAACCCAGGTTAACAAATCAATTTAAAAAATCATGAAATTGTAACTTAATTTCCTTCCTACAATGTTTAACCGGCCTTGTAGCCTGCCCAACGGGTGAAAAAAATAATATAATACAATGACATTTCCGGTTTGGACGTCAAAATTGTCAACACAGTAAACTGGGTCGGAAGTATCCGACCCAGTTTTTTAAACCAAAGGAGGTTGAATTAAGCTTACTGGCGTTAAATCTTTTAACAGTAAGCGTAGTTCAACCTCCTTGCGATAAACAGAATAATAATATAGACTGTGCTATAGACAAAATGGTACGTCAATATAAAACCTCTATACAAAACATTATACTCGTAGCAAAGGGAATACAATGCATTATAGTTTATGGAGGAAGTGTAAAGAATTGTTGTTATAATAGGGTATGTTAATTTATTTAATTGTTTTGCACAAAAATAGTGTAGGTACAAGGAAGGACTTAATGCTAATCAGCTTTATCTACCAGTCATCAAGGTCGTGAAAGAAATAATAGATCATATGGCGTGTTAGTTAAAGTATTGAACAATAAATACGAAAGAAACAAAGGTTTGTGTAAATAAAATATTTAGTGTAAGGAATTGTTGCTAAACATTTGTGCTAATATGGGACAACTGTTTCCCTGCACAGTGAAACAGCAGCAACATATCTAAATATATTGTTTTGTAATCTCGGCAGGCAGTAATAGATTGAAAATAATTCTTATTCAAAAGCCTAGTCTGTTACACTAGATAGGTAATTGAATAGGTAGGTACCTACAATATCTTGTAACATTATATTTATCACGCATAAGTACTTACTTGCCTACCTAACTAAGCGGATAAAATAATTAAAATCTCTAAGACTTGTTTCAAAGGTCACAAAGATAAATAAATCCTATACTATGGTAATACAGTATATTATCAATTGTTTAATACCATAAAAAGTAAAAACCAAATTGCAAAATTTTAGATCGATTTTCTAAGCCGCACTTACTTAAATTTCAAATTAGAAAATAGATCTTATTAGTATATTAGCAAAGCATATTTTCAAGATAGCACAAAAGCAGTAATTTTTAGGTCGAATTTAGCAATTTCTTCGGCATGCATTTTTTTTTTTGTTTAATCCGTTCATAAAATTATCAGCACGAGGCGCGCAATGTTTACGTTAGTTTATTGAAAATAGCGTAAGTTTCAACAACATGTATCATATACATCACGCGATATCTAGACCTATTTTATGTAAGTCATTATAAAAAGCAAGCCTTGAAGCTTCACGTATTTGCTAAGTTCCTTCCTAGGTTTGACGTTTAAAAATCACAAAGATCACAACAATCACAAAAATAAATCCTATACTTTGGTAATACAGTTTATTCTCAATTGTTTAACACCTCAAAAAGTAAAATCCAAATTGTGAAATTTTAGATCGATTTTCTTAGCCGCACTTACTGATATTTCTCATTAGAAAATAGATCTTATTAGTATATTATCAAAGCATATTTTTTAATAGAACCAAATTTCCAATAACTAGGTTGCAGTTAGCCGATTGTCAGATGTACATCGATTCTTTTCTTAAATCCACTCATGAAATTATTAGCACGAGGGGAGTTTTGTTGTTACATAATTCAAATTGACACCGATATTTTATAATCAACTGTTCCATTGCGCTATTAATATAAGTAGCTTGTGAAAGACATTTAATAAATCGAGCAATGGAAAATGTGGATAACTTACCTACGTCAATACTTTGACATAAGTAAGTAAACGCCCATTTTATGTCATCAAGCTCCGCCTTCAAATATTTTGAATTACGCTTACTGGCCGTGATGCTCCGCCTTTCTTATAGTTTTAAGCCAATCATACCAAATGAAACCTTATGGAAGGTCTTAATTGATATAATTGGCTCAACGTCATCGACACATACAATCAACACATGGAAAAATAAATCTTATATTACGGTGATACAGTTTATTATCAATCATTTCATACCAAATTAGGTGAAATCAAATTTTGGAAAATATTCGCATCCACTTTCTCAAATAAAATACCGTCATTTGTCATTCAAAAAAATAACTTATTACAGTACATTAAATCACAATTTTCAAATAGCACAAATAAATGGATAATTTTAAATATTTTGCTAAGAAAACCTACAAAACCTTGCAGACGAACGGCACTTATTGATGTCAACTGCAACCAGCATCAGTTGGCGTGACGGCAATAGGATGTTAACTTATTTAAAGATAAACAATAATAAGCTACATATTCTTCTACACTAATCAACGTCTACACATATATTTTAAAGGGGAAAAATTTGATTGCTTGTATGTTTATTTGTTGGATTTAATGGATAAACTCTAAATATCCTAAACTGATTTTAAAAACTCTTGCATTTATAAAAAGCTTCATTACCAGCGAGTAACATGGGCGTTATTTCATTATTAAAAAAATTGGAGATTTCTACAAAAATTGCAATAATGTAACTCAAGGTATCAAAACTATGCAAAAATGATGATTACTTGCTGTATAAGGAAAGTAATGACATGTTGCCGTGGAAAATAAATAATAACAAGTCTGTGAAGTACGTGAGCAGGCAATAGTCTTTCGTTCAAAATCACTACTGCAAATGATCTTGAATTTACACTCATTGCTGTTTTTTTAGAAATTACGACATATAAATGCTAAAAGTGAGAAAATGCCACGGTGTGAGCGCTTACTGTGTAAAACTGGGGCGAGTTACTAGTAAACCTATAAAACAGAACCGTGATGTACCTGATGACTGACTTACTGACTGACAGACAACGCAGAGTCTAAACCGATAGATCTAGAGATTTGAAATTTGGAGGATATATTTTCTGAGTATCCAAGAGGTGTACTACCAGTAAAAAATATTGTCGAACAATTACTGAACCAATTTTGATAAAATTTATATGAAATCACTTGGAGAGTCACAGTTCACCCCTTTCAAACAAAGGAATAATTTTTATTGTCGGTATGCAATTGACGGATAAATCGGTGTACATATATAAAAAAAACATATACGATCTCTTTTTGATTCGTCGATTTTATAATGGACTTGTTTAATAATATTTGAAAATTCATCTTTAAAGCGGTGAACGGGGATGGCATAGTTTATATGAAGAAACATTAGGTATTTGTTGAAAGTAGAGTCCGGATTTAAATGAAATTTGATATATATATTGCAAGGAATATCACGCTAAGAGGCGGAACATAGCAGCTGGTGGTGAGATGGCATGAAAAGATGGCGGGAGTAAAACGCCACTATTCCGTCGGCAGTCGAAGGTGTTCAATTATCTCTTAATTGCGTTTCTTAAATTCCCCTTATTTAATTTCTAAAAGTATTTCATGTGTATTATTTAGTGAAGTATAATTGACCGAGTTAGCGCAAAGTGCGAGCGAAGCATCGTTTCAGCTTGGGTATAAATGCCTTCGTATGTCTGTCCGGATTTCTGTTCTCCTCAACAGGTCGCATTTCTCAATCGATCTAGATGAAACTTAGAATACAGGTTTGATGAGTTTTTAGAATTATTTAAAATATTTAGCATTTTTGATTTACTTCTCCCCAAAAAAAAGCAAAATAGGAGCTAATGAATATCTTCTTCTTATATGATCCGATTTCGATGGTCCTTTTTTATTTGAAAGATAGAACTTTAATTTTGGTCTCATAAAAAATTGATAAAGATCTGATAAGGATCTTCGGCGTGAGTAGCAGAAGAGCTCCTCAAAATGAAGTAAATTGCTCATTTTTAGGTTTCTACCAGTGGAATCAGCCCTTTACCTACTAGGTAGGGATTGATGGAGCACCTTGGTTATAATGTTAGTTTTACAATAAGGTAACTAGATGATGCTACTGTGCACCCTTAGATCGATTGAAAAAAAGTTTGTGCACGCGAGGTCTACAGCTCACAGAGCCACTAGTATAAAATTGTGTGTGATCGTGTATACTTTTTAATAAACCGGCATCTGGTTGCTAATAATATAATTTACTAGCTTTTGCCCGTAACTTTGTCAACGCGGACTACGGTTAATCGTGAAAAAAGCATCCTATGTTCATCTAGGATGTTAAAAACCAATGCAAAAGTGTAGCACCAACGAACGCTCTTGTTTTTTTGATAGACTTGTCATTTTTGCGTTTCCATGGCAATCGTTTTTTACAGCGAGTAATCTACATTTTCCAGTTTCCCCTAGAAACTTATCATTTTCTGGGATAAAAAATATTGTATGTTGGTCTCTATATTGTACAGAATTTATTTACAAAGGTTCATCTAATCGGATTGGCTGCTTTAGCGTTAAAAATCCCCAAACAAAAAAAATACAACGTTTACAGAAATATTTAGAAAAGCCTAGCCAAAAAGGGGCTGTCGCTAGTTGCTAGTCGCTACGGCGTTCTCGCTATCCATATGGTGTCATAGTGCAACGACGCTGGAGTGTTGGTGAGATACGGGCGGTGCACATACTTTTTATTCATATAAATATTTAGAAAAAGCCTAGACTTACAGGAGCTGTAGCGGGTCGCTAGTCACTACGGTGTCGTTTGCTATCCTCACACATATATATAAAAGTGAAAAAGTGAAGGTGTTTGTTTGTTTATTTTGCGAGTTTTTACGCTATGGATTTTGATGAAATTTGGAATGGAGATAGCTTTATACCCTGGAATAACACATATGATACTTTTTATGGCGAAAAATAGTAAGTTTCTACGGGAAAACTGGAAAATTTCGATTACTTGCTGTAAGGAACGGTTGCCATGGAAACAAATAAAAAGTCTGTCGAAAAGCATAAACAGCGTTGGTGGCAAAGAGAATACAATACGTAGGTGGTTTTCTTTTCCATTGTTTTTCAATATCCTACATGAACACAGGATGCTTTTTTCGCGATAAATTGTATCCCATGCAGACGACATCGCGGGCGGGTAGCTAGTTTTAAAATATTTCCAGACACGCGAAGAGTTCGCGGTTTGCCCATCAACTCGCAGCTACTCATTCATTCACATTCATTCTTCATCATCATTCTTCTTCATTCTTGCTCATTTCTTCTCACTTATTAGTTGCTTATTAGTTGTTAGAGGTTATTTCGCTGCTACCCACGTGCGTGGTATTCTTAATAGTCAGCGGTACTCTTACGCAATTTTGACGATACTTTCTTCGTTAGTTATTTGACACCATTCAGAGACTACATTATTTTATTCCTTTGTCGTTGCTATATTTTATATATACTTTTTTATTTATTAATTTATTTATCTATGTTTATTTAAATTACTTATATGTAATAATAATAATAATTATTATTATATATATATATGTATATTTATAAATGTATTCATATTTAATTTCATTTTTTATACTCATATGTTTATTTTTTCCGCTCCCTCTGGGCTTTAGCTGAAAACCAGCGCTGCGTGCCTTCGGCAAACAGCCTAATGCTGAGTTAAGGCACATTCATCACCACTTTAATTATCTACTTTTACCTTTTCTTTGTTTTCCTTTTCTATTGTTCCTACTTAATTTTTCTAAATATTTGTATCTTTTATTTTTGTGTGTGTTGAATAAATGTATTTTCTTTCTTTCTTTCTTTCTTTCTTTCTTTCTTACTCTGTCGAAGGCATTGTGCCGTTCGTCTGAAAGAGACCTGTGGCATCATCAAGGTCGAATCAAGTCGAATTCATGTTTTCTTCACATTGCCACTGCCACTTACTTGGTGTCTAAAGATACTTGTACACTACCTTATTGCTGTGTAATATTAGTTATTTTATCTTACAACATCTTATTATGGACTTTGTGTCGTACAAGATAGATAGATAGATAATACTTTATTGTACACCAGTTTCCAAAAAAATACTACAAATAGGAACAATCTTGTAACTAAAGTACAACGGGCGGACTTATCGCTAAAAGCGATCTCTTCCAGTCAACATTTCGATGGAAAGAAATAATTGAGTGAGTGAGACAACCAACAGCCCTATAGGTGAACAGATGGTGAGCATGCCCCAGGATGATTATGACAATGATGAAATGAAACTGAATTTGTTGTAGTTATATTACTATCATCATCATCATCATCATCATCATCATCAATGTCAGCTTCATCCTCCCAATGCAGGGCATAAACCTTCTCCCTCTGACACTATCATCTCTGCTTTCAGACAATCTTTGCCAAGGTCATATCAAATTTAGCTCGACCCCTCGTTGTTGCACTGGTCTTCTACGGCTGTGATTTTCCATGCGGGGCCACCAATCTATCAGTGAACATCAATGCAAGATGCCAAGAGTCCTTCTCATCGCCACTTGAGGTTTATGTACTTATGTCTTCCACCTTGGCTTTTCTTTGGATCTCCGTCTTTCACACTCAGTCGCTCAATGTGAGCTTAGAAACAGTACCCACTTAAATAAAATAAGAAATCATATGGTGCAGTATTGGACCTACTTACCTAGAGCAAAATAGAGTTCTGTTCAAAATTGAAACAGTGATATCACTTTCAGATATCGTTACAAAAAAGAACAGCGGGAAAAATGTTTTAACCAGTTCTACAAAATAATTGTTCATAAGTGTTCCTTTTAAAATACCTCCATAACTGTTATTTTGGACTGTTTCTATAAATATTCCTCAATCCTACATTGCAGTAGTACCACATCACTGCTTAGCAAGGTGGTGCAGGATGAATTTTAAAGAGCTAATGTAAGGCCGGCCTAAGCTAAATGGCATCAAGATATGTGTTTGCAGTGCTTTTACTATATCTGATATACCTATCTTAAGTGATGTCACGTCGCACGAAACGGTCGCAGTATCGTTTGCGGATGGATGTACATTGTATTTTATTTTTAAGAACGGCCAGTTGTTGTGGTTGCCAACATTATTCGGTTGAAAAGTCAGATAATGGAAAGGAGTTATTTTAAGATGTAGGCAAAGAATAACACTAACTATTATATTATGTAGGTATGCAGATGCTTGATTGTTAGTAACTTTGCCTATATCTGGATGAGAAGTTACGATATAATGTGGCATAACAGTAGTTTATGAAACGGTTCCATAACGAGGGTTACTAAAACACGAGTGTGATAGGCGAATTTTTAAAAGTATCATTTATGGTTTTCATACCTAGTTATGTGCCGTTCGATACACTACTTTATCTCAACTCATGGAATAGGAACGTAATACTAATGAAAAAATATTGTCGTAATATTTTCTTGATTTTGCTGGTAAAGGCTCATTCGTCATGTGAGTTGCTGTTTCCGTGAGTGGAGTTAAATTCTCCTCACTAACACTGCTGTCGGACATTTTTAATCAGGATAAAACTTGTGATCAACAAAACACATAACACATTAAATTGGTTAGGTAGGTACTAATTATATTTTTTAGGTACTAATTTACTTTAGTAAATGATGGCGCCAAAATCTAGTCCACGGCGAATTCGCGCGCATGCGGTCTAACACGCGCCGCCATAGATATTAAATGTCGAAAACCCTCGTTGTACGGTACAAAACCGGTGTTGTTATGGGAAAAGAAATAGATTATAACATTGCTTTATTTCAAAAAACAGTTTTATTATATAAAAAAAACTTATGCCGTGCGTAAAGTAAATATGTATTATGCCACCATTTTTGAGTTCATAATCTGAATTTTACGATATGAGTGTTTTTATTTAAAAGATGTCTAGGTGACTTTATTAAATTAAGTAATACAAACATTTTGTTTGTTAATCAGGAAATTGGTTTGACGACAATTATGCCGGAATGAGACGAAAAGATTAACATTCTGTGCAACATGGTTGTTAGAGCTCATGTTATGCCTAAAATCTAGTAATTATTTACAGAGGCTTAAATAAACTACTATTTCATGTTTTTAAAATTAAATGCTAAAGAATCTAACTATGTACCAATATTTCCGTCCAGCTTCGTGAAATCCCAGATTGATATCAATCTGGGATTATCAAATAAAATTTTATCTGGCGACAAGCGAAATGTTCAGCTAAGTTTTTGCGCGGTAGAGATTACAGCTTTAGAAAAGCCGATCTACGAGCTAGGTTTATTGGCATTTACAACTTAGCCTTCCGAGAATATTTTTTCTTAAAAATACCACTCCCGATTGTCCCTTATACGTAAAAGAGACTTCATATTTTATAGAAACAAAGCCAACGGCATTAATGATTTAAACCGAATCAATGATTATCTTAACAATAAAACGACCGCAATGCCGTTAACCGTTTGACACCGCGTCTTTATTACTCCTGATCGAGAGGTAATCGACTTCAGAGCTACTAATGGACTTAACGACAACCTCTGATATGAGTTGTCTTTATCTGAACATCGCATGCGATCGCAATAAAACTGTCAAATGGTGCTCTCCTCCTGATATGACAGATACGATATCGCCATTAGCCAGCGAACCGTCGTCACGCACGACCCAAGTAAAGAGTTCCAATAAAAATACACATCACGAATTTAAAAGACTGCGGGTTCCGCACTGGTAGACAGACGCGTTGTAACATTCGACGCAAACACGCTCATAAATTAAAAGCCATCATATTTGCGTTTCGGACGAAAATGTAAATAAAATTCCGATCGAAGGGAGCGTAACTATGCGCGGTACGTAATCAGCAGGTTGATTCGTTGATTCAGATACTTTGATTTTGTTGCGTACAAATAAATTTGTAATCACAGTCATCATTTGAATATCTCTCCGCAACAGTTGTGATGATTAAATCTTACCTTAAAATATTTCCTTCTATATTTTTTATTTTTTTTACTAGGATAGTTAAATATTAGAGTGAGGTCAGTAATTAACAGGCGGGATCAACAAGCCGCTCAATGCTAATGAGGCCTTTCCACGTCAAAGGGCTAAAAGGCGTCGGAGCGCGTCTGTCCGAATAATGAGCCAAGTTGTTGCCGTTGGTTCCCGTCGCCTCGGCAGCGAGTGCACGCGGCGACCCGGCGACCCTCGTCAAACGCTCGATTAGCCTAACGTGTACACACACTAATAATTTTTTTACGATTTATTTAGTCCTTAATCTTGGACCCCTTCGATAGACGTCATTTATATCTTTGGCATCTCGCCCACGCACGACAATGTATCGAAATTGAATTTCCGTACGTGGCATCTCGATTTATTGATTGTACACCAAAATGGAGGATGGCCGTTATTTTGATAGCGACCGACGACGCCGCGACGACGGAATGTATCATTGTTTCTGGTCAAATAGCTTTCCTTCGGATTTGTCGGTAATCTTCGATACGGAAGGGACCCAAATCAAACGTTTATAGTGGACTTGACATTCGCTTCTTAAGTATTGTGAAAAGTCAATTATTGTAGCATCGATGTTATAAATGATGCACGCGACCGCTCCCGATTCCATCCGATCGCTTGTAATGAACCGTATTAAGATAAGGATTGACAGATTCATTTATTATTCGTTTGGATTGCCCAACGACCCGTGAAACTACATAATTTCAATTTAAAGGAGACATCGTTACCTGGTTAGTCATCTATACTTATAATAAAGTCATAAGTACGAAAAAGTCTGTAAAAACAAGATTAAAAAAAAGTGGGTCTAGGGTACCTAAAATAAGCTACTGAACAAGAATATATAATTTTTTATATCGTGGCTTTCTGTTTGTTTGTTTGTTCGCGCATCACGTAAAAACTAGTGGACCGATTGCGATGCTGTTTTCACTGTTGGATAGCTTAGGGTTTGACTTAAAAACTTGGGTACTTGGTATATCAATCCTATGAGTAGAAGCCGAAAAACCGATAAAAATCTTTTAGACGGCTAAAATGATAAAATGTTGGTATATTGGTATTGTAGGTCTTGGAGTTATATAGAATAGGTACCTACTTTTAAAGTAGAGCAATGAGCACGCGTGCGAAGCCGCGGGCACAGCTAGTGTGACATAAATATTTTTTCTCTTAGAATAGTTATCTCAAAGTAAATTTATGTTATTGATATACTATTCTAATCACAATGGGAATATAACTTCGTAAATTTCAGATACAACATCCTCCTATACTATTAAATCTCAAATATTGTATTATTCATCTATTTTACGACGATACCCTGTTTATATTTCAATCCAGTTTTGTTAGAGTTGACAGTAAAATGGAACAGAATAAAAATTTGGATGTAATTTGCTTTTTTGTTGAGGATATTTATTGTTATATGGAATCCGTATACACTCGAACAACAAGCTGGCTGTTATTAAGTGACAAATGTTCGGATTTGGCCGCAGTGTAAAGTCATAAAGTCGCAATAATGGACGAATTATACACAAAAAAAGTCGAGATTCTTACTTGGCATCATATCCGAGTAATTTGTGACATCGTTTTTATGACACCCTCGTGTATTTCATGACTATCTCTGCTACTATATTACGCAAAATGTTTACATATTTTTTCCTGAACGTATGTGAGCTGTTTAAATATATGATTAGGTTTTTAATAATCAACACGTGCTTTTTTGTGTATTGTTTAAAAAACAACACGTCAACGCATTTCTATTTATACTGTGGTATAAATAGAAATGCGTTCTTTATACGGTGCTGTGGGTTTATACGGAGGAGTGATTGTTCAGGTCAACCACAGAATAAATAATAGTACTAATTAACTAGCATAAAAGCTAAAAAAACACGCCTTCCCCGCCAAAAAATAACTTATGCCAATAAATTATATACTATCGAAATGTGCTTATCAAGGCCTTCAATTTGGTACCCATATTTTACTTATCGCAAATTGGAATAAATTAAGTTATTGTGTTCATTTACTTTGTTATATATATATACATATATACAAACAAAGTAATGAACATAATATATATATATATATATATATATATATATATATATATATATATATATATATATCTATATATATATATATATATGTATGTATTGTATTTTAATATATTTGTATATTTGTAGTTGTTGTTTAAGTTAGAACTAGGTTAGTTGTTTAAGTTCTTGTACCTTTTAGATTTATTTATTTTTGTTTATTATTCAGCACCACCGTCCATGACAATTAAATGTATTCCTCTCCATTCAACGGTTGTCTGGAAGAAACAATGGGCGGTCTTTAAGCGATAAGACCGCCCATTGTACTCTATTTAAGTTAAGGAATTTAAAAGTTATGGTGGAATAAAGAAACTCACATACATACATACAAACATACATGACTCCTAAAAACATAACACTCCCTTTTAATAACGCAGTCGTGTTATAACGCAGCGTTGCACTAAAAAACGATTTTTCTAAATGCCAATAGTGTGACAAATATTGTAGAGCGATGGAAGCCTAGCGGTATACTAGTGCGAGCTATAATCCAACAATACCGGGTTCGGTCCTAGGCTCCGCACCAAACACTTACTCAAGTACACATCTGTTGCATGTCAAGGCTTCAAAAGATTATTTATTTGCCACAGAACAGACATAAAATGTAAAATGGCTTAGGCATTCTTGTTAGAGCAATGGAAGCCTAGCGGTATACTAGTAGAGTTATAATCCAACAATACCGGGTTCGGTCCTAGGCTCCCCACCAAACACTTTCCCAAGTTATGTGGGATTTTACATCGCTCCGTGCGTCGTAGGGCTCGTTAGGCTGTCTTTACTGGCTGTTATTGATTAATTGCAGTCGTTAAGCCACGGCCGTCGAGCGGCCTGACAAACGGTGATACCAGAGGCCAGCACTACCTCATACGACAGTTGAACAAGCAATGCATTCTTGTGCACAGACATTTTTAACCCCCGAACAAAGAGACTGGTGTAATAAGTTTAGGATGTGTATCACTATGTCACTCTGTGTGTGTGTGTGTGTCTGTCTGTGCCATCGTAGCTCCCAAAAGAATGGACCAATTTTGATGCGGTTTTTTCTGTTTGGAAGCAGATGTGATCGAGATGGTTCTTAGCTAGAAGGAAGGGGAGGGGCGTGAGAATCGTAGATCCCTAACGAAGGGACCGATTTAAATGCCGATTTTGATGCCGTTTTTTATGTTTGAAAGCTGGTAGCTTCTTAGCTATAATGGGGGATCGGGGGCATTTTTTTTTTATTTGTGCTTGTATCTAGAGAGAACATATTATTAATATACTGGGAGATAGAACTTAAAAGTTCATATAACTAAACGCCAACATAAAGCGTATTTTCAAATTGTTGGAATGAATGAAAAACGAACAAAGATGAACACCATAATTACAGCCATTCGTGTTCACCGCCACGTAAAAATATTCAGATTGAGTTAATTTTTTCCTAAGCAACGAATAGTCGATTACTTCCCGGGTATCGTGTAAATTGGTCCGATGCAACAAACCAGTAAGGGATGTTCCTACATCAAGATTCGCATTTAACCTGTGCACGAGTGCATCTTTGGAGTTCTTTAAAAAATATATAGAATGATTAAAAGGTTTGCCATACACAAAATCACACATTAAAGGAAGGTAAATGAATCAACAAAATTGAAAAAAAAATTTTTTTTACTTTTTTTATATTTTTTTTGCAAAGTTTGCAAAAGTGTACACATATATCCCGTACGGGATAGCGATAGCTGACAGGTAACGAAATCTAGCTGTAGGTGCGTGCTATACTCCTGTCATGATCGGATGCTTTAATTCCAACCGAATGGCTATCAGTGATGGTTATGTCCCCAGTCCATCTATCTGTATATGAATTTCTATTTACATTGTTCACTGCAAAACCCTAGAAAGGCTTAAGCTACGTAAATTTCTCTCCCATCGACAGTTGGGAGAAAGTTTATCTACTGGTTGCACGATGTACGTGTCACTTGAATTTAATTCTCGATTGTGAATTCTACTATACAATGCTGCATAAACAAAAGCCTTATCTCTTGCACTCTAACGGTGTTTACTACTTAACGGCGTTATAATTTAAAGCTAAACGTCGAGTCGCCTGTTTAAAATTTCACCGTTCTATGCTCGTTTGTTCATTCTTGACTTGAAAGTACTCGTATTTGAAATACCCGTTGTTGAAAAAGCGACCTAATTATCAAAGCAAAAATAGAATAGTTTTAAGTCAGAAAAATGCTGTTTTCAACAAAACATTTAAAACAATGCAGCTGCAGCAGCTGTGGAGCTCTGTGGAGCCACTTATGAGTTTCATTATATATAATTATAATTTACTAGCTGTCCCATACTAGTAGCCCATACGTGTTATTCCAAGACCAAAAGTACCTACAAAGTACAATATACTACATTTCTTTAAAATTCGTTCAGCCGTTAAATAGTTTTGTATCGACTGCTCGACATCTAATCATCGGATTAAGATACCAAGTACTCCAGTTTTTAAGTCAAGCTCTAACCTAATCAACAAGCTAAGCTATCCAACAGTGAAAACCTCATCGCAATCGATCCAGTTGTGTTTACGTGATGCGCGAACAAACATACAGACAAACAGACAGACGCGATTTAAAAAAGTTATATTCTTGTTCAGTAGCTTATTTAAGTAAGTATCTTAGACAATTTTGATGCGGTTTTTTCAGTTTGTAAGCTGATGTGATTGAGATAGTTCTTAGCTATATGGGGGACGGGGGAGTTGAGAAAAGAGGGGTGAGAATCGTAGTTTTCAAACTAATGGAGCGATTTAGATGCGGTTTTTATGTTGGAAAGCTGAGGTAAACGAGATCGTTCTTATCTTTAATGGGGAAAGGAGGGAAGGGGGGGGGGATATAATTTTTTAATTTGTGCTTGCTAATAGTGTAGTATCGATTCTAATAAAAAGAGCATTAATGACTTTTTGATGTTGATACTGATTTCTAAATTTTAAAGTTGACACTAAGAATGTTTAAAAAAAAAAACGGGAGACCGACCCGCCAAACAAACGAGTAAAGCATATCAAATGGCGGTTGCGTATAATGTGTGCGTGAGTAGATAATTTGTAGTGTTTTGTGGTTGATACACAATTTCGCACAATTTTATCACAAAAGCCTGTGCGTTGTTTTTGATTTTCCGTGAGAACTTAACAAAATTTACGCAACTAACAAGGTCTAGAATCTAGACTCTAGATCATGCTGCGAAGTCGCGGCCGATCGGCATGACACGATTTAAGTGTGTGCGTGAGGCTTGTGCGTACGAGCGGATCGGCATATCTTGGGTGCTTCACTTTCAATTTGGCGGTGTGGTCTCAATCTTTTTTTAATCCTTCTTGATTGACTCATTAAAATTCCATGGCCTGCTCGGTCAGCAGATATGAACCCCCTTGAAAATCTGTGGGGCATAATGGTTCAACACTGGGAATGTCAGACCGAAAGAAACACTGTAACTTTTAGATCACAAACGGGGTACCTATGGGTTGACATCAGGGGGACTGATTTATGCGCGAGCCTTGTCCCATATCTCTAATCTGTGGCCTTGTCGCATCTATGCAAGATACTACGTGCCGTCATATGTGCTGATGTAGGATATTACTAGTTATTAAAACAATATATTGTTTTTTTTTTATTACGGAAGAGACAATCGTTTGACCACGATCTCACCTGATGGAAAGCGATGATGTGGTCGAAGGTGTAGCACACTTGCCAAGTAGATATCTATTCACTCTTGACTTGAACACACCTGGGTTATAATTTACCGGAAACACTGACGAGGGCAGGGCATTCCACTCCTTTGCAATTCTTATAATAAATGAAGAAGCGTAGCGCTTCGTTCTTGTGCGAGGTATTTCAACCATAAAAGGGTGGCGCTTTGCCGATCGTCTAGTCGTACGGTGATGGAAAGGTGACGGGGGAAGTAGTTCTTGTGCACACTCGCCATAGTGCAATCTGTAGAATACCGACAGGCTTGCTACCTCACGTCGATGCGCCAATATGAAGATGTTTTGATTTTGTATTTGGTTATTTCTTCCTATTTTTTCATGTTTAGTAACAAGTTTGACCTCCCTTGCTGAATGTCCGTTTTTTTTGTCTCGTCTCTGCGCCAGATAATATTTTATAAGCTTTTTAGAAAAAAAAAAGGTTTTTCTTTATGTACCTAAACGAGTAGGTTTAATTACGGTTACTGCGACGACTATCTTGATTGAACAATTTTCGTGCCAATAAAAATCTATGCTCTATATCTAATCAAATCATATATTATCATCGACTTTGTGACATAGATAGTTATGTGCATGCAATTATAAACCAAACAAAAACAATCAACGAACAAAGCAAACAAAAACATTCAACATTTAGGTAAACATTCTCAGGCCGCGATTGTACCTACATATTTCACAAAAACAATCTAAATACATTCTAGTGAGCCTCCTCCTTTTTAGAGTTTTTTGCTTCGCATTATAATCTAAAACACAGCAAAAAACGGTTGCCAAAGTGGAGCATTAAAAATCAAAAATTCCGCAGCAGCCTTAATTGCTAGTGACTCTGAAATAGCTATCGGCGGTGGGCGTTTGCCATAAGGGAATTTAATTGTTATTTAAACTTTTAATGTTCGTTAGATATTTGCAAATAGTATTCAAAAAAAACTTCGATATTTAAGAGCTATCGTGCTAATTGACCGAGCGAGCGCGAAGCGTCTCCGTTTCAGCTTGGGCAAAAATGCTTTCGTATATCCGGATGTCTGTCTGTCCGGTTGGATCTCTGTTCTCCTCTACAGGTCGCATTTCTTAACCGATCTAGACGAAACTTGGTATACAGGTTAAACGAATTTTTTCATCGTCTTGGTTTTTTGATATGAGTGCTTCCTTTGAGTATTAGGGGGTTACTGAATACTCTGCCTTATTAGATCCGATTTCGATGGTTCTTTTTTTATTTGAAAGGTTTAATTTGGTCTCATAAAAATTTGGTGAAGATCTGATGATGATCTTTGGCGTGATGAGCAGAATAACTCTTCAAAATGCAATAAACTTTTCACTTTTAGGTTTCTACCAGTGGAATCAACCCTTTAACCACTAGGTAGCGATTGATGATGCACCTTGGTTATTAATGTTAGTTTTACAATAAGGTAACTAGATAGCGCTACTGTGCACCGCTACATTGTTTGCAAAAAAGTTTGTACGCGCGACATCACAGAGCCAGTAGTTTATCTGGGTTAAAAATAACTTATGTGTACAAAAACTACCTAAAGTAAACTGTCGTCAAATAGTTTTATTATCGATTCCTCGGCTTCTACTCGTCGGAATGAGATACAAAGTACACCAGATTATAAGTCAAAACCTTAGCTATCGGACAGTGAAAACGGCATTTAAATCGGTTTGGCAGTTTTTACGTTATGCGCGAATATACAGGCAAACAGACTCACAGTCAGAAACCATTTCAAACAAGCACAATTTTTTTATATAATCCCCACTCCCCACCCCCCTTTATAGCTAACAAGCTACTTGATTACATCAGTTTTCATAAAAAAACACAGCTAAATCGTCCATTCGTTTGGAAGGTACGATTTTCACCCCCCTTTTCTCATACATATATCCATATATCTAAGAACCATCTCGAACACACACACACACACACACACACAGTGATACACACCCTACACTTATAACACCTGTCTCTAAACGCATTTTTTTTATCAGTAGCTTATTTTAAGTCCACAAGACCATTTAAAAAAGTTATCGTCGTTGTTAATTACTGCTTTATTATAAGTATTATATATAATATTTTTATATAAATATATAAGATTTGCCTGCACTGTAGACAAAACTTGCATCCGATACATAGATATAATAAAGCAAGAAAAGATACGACATGACAGTACAACAAAATGTCATCTTGGTCACGATCTTTAACGACTAATAGATCACGGGGCGGACCTTCTACCAGATTGAATTAACCTTTTGTTTGGATTGCAGAAACCTTTACAAATTAAAACAGTTAACGTTTTATAATAACAGTAATTAGAAAATAAGAATGTAGGTATATAAAGTGCGCGTATTAGCGATAGGGCATAAAAATTAGAGATGTAACGGATATCCTGTAACTTTTCGGTATCCGGCCTATCTGACCTAAATTTACTATTCGGCCGGATACCGGATTTTAGAAAAAAGTATGAAATATCAAATTTAAGAACGTTATTTAATCCACAAAACTAATATAATCAACAAATTTTAATTTTTGAACAAAAAATATGGTCAATAAGGGTAAATTGTGGTAAATCTTTTTAGGATTAATAAAATACTTGTGTAATAACCTCAAACTACAATAGCAAGTTTACAATAACGTCAAGTGATCGTGTTTGCAATCAATTCGACAAGTCCATGAAAAATTTGCTTTCTTCGCGCATGAACGAACAGACCCGAATTTACCCGAGCCCGCCAGATCGTTCGTGGACCACCTACGCAAGCTTGCTCGTTACGATGCGCCAATCGGCAATGTTAGGCCGGATATCAGACTATCCGGCTTCAATGTTGGCAGGGTATCCGGTATCTGGCTAAACAGCTATCCGTTTCATCTCTAATAAAAATATTGATGGCTTATTCTTATCTAGAGATGAGGGAAGAATTACTCACTATACCCAGACACTAAAAAAATACTTACGTTCAAGGGTTCCATACCAAAAGCGTCCAAACAAAACTGTTTTACTATGGCAATGCCGCACCACCACATCAAAGCAACGATGCTATTTTCTTAACATTTTCAAATTGTCAAATTTTGTGATTCACGTAACAAGTATTATGCCTAACGAACATTGAAACCCATGCTATTTTAACTTCTTCGTGTTTTAATCCACTAGCTGTGCTCCGCGGTTTCACACGCATGAGGGACGATGATGATGATGATGATGAAAAGTATCCTATGTTTTATTTCAGGGTATAAGCTATCTCCATTCCAAATTTCATCAAATTTTGTTCAGCCGTTTGAGAGTGAAGTATGATGATGATGATATTGAAAAGTATCTTATGTGTTATTCCAGGGTATAAGCTATCTTCAATCCAAATTTCATCATAATCTGTTGAGCCGTTATCGAGTGAAAGCTCCTCAAACAAACAAACAGACAACGTTTCACTTTTATATATTGGTGTGGACTAAATGAGCTTCACCGATGAACTTTCGCCATTTAACTGGTCGGGCAAAGCACGCTTTGATATTTCGCAGAGTTGCGCGTCGTTACTGCAACACAGTACTATTGCAGTTCCAATTGTATCTAACTTCTTCGTGTTTTAATGTGACCATTAGCGGAAAGTAAACACACAAATGTACGTATGTTTTCGCCGGATATGTCGTTTCGAACATTTACGAGCGATAAAACTGAATACACAGTCGGTGGAGCATCTGTGTAGTTTTGAAATGGTAATAGGTGAACATTGAATGTAGAAAGGAATAACATTCGTTTATGGCGAAGTCAGTTCATTGAAGAAAGTAAACATCTACGATAGAATTCAATTTAACGTCGTTAACAGCATGAAAAATACAACCATGCACGAAAGTGGATCAAACTTACTATGAGATTTTCATTGCGTATACGGGGTCGTACTTCTACAATCACTGAATAACTTATTATGCCTCAACTAGCTACGCCCCGCAGCTTCGTCCGCGTGCAGGCTTTGCCACCCCGTTTACCCCTTTAGGGGTGGAATTGAAAAATATCCATTCTAGTGCACCCCTCGGGTACTCAAGGAATATCCCCTCCAAATTTCAGATCTCTAGGTTCACCGGTTTAGGATGAGCGTTGTCTGTCAGTCAGTTAGTTTGTATGTCACGATACTGTTTCAATGTTATAGATAACAGGCTTTAAGCAAAATTGATCATATATTGCTAGAAGCAGTGCAAACATCATTGCTTAACCCTTTGCTGAATCATCATCGGCCCGTATTCATCCACTACTGGAGGTAGGGCTCTCCTTGTGAACGCCACTGAGCCCGATCTTCGGCTCATCCATTCGCAGCCAGCCACCTTACGGTCGTTAAACATAACCTTGGTTATATCAGGGCGGTCGCACTCCGCAACAAGTACAAATAAATTCGAGGACCCAATATTCGGGTCCGTTCAGTCGAGTGTCAAGCGTGCGCTTGATGAGTCGCGCGCCTTGTACTTAGCGATAGAGCACTTACTTACGTAAAGTTATTGACAAAATTTATTCGTGTTTTAATTATGAGTACCAAGAAGAAAGCTAGAAAGTACTGCATAGCATTCGGCTGTTTGAATAGTGATAGAAATGACGAATTGTCATTCTTTACGCTTCCAAAGGATATAGAAAGGTAATAAATTGTAATATCTATAATAGGTCCCAGTTATGTAGTTAGATATTGATATTTTTTTATTACGTAGGTTCCTATAGTTTTTTGTTATTTCATTTGTGTTCCATACCGAAGCTACGCATATTTAAGGTTTTTCCGCGCAGAAATAAAGTCGTTTATTAAATCGATCAACGTAATTTTATAATTGATTATAGTAGGTATTGTTGATCGGAAAATGAATTACTGTGCTGACTTAGTAAGTAGCCTACAACTAATTAGGAATTTACCTATCATGAAATAAATCAAACGATACGTACGGTCACAATCACCGCGCGCCCAGATTCGGCAAGTCGTGGCAAGTCTTTATGCACCAGTGATGGATGACAGGTCTCGTATAATACCTACCTACTTTTAATACCTTTTATTACGTAGGTAGCAATTTATTTTTCAGTCATTAAAAAGCATTGAATTCAGACAGGCACCTTTATTCATCAAAGTGCAATACCTATAGGATATAATCATAATCAACCAACGACACGTAGGTAGGCATCTCACTAAACTTATCGGCGTTCCGAAAACGGGATAGGTAGGTAGTAAAAATGAGGTAGTAGGTCTATTCTGATAAGAATGTCATTGTATGTAATAGAACTATTTTAATTTATAATAATAAGTAATAACATAATACATTATTACTTATTTATTCTGTTACAATATCTAAGTCATAACATATCACAGAATAATTAGTAGTAAAAGTACCTAGTCATATCTTAATACAACCCTACCGAGCGAAAAAGGGACAGAGCGATTCTGAAACGGTTAGAGCAATGGAAGTTCTCGCGCGTTGTGATACGGTGCATTCTAGTCTGCACGCGGTGGGCGAGCGCCTTCTAGGAAATATAATTGAAAGCTCGCAGTGCCGTGCGAGTTAAATTGCACTTTATAGCGTTGTAGCGAGAGTCGCTATTTATTTAAATGACTTTACGCAGTTAGCCTTCTGTACTTGTACTATTATTTATTCTGTGGTTATATCCATGTTCATCCCGAGATCGATACGACTAGAGGCGTGAGCTAGCCAGCTTGCTGATGTTTCGTTTGAGGGCCCGCTTCCAAGACGAAGTGGCCTACACATAGTCTCTGCTGAGAGTTTGGACTTCGTACCAGTACCAACGCTGCAGCTGACAGAATTTCGACCCTTCTTCCCTTAGAATACCCACAACTTCTTGTAGGGCCTCGTCTTTGTCATTTGTGGTTTCCAGAGCAGAAAGTCGATTTTACAGGTGGAGTTGTAACTGTTCCAACAACGATTTGGTCGTAGTATTCGGTGATTACTATAGTTTTTTTTTTATTTTTTATTTTTTATTAAAGCTTTTGCCAAATATACATCCCTGAATGCCTTTTATGGTGAACGTGCATTTACCGGAGGTGAACGCGCCGCACGCGCCGTATTTTAGAATTCTTTGTATGAAATGCTATGAAACGCCGCGCACCCATATCCGAACCGAACGCGCCAAATGGCCTGAAGAATTTGGAAGGCAACTAAATCCCGCAAGGATTCTGATGGCGTAATCATGCGATGCGGTCGACTCGGCAGGCTCGAAGCAGGTTCTCTCTATCTACCGCACTAATCTTCCGATGCAATCGATTCGGATGATTCGGCGAGTATAGTTGTGCGAGGCCATAAGAAACTTCGGCTCCTTCGGCGAGTTCGGCGCGTTCGCCTCCGGTGAATGCGCGTTCAGCTTTAGTATCCAACTTAAACATACCTAGTGAACTATGGTGGCATACATTTCAAAGTGAGTTTGTTGCGTGTTAAACTAGCTGTACTACACAATCTACAAATCGTGTCCTAAGTAGGCAACTAGACACTATGAGCTTTTATAGTAACAAAAAACTTTTGGCATTACGTTTGTTTATTATCTTGGTCCTAGATTGCGAGAGCATCTCGAGGTTGTGCAGATTCTAATATATAATTTTCAGAGTGGACAAAAACTGAAAAATCCACTTATATTAATTGGGTGAACGCTTCTGAATTAGATATACATAAAGTTTCTTAATCTACGTAGCTTCATCCAGCTTGACTGATTTCGCACAAGTTCCTAGCTTTATTTGCTTCATGCGACAACAAACGTAGGGCAGGTAATGTCGTTATTCGCTACAATGTACGCCCCATATTTTGGCCCAAGTGAACACAAAATTGGCACCACTTTTGGAGTAAACGAGTGCGGACCCTTGTTAATGACTTGTATGTCGATGATTGGATGCAACGGGAAGCCTTTTCAAAACAGGTTAGCTGAATGAGTGTCAGGTTAAATTGCGATGTAATGAGCTTGCAGTTAGTCCAATTAAATCCAGTTAGTGGCTGACAACTTTTATCGCTGTAAAGCGGTGCCTTTGAAAGCCTAAGGAGGCTTTAATTAAAAATTCAACAATAAGTTAGATGATGGTTAGATGTTTGGCAGTAGTCTGGTTTTAGTGATAAACATTGATTACGATTTCAGGTTAGTTGCCTTCAAATTTTGTACATTCTAAACACTGAAATTACTTGATTCAACCTCTGAAATCCAAAAGAGAGGGGTTTTATAAGTTTAGGGTGTGTATCATTGTATGTATGTGTATCAAACACACATATATGCTTATAACTGGAGGTATGTATCCGTGTGTCTGTCTGTGGCACCGTAGCTCCCAAACGAATGGACCCATTTTGATGCGGGCTTTTTTTCTGTTTGAAAGCTGATGTGATCGAGATGGTTCTTAGCTATAATGGGGGGTCGAGAGTTGTATAATTTTTTGCCGACTGCACGTAGGGTTATGTGTTTGGATTGTATGTATGTTTGTATATAGCAAATTTCTTCCAAATCCGTTTAGCCGTTTAAGCGTGAAGAAATAACAAACTTACATACACAAACACTCTTACTTGCAAACAAATTTTCACCTGATTATATTAGTGTGATTATTTAATAATTTTGTTCGCAGTCGGGTTTTTTTTATTTTTATAATAACTTTACTTGTTAAATTACTGCTTTTTTACTAAAATGTAGAACTGATTGAAGGACTTGAAGGACAGGCTGAAGTTGACCAACATTTGAACGGTGATTAATCAACGATTAACCTATGAAAAATAATAATGTACGTATCAATAGCTAGGTAGGTAGCTGTGCAATATAATGCAAGATTTTTGATTGAGGTAAAGCTGACCACTGTCGTCATAGTTTGACGTCAGGCCAACCGAGGCACTCTAACGTGGCTTAACGAAAGCTATCAAAACATGCAATGCAACCGGCATCAACGCGGGGTGGCTTAACGTGTCCTCCAAAGCACGGAGCGATGGTAAACCCATGTATAGCTTATAAAAGTTGCGTAAATGTTATAAAAGTGCGGGCTGAGGATCGAGACCGGTGTCTTTGGATTTCAAAATGCACATTTACTCCTCGGCCACCTTCTGGAAAATATATGAATAAGTATAATTTAAAAATAAAACGAAGGTTTTATTTACTTATTAACCTTGTTTTTTTTATTGCATTGTCATTGAGTTGTGAACTACCCTAAACCGAACCGGATAGCTAATCGAGAAGTGCTCGAAATTTGAGTTGCATAATTCCAGGACACACTGTAATAAATAAATAGACAGATAGATAGATACACACATACATACAAGTGAAGGTAAAAAACCCTTTTAAAAAATTGTAAGTTAACTGTTGACTTACCCTGGACCAAATAAATGTAACCCTCCAATAATAAACGATAAATTGAAGCGAAAATTATCTTGAGAAAATATAGAACTTGTTATCCCCTCAACACTTTGAGGCCGCCGAATTTAATTTTCCACTCGGCGCTTCGGCATTGAACTCACTCGTTCGTTAACCGCTAAATAACCCAATGCTCTACAATAATCGTTGTGCCGTAATAGCCAGAAGTGAGTTAAACAATTTTTAGAGATGCGAACTAACCACGGAAAACAGGTCACATTAGATTATACAACTAAACCTAAACCACATCTAAACTTGCAAAGCTTATTTATAACAACACTAGTACAAAAAACTTCAGTACTAAAAAGATGTTATTGTAAAGGGTCAAAATCTCTATGAGACATACTGAATTGCAAACTGGGTAAGCCCATCATCAACGATTGCATCATTATCCTCTCTTTGACCATGCCATTCGCCTGGTCCTGTGCCAATCGGATCCAGGTTTGACCCGCAATCTTTACAATGTCGTCGGCCCATCTTGTTGCTGGACGATCAATGCTTCGCTTTTGTCTCGACCACCACTCGGTTACCGCCTTACTCTACCTGTCGTCACTTTGCCCGGCTATGCGTCCTGCCCAACTCTTTTTTAGTCTCGTAGTTGTGGTTCCGACGACCCAAACTTTATGCATCGTTTGCATAGGATAGAAATAATTCACTCGTGATCGTTGATTGCTAAAACGGAATATTCTAGATATTCTAGCGTTTTGTTATCACTCAAAAGTTTACCGGATTTCCACTGTATCTGTAACACAAGCCAACCCAGTCGTAAACGTTCACATAGAATCTCACAAAGTATGAACGTGCCTCGCGGTTTTCGTTTATGGTGTTTTGGTCCGGCTAGTTTGTCGGCGAATGTTCCTGACAACACGCTGGTAATATCGTTAAATGGAACACTGTTGCAAGTGCATGCACTGGAAGAGCTGGAAGTAAACTTGTAGTGTCCCAAACGATGAGAAGAGTAGCGTACGTATCAGACAGGGCGTAGAATTATAAAATTTGTAATGGTTTACTTAAATTCATGAATCCTAGAAGTTTCTATATCTATACGACTTATAATAAAACAATAAGTACGAATAAGTCTGTACAAAGAAGATAATAAAAAAAATACTAGGGTATTTAAAATAATCTACTGAACAAGAATATAACATTTATTTAAATCATGTGTGTCTGTTTGTTTGTTCGCGCATCACTTAAAAAGTACTGTACCGATTGCGATGCGATTTTCACTCTTGTATAGCTTGATTTTCTCTCTTTTTCTTTAGGGTTTGACTTAAAAACTGGGGTACATGGTATCTCAATCAGATCAGTAGAAGCAAAACAAACGATAAAAAAAATAACGGCTGAAGGAATTTTGATCAAATGTTGGTAGTTTAGGTCCTGGAATAGCACATAGAATACTTTTAACATATAGAAATGACCACTTGTGTGAAGCCGCGGGCACAGCTTGTCTAAAATAACATAAACAGATTTTGAAATAGTACCGAGCCCATTTATAGAGATGTCTTCTTTGACAATATAAAAAAAGTCAAGTTCTCAAAAGTGGCAACAATATAGATAAATTCGAATCGTTTAATGGAGAACCATAATAAAATTGTATTACAAATATTCGTATTTATAGCGGTGCTCATTCAAAACTTTACAAGTGAAAAGTCCAGTTGCTTTTGATACAAAAGTGGGTATTAAAATATAAAATGAAAATATCATAGTCAAACAACATTATGAAACTTGTGAATTTCTTAATGGAGTCCAAGACGAATTTTTAATGGACTTAAGATGAGCTCTTACGTTTTGTTCGTTAACAAAATAAAACAAACGAAAAGCACTTTCAGAAATAAAAAACTTACAAATTAAGTTTTTTATAGTGCTTCTAAGAAGTATCTATCGTCCATTTAGGTATTCATAAGTACGTCTATGAGAACGGTTAAGTCTGTGTCCAAAGTAACTTAATAGAGTAAGAAATCCACTTAAAGTTATTAAAATACAATAGACTACCGCCCGCCCTATCACGCTAATTGAAAACTGTACTGTGGTCGTCAACGCAGTAAAATGAAAAGCAGTATTATGTCTTACTACAAGTTGAGGACCTAACGTTTGAAAGAAAGAAAGAAAAAACATTAATTTAACACACAAATATGAAGAAACAAAACATAGATAAAAACATAAAAAAGTGCTTGTGTGTTGAAAGGGCCTTATAATCAGCACAAATGCCCAGTGCATCACTGACTGACTAGACGCTGGTTTTCATATACAACCAGAGGTTGAAGTAAAAAAAAAAGTTGAATTGCGTGAATTAAGCATATAGACGTGTTGATTGGAGTCAGTGCCTAATACAACCTGACGAGTCTTGATAATGGTTCTCTTTAGGCATATTTAGCTTCACCAACATTGACCAATCATCTGATCATTGATTTTCGCCGTATTCTAGAGTAGTTCTACTACGAGTACGGGGGCTTTACCGTCCCCGTAAGACGGGATTACAAACTAAGAGAAAAATTTGAAGCATGTAGTACCGGTCACGGTAGCCGAACTTGGTAAAGGCATCTGCCGCGCAGAGGCAGTGAATGATGCGGGTTCGAACCCCGTCCGTGATACAAATTTTTCATTTAGAAAATTAGATAGTTCTACTACTGTTTGTAAGTACACTGTGTCACTGTCGTATGTGCATTGTGCAAAGCCTCGGACATTAAGAATTGTGCATGCTTGTGCATCGGACATTAAGAAGATACAGCTGTTTATCTAAGTAGACCACACGCGTACTAAACGTCATCTGGCGGCATTAATGTTACAGAAAAGCTAATTAAAGCAGCAGTTGCAGTCTCATTATCATATTATTATGCCGCAAAGTTTTCCGCATGAAGATTGCAAGTGCTCAACGAATTAGATCTCCTTGAGGAAATTAGCTACTTTTGTAATTAAGAGTTGAAGACAGCCTGCGACCATTCGCAATCTTTTGAAACTATGTAAACTTTTTTTTCTTTAAAACTGGATAATTTGGACGTGGACGTGGTGAGTTTGGTGATGCGCGTTTTATTTCGACCGTCTTTTAATTGTCATTTGATGTCTGCTGGCTTTTTGACAAATGGCGCAGTCGGTAGGATCCTAGTCTTACTTGTTGAGATAACTGTGAATACTAACTAACAGTATAGTAATGCAAAACTTTTTTTTAACTCAGCTCGATTTATGTGAATTTTGTATCATATATCCATAGTACAAAAATATACATAAAGATATGATTTTAATTTTGGTTTATCTTGTTTCAGTGCGCAATGGCTACTCGTGCGTTCCAGTGGCGCTTTCTGACGGTCTGGACATTAAGCTAGGGATGGCGGTGACGGACATTTCGTACGCTGGACCAGGGGTCACAGTGAAGGCTGTCAACCCTAGGACTCCAAACCAACCGCAGGTTTACAAAGGTAATTTATTAATATCTTCAATGACGCCCATAACGATAGTTTCCTAAAGATGACAACTATTATAAAACTTATTAATTGTTGATGAGTTGGTAACGTTATTAACCATTTAAAAACGTTGAAGGAATACATCGAGTGGGAACTGGTTTACCCAATAATCTAAATAATTCAAAGATATTTGAGGCCGCGGCTACTTCGGCAGAGCAGCTAAAGCGGCGAAAATATGCTGGCCTCGGTAGTGGCTATATATTTGAGGCGTTTGGTTTTGAGACATTGCCGCCCCCGTGGGGACCGGGAGAGCTCATCGTATTTTCAAAAACTTATCTGAGTTGAAAAAACAAAATGTAACTATTTGGCTCATCGAATTAGCATTGCAATTCAGCGGGGCAATGTCACCAGCATGTGGGGTACACTGCCAACTTGTTGTGGGCTAGACCATGTTTGAGCTACCTGTGAGCCAATAATGGCTTATAAATTGTATGAATGTTTTATGTAGTAGTTATATATTGTTGTAGTTAGTTCATAAAGGCACCTGCCCTGTAAAAAAAGGCCATATGAGACATTCACACAACCCACACTAGGCCAATTTGATGTTATAGCCCATCTCTCTCCATATCTCTCTCTCTAGACCCATCAGACCCGTGTCCCAGCAGTGGCAACGTCATAAGTCTGATGATGATGAACGACTGTACATAGAAGATAATTTTAAAAAAACTCGAGGACTTAAAATGAGCTACAGAACAAGAATAGAATGTTATAAAAAAATGTGTCTGTCTGGATGTTTGTTCGTGCATTACCTAAAAACTACTAGATGTAAATCATATCTCTACCCCATGAGTAGAAGCAATTGTTTAAAATTATTTTTGACGGCTGAAGTAATTTTGATCTAATGTTGTATATAATTATTTTAGGTCCTGGAATAGCACATAGAGTACTTTTAACTTCGATAAATTACCAAGCGTGCAAAGCCGCGGGCACAGCTAGTCTAAAATATACATGAAATTTACTAAAACTCGAACACGAAAAGTTAACTTTAAAATTCTCTTTCGCATCGATTTTGGCCGACGGCTGGTTCCATATTGTGTTAGCGTCCATATTTTACGGATAAAAAAGAATTTCATGTGGCCTCTATTTGCAGAGGGCAAGCGAAACAAGAATAACATGCCAACATAATGGGCTCTATGACAAAAGTCCACAACGCCCGTCCGTCGGGCTCCTTGTCATTTCTTTGTCGCGGAATGATTTGCAATTCTAACGCGTTAATTTTACTTTGACGAGGCGCAAAAATACGATCGGGCTATGTTGACCTGTCTGCCCCCCTTCCCCGCCCCTCCTTCTCCCTTCGCTTAGTTTAACACACTATATATTTTATTACACAGTAGGTGAGATTTAGCGTTTTGTGATGCGTGTGTACAATATGTCATATTTCATGTTTTTTACTTCATAACTTCATGTTTTTTTTTCCAAGCGCGTACATATACAAGTTTTAAAATAGAAAATGTATTCACTTGCCGTATAAAATTAAACACGCAGATTGTGCAGCTTAAAAAACGACTTTGAAAATCAATTACCTATTGTGTTTGCGCTTCTGTATAGTTGGTTGCTACAACTACCTTAAAGTTGAAATTCCTACTTTACAACAACACCACTTCCTAAGCCGAGTAAAATTTCAATTGAAGACCACGTTGTGCCTATATTATAAAGCTAAGACAACGCCCCGAACGTTTATCTCAGTGACAATACTGCTTGGCACTACAAGTAGTGCTATAGGAATTTTCTCTCTCCCGTGACAACTACTATTCCCAATAGCTGCTTATGTCCATACATTAAAATTACCACTAGACTTATTACTGGTGACACTACTGAATATAAGTACGAACAATCCAAATTTTAATCTGTATAAAATCATATTTGAAAGGTGTGTTCACTGCGAGGACACTAATGCTAATTGGCACGAGGCTAAGATATAAAAAGTTATTATAATTAGAAAAATACTTTCAAAGTACCAGGAGAACAGAAACCTCTAAGAGGTTGAAGATTAACATTGAGAAATCAAATGATATCCATTTGACCTACCTAAATATATTATAAAATTACTAGATCCCTGGTAGTGCTAACGGAGATGAAAATTCCTATGACACTACTTGCTTCAGAGTAGTGTCACGGGAAAAGCTATTTTTTTAAAAGCTTTTTATTTAACTTTACTTGTATGTATCTATGTATCTACGCAGCTCATAAATCTATGAAAATGCAACACAAAATAAAAAAAAATAATATAAAAAGTCATATTTATAAAAAAAAACTTCTACTTTTTTTTTTTTTTTTTTTTTTAATTTTACATATTTATCATAGCACTAGCAGTAGAGTCACGGGAGATAACATTAATATAGCAGTGCTGGTATATACTGGTAGTGCCAAGCATTACTGTCACAGAGATAAAGGCGCGCGAATAGCTCGGTACGATACGACACTACTGACATATCGCAAAAGCAAATCACATCGTGCGTCCGAAGTTTTATGTCTGTCTATAAAGTATACAGTGTATTTGCGGCCCGAGGCACTTCCGGCACATTTGCGTACAGGCGGGGTCTATCTCAGATGAGGCAGTTAGCCGGTAAGAGGCGGTGCTACGCCTAGATGCGCCTCGCCTCGTTTACACTCCACGTTGTATGGGTTTTCTATAACTTGCGGTATCTGTTTCGCATATTGATACTATAAGATGCTCGTGTTTAGCTTTTATAAAGGTTTTATAATGTAGGAATTTTTAGTAGCGTTGATTGGGCGGGCCTTTTATTACATGTTGACTTGAAAATTATCTCCAAATGCCATTCTTTAAATTTCGTTATCACAACAGTTCTTAACATTTTACTGATTGTTCAGTATGTGTAGATGCGAATCTGGGTCGTGGGACCACAGATTATGATGGAGCGGGTTTAAGAGCGGTAATGGTTACATCCAGGTCGTAGGTCCTGAATGTATGATGATGCGGTGCGGGGGAAAACTAAGGTAATGCGGGGGCGAATGAGAAGAGAAGAGAATGAGAGATACGAGCAGATGGTTGCGCACCAAAGTAGAAGGTAGCCGGAGGGGCAAACGAACTCACCGTTGATCCAAACAACCTCGTTCTTCTGGTCCGGCGTATCTGATGGCATCAAGCGTCGAAGGCGTTAATCCTCTTCTCGAAAAGTCACGGAAAGTCTATGTTACACGTCACCAAGATGGAGTTCCGAAGTCAGCGCGACTTCATTCCAACGCGGGTCGCGGCGGCGATAATTATAAGCGGAAGATACGTATTTCGTATCAGCGGATGATGTCGATTCCAGCGAGATTGAAGGTCGACTCCAGGATGCGAAAATAGATCCTGGAAGCGCGGATGCGAGAGATGTCGACTCCAGCGAGGTTGGAGGTCATCTCTGAATGTCAAGGTGGCGTCGTCGTACGACGCGCTGCGTGCCAATCTTCCGCACTAACTTAGCTGCGCATGCATCGGCTGCAGCGCGCGGCCAAAGGGCACAAGCGGTTCGCTGCATTTACCCCCGATGGCATCCTCTACGAACAAAAACGGCGTAACCAGTATGCTCATGCTGGCTGTAAAGCATTTCTGTACATTTTTTATGATTTAGAAAGCCATCATATCAGACAGTTAACATAAATACAATACATGTTCTGTGACGCTCGCTCAAACATTATTTGCAATACATCCTTCCTCCATACGATATTGCTTTCTTTACGTTTATTTTTCTCACCGGTCAAGGTTCTATGCTCAGGCAGATTACGCTGAAACCGAGCCGGAGCTCTGTTATTTTCCGGATATAGCAGGTATTGTATCGTTTACCAATGTGATTGTGGAATGAAACGGTAGCTAAGCCCACTGTTTGCCGGTCCCCTGGGGCCTCATACAATCGTATGTACACACTCTTGCCTAAAAGCTTTCGATATTACGATACGCGTTTAGGGAAAACGCATGTTTATAACAACATAAAAATATATCGGTACATGAATGTAACAAAGATACTGGGTAATGGTTTCGAATGTAGCCGGGTTTTCTGGGAAATGCGAATGTACGAGGCAGTAATACTTCTCTATTGAGTTATTCGGGATGTTAACATTGAATGCCTACAGTTGTTGGTTGTTGCTAAGTGCCGGTCGAAGCACGTAACATTGGGTCTCAGTCAGACATATCTACATTATTCATTGTATTGTATCTGAAATTATAGCATAATACTTTGGGAAAGTATTTACGAATCGTTGCTGTAAAGTACTTAACTTATTTATTTCAGTTTTCAAACGCATTTGGTTTTGAAACTATTTTCAAACCCTCTAGGTATACAAAGCCACAACAGCTCCGCTGAACTAGAAAACCCTTTCCCTACATAAATTGTGAAATCTCGACTAAGCAAAGCAATGGGAAGTACTCGTATATGCGAACAGTACAAAAAGCGCTTTATTTAACCTTTGTAGTTTAGGGCCGGCTTTGTAGGTAGCTCAGTATTTTTTAACTGTTTAACAGTATGGAGACTTTTTTAAATGCAAATAATTTATCTTATTACCGTACACCTGGTCTAAAGAGTAATCACATCACATCCCACTAATATTTTAATTGCATAAGTTTGCGACTGAGTGTGTATGTTTGTTATGGTAAGGTTGCTCAAGACGTACCACAGCCTAAGTCGTACTTCAGAAATATATCAGCTAACAATCATAAAAAGTGACATCTAGTAGTGTAATTCTGAACTATTTAGTCACACGAAACAACAAAAACAAGATTTTTCTACAGTTTTTATTAAAATATTTCACTCATTTGTAAGCTTTTCCAAGGAGGAATATGATTGTCAAATATTTTTTCTTGTTACCGTCTATTTCTATGGTTTTCTGGCAATTATTTAGGCACACTCAAACAGTAGAACATTTTGAGGTTATGTCAGGATTTTGGTTTGAAATTTTGAAAACCTCGTTGTTTTAGTCGTACTATGACAAATTCCTTCTATGGAGGTTATGTACCGATGGTCAAAGTTCACCAAAATGTCGTGTTTTGCTATGGAACATGTGTACATGATATTATTGAAAAGTAGGAATTGAATAATCAGATTTTTACAAGTTGGGGTTCAAAAAATTCACACATTTTACACGGTGAGCAAAAGTAGTACTTACTACCAGACTGAGTCGCCCAGTTGCAAAACTAGACAACTTAAATCTAATGCATGCATTAGCAAAACTAGCCAGGTTTTTTTGATTACGTACTAGGCAATCGTTTGACCACGATCTCACCTGATGGAAAGCGATGATGTCGAAGGTGTACACGCTTGCCTAGTAAATACTTTCACAGATTCACTCTTGACTTGAACATACCTGGGTTATATTTACCGGAAATACTGACAAGGGCAGAGTATTATTCCAGTCCTGTTCCTTTTGCAACTGGGTGACTCAAATATCTGTCAAAGTCGATAGTAAAATGATGGTAACGCCGCCGCGCCGCCGCCACCGGGTCAGATAACATTGTCGGGCTGTACTTACATGTTTTCTATCCTAACTTAATAATGAGTACTGAGTAAGAAGGTACCTACTTTTACGTTATGATTTGATACAAACAAGTTATCAACCCATACATTCAAAGTGAATAAGCTGGTCTTTAGCTACATGCAGCTCGATTATTTCTGAATAACTTACTGACTTCACTTGCATCATGATAGTTTATCTAATTGCCAATAGACTAGACTTCAATGTAGGTATTTGAATATCATTTGTCTGCTCTGATAATCTAATAAAAGTAAATGATGCGAGAGAAAATAAAACGCCGAAACGAAATTACGAAACGATATTAACGTGGACCACCAAAAATACCATGATACGATATTAGACCTTAGTAGTATTGTTATATGAGCATTGAACTCTATGTTGTAGAGTAATCCTTGACATTGACATTTAGATGTGATTAAAAGTGTTGCCATTAATCTTTTGTTCTAAAAAGAATCGATTATAATCGATACAAAAATAAAATATGAACAAAATAATTCATTAAAATAATGTACCACACAGCCTGTATGTCAAAGGAAAGCAAAAGTCTTTAGATCTAATCTGACTAGATTAAGCAAATAAGCCGATACTAAAACAGTTTCTTATTAACGGACTTTGATTTGATCGAAACTTAAAATCGGATATAATTATATCTGTTAGCGTATTAAAACTAAAACGCCCATGCCTAGATACTATTTGTATCAATTATAATTATATTTCTTAATTTTCTATGCTTTCTGAACACTAATCGATACCAGGTTAGCATTGATTAGATAATCGATTATATATTCTTACATATGGCAACTTATGGCTCGTGTGAATTGGGTTTAGTTCGTTTTTAAATTGCGTTTCATTGTGGATTTGAATGGTTATTTCATTTGAGTACATTTATTTTTCCTTCTCCCCAACTTTTAAAAATATTTCATTATATGGAAAATAACGACCTATTTCATCCATCAAACCATCCAAAATTGGTTCCAAAAGAACTTAGACTGTAAGGTAGTTAGGTGGTTAGAAGTAAAAGAGAATGCGCTCTCACGTACGAGAGCGCATTCTCCTTTACTTGGTAACAATTAAAATGTAAGTCGATTGACTGAGTTGTTTGTAGTTTTTATTTGTTAATGTGATCTCGTGTTATTCTGAAGAGTTTATCCTTAGTACGACTTAGGATACTGGTGGCACGAGTTAGGTGACAAGGTGGCTCAGTCGTACAGAACAAATATTAACAAAAGTTTTTTTTTTTGAATGTTAATTAAAAGTTAAATAAAGATTCAATTGCCGTAGAAGTTTTTTTGTTTTTATTTTAATTACACTAAATATAATAGTATTATTTCCTTAACGAACGAAATAATACTATATGGAGTACGACACAGGCAACCTTACCCTACATATTCACGCTGTAGTGGCTGAACGGATTTTGATGAAATTTGGTGTACAGATAGATCCTGGATAGTTTTTTATCATCATCATCCATCATCATTGTCACGCGGGTAAAACCGCAGGGCGCAGCTAGTTCTATTTCTTAATTTCATGGTAGGCCACAAGGCAGCCACTGCAGATGTGAGCTAATTTCATCTCATTTGTAGATAGTTGCGACAGCGTTTCCATTATCGGATATCATGTTTGGGACCAACTATCAACAAGTTTTTTTTTTGTGTTCTTGAATCTTTTCTAAGTAAAAGTATTTTTTTTATATCTTACCTCTTGTCACTTAAGTCCTTACTGTTTATACATTTCGATTTTTGCTTTCAGTCTGATTGCTTCCTACCTTTGTATAGGTACCGCATCTTAACCTGATTCCTTAACCCTTTTCTGTAGCCAAGGACTAAATGATCTGCCTCTGGAGTATTTTTTCCAGCCATCTCATTTTTCTGAGATAAAGATCTTTCGTCTGATTACATTGACGCCATTTGCATTAATGCGATTTCATCGAACCAAATAAGACCTATAAAATCAAGATTGATTTTGGCCATTGACTGAGTGGGATGATAAAATTGGATTTCAAATATAAAAATAAGAATGCACTGGGAGATTGATTAATAAGAATGCACTGGGAGATTGATTAATCCGATAAAACTTGCATAAAAAATGTATTTTCTTTATGATTTTATGGCAATATTCTGCAGTATCTCGGGAGCTGTTGAAGATACTAATTGCTATAGCAATATATATATTTGTCTATAGACAGAATTATAATCCTGTGAGATTATCCTCCGAGGCTTACAGTTCTGAGTAATTTGCGTAGGAATATATTTTCTGTGGATTTTATCTAATTTTAGAATTGTTTGCAGGGGACGTTATACTCTGCACGCTGCCGTTGGGAGTGCTCAAGGTCGCCGTGGCGAATAATGGACAGAATCAACAGAATTTCGTGAAGTTTGATCCTCCATTACCTGATTGGAAGGTACGTGAGACTTAATTTCCTAGTAATAATGTTTTCTGTGCCGCTCTTAAAACTATACTTATAATAAAGCAATAAGTACGAAAAAGTCTTTACAGAGAAGATAATAAAAAAAAGTACTAGCGTACCTAAAATAAGCTACTGAACAAGAATATAACATTTTTTTTAACAGTGGCTTTCTGTTCGTCTGTCTGTTTGTTTGTTCGCGCATCACGTAAAAACTACTGGGCCAATTGCGATGCGGATTGACATAAAACTTCACAGTTGGATAGAGGTTTTGACTTTTAAACTGGGGTACTTGGTATCTCAATTCAATGAGTATAAGCGGAGCAATCGATAAAAAAAACGGCTGAATTTTGATCAAATTTTGATATATGGGTATTTTAGGTCTTGGAACACATAGAGTACATAGAGTACTTTAACCTAGAGAAATGACCACGTGTGAGAAGCCGAGGGCACAGCTAGTTAAAAATAAATGATTGATGATAAACTGTTCTAACTAATACGTTCTTCCTTTGACTTTAGATAGCGGCCATTAAACGTCTGGGCTACGGAAATTTGAACAAAGTAGTTCTGTGCTTCGAAAAAACCTTCTGGGATCCCAGCGCCAATCTCTTCGGGCACGTCGGTACCACCACAGCAAGCCGAGGTAACATATCAATAATTTTTTAACGACTACGGCGAAGCAAACAGGATGGTTATGATTTTGACCAGTATGTATTTATATGGGTATGTATGTATGTTCATCTGTTCAACTTCTAAACTACTAATCATAATTTGGCAAATAAGGTATCGATGGAAGCGTCTTGATCTTCTGCTGGTTATATGTTACGTGACGTCACGTTAAATTGAATATGGCACCATCTAGAGAACAAAAAGACATGGAAAAGAAAAAAATATGCCTTGTTGGGCTTTGGTATCAAATATGTTTGGCTTAAATATGTTGTTGTATGTTGCTCGCGGGTTTGCTTGCATGCACCCGATAATATTATAACTCCAAAATAATTTAAAAAAAAAGTAAGTTCAAAAAATAAAACCAGACTACTGAAAAATAACGCTCTGAAAAGTATGAAATAAGAAAATATTCTCATCTGAAATTGTAATTATACATATTCATAGTGATGTTCAGAGGATAGCCACGGGATTGTAGATCGTGGGTGACCGTGGTGAGAAGCCGCTGGATGCAACCGACCGTTGTGACGTGCTATGAAGAGATCCACCTGGCCAGTGACGATCTGCGATAAGTGGCTGGGAGAAACTGGTTGTGGAGAGCTGAAGACGGAGCTCAGTGGCGTGCATTAGGAAAGGCCTACGTCCAGCAGTAGACAAATATAAGCTGATGATGATGTTAATGCAGGAGTGGACATCTTCCACCTGATGATGATACATCAGATCAGATCTTTGCTTTTGTCAGTTTTAGGATTTGATATAGGAACCTTTACCGAGAAAACAATTTTGGTGTAGTCTGCGTTGCGGAAGTGAACTATATCCGTTGATATATATATATATATTTGTTGAAGTCCCAGCAAAGTTTTTGTTGCCCTGACCCTGGAAAACCAAAACGAATCGATGATAATTAAAATACTCGTCAATATATAGATAGATAACTCATATTAGACACAAGCAATATATTTGATTAGAAGGTTTAGTTTACATTGGACCTATTCGCAAAACGACTTACCATTTAAATGAAGACAAACGCTGATTGACTTATTCAAATAAAAGTGCTATTTTGTTTCGGGAAGTGTTAGGTTCTATCTGGCATATTATAGGTACCCATGCACTCCCTGTGGTTTACCCTGAGTTTTTGGCTTTCAACTTTCGCGCTTTCCCCTTAGGCGGTTGGTTTGTAAATTATTTTCGATGTAAATAGTGAACGTAGAAACATCGGTGGCCGCGATAACGAATTAAAAGCTGAATAATTTAACGCCACCGAGGGCGCGACGAGAGTTATAAATCACGAGGAACGCGCCGAGACAAGCTTTTTTATCGTTATGCTTTAGTTCACCTCCTTGGTTCTTTGTTTGTTGTGGCACAGTTTGGGGACGAGCTGCTAGGGTATGTGCATTGATTTGATTAGGTATTGCGAGGGTTACAAAGCGGTTATTTCCTCTTGACACACAGTCAAGAAAAAGAAAGAGAAAAAAAATAGGACTAGAATATTGTTTTCATTCTGGATTGTGCTGAGGGCGAGTTTCGGAAGATCAATAATCATTGAGGAAACGGAATTGTTGTAATAAATTAGGACAAGGTCCGTTTGATGCCTTGTCAAAACATATGGATAAAATTAACAATATTTACTGAGCCCATACATTTAAATTGTTATTTAATCTATGGACAAAACAACAGGACCTAAGGCACATAATAAATAATAGTACTAGCCTAAGGTCATAATAATGTTGTTTGTTTGTTTGTCGTATGAGGTTGTGCTGGCCTATGATGTCAGAGTTTGTCAAGCCGCCCGAGGGCCTCTGTCATGGCTTAACGACTGCTATTAATCAATAACAGCCGGGATCGACAGCTAAACGTGCCCTAAGCACGGAGCGATGGAAAACCGCTCATAACTTAGAAAAGTCATTGGTGCGGAGCCTAGATTTTGAACCCGGTATCGTTGGATTCTAAATTGCACTATAGAACCGTTAGGCCCCTATCGATATCGACCATATCTTATAGAAGTAACGTACATTTGGGCTCAAGACGATTATCTTAGTACTAAATGAGGTACCAAAGGTTTGTCTGGCGCTCTAAAGGCGCCAGCGTAGGGTAGGTATACAAAATGGGCATGACATCTGAGCGAAAGAAAAAACAAACGAGCGAGCCTTACAGTAGACACATAATTATGATGTGTAATGTCTGAACATCTCACCTTGGTAGCAACATTAACATACACTAGCCGCGCGAGCGCTCATTGGTCAACTATGAATAAGCAACTACTTCATCTGATCTGTGATCTTAGTTTTTGTCAGACCATCGTATGTCTTGCTAGCTCAGCCGGGAACCGCTCAGCTGATAGCTTGGGGTACCTGAGTTTTATTTCCAACTGAAGTGTTTATTTTGTTTATAAGCGTCTAGCTAGACAAATTGGACAAAGCCGAGATTTTAGTAAAATAAACAACAAATTAAATTTGAAGTTAATTTTATTGGTCTTACTTTTGACCGTTCAATTCAAGCGAAGATAAAATAATGACAATTTGTACTTACTAACTTCCTTATATAACTTTTATAAATGCGTAGGCGATTTCTAGTACATTCTTCATTTGCAATAACAACTAAGTAGTTACATTTCTCATACTTTAGCAAGAAAAACATCTAAGTCCATACACGCTTATTCAGCTATGCGCAATTAAATCAAATCAACATGTAGAGTACCTCTACTGCGCATTATTCATAGAAAAACAACATAAGTACAAAAAGTGCTTAGTTGGTACTTTCACAATCTAAGGAAGTACCTACTTGTATGATTATATGTCGCAATTGGACTTCGGTAAACAACGGTGGGTTTGTGGTACATATAACTAGCTTGATAACATCGCGCGCGCATTGGTTAAATCAAATAGCGTGCGCTTCCCTGGCTTCCTAATACACTTTCTTTTACACACTTCCGGTTACACATTGTCAAACACATTTCAAAGAAATTACTTCCATAGATTACAGGAAAGCGAGCGGAAAGGTATTACACATCGAAAAAATGGCTAGTGTAAACTGTCAAAGTAAACTGGCGTAGTGTTAGACATCTTTGGCTTCCAAGTCAAATAAAGTGTTTGTGGTTTTTGCATATTATACATGCATCTTATAAAATGTGATAATGGTAGTCTTTAACATCCCAGGCTATGCTTATTCTGTGAATCTCGAACAAAGTATCTGAACATTGAATTATTTTTTACTGGCCAATTTATTTCGGGGCTATGCCGTGTTTAAAATGCTTGCATATCTGATGGGTTCGTATCTGTTCATGTTGGTGGAAGAGTTATGTGAGAATACACGTCGTTTTTTGTGTGTATCGGGCAAATCAACAAAATGCTTTTATGTTGGAGTTAATTGGTATGTAGTACTTAAAATGGTTCGGAATGGGTGAAATTTTGGTTTTAGTAGGGCGCCGCGTTTTGGGTAATTTGAATAATATTATGCTGACCTACAGGGCGACCGCGGTTGAGCGATCGTAATGGTTTTATTTACGTTTACGATTGCTATCGAATAAAAATTGGTACCGCGGTGAGTAATCGTATTGTAATGGTTTATTGAAGAAATTAATAGTTTTCAATCGTCTGCAGGGCGACAGGCGACAGCGGATACGAAAAGTAAACGTAAACGTTTTCAATTTGTCATTTTAAAACAATTAACCATTAATTAGTACCGCCAAACTGTCTTCGGTGGCAGCACTGAATTATTTCCTCGCACAATCCTTTAAATAAACCCTTGCTTAGTCTGTAATTGGCCCTAAAATATTCTTCTAGCAATTCCAATGGGTTGCCGAGGTCGCCATTTACATAAGTAGATTAACTAAAAATGCAATTTTTGTTTTTGTAGTCTCACTTTTCATTTACGTAGGTACCTAGGTATGTTAGTGCTTTATTTAATAATAGAATTAACATTATCTAATATACAAACCTTAACCTGTAATATAAATCACATTCACTGTTAAATTGAACTTGATAGTAGCTCCTTAGTCTTTGTTTTCAACAAACACTATTAAGATCGTTTTTAAAGCCGCGAAAGCGTTACCCTTTTTTCTTGACACTGTCATTTCGTAGGAAATCATTCGTTGTATAGTTATGCCCCAAAACGTTTTTCGTAAACCTTTGTCAATGGTAAACGCGACATTTTGGAGGTAGGTAATAAATTAATGGTTTATTATTTTAAAATTACAAATTGAAAACGTTTGTTTTCTTTGCATATCCGCAGTCGCCTTGCTAGTCTGGTAAAGTTGCATCACATCATGTAAGTAAATAGACATTGCATATTCAAACGTAAGCATATTTGTATTAGTACTAACAAAAAGCAGTAGGTAAGTAACAAAAAGTCTGTCCATTGAAGATAAAAAAAATGGCCTAGGGTACTTAATAAAGCTACTGAAATAAAATTTTTGCTTCGTTTTTTTTCGTCTTTTCGCACTTCACGCTAAAACTACTGGATCGATGGCAATGCGGTTTTAACCGTTTGACTTAAAAACTAGTGTACTTGCTATCTCAATCCGAAGAGTAGAAGCCGAGCAATCGATAAAAACTGTTTGACGGCTGTAGGTACGAGTATAATATTATATTTTGTAGGTACTTTTGGTCCTTGAATAACTATGTGTGTGTTATTCAACTATGGTTACTTTTAATCTATATAAATAACCACGCCGGCAAAGCCGCGGGAACAGCTAGTATAAGATATACAACAGGTGAACTCTAGATAAAGTCGATTCATTTTTTCATGAGATATTTGCTTTTTGTTGAAATAAAACTAATTAGCCAATTATTAATAACTTTGAGAAATCTACCTCCATTCAACGTTTGTCTGGAAGAAATCGATTTAAGCGATAATACCGACCATTGTACTTAACTATCATTTCATTTTTTTCATTTCATTTTGATTGTGTTGAGTTAAATGTACTTCATTCTTATGTTGATTTTCTTTGGAGCGCTATAAAGTGTTTATCTATCTTTTGCACAGAACTATGCAAAATTGGGTCATTAATGTGGGTAGTTCCACATATTTACTTAGACATATCACACGTAGTACTTTACATTTTCTTCAATGAGTGTAATGTCACACCCCGGACACTTGGCTAGATCTCTATACAAAAGCCGCGTTCTAACTAACACATAGACAGAGTAGACACATAGACTACACACATGTCGTTTTGTGCACGCGCAATTGTTTTCGTGAAGTATAGGGTTGACCCAAGAAGAACTTACGCGTGCGAGTGAGACAGTTGCGAAAGTTTTAGCAAACCAAAATATTTTGATCTGATGTGTAAATAGGTAAAATCAATTACGTTTTTTGAATAGTGTTAAGTACATACAAAAAAAACGTACATAAAAAAGAAAGCAAATACAAAGTACCTACTTATCTGAAGAATTACAATTAATTCTCATTGTGGGCTACCAAGAATAACTTTCCTTATTTTATCCTTAGGGAATCTATAAAAGCTCCTATCCTTGTCATGTTTACTTGACAAACAGCCGAAAACAGCACAAGAATACCCCATTTTCAACGGCAATTTTTTTAATTTTTTTTAAATAAGAACTTTTATGCAGTAGCCATTGGCATGATGAAACTTAGAACGGGCTATTACAATTAAATGCGTATAAAACATTTCGTGTCTATGCTGTTAACCGTTGAGGAGTTTCCTAGTCAGGAGCCAACCTGGAGTGCAGCAGCCATGTCATGGTTAACTTGAAACTGGCTAGCATAATGAAATGCGTACACAAAATTTTGTGACTGTGCGTGCTGTTGACCGTTGGAGAGTTCCTTTATCTGGAGCTGAGCAGGTCATGCTTACGTCACAAATGCATTGTCATCGGAACTGAACCAACATGCAAAAATTTTACTCCGTAGGATAAGAGGAAGTGATTCTAATTCAGCTTGCAAGATTTGATCTAAACAAACATACATACAAACAATGCAAGTTAAATAAACCGCCTTGCAGCGTCGTCGCGATGTGTGCTTGTGGCGCACGCGTCCCGTCTCAAGTCAGCTCCTCGACAGCTCAGAATAGGTGGCGGGGTTAGGAAGCCCCGATAGGTTAGGGGGACAGAGTGTCCGTACTATACGTAGTATAATTAGGTATTCTGTGGTAATGTATCTAACTCAAAGCTTTTGTTATTCTTTGGCTCCGCACTACTAGTGCATTTATTAGCCAGTGTAAAGTATAACATGTTGTAGGTATGTTTTTTCAACAAATAGTCAAAATGTCGAGTCCCAGTCAGTGAGGTAGTGAAAAGTCTAGTCAAGTCACGATTCAGAAAGTGGTTTAGCTTTACTGAATCTTCCTAGGGAGTTCCGGAGAGAACACGAAATTGAACGTTTTTCCGCGTTTGCATCATTTGCCCACACTCGTGCACGTTAACGAACACCTAATGGTAATATTCCACCAATATTACACATGAACACTCAAAGAAACACAAGTTTGAAATAAAAATTCAAAGCAAAAGAACCGTCTCCACTTCATTTCCCGCCGAAAGTGAACTAAAACCATTTCTCCGTATGACAGGCGAACTCTTCCTATTCTGGAACCTGTACAGCGCCCCAGTGCTCCTCGCGTTGGTTGCCGGCGAAGCTGCGGCGGTGATGGAAAACGTTACCGATGACGTCATCGTCGGCAGGTGCATCGCCGTTCTGAAGAGCATCTTCGGACACGCGGCTGTGCCTCAGCCTAAGGAGTGTGTTGTTACTAGGTAAGGGTAATTGTGTTGAATAGTTGCTGGCTTGCTTGTCGTGTGAGGTAGTGCTGACCTCTGGTAAAATAGTTTATCAGGTAGTTTATCAGGCTGCCCGAGGGCCCCTGACATGGCTTAACGACTGCTATTAATTCTTCGGCCACCGAGCATGCTATTACGTTAATGTGCGATTTCGAGTGATGTGCTCGAACGGTTAAATAACAACTGGGACCGACAGTTTGACGTACCCTCCGAAGCATGGAGAGATGGAAAACCGCACATAACTTAGATAAGTCGTTGGTGAGGAGCCTAGGACCGAACCCTGTGTCGTTGGATTCTAAGTCGCACTAGTATACCGCTAAACTACCATCGCTCTATATCTGGATAGTTGGAAAGCGTGACGTTTGAAGTCTTGTTACGGTTGGTTACGTCCTTGAGTAACTGCGAGAAAGATCAAAATTGTTACGATATCCACGTTACGTAAGTGACTCTAGACGAAATAATACAAAAAAATCAAAATTTAAAAATTATTTTATATATGTGTAAAATATGAAAAATTTGTATTCGAACGATTTTTGAATTTAGTTTTATTCATACAATTTCATTACGTACAAAATGAATAGGTTTTTTTGATGCGATTTCTGACTTTTCTAGTTCTCTGACCTCAGTGTCAGTAACAGGATCGATTGACATTAAACAAAGTTTTTGTGGAAATGTCCCATTTTGTTGCTGTCTGTACAATTTTTCCTAAATCTGTCAAGATATTTCCAAAAGTAAAGGACAGCCGTTCTCAGGACGTTTTCTTGTAGCTGCGACGGTTAAAGGTACCTGCTCTTACTGTCCTATCTCAAAAACCCACCCAGTATATCATGCGAACGGCAAAGGAATTTTAAGTAAACAAGCTTAATCTTCGGCATCATCACTTCCCATCAACTATTTTAAGTGAAAAAAAAAAAACAGTTTGGTTAAAACCTTGTCCTAGAGCTATATTACATGAATTTTCAAAAACAAAGGTTAATGCATCATTAAATTTCATCATCATCTTCTTATACCCACTGCTGGGTATAAACCTCCTCCCCTTTCTGCCACTCATCTCTTTTCTGCGCCAGCTCCATCCAGATCTACGATCGTCAACTCAACGGGCAGGTGGTACGCCCAGCCGTTACAGATGGATGTTTACCATTTCTCGGTAACTCTGCCACTCTGTCAGAGCTCTACTCCACCAGCACAAAAATGTAAAAATAAGCCCGATCAGACAAGCCCCTTACCTACCTACCTACAACAATGATTACCGTATCACCGCAGGTGGCGTGCGGACCCGTTCGCTCGAGGCTCGTACAGCTTCGTAGCGGTTGGTTCCTCGGGCACCGACTACGACCTCCTAGCGGCTCCAGTACCTGGCGCCGACGAGGAAAATAGACTGTTCTTCGCTGGTGAGTATCGTACTGATTTATCTTATCGGAACTTGTATGTGGTTTGAACAGTGAAAAGCAAGGCAGAAACATAGCCAGATGATACTGTAAGAACAGTGTATCTATTGAAACAGAGTTGTTTCTGATCTGGGCGTTTTTTGCCCACATACGGCGAAATGGTAGAGCGGCTATCACGGCTATCGGCTATCACGGACTATCTTGCAGCTGAAGCTGCAGGACGGACTCCCCGACACGCCAGTTTGAATGAAGTCATCCGTCGGGCCTTTGTCAGTGCGGGCTTTTCGTTAGAAACAAACGGCCTGATGCGGGATGAAGGCAAGAGGCCTGATAGTACGACTGTGCAACTTGTGTTGTGTTGACCTTGGCGCCATCTCATCTTCCAGTGGCAAAAATTCGAACTGGCGGCGCTGCAACCAAATCAGACAACCTCAAGCGGTGCAAGTATGCGTGTACCTCGACAGGGGGGTTACATGTTTGTGCGGTTTGGGGTTGAGGCGGTCATGAAATCTACAGGGACTTGCAAAATGTTTGGTGGAGACGACATATGAATGGTGGCTCCTACTTAGTTAAAAAAAAAGCACTGCTATTCAGCGTGGCAATGCAGCCAGCATTCTGGGCACATTTCCATCTACCAAAAAGTTCTTAGATTAATTAAGTGATTGTTATATTTCTTTTAAAATTAATATTTTTCCTATAAATGTACTAAAGAATTATCATGCCAAACGAGATATTTACCATGTAATTTATTTGTTTTGAGTTCTCGGTATTTCGGCTCCGTTGCAGGCGCCATGATCACGAGCGAATAAATTACATGGTAAAAATCTCTTCTAATGAAAAAAGGTTTCTAATGAAAGAATTATAATTTATATTATATTAAAACTGCATAACGTACATGTCAAAGGAAATTAAAATTTGTTCTTCAATATTTTACGTAAGCAAATCTTTACCGTGAGCGAAGCGCATTTTTCCATAGTTTCTCTTGACTGGGAGTATTTTTCATTTGTCCTCCCGCTCCAGTTTCTAAATTGAACCATTAAGAAGGTATTTGCTCGTCGTTTTGTGGAACTGAATAATGACTTCTAAAGGAGCAGCGTTTATTCTTGGGCGATGGCAAATACCTTCACAGAATAAATAAAGGACCTTTTGTATTTATAATATGCAGCTATTACGGTATTGTTTATAATGAAAACAACTTGGTCAATATAAAAGATGAGGGAACTCATTTCAATTCGCTCGCTTTAATTTAATTTGTTTTGACTTGATATGCTGTTCAACACGCGGTAGAATTTTAGACCACTTATCAATATTCAGTCTATCTGTAATTTCCCATTTCAACCGACTATAGCGATAGCGACGCTAAAGAAGTGTTATGTATTTTTAATCGGCTTCACAAAAGCAGACGGTTATATGTTCGAATGTATGTATGTTTTATAGTGTAAGTATGATACGTATATTTGTTTGTTTAAATTATCCACCGTAGCGCCGCACCTATTGGAACGAATATGGCAATAAAAAAACTATTTCGGTCATATTTGTCCGCGACTTAAAAAGCCTATTGGTAATTTTGGTATAGGTATAACTGGTTTTATAGTTATACATGTCTTAAACTCCATAGAAATCAGAAACTCGATTCTCTGACATAGTAAAAATAAGACTGATCTCTATTAGGAATAACCATGGTTGAAATGAAACCGGGGATCTTTTCGGCTTCAGGAACTTGTATTATTTTTAGCTAAATATCGTTGCGGAAGAACATATGATACATAAGTAAGTGTCAAACTATTATTTAAAATAATTTTCTATTACGCAGGTGAGCACACTATGCGCAACTACCCGGCCACAGTCCACGGGGCATTCCTCTCCGGTCTTCGCGAGGCAGGACGGTTAGCTGACTTACTGCTACCGCAGCCCCCGATCACCAACGCGAGCGTAGCGGCCACCACCGCCGCGGCGCTTGCGCAAGCACATGGCTCCTAGTGCTCGGGGCGCTGTACGAGATGTTCTGAGGAGGGGAGGTTCCAGCAGGACATTTTCTCTTGAATGATGTTTGTTGGCGTGTGTTGTGTCTGTTGGCAAGTGTATCAAGTTTTGGAGTCAAGGCACATTGATCATGTGTTGTCAGGAACGTGAACGCAATGAAACGTTAAGAGAGATATAGAGAACCACGACAACATGACCTATAACTCCAAAAAATGCATCTATTAACTATTTATAATAAAGCGCCATCAAGCACCTTGAACCTGTCATAGATTTGTTGTTTTATTTATTCTAATAATATTCGATTCATATTGTCGAGTCATCTTATCGTGGTTTGTCTCTACTATTATATTTTTTGGTTTCCAAACTACCGTGATCAAAATAATAGCTTCCCGTGTCTTGACTCTTAGAGAATGTCCTCGTTTGGAGTTTTCATATTGATAGGTTCGTATTTCGAACAGTTTTTCCTTGCCTAACCTAGTTTGAGGTTGGCAGATTACAATTAAAAATAACAAAATCGTAAAATGAAATGGCTAATTGACCAGCGAGATCTTCCACAGTTCATTCTGATTGCCTACGCATAATTTTTTGCAAACTTAAGAAGGAGCAAAATGTTTTCGTTTCACTTCGCTTCAATGGACACAAATAGTTGAATTCTAATTAGACTGAACACATTTTGATATTGCAAGAAACTTCATATCTTCTTGTCTGCTTTGAATATGGAATATGGTGTTTCAATGAGATTATCATTTATTTACAGTCATATCATATTACTTTATGCGATTAAAATACAGGTCTTTAAGGGAAGGAAAAGATGAGTTATCATAAGTTTAATTTCTGTCTGTAATAGAGAAAAGATGTGTTACGAAAAACCTCTTCGAATGGGCCGTTCAAGAATCTAAAACCAGTTCGATTCAGATAAGCTCGATTTATAAGTTGTATTGAATAATATTAAATTGACTGTATTTTGTGATAGTCGAAGATAAAGTGTTAACACGACATCTGGTTATAGCGCTAGAAATCTGGTTATAGCGCTAGACATCTGGTTATAGCGCTAGACATCAGATTATAGCGCTAGACATCTGGTTATAGCGCTAGACATCTGGTTATAACGCTAGACATCTGGTTATAGCGCTAGACATCTGGTTATAGCGCTAGATATTAATGAATGGACTGAAATAATTACTCAGTGACTTAGTTAAATTTTCTTTTATTTTATGTTGTCTTGTTTTAGATTTGTAATGCAAATAATTATAATAGGTAGCAATAAAGTAAATGTTGTGAAATTAGATGATAAGTAGGTAGCATAATGTTTGTCTTGAATGCGTATGAGGAATAATTTGATTTCGTTTTTAAAAGGTTCTGCTCGTCCTACCTTACATTCTTGACCAAATGTTATAAAAACGTACAATTGACATTATATAGCATCAAATACTGACTATTAGGTACATTTGGACCAATAATTATGCTCTTTAAATGTTTAAGTTGATGTGTTTTTTTGTAACAATAAAGTATTAAAACAACTTTTTCAGTTTTTTTTATACCGGATTAAAAAGGTCCGTTCATTATTTATTCACGTCCAGTTTTACGATGGCCGATTGATTGGTCAATTAGGAGACAAAAAGTATTACAATACCCTTTTATTATTCTCATACAAAAGGTGTATTAACTCTGATTCTTTTTAATTGTCCAATTAGAGTTTTATACAAACACACCTGTCTTCCTGCACCTGTGAAAGATGTTCTCGCGTTCACACTATTATAGATCCAGATGTATCACATGATAAAAGCTCTCTTAGCATTGGCGGCTATAAGTACCTATCTCATTCTACGTTTTTTCTTTTTTTTTTGCCTTTTATGCTGTCGTTTGACCACGATCTCACCTGATGGAAAGCGACAATGTGGTCGAAGGTTTACGCTTGCCTAGTTGATACCTATTCACTCTTGACTTGAACACTCCTGGGTTATATTTTACCGGAAACACTAATGAGGGCAGAGCATTCCACTCCTTTGCAGTTCTTATAATAAATGAAGAAGCGCAACGCTTCGTGCTTGTGCGAGGTATTTCAACCATGGCATTTCGACCATGGCGCTTCGACGATCGTCTAGTCGTACGGTGATTTAAAGGTGATGGGGGAATCAGATTGTGCAGTTCTTGTGCACACTCACCATAGTGCAATCTGTAGAATACCGACAAGCTTGCGACGTCACGTCGATGCGCCAGACTTTGAAGCTTACTATTTACCAGAGTGTCATCCCCAATGAGCCTGATAGCACGTCTCTCAATTGAATCCAAAGCCTCGAGCTGATACTTGGCAGACCGTCCCAGAGTGGCAACAGTACTTCATACAAGATCGGACCTGTGCTTGATAAAGATTCATAAGCTGTCCCGGTGTGAAGTACCGCCTAACCTTAGACAAAATACCATGCTTTGGATTCGATGACCCAAAATTCAGTGTTTAAACTTAGTGCTTAAAGTAGCCATCGACTTTTCTGGGAATACCTTTCAGTAAAACCTATAGATGGTACTGTAAGAACACATTATCTCCTATGTTTATGGCCTCTGTTCCCAGTAATACAAATGATACGCAAAAGTCTTACTAGATTTAGTCTTATCAGTTCCATTGACCGTATTAGTAATAATAGTAAGACTTTTGTGTATCATTACTTCAATAGTTGGCATGGACTCAGTTCTCGAAATAAATTCCCGCGTTTCGTGGTAGACAGTAAATGATAAACAAAATATAACATGTCTCTAATTGAAATAGTCTATCAGACTTGATAGGTTTTCTAAGAAATAAAAGCTTTTTACAAGGCTAAATATCAAAGAACGTAAAAGAGAAAAGAAAATATTAGTATAACTGTGAATTAATTTATGGTAGGTACATTAAAGTGCCCAGCTAGATACAGGTATAGGCTTTCTATGTGATTGGTGAACCCGCAATGCTAAAAATAATGCCAATCCTCTATTTTTTTCAATATTCTATTACAGTAGAACAACTCCATATTATTATTTATAGGTTCATTTTAATCCGGCTGTGTTTGCGCTAGGCGTGGCTCTGGCGGATTTATGATGATTTTTAATTGCATTTTTATTATTTTCCAACAACGCTGTCGACAAATTGAAAATCCCGCTTGTGATGCACAGAGGAAAAGAAATGTAAGCAAGCCTATTAGAAAACAATCCTGAGCCTGCGGTTCTCTTTAACTAAGTCAAGTCAAGTAACCTATACTGAACCAATTTTGATAAAAAATTATAATCATGATACGGACATATGAGTGATAAAAACAGTTAAAAAAAGAAAGGTAAATAGGAAGAGAACGTTCACGCACACAATGTCTAGTTTCCTAGAATGTCTAGTATGCTAAAATTCCAGTGTCTTATTACGTCCGGTCTCACAATGTCCATGTGTCTCATAATGACTAGTGTCCGAAAATGTCCAGCTTACCATAACGTCAAATTACCTATAAAGTCTAGTATCTTAAATACTCTACTTTTCTTTACACTCGAAGGGTTTATACGCTTTTTGTAAAGGAAATGGGAATGGGATAAGAGCTAGAAGTGGGACATAAAAAGATAGAAACGGGAGCAAAAGAATTCTTAGCATTCTAAATATAATTATTGCCACTAGTTGCAGAACTTAGAGTAATTGGTGGCCAAGGGTGGGTCAATCTGGTCGTTATGGACAGTGGCACTGTGTCACTAATCTAATGTGGTCCGTTATTTACACTCTAATGTTAACTCGATGCTTGCGATAGTATATCCAAGTTACTATTGTTACAAGTATTTTTAAGTGCATTTCGTATTTTAGGAAGCCGTTAAATGTAGTGAAATTGCTTCCGGTGACGAATGGTCTAATTAATTTAATACTGAATACATTTAAATTTAGTGCTGTTGGTTGTTTAAAGACAATACTTATAGAAGTAGAAGCAATTTTCAATAGATTTTGTGTCTGAATAATATCAAATATTATAATACGTCTAAATGTGGAGAGTATGTTAACTCGAGGCATCATCTTCAAAGTGCAAAAACGTAAAGACCCCATGGTGCTAAGCCTACCCACGACTGATAGCTTTTAAAATTCCCTTAAATCTAGAACATTAACGTTCCTGACTCTGGAAACTCTGGAGATAACTTGCCCATAGGGAACGCAATCTTGCAGCAGAAACGCAATCTCGGTATTTGCAAGATTACGAATACTTTTTTTTTTTTTTGCTAAAACGTGTCGATTTGCTGTAGGTTGAAGAAGAAAGAAAATATTTTATTAGTTATGAAACACAAACAGTTACATTAAACATATTATTATTGCAAGGTGTAATAATAATGAATTTCTGTCAATTAAAGTGACGAGTGGAGACCACGTTTAGGCAAACGTAGTGTAGGACGCCCTGTGGTCGGGTGGAGTGAAGATCTGCGAAAAGCGGCTAGAAAAAAATGAGGAGAGCTGGAGACCGAGATCAGTAGCGTGCATTAGAGAGGCCTTCGTCCAGCTGTGGACAGATATAGGCTGATGATGATGATGATGAAATTATTACAATACAAAGAGCTAATCATTAGTAATTATCATATGGCTAATGGCGTAATGGCACGAATAAAAAAAACTTGCATCAAACAGTAGGTATCAATGGCGTTATCTGTTTCTTGCACTAAGTATCCTGCTGAAAAAAAATGAATTAAAACCGGCATGCAGTGTCATAGGCTATTTTTTACCCGACTACGGCGACGCAAATGAAGGGTTATTTGATCAAACCAAATACTTGGTCCAATTTTGACAAGCGAGGTATCAATCGATTCGTCTTCATCGCAAGGGTGTCATAGACTATTTTTACCCGACCGTAGTCGGGTTTTAGTTTTTGAACTTGTGTCTTGTTAGTTTTGGTCGCAGTTTTTTTTAAAGTAATGTTATTTTATAGTGGATGGTAGATATAATGTAGTTTAGTAAAGCTTTCTCAGGTTCAAGGTTGCGACTAATTTAAAGACCTAACATTACCTACCTGTGGGTACCCACAGGTAGGTCTTTAAATTAGTCGAGCGACATTAAAAGCCAACCACTCAGTTTTAATGCACAGGGATCTTAAAAAATAATGAACTAGCTCCATAAAAGTTAACATCCACTTAATGATGGACTAAAATTATTGAAACTAATAAATATCCCATTTCTCTATAGCTGTATTATTTTAGAGCATCCTTTTGCTTCGTTCATTCGAAAGCAAACTTTATATCTTAGGATCTTATAAAAGTTATTTGTTTGGGTAGTTTATAGTTTATGGCGTTCTCTAATTCAACATCGGACTTACTAGCCCCGCCCACAGATTGTAGAGATAAAATGTGGTATAATCGAGCGTTTTATGCTAGGCAGTTTTTACACATTGTTAGCACAGTGGACGTATTTAGGAACAGGGAATCATAGACACCTTGAATAGACGACTTCTAAAGCTACCATTTAACTCATGCAAGGACTTACAGTTTCATTATTCATAGTATTGATACATATTTGTACAACATATCTATCTAATGTGAAATTATTACTATTGCCCCAAGAAAAGAGGTAGGTAGAGGCAGCTTACGCCTCGCGAGCTATAACCTAATTAGCCCCCCTTTTTGGGGTTCCGTAGTCAAACAACCGTTATAGTTTCGCCATGTCCGCCTTTCCTTCCGTGCGTCCTTCTGTCTGTATGTCACATCCACACATCACACACACATCCATTTTATTCAGAAACTATTAACACTACAAAATTGAAGTGGCGCATGTATAGATTTTTATAAACGCTACATATAGGTGTAAAAATATATAATATGTATATACATAATATGTATTTTTACCCGACTACAGAAAAGCATGGGAAGGATAATGAGTTTAATGCGTCGCCCCTATTGGTTCAATTTTGACAAGCGAGGTGTCAATCGATTCTTTTTCAGGTATAGAGTGTCATAGGCTATTTTTTACCCGAATACGGCAAGGCAATGGAAGAGTTATGTGTTCAAACTAAAAACTAGCCCAATTTTGACAAGCGAGGTATCAATCGTTTTGTCTTCATCGCAAGAATGTCATAGGCAATTTTTTACCCGACCGTAGTCGTAGTTTTTGAACTTATATATTGTTACAAAAAAGAAAAGAAAGAAGAATATTTTTTTCAAGTGGGTCCCGTATTAGGAAAGTAAAGAAGAAACATCTAGTTGGGGCTCGTTGAAAAGGTATTTTAATATAATTATAGTGAGGTTACTTTGATAGTATTTTTTTCTATTTGGTTCCGTTTACGAAATATTTGGCTCCCTTTTCCCTTTTTTGCTAACTCACAAAGTACCTAACTAAATAAAAAAAGATAAGAAACTGGGGCACTATCTAACGCATAATATGAATTTACTAACAACACTATCACGGCTATCTAGGGTTTACTAGTTTATGAGATATAGCCGACCAAGATAACGCATGTTATGCTCGCGTCAATTCTGAACAAAATACATAATCATAATCTAACCGTAAAAACAACTTTATTGACGTATAACCTAAAAACTACTGGACCGATAGCAATGCAGTTTTCACAGTTGAGTAGGTAAGGGTCCTGGCTACGGAATCCAAAGTCTATGAGTGTCCGACACGCACTTGTCCGCTTTTTCTACTATTCCTGCCTATTGCCTATTTGCCTTGTGCCACAGAATAAATAATAGGACAAGTACAGAAGGATAACTGAGTAAAGTCATTTAAATACATAGCAACTCTCGCTTCAACGCAATAAAGTGCAATTTAACTCGCACAGCGCTGCGATCTTTCAATTATATTTACCTAGAAGGCGCTCACCCATTGCGTGCAGGCTAGAATGTACCGTATCAGAACGCGCGAGAGCTTCCATTGCTCTAACCGATTCAGAATCGCTCTGTCACTTTTTCGCTCGGTAGGGTTGTATCAAGATATAACTAGGTACTTGCACTAGTAATTATTCTGTGATATCATATGACTTAGATATTGGAACAGAATAAACAATTATGTAATAAGGGTTTTTTTTTACTTATTACTATAAATATTGATAGTTCTATTAACTACAACGTTACATTCTTATCAAAATAGACCTCGTAACTCATTATTTGATTATAACTTAATAGGTATTGCACTTAGATGAATAAAAGTGAGTGTCTGAATTCCATGCTTAATAATGAATGAAAAAGAAATGGCTACCTACGTAATAAAATGTCAGTATGTAGGTATTTAACCAGACTTGTCAGACCGAATGCTATGCAGTACATTTTAGGTTTCTTCTTGGTACTCATAATTAAGAATATAATAAAATTTGACAAAAACATTACGTAAGTAGGTAGGTACTTTAACGTAAGCACACGGCGCGCGACTCATCGAGCGCACGCTTGACACTGTAGAGTGTCAAGTGTCAAGTGTCAGGGTGTGTGTGTGTGTGTGTGTTTACTGTAGAGTGTGAATGAACTGCAATATTGCAACGTGTAGGTATAATATTTGTACTTGTTGCGGAGTGCGACTGGCCTGCTTGTGCGAGTAATATTGACCAAAGACTACTATGTATATACGGAAAATATTGACTCTTTTCCACTATGAACGAGTCCATCTAGCCTGTCTCTCGATTTTACTGAAAAAAAAAACCGTAAGCACTTAGAATAATCTCATAAAAATTTAGAGACATACGCTTCTATGGTTTTCCTGGTCTCAGCGTTACAATTAACCTTAGCGTTAAAAAAGCAGCCGCGCCGGGCGGCGGCCGGCCCCTACAAACGAGGAATTAATATAGGTGTCCGAGCCATTTATCCGAGTTCCCACTTTGTCTGGGCATTCTTATCTGCTGTTTAATTAGGTATGCATCTGTATTGTTTGCTTAGCTTTTTGTTCGAATAATTAATATGTACGGCTGCCTATTGAGGAGGGTTTCATTTGTTTTGTTTGGAATGAGCCTACAGAATGAGCGAAGAAAGTAAAAAAGTACCTATATCACAATAGTTACTTGCATAGGTGGGTACCTATTTCTCTGTATCTCTTCCTTGGTATGTAACGGAAACCTTGAATGGTCAAAATTTTGCCCAATGACAATACAACAATTTAAAAATGTTGTTAAATTATCCTGATCAGGACCATCAGGAATGACGATAAATTGAAGAAAAAAAAAACAGAATATTTCCAAAATATCTTACTGTTTCTAAATTAATTATTTTTACAATGACATAATTTTCTCGTTAATCACTTTATTCATATGTTTTAAATGATTTTTTAGTTCGGTTTAATACTATTTAAGCGAGATCTTTACCTGTTTTTTTTTTTAATTATTTTACGGTCATTATAAAATTATAATCTTATACATATCACTCTACAATCATAATACAAGTATTATATACCTATCTATAATTTTTCATTCCATCCTGTTATCAAGTCTAGAGATCCGAGGGAAAAATAAAATTGGACTATGACTTTACAACACCGAAATACAATAAAACGTCTTGATTTTTCATTATAATATATGTCTTCGTTACATCTACACTAATAGATAACTTGTGGCTTCAAACATAGTTTTAAATCGTAAGTTTATATAAAAAATAACGCCACCTTGTTTGTAGCTTGAAAAGCTCTAGTACGAAAGAGCTCTTGAACTTATTTGCGCGTGCGACATTGAATCAGCGCCCTCTATTGTTTATTTGAATGACAAGGACAAGTGTTATTTCTCTGCCATAGCTTATGCTTTGTTAGTTCGCAATAATAATTATAGATGGCGTTAAACCAGAACGCACTTATTTCTATGTATGTATTATATTCTGTGATTTTATGCTTAGCAAATAGACTGAAAAATAATTTAAACAGGACAGACAATGTTTCACGATCATACAATGCATTTTTAATGTAAGTAGGTACGTGTTTTTTTTGGTACGTCATTAGGTATTATTGGAATGAGTTGGCGCAAGTGATGACGCATCCATAAGCTTAAATTACGTTTCAAGGGAGCTTCCCTAATTTCTAAAATGCTGTGTAAGATGACGCTAAAAATGAATACCATATAACATAAATTATTAATCTACCGATATACTTACCGCTAAACATGTATTTTTTCTGGTAGGTAAACTTTTTTGGTTAAAATACTAAATACCTAGTAGGTAAGTACTTAAATTATCTGTCCTGATTAAACATTTATCTAGTGCAAACATTGCAACTAGGTAAAAACAACTCCGAGAGAGAGAGAGAGAGACCCGCAGAAGAATACAGCTGGGCTGGGCAGCATTTGCGAAACTTCGTCGAGTCTTCTCGTCGCCAATACCGCAAAGTTTGAAGACAAAAGTCTTCAACCAGCGTGTCCTACCTGACATACGGAGCCGAGTCGTGGACACTCTCGCTCAGCGGGCTATGGAAAGGGCTATGCTCGGAGTTGTTCTGAAAGATCGTATCCAGAATGAAGTGGTCCGGCAGAGAACCAAAGTTGTCGACATAATATGTAGCCCTCAAGATTAGTAACCTGAAGTGGCAGTGGGCTGGTAATATCTGTCAAAGGACTGATAACCGTTGGGGTAGACATGTTCTTGAGTGGAGACTGCGACTCAGTAAGCGTAGTATAGGGCGCCCCCCAGCTAGGTGGAGCGGTAATATACGCAAAGTGGCTGGCAGCGGTTGGAAGAGAGGAGCCGAAGATCGGGCTCAGTGGCGTGCTTTGGGGAGAGGCCTATGTCCAGCAGAGGACTGACACGGGCTGATGATGATGATTAAAAAATTAACTATAGTAAGTACTTAAATCCCCACTAATATATTAAGTGAAACGTTGTCTGTTTGTTTGTTGGGAGAGTTTTCAGACGATAACGGCTGAACTGAATTTAATGAAATTTTCTGTGTGGTTGGCAGTTAGATAGATAGATAGATAGATAACTCTTTATTGTACACCACATAGAACAAAAAATACAAAAATAACTAAAACATTTATACAAAATAAATGGGACAATGGGCGGTCTTATCGCTAAAAAGCCTATATCTATAAGCCTAAATCTAGCATATTATATCTTCTTCAACTACCATCAGTAGGTCTCAGTAGGTATACCTACGTATTTCCTTACTGAGACTAGGGACACAAAACCACAGATTAAATAATAGTTCTAAGTAGAATACTAGATATTGCATTGTTACTCTGTATGGTTTCAGCTTTTGTACATAAAAGAGATTTACAAAGTTTTATCCTGAACATAGGCTATCTATAAGTAAGTACCAAAAAATCTGTACAGTAAAGATATTTAAAAAAGTGGGTCTAGGGTATTTGAAAACAACTACTGAACAAGAATATATCATTTTTTAAATCGTTTCTGTCTGTTTGTCGATAGTCTGTTTGTTTGTCTGTATGTTTGTTCGCGAATCATGTAACAACTACTGGACAGATTGCAATGCGGTTTTCACTATTGGATAGCTTAGGGTTTGACTTAAAAACTGGTGTACTTACTTGGTATCTCAATCTGATGAGTAGAATTCGAGCAATCGATAAAAAAACATTTGACGTCTGAACGAAGTGTGATGATTTTGGTACTTTTGGTAGGAATATCACAGGATCCGTACATCCCACAAAAATGACCACGCGGGCAAAGCCGCGAGCACAGCTAAATTTTATTATAATTCTCTCATTGAAGTTAATTTGTAGGTATGTATTAAATCTTGATTATAGTTAAAAAGATTGAGAAAATCTTCTCTGGTATAAGTACAGCCATGGGCGCGGACCCCCTGTGTATTATTTTGTCTAAGAAACCTTTTGAAATGCTAGAGCATTGTTTGTATCCTTTCACAAATTAACTTTCTTGTTTGCTCGAAACACAATGTGAAATGGCTATGATCAGATAGGTCAAGTGTCAAGGTTGAAACACATCTCCCATCTGCGTGTCATAGAGTATGACACCTAATTATTGAGTGCAGTAGACCTAGTATTCTTTGCTATAAATATCACAAACCTCACTGTTTTCTTTTATTGTAATCTTAGCCGCAAACAAAGTTAATGTCTTCGAAAGAAAGATTCAAAATTGTGATTACAATTATGTCGCTAATATCTATCTCAGTGTTTCTGATCGTTCTTTTGATATCCACAGCCAAATCTGATTGGCAGCCACAAACCTCTTCGGTGCAAAACTTCAAAGATTATGTCACGAATACGATAAGGGAGCAGAGCGCAAAAATACAGTCCCTGCTAAACAAAATACAAACGAATGCGCAATCGGTGTTGGACAAGATAGAAAACATCAAACAAGATTCAAAGGCTAGTAAAAGAAACTTACTAGATATCTTCAAACAGAAGAATGGAAATGACAACGGACAGTTAGAATCACCAATTTTAAAGACAAGCTTGGACACAACTGATTCTACGGAATCAAGGAGCTACAACTACCAGACAACTAGTTATGGTGTAAGTGGGAATGCGAATTATGGAGTACCGACTTACCATCACCATTCGATAGGATTCGATCCCATTAACATTGTAGTGTCCGTGTCTTTACTTTCTTTTCTATTGCAAGCCTTACAAGGACTTCTGACGAGAACACGGTTTCCTACACCGGTCGTGGAAGCGAAGAGCTTAAACGCTGTTGAAGATTGGACAAAAAGTTTCGAAGATAAGATTGGGAAAGACAACTATTATCTGAAGAAGAAGTACCTGAAGAAATATTACTAAATAAAATCAGTTCAATTTAATTTGTTTGTGTTACTATTTAGTTGTCCTACTTAAAAAAAAAGGCGTCACTTTGATGATTTCGCTATCACTTTGATTGATCACAATCAAAGGGGAATAAAATTGAAGCAAAACCTACACCTGTGCCTACACGCAGAATTCGTCAGTTTATTGTCATATTTACCCGACTACGGCAAGGCAAAGGAAAGGTTATGTGTGATCCGATTTTGACAAGCGAGGTATCAATCGATTCGTCTTCATCGCAAGTCTCATAGGCAATTTTTGCCCGACCGTAGTCGGGTTTTAGTTTTTGAACTTATGTCTTGTTTATAAATATATAATAAAAGTGAAACGTTGTCTGTTTGTTTGTTTGTTTGTTTGTTTGGGAAGCTTTCACGCGATAAAGACTTGACGGATTTTGACGAAATTTGGAATGGAAATAGCTTAAACCCTGGAATAAAACATAGGATACTTTTTATCCCGGAAAATTGTAAGTTTCCACGGGAAAAATTGAAATTGTTGTTCGCTGTAAGGTACAATTGTCATGGAAACGAAATAACAAGTTTGTCAATAAAAACAAAAGCGTTGGTGCTATACCAACTTTTGCATCGGTTTTAATATCCTAGAAAAAAATAGGATGCTTTATTTCGTGATAAACAGTAGTCCGCGCGGACAAAGTCGCGGGCGGGAAAGCTAGTACTATTATTTGACCTATTTTACTATAGTAGGTACCAATTATAATTATTTTAGTAAGAATTTACTGTTGCAAAAAAAAATACAGTGACGGCGGGTGTCCTGAAATGGAAAATACCGCAAATGCAAAAAAAAAATAGCTAAGTAAAACATTTCGAACCTTAGGTTTTTAAAGTGTACTAACTTCTAATTTTATACCTACTTAATTTTAATACCTAACAGATATTATCATAATAAATGCTAAACCCCTAGGATTTGTGATATTTCGTGAATAAATTAAATATTCCCATTTAGCGCTAGTTATCTTTGCCCCAGTTCCAGTCACTTATACTAATTACACTTTAATATACCAACACAATTTCCATTTCATTAAGTATTTTACGAGTCATAAAAGTGAATACTTTGTTATAATACGATTGTGTTGTGACACCATTAATTTAAACACAGTTTTATAGAGCGTGGGTTTACAGATTTCATATGAAGATTTTCTAAAAAATAAATGTGAAGATTGTAACTTTTAAACTTTCGCGATTCGAACACATAGTTAAATTAATATTTATTTACCTCGACGTTTCGATCAAGTTGCATTGAATAAATATTAAGTTTTCAGCGCGATTAAGTCCCGTTTAAATATTTAACTAAATGTAAAGATAATTTGCAGAATAATTAGAGAATTGAGTCAAGCCAAAAGGCTGATGACTATCATACTCAATATAACAACTACTTCGTCATTTAGTAAGTATCTATTCCAGCACAGGTATGTTTTATATCACAATAAAACCAATTACAAATTTTAAATAATGACGACCGGTTGGTCTCGTGGCTAGTGATCCTAGGTACCTAATCATACAGTCGCGGGTTCAAATCCTGCAAGGTGCAATCATTTGTGTGATAAGCAGAAATGTTTGTTTCCGAGTCATGGATGTTATAATATTCGTATATATGTATGTTTATCCGTTATCTAGTACCCATAGTACAGGGTATCCTAGTTTGGGGCTAGTTAATTGGTGTGGAATTGTCCCGAATATAAAAAATGCAATATAAAAATTAACTTTTCAGCGCTATTAAGTCCCGTTTAAATATATTACTATAATTACTTATCTAGTTTTCTAATATTGTCGTTCAGTTTTAGTTAAGTAAGTTATGTTATTTGTGATAATATTGAGACACCTCCAACCTTATTTGTTATAAAATCTGAACTTCACAAAACACCAATAAATAATTATTATTGATAGTTTGCTTTATTCTTAGGTTTTTCGACTGCTCGTCATGAGTCATGTTATCCTAGAATATCTTAATTACAAATGTGGATTTGGTTTAATTTAAAAACCCCGATCTTACAACCCTCATAAACGGGATGGGTAAGACGAATCTCATCGAAATTTAAGAAAATTTAATAATTCTGGATACGTACTTGTATACCCACAAGTATGTATGTTAGGTAGGAAAGTTAACTAGTACAACATTTAACATCGATCCTCACGAATCAATATACCAATGCGGAAAATCGTGTTGCTATGATATTTTTGTAGGCACCACGGTCACAAATAATGGGATTTTGTTACAAACGTTAGATTGACCGTCGACCGCTTCACAAGTAAACCTTCCAGAGATAATGATTGTGGGTTTTTTAACGGCGTCATTAGTACCTACGTCAATTAAGTAGTTAATTGGGCTTACTTCTCAAATGCAACGTGATAGCTAACTAAAACCTGAAAATAACTCACGCAAATGTATTCACAAAAAGTATTTATCAATTCATACCCACAAACTGGGCTCTTAACCCTTTTTTATTTTAATTTAAATTTAAGCATTTAGTGTTGGCTTAGGGCGGTTTCGGTAAAAATCCCCGTAATACCCCGTCGGGTAGCAGACAAGCAAGAGCCTCGTAGTGTGACCATGAATTTTATTAACGGGCGATTTTAATTCGGCATAGAGTTGTACAACCCTCCGATTATCTCGACATAACGCCACTATACCTAGATTGGTGAGGGAAGTAATTCATCCCACATCATCGCTTTCCACCAGGTGAGATAGTGGTCAAACGATTGCCTAGTCCGTAATAAAAGAAAAAAAAACCCAAAGATAAAAATTTTAATCGCAAGAATGTGTTTCAACTGCTGAGTGGAATCCAGTGGTACGCCTTTTGTAATTACTGGTAGAGAGAGAGAGAGAGTAGTAATATCAGTGCGGGTCTGATACTGCTAGTGATGTGTGTGTGAAAAAAAAAACAAGTATCAAATGACTGCGATAACGATGGTACCATAATCGACCGTAAAAATGTGTAAGAAAGAGGATAAATCGATATGTTCTTATAACCCACCCGCAAGAACTCAATTAGCTCGTGATCATGTCGCCTACAACGGAGCCAACATATCGAGAACTCAAAACAAATAACTAACTTAAAAGCTAAAAAAAAACACGCCTTTCCTGCCAAAAAAGAGCTTTTGCCAATAAATTATATACTGTTGGTTTGTGCTTATCAAGGACTTCAATTTGATACACATATTGTAAAAAAAAATTGAGTTATTTTTCGAATTAGTAAATGGAGCCGCCATATTGAATGCTTTCAAAAAAAAAATAGGTAGCCTATGTTACTCGGAGGGATGTAAGGATTCTAACGATACCCCATACGTCTAAGTCTGTTCAAGCATTTAAAAATTATGGTGGAATAATGAAACTCACATACATACAAACATACATGAATGCTAAAAACATAACACTCCTTTTTTTGGGCAGTCGTGTAATAAATTACGTGGTGAATATCTCGTTTCTAATGATAATTCTAGAGCTTCTTGAAGTTTACCCACGAAATTTGGCTATAATGTTGGCCTTGAATCATTCAACATTTCCCGACGGATGGTCGCCCCACGCACGTTAGTAGGTCTACCTATACTAAGCCCTGTGAGTCCCGTGACGTAGGTTAATGCATTACAGCGCGGATTTTAGATCCTGCATAAACTATTCGGAGATGAGAGCAGCGACATCGTATGTACGAATTTGGAGCTTTACCCTTTCATTTTACATGTTCTGTGCGGGAATTTTCAATCAACGATTTTGAGCGCCTTTAGAATTGAGAGAGCAAAGACGTTTGAGAGTACAATGCTGTCGCACTACTGGGGGCGTTTCAGCCTACACGTGCTATATAGACTCGCAAAGCGGTGCAGGTGTTGTGCGCGGGAGGTACGATCTACCTAAACGTATAAATTTAAGTTTCTTATTTACTTACCTACATATTTTATTTTACTATATTAGTTCTAACTGCAAAATTGGACTAAAGTTAACTTGAATAATCTAAAATTGAAAAATTTGTAGGAAGGAAGGCAACAAGGCCTGGTGCCTTGTTGCTCTTAATCTCGTGGAGGACGGAATAACGACAAAGCTACTGAAAGCGGGTGGAACACCGGTACTTAAAGTCTTTCAGAAGCTGTTTAACTCCGTCATCCTCGAGGGTACTACGCCAAAAGGCGTGGCACAGTAGCGTTACTACGCTACTGTGCCACGCTTTTGGCGTAGTACCCAAAGAGGGTAAGAGGAGGGTTCTAAGAGGGTGTTATCATCTTTCTTAAAGAACAACACTACTAGTGTTGTTCTTTAAGAAAGATGATAACACCCTCTTGAAGAATCATAGGGCCATTTCGCTGCTGAGTCACGTATATAAGCTGTTTTCGAAAGTAGTTAAAAACCGTCTCGCTCTTACGTTTGACGACTTTCAGCCTCCCGAACAAGCTGGATTCTGGAAAGGCTAGCACCGTAGACCACATCCATACGCTCCGGCAGATTATTATACAGAAGATCGAAGAGTATAACTACTATGCCACCATGTCGGCCACTATGTCTAATGTTTGTGGATTACGAGAAAGCCTTTGATTCAGTCGAGACCTGGGCAGTGCTACAGTCATAACAGCGGTGCCAGATTGACTACCGGTACACCGAAGTGTTGAACTATTTGTACAGCAAGGCCAGCATGACTATCCGTCTTCAAGATCGGAGCACAAAGTCTATCCAGTTGCAAAAACGGGTGAGACAGGGAGACGTAATTTCTCCGAAACTGTTCACACTGTTTCTACACTGGAAGATATATTCAAGCTTCTGAACTGGAACGGATATGGTGTTAACATCAATGGCGAATACATCACCTTCGATCTGCTGATGATATAGTCATCATGGCAGAAACTCTGGAAGACCTAAGCACAATGCTCAGTGACCTCAATATTGTATCCCAACAGGTGGGTCTTAAAATGAACATGGGTAAGACGAACATCATGTCAAATGCCCATGTCGTACCCATGCCGGTTTATGTTAGGAACGATATTATCGAAGCTGTTGATCACTATGTCTACTTAGGTCAGACGATCCAGCTGGGTAGATCCAACTTCGACAAAGACGTCAACCGACGAATCCAACTCGGATGGGCAGCGTTCGGGAAATTACACCCGTAAATTAATTATCTTCCCGTCGCAGATACCGCAGAGCCTCAAAACGAAAGTTTATAATCAGTGCGTGTTGCCAGTGATGACATAGACTGAGACATGGTCGCTAACTATTGGTCTCATACACAAGCTCAAATAGAGAGAGCTATGCTCGGTGTTTCACTACGTGATATAATCCGAAATGAGGAAATCCGTAGAAAAACCAAGGTTACCGACATAGCTCTCAGAGTTTGCAAGTTGAAGTGGCAATGGGCAGGCCATACATAGTTCGCAGAACTGACAACCGCTGGGGAATAAAGGTTCTCGAATGGCGAACTCGAACAAGCAACGCGTCGCCATAGATTATAAATGTCGAAAACCCTCGTAGGTGCGGAGCCAACCGGTGCTTTTATGGAAAATAAATATATTTCATCATCGTTCAGCTCAAAAACCAGTGTTATTATGTAAAAAAAACTTATTAGAGACGTGCCGTGCATAATTTATGTCATTATGCCATCATATAAGAGTTCATAATCCGGATTTTACGATATGAATGTAGATAAAAAGAATTATATTTTTTGGAATGTTCTTTTAAATACCTTCATTTTGATACCTTACTTGATATGGCAGCTGTAAGTCACCACATTGGTTTTCTTAAAACTTCATATCCTATAGCACTCTCATTAAGACGAATCCAATGATACATCATTTATCGAAATCCATCAAGCCGTTTAGGCTATAGGATGCGCCTCAGAAACCTACAAACATACATACAATCCAATCCTTCTTCAGTCGGGTAATAAAGTCAACAGTTGCCCCAGTCTGTTAAGATTAACCTGAGAAACTACAGAACTGATTTCATCCTAGCAAAAGGCTTATTTCTGAGAGTACCTGTGGTACCTGTGGTACCTGTCACGTGTTTTGTTATCTTTTGTTTTCTATTCCTCACTTGTTCCGATGACATGCGAGAGCTGTGGCGAGGGCTCAATCACTAGATTATTATTATTACTACTACTTATTACTTACTTGATCTATACCTGCAAAGCCGGTTTGGCTGCTAGATGGAAAAATATAATTCCTACCAATCTGAATTGATGTTTTTTTAAATATATTCGGGAAAATTCCACACCAATTAACTAGCCCCAAACTAGGATACCCTGTACTATGGGTACTAGGTAACGGATAAACATACATATATACGAATATTATAACACCCATGACTCGGAAACAAACATTTCTGCTCATCACACAAATGATTGCACCTAGCAGGATTCGAACCCGCAACTGTTCGATTACGTACCTAGGATCACTGGCCACGAGACCAACCGGTCGTCACCGGTGTTTGTATAGGTGGAATCTTGCGAGCTGAATTAGAACCACTTATCCAACTGAGTTGAATTTTTACATGTTGGTTCAGTTCCGATGACAATGCATCTGAAGCGACATCCAGAAAAAGGAACTCTTATCGAAGCATTTTATTTGAAATATTTTATTTATTAACTTATTACAAAAGTGAGTAAAATATTGTATTGCTTGACGTGCAATTAAGTGTTAAATAAACTAACAACATGGTTATGCATAGTTATTGAGTACTTTCATTAACTTCAAAGTTAATTTTAATGTACTCGTAGTACACGGGTCCTACATACCGAGAAGAACGAGTTAATTTTCAAAAACATCTGTTTCATTACGTTGGTTTGGCAAAGTGGATAAAATATTATAATCTAATTCTACAAAGTTCCATGCGATTTCATACTGGGCGGGCTAACCCTTCCTAGTAGCACGTCAAAAAAGTTAACCCCTCAATTCCACACCAAAAACTAAAAATATCACAACTGTCAATCTATTGTCACTTTTGCTCACTTATCAGCGGCCGCCAAACAAAATCAAATCTTTGATTTTCACATCCACATTTCACACAATGCATCTGTCAAAAAAATCAACATCGCACCGACGACAACCCTTTTAGGGAGTCCGTAAAACGATTTAAAATTCAGCTGCGTTTTCTTTAGGCAAAGCGGTTTTTGTACTAATTTGACAGTTTGTTGACAGACGCATAAAGCGTTGTATGCGACATTGTTAACTCAATCTAGTTTTCTATGAACGTGAGTCACCGGTGAAAAAGGATCGAAACAGGTAAACTGGTAAGGCTAAGCATTGATAAATTCTTGTGTAAATATTTTATGTTAAGCTCTCTGATGAAATTGCTAAGGACATTTTGTTGTTTAACGAACTAACCTTGAACATTCCTTCTCTTTTCAAAATCTTGCGAGTGTGGCCATTTTACATAAGGAACCGTACTATGTTAGCTGCATTCCTATTCTGTCTAAACTGTTCATTGAATGGAGCTTATAGCCCACTAATGAATTATTTTATTAAAGGTTAGTGCTATCACAATAATATTGTTATATTACCAGTAGATACCGCAAACATCATCGCTATGTCATGTTAAAAACTCTACTCAAATCAAAATCTTTAAAAGGACATCAAACGGACATCAAACAGACCGCACAAAGCATCATTATTTGCACACATGTCACTGGTTTCGTCAAAGGATTGAGTATCAACCCTTCTGTCATCTGTACCAATTTAAATTCAAATACCTACATCATAAAATTCGTCCAATCTAAACATTCATTATGAAAGTTTGAAAAAATCTATTCAAATTCCATATAGTCCCCCTTTAAACCGCTTAAGCTAATTATACCTACATGGCTTATATTATGCCTTTGTAAACTGTCGCAAAACGAAACCAACAGGAGTAGTGAAAATGAAGAAAACCCTTTTGTTTGTTTGTTTGTTTGTCGTATGAGGTAGTCCTGGCTGCTGGTGTCAGAGTTAGACCCGAGGGCCAATCAATAACAGCCGGGACCGATAGCTTAACGTGCCCTCCGAAACACGGAGCGATGGAAATCCTTATCTACACCTATCAATGTACATCGACTTATTAATTGTTACCGTTGATGTTTGAGGACATCTCCATATTGAATATATAAGTGACGTGTTATACAGTCATAACATTAACTATAAGCGTTTTTTGTGACGGCAAGGGTATTTCATTTTCCAGTGTGAGATTTAACTCTGTTGGTACATGATAGAAAAAATATCGTTTCAAACTCAAAGAATACTTAGTTTACCAAAATTTTTATTGATTTGATCTTTTTATAATATTTTATGTATTTCTCCTTGTTCATGAGATGTTAATTTTGACTTGTAAAAGTGCTATTATTTTTGCCTGTTTACAATAAAATACTTTGACTTTGACTTTGCAATCAAAAGGCTTAGATGATTTTACTTCGGAGGCTGGCATTAGTGTTCAGTCCGTCACCTTATTTTTTTTTTCAAAATTGCTGTGCGCATTGTAACCTGTACAGTTTTATGTATTACCTGTGTAGTTATTACTACAATATATAATAGCGAGTATCAGTTTTTCGACAATGTATTAAGAAACACGATGATAATAATATTTTAAATGCGCCCCTGAAATTCAATTATATGAATAAATAATTTAATATTGGAATCATTTATTGCTATGATGAATACCTTTACGTGATCTAAGGTAATGACGGTGACCTTTATACTAAATGAATACGAGTATGTCTGAAAGTCATATCCCTCGAGCGCGGTGTTAATGCGACGTCGCGTTATTTAATTGTTCTTGACAACGGTTGGTTATTTTGCAGACATTTCTTATTCTTAATGAAACTCTAAAACACCGGGCCGGAAAGATTAAACTGTTTTTTTGAACAACCCGTCTCCCATGATGTTCCGCCATTTTTAGGGAATATTTTTATAAAAGAATTCATAATAATCTCAAAGAAACCATAAATTATATGAAAGTTTCATATAGGTACAGTTCAGTACTTGTACTTATTTAATTGTAGCAAATAAAACTCTTAAAAAATGTAGTATGGAGTAATTCTTTTGTACAATAAATTGTTGTTTAGCAGTCTCGTAAAAGTCTTCAAGGTTTTTCAATAGTTTACGTAGAAACTGTTAGTCAATAAAAGTGTTTCACTCGACTAAAAAGTCATATAGCATGTTAAATAGAAGTTTAAACTAAACCCATTATATAATCATTGCATATATTTGTCGTGTAGACTATGTATACAACACTACTATATCACTTTTAATTATATGACTTGAATGTCAAACTATAATCGTTTATATAACCAATTGGTCTCCATTACGCGGGAGAACAAAGCGAGCAGTCGTCCCCCGAAGTGGAGTTGAAGGCACATAATAATAATAATAATAATAATAGTACAAGGTGAAGGTCGTAAATTTTTTCACCTCTTTTTTTCTTAATTTCACCCATGCGAAGTCGGGGCAGGTCGATAGTGTAAACAATAAAACTTACATTAATTTTATTTCAGCAAGGTTTATATTTTTTTAGTAAATTTATTTTAGCAATTTTATTTTTCAAAATATATTATAAGTGAAACGTCTGTTTGTTTGGGTTGCTTTCACGCAATAACGGCTGGACGGATTTTGATGAAATTTGGAATGGAGATAGCCTAGATAAAACATATGATACTTTTTATCCCGGAAAATTGAAAGTTTCCATGGGAAAACTGGAAAATGTAGATTACTCGCTGTAAGGAACGGTTGCCATGGAAACGGAATAACAAGTCTGTCAAAAATATTAAAGAGCATTGGTGCTATTCCTACTTTTGCATTGGTTTTTACTATCCTAGAAGAACATAGGTTGCTTTTTTCGGAATAAACTGTTAATAAACCGTTAAATGATAAACTGTAGAAATGCAGCTAAAGTCGCGAGCGGGAAAGCTAGTAACAGATATTTGTTTTAGTGCGTAGAAACATAAACATAGTTAATTTGATCTGATTGTTGTTGATTTCATAGCTAATACCTTCTTTATTCTGTGCTAATACCCTCTAATTATCTCTGTAAAGAGACACTGTAGAATATTATACTGCAGAATATCTGTTGTTCGTAATATATGTCCTTTATCTATATACAACCCTCTCCCCCCCCTCCCCCTTCTATTATGGCTAAGAACCATTTCAATCACATTAACTTTTAAACAGAAAAAAGGCATCAAAATCGGTCCATTCTTTTGGGGGCTACGATGCCTCAGACCAATGGTGGATCACAGTGAACTCCAGACTTCTCTGGGGTTATTATTCAATCCACTATTGGATCAAGTCAGGAGATCCTAGTGGATTGAGGGGACAGACACACGTATACATATAGTGATACATACAATGACACATATCCTAAACTTAAAAGACTCCTCTCATTTGGAGTTCGTGGGTTAAAAATGACAACATTATACCTAGTTGTAACTTGATTAGCACCTGCTAACCGCTTAAGAAATATAGTATAGGCTAGGGAAAAACGCTACTAGGGGCTCAAGGGCTTAGGATTCCCATTTAACGCCTCTCGTTACAAGCGTAAAGCTCTACACTCAAATTATTAAACTGTATGTGCAGTTTCAAAGTTCAGCAAGCCACGTTGCTTCTCTTTTGCTACAGTCTTCATGTTCCCCTATTTATGCACATAATAAGGGCTCATTCTATCGGGATGCTCCCCTCCGCATATTTGTTTGATCTTTAAGCAAGTGATGAGGGAAATAATCTGCAACGTTGAGAGGTAAGCAAAGGGCATTTTAATCCTTGAATAAATAGAAGAGTAAATTAGATACCAAGCAGTAATGATATTACTGTACGCATAGACATATTTCTATGACTGTACGTCTTGAGTGCTTATTTCAGAATTAAAGTGTGACGATTTCAACCTTTTTCATAGTCTGTCACTGTATTGCCAACACATCTTCTAAAATTAAAATAACCTGTCATTCTTACATTGTCATTGATTCTATCAAGTTATGATTTCATCATTTTGTTTTTTTTTAATAAAAACTTTATAAATGCTCATAATTACTCATTTCTTCAATTTGAAAACTCATATATGATATATTTCGTTTTAGCCTTAATTGACGACGCTATCCGTGCACAAGAAGTTAACTTATAATCGATATTAGGAAGTCTTCTCTATCAATCAAACATGAGAGAAGACTTCAAGTAGTTGGAGAAGTCTTGTTTGTGAAGACTTTCGTAGAGTATCAACAGGATGGACAGTTCTCAAATTGAGTTTATCCGGACTTCTCTCAAGTGAAGAGGTCCATGGAGCTGACCTTTCCTACTGATTCCTGATTAGTGCCAGAAGACCGTCGACTTCTACATTCAACCGCTACGCTTCTCTTCCGTGTACCTGTAACTTTAATGTTGTCCGCTGAAAGTCGGTCCCTGGGCTGGTAGAACAACCCTCTAGGACCGCCTCTAGGATCTATTCTCCTCTAGGACAAAAGTTATCATATATTTTATGAACTTTAAATTTATCTTGTTTTACCCGGTCGCTTGGATGGACCTACAGTCACGAACCTCTACTATAGTATTACAGATTCATGTCTACAGTAGACTGCACTTATTTGGGTGTTAAACGAGCTATTGATATATATAGAGGTATAAACATTAGTAACGGGATATGTAGTGCCGTAATATCGGAAACTCAATACAAATAGTATCCATGGTTAATATCCCGTTTGTAATATTTATACTACTAGTGATTGTAACCTGTTAGTTTTAAACCATATATTGATAGATGTGCTTGTATTTCTGACTGTTTTCTCGTCGTGATCATAGCTTATATATAGTACATAATAGAATAGTGATATGTTGACATGTTGAAAAAACATAAAAAAAAAAACAAAAAAGTATAAATATAATCAAAAGGTGATTTGCAAAAAAATATAAATTGTGTTAGTGATGTCCTTTAACTCTTCTACTGCAGGTTTTGTAGAAGAAAAGCTTGAATCATGATGTGTTTTGTCTGAGTATTTTGAACGAGTTATAGTTGTAGTAAAAACAAAACGAGTTCTGTACTTCGTCAGGTTGCCATCATAAAATGTTTTGTCCAATGAACCAATCACAGTCAAGTTTCTGTTTTTAATGAACCAATTACCATAGCTTTCATTGTGAGTGTAGATTTACGAGGTTATATTTTGCATTTGCATTTTCCTGTTTTTATTATTGAGAAAATTGTGTAAGAATTTAAGTTGTACTAATAAATATCCTAAAATATTCTAAAATAAAGTAATTTAATATATATATATATATATATATATATATATATTAAATTACTGTTTTAGTTTATTTTTAGTTAAAACAGGCCTAAAATACCAATTAATCTAAGGTCCAAAACATGTCCTGAGACATATGGACAAAACATGTTTTGACTGAAACATATTAACGTGTTTTCATTCAAAACGTTTTTTGTCTCCGTGGTTCATACACAAAGTGTTAAGTCAATATTTAAATAAAAAAAATATAAATAAAGTAAAGCAACAATGTATTTATTGCCACTAGAAATAAAGTAAATTAGATGCACACAGTATCAGTTCACATGAGAATGTGTACGCCGCGTTGTTTTTCAGCTACCCCATATAAAAAGTTAAATAGGGACTTAATTTATCTATAAAAGTATAATAATTTGATTCGGTAGAACTAGTTTCATCTTTTAACATTTAAATAATTTCTGAAAATCTACTCAGATTGATAAAATCAGAAATGTTTATTTTTCTCAGTTCCATATCCAAGTGACATATCACGTTTTGATTGTTATCTCCTTATATAGTAAATAGATTTCAAAGTCAATAGTAAGTCTACTCAAAGACTGCGCACTTAAGCAAATCAAGCGCACGCTCTGATCATATACCAAAACAACGATCTCGATTCTCGGAGTAAGCACTAACGATACGGTTATAAACACCATTACACAACTCACGCCTTAATCCTCTGAAACGTACAAGCATCAAAACACATTTTTTACACCGAACATTTCCCTATATCCCCCCAATATAATCCTAAGAAACTCGCCCTAAACAAGCCAAAAATTTCAAGAGCATCTCCAATCAAAGGCTAACGAAATGTTCCTTAGGCACTTCGGTGCTTGTCAAAGGTACGCAAATATAAAATTCATTACTGCACCTCTCTCGCTAATTTGTCCCCTCTAGCAGGGGACCGAGGGTACCTAATATCCTTTAAACCGTGAAGATGTCAAAGGCGATGCTTGAGACGGCACTTGTCTATTTGTAATTGAATATGAAAATCTTTCGCGCTGTGCGAGGGTTTAAAAAATACGATAGAGAACCGCTGGACGAGACGAGAGAAAAACATAATAAAGTTATTGTACCACAGATGTAACCTTATGCAGCTTCACTCATTGGTTCTGTCTTCTTGTCACACAATACTAACAGTAAAATTACAATTTGTGTTTCGAAACCATTTGCCAATGCGATGCGGTTTTCACTGTTGAATAGCTTAGGTTTTAAATAAAAAACTGGTGTACTTGGTATCTCAATCCAATGAGTAAAAGCCGAAAAATCGATACAAAATAATTTGGTGGCTAAACAAGACGGCTAAACAAGTTTTGGTGCAATGTAATTGTTCTTTTTGGTCCTTGAATATCACATACGTTACTTTTAATCCAGAGAAATGACAACATGGGCACAGGTAGTACAAAATAAACTTAAAATAATTTGTGGTCCCTTCTAGAAACTCTTTTCCACTTCCTCTCATCCCAAAGAAATAACTTGCAGTGAGCATCGGCCCTCACCGTCTGAGAGCCGGCCCACGTTTTATAAAAATTTAGAAGCTCTTTACTCGAAATTTATAATTCAACACTGACATCCATTTTATGGTTCGACAAAAATAAACTTTAGGGATACATTTTAAATATTCATCGATGGTTTTTTTTGGTGTTTTTTTTTATTGCAAAGCGAATGATTAAAGGCGTTTAGATGATGAGATAAAAAAACACTTGTTTACTCATTGTAGATATATGATTATGCTATTACTATTATGCTAAACTGGAAATAAAACAAATCGAATTTTACAACATGGGTATCAAATTGAAGGCCTTGCTAGGCACATTCCAACAATATATAACTTGTTGGCAAAAGCTCTGGTTTAGCAGGGCAGGCGTGTTTTTTTAGCTTTTAGGCTAGTTATTAATATTGCTTTTCTATACTTTGTGTTTGTTTGTAAGCTCCTGTACAATAAAGCATATCCATTCTACTCTATTCTATTTCGCAAAATTCTCAGTAACTACTAGGTAACAATGAAAGGAGTGAAAATTTTGAAAGTTATTGTATTACCGTGGTAAAAAGTAAAACAAAATAGCGTATGTCTTTATTGCCTTGTAAATTTTTATCAAGATTGGTTCTGCCGTTTAGTCGTAAAAAGGTAACAAGCAGACAGATAGACAGAGTTTTAGGTACCTACCTACTTTTGCAAAATTAGTTGCGGTCAAATGATGGAGCACCCGAAATATATACTGAAAAAATAAGACTTATTTTGCCACGATTTAACCATATAATAAATAATAGACTTAACTACAATACTGTTCAATGAGTATTGTATAAGTAGTTCAGCACTGGTTTAATTTCCTCTTGCCAGGGCAGAGAATAGTATTTTTTAAATGCGTTATGATTAAATTTACCAAAACGGACAGAACTGTCAGCTGTGAAAATTGAGTTACTCATACCCAAGTGACATCAGGGATGGAGATAGATCGAAAATCATACTACATTATATTTTTTGCATTAAAATAACTTAGCATCAAGAAAATATATTTTTGTGTCTTTTTACCCGACTGCGGAGGGTTATGTGTTTGGATTGTATGTATGTTTGTACATTTCTTTGGCACATTTTCAGCCTGTAGGTTGATGGATTTTCATAAATGAGGTATCATTGGTTGCGTCTTAATCACGAGAGTGCTATAAGATTATAAAGTGTCAAGGAAGAAAACTAATATGGCTGCTTACAGCTGCCATATTGTATTTCCATGGAACAAAAAAATATAATAACCTATCGAGTGAGGTATCAAAATGAAGGTCTTTCAACCATTCAAAATATATTTAAGGGAAACAAAAGTACAAAATAAAATAAAAATATTATAAATATATACTAAAAAGAGCTTTAGATTCTTGATTTTGTAATATAAGGAACAGTCGGACGCATCATGCATTCCATTTCTGCTTTGAGGGGATCAGCTAGAACCTGGCGAGCTACTCCTCATGCATCCGACTGTGACTTATATTTCAAAATTAATAATATAAAGCTAGTTTGCCTCTGTTTAGTTCAGTTTGCACTCGGGTTTACTACCAAATAAAACTTAAAAAAAAAAATGTGTTGGGTGTGCAAATCTAGGGACTGGATAAAAAACAATGTCCCTGTGATATTAAAACTAATTACAAAATTTCAAGGCAAATTGTTTAGATATTAGTGTTTCTGAAATAACAATATTCGTATTCAAGAAGATTGTCATCTTTGCAATTTTGTTTCCATACTTTTATACACTTAAATTAATTCAATTTATCCCTTTTTTTCTCCCTTTTACCTTTCAAGATTATGCTCTTATTGCAGCTTTGATGTTACGCTTTTATACGATATTCACTAACTTGATCAACGGGCATACCTATTACTATTAGACGAAGGAAAAAGAAAATTGTTCAAAAAATTGCGTCTTGTGACGTAATTTGATGATTTTGTTTGTGTATACGGAGGAGGGTATTTTTAAGGATAAAAATTATCATGAAAATTATCAAACTGTCGGCATTTGTTTTTTGTTAATTTTTGCGTTTATTCATACAACATATTTATTTAATTTAACAAGATACTACATTATACAGGCTGAATTTAAACTTTTAAAATGATTAAAAATTCCCAATTGCTCATTCAACTAATTAATTAATACCAAATCAAAGAACATTAATGCGGTTATTATTTACGAAGAATTACGTCGTAGAGTTTTTATTTTTTATTTTTTATTACGGACTTGGCAATCGTTTGACCACGATCTCACCTGATGGAAAGCGATGATGTGGTCGAAGGTGTAGCACGCTTGCCTAGTAGATACCTATTCACTCTTGACTTGAACACACCGGGGTTATAATTTACCGGAAACACTGACGAGGGCAGGGCATTCCACTCCTTTGCAGTTCTTATAATAAATGAAGAAGCGTAACGCTTCGTTCTTGTGCGAGGTATTTCAACCATGAAAGGTTGGCGCTTTGCTGATCGTCTAGTCGTACGGTGATGGAAAGGTGATGGGGGAATCAGGTTGTGCAGTTCTTGTGCACACTCCCCAATGAGCCTGATAGCACGTCTCTCAATTGAATCCAAAGACTCGAGCTGATACTTGGCAGAACCGTCTCAGAGGTGGCAGCAGTACTCCATACAAGATCGGACCTGTGCTTGATAAAGATTCAAAAGCTGTCCCGGTGTGAAGTACCGCCTAACCTTAGACAAAATACCAAGTTTTTTTGCAGCTACCTTGGCTTTGGATTCAATATAAGACCCAAAATTCAGGTTTGATGTGAGTGCGACACCCAATAGCTCCAAATAGTCGCCTATTGGCATTGTTACACTTTGGAAAGACGGAGATCGGTGTAGAGGACACTTTTTAGCAGAAAACAAACACGCTTGCGTTTTAGTAGCATTAAACTTAACCAGATGACTTCCATTTTGGCGTATGCACCCTTGATAGATAGATAGATAGATAGATAACACTTTATTGCACCAAATGAAATACTTACAAACAAAAATAAACCTAAATATATTGTACAATCGGCGGCCTTATCGCTAAGCAGCGATCTCTTTCAGCAGTGATTTCTTTTTTCCCTTGCAACGTAGACGCATCGAATATCCAAAAAAGGAAGTCCCGATAATTCGTGTCGCAGATACCGCACACCAAACGGTCACCTTAGGAATGTGTAATTGATTTGGATGCTTTTGCTGCGGATTGCTGGGGGACCGGTAGCGACAGTTCTGTCGATTGACGTAACCTTCGAGATGAAAGTGCGCTTCGTCGCTGAAGAAAACATTGTCTAGGTCATTTTCCGGGCCGAAATCATCTAACATTTCTTCGCAATATTTTTTTCGTTTTGCGTGGTCCTCGGGTTTGATATTTAGAACAATCTGAGTTTTGTAGGGATGAAACTTTAGGTCTAATCGCTAAATTTAATGCGATGGATACTGGAGTGATGGAAACTCAACGAAGCCGCAAGTTTTCTGACGGAGCGCCGCGGGTTGTTCAGTACAGCGGTGTACGTGTTTTTGACAAAAACACGTACACCGCTAACCGCTCTATACCGCCCGCATAAGTTTGTGCAAAATATGATTTTGTATTTAGAATCTCTATTACTTGTGCAAGGTTTCTACGAAGATGTTTTCTTTACTTTTGCGATTTATGAGTACAAAATTCAGGTTAAATTCATGCGGAATAGAAGTAATATTTTTTTCTTTGAATCCTGGTCACAAAATATCGATTAGTTCAAAAATTTCAAAGAAAGATATTTTACGACGTCATAATCACGTACGAGCGTTTGTATGTTTGTATGATAAGTAAGTTAGGTTGGCCGCTCTTATGTGAACTAAATCTTCTACTACTGATTTCTGAATAAAAATACTCTTTCATGATAACTTTATCATCATCGTCAACCCACATTAGTCCTCTGCTGTACGTAGGCCTCTCTCTCTCCTTGTGAATGACACTGAGCACAATCTTCGGCATTCCTCATCCAGGCGGCCAGCGTTGCGCAAGTCGTCACTCCACCTGGCCGGGTTTGCATAAACGCGGTCTCCACTCCAGAACTCAGCCCAACGGTTGTCGGTTCGTCTAGATATGTGACCTGCCCATTGCCACTTCAGCTTCCTAATTCTTTCAGTTATCTTAAACTTAATGAGGTTGAACGAAGCAGAGCATCAAAAAAAATAGAGAATGTACAGAAATACTGCCTAGAGTTTCTGTCTCGGTGTCATGCTAATCTCATCGATCTTCGATCCTTTAGCTTATTGTTAACCCACAATCTGTTCAGATGGACCCTTTTAGAACGTTTCTGTCTCCTGGTAGTTGATTAGTAAATGGTTTAATTACTTACATTCTTCTATTACATTACAACGCTTTGACGCTGCTTCTGTTTTGCGCCAGACTAGTCTTCCAATTCGCCAATCTATAGCGGCTTTACGCGAAGTTTATTTACTCTAAGCAAAATCCAGGTTTATGTTATGTAGGAATATTGGGAATCTCGAATAGTGAACAAACTTGAGCGGATTTGTGCGATGTGCGTAGATGCCTCAATGCGGACTTAGGCTAGCTTAGGATTTCATGTGGATTTAAAGGTATCAGGGGCCGTTTTGCCCTAGAGGTATCAGTAGATACTTATTAAGGTTTAAAAAAGTAAATAGTTACCTAACTTACATATAATTCAAAGTTACATTGCTATGAATTTTTAACTACATATGTATTCATTTATTTTCATGCTTAGTTTGGGACACAAAGGTAAAAAACATACCTACTTTAGTCTGATACAGCACTTTGTGTTATAGCAATATATGGCACACCGGTTAGTAATTATATTTATATTTTTATTTGAAATAAATCTAGTTTATAAACAAATTCGCCAATCGCCATACCTTAACACAAATCCTAGTTCCTAAATTCGTTCCTCAACTTTGTTGCACAGTTTTCTTTCAGAAGTTTATTCTCTCCTGTAATAAATACGAGTTGGACGTTTTATTTGGGCTTATTTTCAACGTCAACTCCCTTATTCCTATTGACATTTTCATCGGAAACTTTTCGGTTATCTCTCTTCCCAAACTCTTGTTTTGAGTTCTGCTATTGATGCTTGGAACTTATCTTTGAGATGTTTCAGTTTTGTGGAACGGTACTGGGATTAGTGAGGCTCGGGTGGACTGTAACTTTACTGATAACTTAAAGAAAATTAGCTAACTTGAATAACTCTAAAGCCTAGGGCATGACAGCTCAAAGGTTTAGGGAATGTTTGTTATGTACTATTTCATTCTCAGTCTTAATTAGCAAACTTTGGTAGATAACAATAAATGTTCATTGTTAGTCTTAGAAAATTACTAACTACTACATATAACAGACAGATAAACTGTATGCCATTACAGACTTATAGGTTGTCCAAGCCAGTTGACTCACCATGCTGGCAGTATTGCCCTGTTGAACTGCCATGCTAATTCTACGAGCCAAATAAGTATCAGCATTTTGTTGACGCGTCACAATGACCAGGTGCTCAGACAGATTCTTTAAACTACGAAGTTACCTGTCCCTAAAATCTACTGTTATAGGCTCAGCCGTACTTTCGTTTGTGCCGATTCAGAGCGTCCATGGAACTAAAATTGACATTGTTTCAGCTCTTGACTTTAGTTACAGAATAAGGTCACTACCTTATTCTGTAACTAAAGTCAAGAGCTGAAACAGCTCTGTGAGCTGTAGGCCTCGCGAGTACAATTTTTTTGCAAACTATCTAGCAGTGCACAGTAGCACCATCTAGTTACCTTATGTAAAACTAACATTAATAACCAAGGTGCTCCATCTATCCCTACCTAGTAGGTAAAGGACTGATTCCATTCTTAGAAACCTGAAAGTTACAAATTTACTGCATTTTGAGGAGCTATTCTGCTCATCATGCCGAAGAGTACCCTCATCAGATCTTCACCAAATTTTTATGAGACAAACTTAAAGTTACTACCATTCAAATTAAAAAAAAACCCATCGAAATCGGATTTAATAAGTACATGATTATCGGGTGTCGCTATTTCTAACATTGCGCAGTACTGAGCGCATACATGCGCGTGCGCGCGTGGCAATGCGGAGATATTCAGTAGCCCCCTTTTTACCCTATTTTGAGGGAAGTACCCCTCCAACTAAAAGTCCCCGATGACTAAAAAATTTTAAATGTTTGTTTATCCTGTATACCAAGTTTCGTCTAGATCGGTAGAGAAATGACGGACTGACATCCGGACGGACATACGAAAGCATTTTTGCCCAAGCTGAAACGGAGACGTTTCGTTCGCGCTTTGCACTCGCTCGATCAACAAGAACCTTAGTTTCGTGGACGCTCACGACTGCTATCAGCACCAAAATGGCAATAATCAAATTCGCTCATTGCGACGTTCGTCAACAGCCTGTCTAGAGTACGGAGTAATGTGCAGTTGTCCAAGCAACTCAAATCACCATGATAAAATGAAAAACCTTGTTTTTTTTTGGAAATCAATGTTTAATTCTCTCTATGAAAGAAGGATTGTGTTCCAGCTGTGGGATCGTAAAGACTGATGATGATGGGTGATGAAATATTGGTCAAACTAAACAAACCAATCTTAACCACAGCCGTCAGAGTGAGTAACTCTGGTGCAAGTATGGTATACACTATTACCGCAGCCGTGAAACTTTCCAGACGGTTGATAGGTAAGCCCCTGACGTTTATTCCCACATGTTGGTAAACATCTAAGTTTGAGTAAGTATAGTTTTTGTTTGGCAGATGACAATGACAGAGCATCTGCGGGAGTTGAAGTCATATTACATTCAAAAAACTTAGAGAAGATTAAAATGTAAGAAATATATATATATGTGGCGATGTTTGCTAAGCAACTTTAATTTTACATCATATCAGATCAATACAGAGTTCAATAGGCCTAACCTCCAAATGACATTTCTAAGTTGTGCGGTTTTCCAGCGCTCCGTGCTTCGGAGGGCACGTTAAGCTCTCGGTTTCGGCTGTTATTGATTAATATGAGTCGTTAAGCCATGTCAGAAACCCTCGGGCGAGCTGACAAATTCTGAAGTTGTGTTAGGGGTTATATATATTTGTAATGTGCTTGTTACCTAACTCAATGGGGCATATAGGAACAGACTTTAAACTTTTCAAACTTTTCTGCGCAGATGTACGTAATGAGGCGGGTTAGAGTTCCGTCCATGACCCAAAATTTCCTTTAGAAAAACTAATTGTCGTATTAGATTTGAGACTTTGTGATTAAAATCAGGCGTCCAACTCCTATTCCTGATACAAATGTATATTAAAATGGCTTAAGAAGTCATAAACGAATCTAATTCATACAAACATACTATAGCTACAGTATTTAGCACATAGCGTACGCACAATTACATACCGCTAATCACGCAGACCGGTGCTAATGGTCCCTTCTACATCTCAATACACCCCGACAGTTTAATAACCCGTTAAAAGCACCTTTGCGGTGAGCTGATCAAATCGCAAATCAGTTTTGACAAGCTTTTACATGGCCATATCAGCCGGGGGATACAGAGCTTATGGGAAATTGAGAAGGACAAGTATTATAATTTATGTGCACTGGCCTTCAAAACTTAGTAGCACACTTAAAATTAATAGAGTTAAAATTTTTATTTTTTCTTGGCTCCTACTCATCGGATTGAGAATACATGAGTACATGAGTTTTTAAGTCAAAACCTAAGTAATCCAATATTGAATAACCAATAAATGTAGATTAAACAACTAATCTAAAAACCAAGTTTTTTAGTGAAAAAAAACCAAAAACAAACAAGTTTCAACAAACAATCATCGGATTGAGATACCAAGTACGCCAGTATCAAGTACGTTAAAGTTTTAAAAACTGGCGTACTTGGTATCTCAATGGTAGACGGTTTGGAAATAACGATTTCCAAACCGTCTATGAAAGACTCAAAACGCGTTTCGTTTTGTTATCTTAATTAGCCGTCATTTTTAAACCAACCATTAAAAGAGGAGGTCTTCGATTCATCGGTTTTACACTATTAAGAAAGGAGCTCGGCAATTTTAATTTAAAAAAAACGCTTGGTGTTTTATTGCGATAATCGATAGTGTAGTTTGTAAGGAATAAAACTTACCTACTATACTTAAAATAAACCTTATTTATCTTAGTTATGAGAACACAAAATTGTATGTTACAATTTAACTATACATATAATAAAGCAACAGGAAAGAAAAAGTCTGTACAAAGAAGATTATTAAAAAAGAAATGGTTTAGGGTACATAAGATAAGCTACTGAACCAGAATATAACATTTTAAAAATTCGTGTCTGACTGTTTGTCTGTCTGTATGTTTGTTCACGCATCACGTAAAAACTACTGGACCTAACTACTGGCGGTTGGATAGCTTATGTTTTGACTTAAAAACTGGGGTACTTTATATCTCAAACCGATGAGTAGAAGCCGAGCAATTGATAAAACTATTTTTGATGGCTGAAAGAATTTTGATCAAATGTATGTTGTTTAGATACTGGAATAGCACAAAGAGTACTTTTAACCTACAGAAATGACCACGCGTGCGAAGTAGATAAATAACTGTAGCTTAGGGTAGTTGTTTAGGGTTCGAATCCTGCAAGGTGCAATCATTTGTGTGATGAGCAGAAATGTTTGTTTCCGAGTCATGGATGTAATATTCTTATCTATGTATGTTTATCCGTTATCTAGTGCCCATAGCACAGGGTATCCTAGTTTGGGGCTAGATAATTGGTGTGGAAATGTCCCGAATATATTTATTTTATTTACTATATTTAATGTTCGTTTAGACAAGCAGTTCCATGATTTTTGATTAAATGCATTTGCACTAAGTATGTACAATAAATTTGGGAACGGAAAGTTACATCTCCGAATCAAAACTTGAACCTGCTTTAACTTACTTTTAGATAAAAAAAACCTGGTAAAAACTAAAAGCCGACTACGGTCCGGTAAAAAATAGCCTGACACCCTTGCGATAAATTCGAATCGATTGATAACTCGCTTGTAAAAATCGGACCAAGTTTTTAGTCCGAACACATAACTATTTGCCTTGCCGTAGTAGGGTAAAAAAATGCCTAAATAAAAACTTCAACTTTACTCAAAATCAAAACACACTCGTTAATGCTATCACATCACTCAAACCTCGATTTTTCCAGCACCTCCACATCACTTGACGTAAATTTTGATCTCATCACCACAAAATTAATGTGTTCAGAACCGCTCAGAGCGTTTCTCGCGCCGAATATTTACAAAACACAACAGCATTGATTGACGTGGGGTTCTTTTAAATAACAGTAATTAAACGCTGGCTAACGATCGGTCATCGAGGCATCACAAACTTGACGTTTTAAGTGAGTGCCTTTTAGTATAGGAGCGCGCGGTTTGGTAAACTGAGGTGTTTCGATTAAAGCGTTGTGGATTCTCAAATTTTAGTTCCGCTACTCTGCATGAAAGTTGAGCGGGAGAGTTGGTACAGCTCGGGTGTAGAATTGAATGAATTTCAACGACATACGGAAAGTTTTGGAAAAAATTCCATGCAAAATGAATTATTAAATTTATAATCATAATTTTAAGATGTTTGACTTAGCCACAACACACACACAAAAAAACACACCTGCCCTGCCAAAAAAAAACTTATGGCAATAAACTTTATACTGTTACAATGTGTTTAACAAGGCCTTCAATTTGACACCCATATTGTAAAATTCGAAGAAAAACAATTTATCTCACATTTGAAAATGGAGCAAAGTTGTTTTTTTTTTTCAAAAAAGAAATAGCCTGTGTTACTCGGGGGGATGTAAGGATTCTAACGAAACTCCATACGACTAAATCTGTTCAGGCACTTAAAAGTATAGTAATAAAGAATTTCACATACATACATACAAACATATATAAACCTTGAAAACATTACACTCCTTTTTTGGGCAGTCGCAATACTCAAGAAATACAGAGTGTTGAATCATTAAATTTGTCTTTGCAAAAATAGAGTGTTGTAACTCACAGCCTGCACGTCAACTTTATGTTTTAGTGAAACCTAAATGGATTAAAAAAAAGTTATGCAGGCGTTTGTAATGAAGGAAATAGAAACAGTTTTTTTATTTATGAGTTTATGGTAATTTTTTGAAATCTGATTCTGTAAAAAAGATAGACAACTATTTTTAAGATAAGTATATCTCAAAAATAGTTGTCTATCTTTTTTACCAGACTACACGGAGGGTTATGTGTATGAGTTGAATGTATATTTGTTTGTACGTTTCTTAAGCGCGTCTTACAGCTTAAACGGCTTGATGGATTTTGATATATGAGGTATCATTGGATTCTTCTTGATCACGCGGGTGCTATATGATATATGAAATGCCACGAAAACTAATACAGCGGTTTGTAAGCCGCTGTATTAGTTTTCGACATTTACAATAAACAATACCGCCATAATTAAAATAATTACTAAAACCTATCGAGTGAGGTAACTAAGGAAAAGACCATTTCAATAATATATAATTATTATATATATTATTGAATCTTACAGTAGTAATTGTCTTTTAAGCTTCTCACAAAATTTATAAATTAGATTATTCAAGTTAATGTAAATACTATCGTCTAGCGTTGCAATTGCAACTATTAAAGTAAAGTAAAATATGTAAGTAAATAAGAAACATTAAATTTATACAAATACTAGCTGCGCGCCACGGTTTTACTCGTGTCCCTCAGGAACCGTGCATTTTCCGGGATAGAAAGTAGCCTATGTATCCACGGTATAAACTACCTCTATAGCATCCTATCCGTTCAGTCGTTTAAGCGTGAAAAAGTAACAAACATACATACACACACACCCTTACATTACAAATTTTTGCCTTTATAATATTAGTGCCTTGGTCAGTTCGTATTCAATAATTTTGTTCGCAGTCGAGTTTTTCTTATTTATATAATTAATACTCTACTTTTCCACTTGTATTCATTGTCTTCATTACATTTTTAAATAACTTAATCAAACTTGAATTTTTAAAGAACCTTACGCGAAGCTACTGATGGCTCCCAACCTCTCTAGGCTTTCAACGTTACTTTACACTACACGAGACACGAAAGTCAAACATCGATGCCCTGGATTCTAGAAACGTTAATAAGTCAAACGTTTACTCAATGCCCTGGATCGGTATCGATGGACTGTGAAAGGCGCTAATTGGATTAAAACAATAGACCTCAATATTAAGGATAAGCTGGTCAGGCGAGATAAAAGCTTGGTCAGTGCTGGGCCTTATCAGTTCGCTTGCTAGTTATTTACTGGTGTAAAATATTGAGAGAGGAGAGAGCATTTATGAAGAAAAGCCTATATTTTGCCAAGAAAAGTGTTCAGGCTGTGAAATAAAGAAAAATACTATTTCAGATGAAATTACAACTGTTAGCAAATTAGAAACCTCAAAAATACCTCTCTCTAGTTTAGTGGAAGCACTTACTAGTTTAGAGATTTTGAAGTTAAGGAACATCTTGATAATAGGAAAATAAAATACATATTATTACCTATAGTCCACGAAAAAGTCTTCATGGGCATTTAGCAATACGTACGAAGAAGTCTGTACAAAGAAGAAAATTAAAAAAAAGTTCTAGTGTACTTAAAATAAGCTACTAAACAAGAATATATCAATTGTAACTTTTAAACGAACACATAGTTATATATTTAAACGGGACTTAATCGCGCTGAAAACTTTTCAAGTTGGCTGCGTCCTGGAATCCCGTGATAAGCAAGTGTTCGCGTCGCGGTTTATGTCAGAAGATATCTGCAGATGTCGTTAGTGTAGTGTGTCGTGACAATTCTGAATTTTTACAAAACCAAATGCGGGTAGTTGGAGACAACGCTCGCCCTTCTCGACGCTGACACCCGCTACTTCAGTCTTCTCGTGACCACGATCAATGCAACTTGATCGAAACGTCGAGGTAAATAAATATTGAGTTTTCAGCGCGATTAAGTCCCGTTTAAATATTTAACTAAGAATGTATCAAATTTTTTAAATCGTGTCGGGCTGTTTGTTTGTCTGTATATTTGTTCGCGCATCACGTAAAAACTACTGGACCGATTGCGATGCTGTTTTCACTGTTCGATAGCTTAGAGTTTGACTTAAAAACTGGGGTGGGGTTAATTCGATGAGTAGATGCCGAGCACTCGATAAAAAACTATTTGAATGATGAATTTTGAAGAAATGTATAATTGTATATTATAGGTACTTTAATAAAACCTGGGTGGTGGTTTTAGGTCCTGGAATAAAACGTATGGGCTACTTTTAAATGAAATGACCACGCGGGCAAAGCCGCGGGCACAGCTAGTAATGCCTATAAATATATTTGTTCGTTGCTTTGTAGGTACGGTTAATCCGAGACTGAATCCATTATTTCATATTTAAACGCCGCTAAATCTTCCTCAGACAGGTAGGCACTTACGAGACCGTGTAAGGAGTATGTTTTTGTAATTACAAGGACCGCGAATTATGGCTTACAGGACCCAGAGTAAATTATAAATCAAGAATTACATTTGCCGAGTCAAAGATTAATATTAAGTCCAAGTTCGGCGTATAACTCAGAAGCCATGGCCGCATTTGGTAGGGTAGAGTGAAAAAAGCCAAAAAGCTGAATAAGCGCAAAGAGCGAAATAAGCACAAATTTCTGGCTGTAGAAGAAACAAGTATTAAAAATCATTTATTCAGTGTTGTCTGCCCCTAGAGTGTGATCCCGTGGCAACATCGTCGAGGTATGACATCTAACGACAGCAATAACGCGGGAATGGCCAAAATTGAATGGAAGGCAGAAAGTTCAGGAATAATGTTAAATAATTGAGGCCATTCTCGGTAAGAAAAAGAGGTAAAATTGTGAAATGTGACAACTTATAATAATAATAAGTCAGCTGATTGTTTGCATTTAATGACATCATTGCGAATTTTGGTCAAAAACATTAATTTGCAACTATTAGGTAAGACGGCCGTACATATTGTACATATACAGCAAAGTCAGTATGAGTACCCAGTTTGACCACGACGAGGGACCCGTATTTAATGGTTAATAGCCTTTTATCTCCTGATCCGAGAACATTTATAATAATTACATCACAGTATATTGACAAGCCCATTAGTATCTGCTCCATACTCAGACGAGACGCACAGAACTCTATTGAGATTCTTATGCTTATTTATTATCCTCATTTTTAGCTACAATTGAGTGACGATACGAGGATTGAATTTAATATATAAGAAAATGTATATAAGTATCGATAAAAATGTATTAATTCATTAAATAACTAAAGTATGCATATAACAACGGCACGTAAAAATGTACGTACGAGTATATAATATATTTTGTTCCATGATTGTGTGTTGTGGCACCATGGTCGCCGAAGTATTGTAGTTCCTGATTTACTAATAATAATAATGGAAGGGCTATATAATAATAATAGTTTATGATACGGTTGCATAAAGAGGGGTATTAAATAACGAGAGTGAGTTTTTTAATAGTTACACTCGAGTGTTTTAATACCTGGTTATGTGCCGTTTCATACACTACTTTATCTACACTCATGCAATAGGAACTTACATTTAATGAAAAAGAAAATGTCGTAATTTTTTCTTGATTTTTCTGGTAAAAGCTCGTTCGTCATGTTCGTTGCTGTTTCCGTGATGTAAGGTGGAGTCAAATTCTCCTCACTAACACTTCTGTCGGTCATTTTTAATCCGGATAAAACTTGTAATCATCTAAAACACATAAAACATAAAATAAATTATGGCGCCAAAATCCAGTCCACAGCGAATTTACATCAATAATAAATGGCGAAAATCCTCGTAGTAAGTAGCCAAACCAGTGCTTTTATGGGAAAAAATATATTTTATAACGTTGTTCAGTTCAAAAAACAGTTTTATAATGTATTTTTTTCCTTATCAGTGACGTGCCGTGCGTAATGTATGTTATTATGCCACCATTTTAGAGTTCATAATCCGGATTTTACGATATTAGTGTAGATAAAACATTATAGACCTTTGTGTGATCGTTAGTCTTTTCATCCTCTCCGCAGACTGGCAGAGTCTAATAATACTTTCCACTCCACGTATTCCTTGTTAACTTTAATAATATATCTGCAATCAGCGGTGCTCCTTTAATTACTAGTAGAGATTCTTTACAGCTCTTTCATCTACGTCTATAATAATAATAAGTGATCCAATTGAACACTGGCATGCGTTTCTCCGTAAACCATACAAAATTGCTCGAGATGATAATCATGGGAAATACTACTTACTGCACAAGTACTTTTTACTGAACATAAAAAACGCACTCATAATCTTTTTCCATTAATAAAACTTTTGTATGTCCTAACAAAAATATGTGGGTACTTATTGCAGTAATTGCACATCAAAGTATGCACACCAAAAGAAATTAAACTAAGTATCTATTTAAGATGTACTTACGTATAAAAATTCGGTGATAGTTATAAATATTCCTTGGTGCTACGGACATAATTTTTTTCGCCTCTCGTGGTAAGAATGTGGTCGTACTATGCAGTTGCAAACTTATTAAAAGGACCAAAAGTTCGTTCACGGGACCCTAGACTCAATACAATAAAAAAAATCGCAACACATTCGCAAAATTTCATTCATGAAGAAATCCCTCGTAAAAGCTCAAGTGTTGCCATTTCACCATAAAAAGTAACCGTTTACCATCGCACAACAAAAACAAAGCAATGAACGAGTAAATTCTATGCCGAGGCCATAATAGCCATAGTTTGAAAACAAAACGCCGAAACACAATAAAAAGTTAAAGCCTACGGCCGTGTTAGGTTTTATCTTGCTTACATAAATAGCGCAATATATAAATGGAGTCAGTAACTCTTGATGATGGTTACTTTTTGCAGAAAATCCATTACAGCTCATGTACCGCACATAATTCTCCCCGGCGTTTTATGTTATTAGCTTTTATGTGGCGTAGGTACATAGGATTAGGAGGAATTGGTTTTCCGCCGAACCGATAGCCGTTGGGATAGACGAGTTCTCCGTGTGGAGACCACGTTTAGGCAAACGTAGTGTAGGACGTCCTGTGGCCAGGTGGAGTGACGACCTGTGTAAAGCGGCTGGAAGAAAATGGATGAGGACAGGTGAAGACCGAGGTCAGTGGCATTAGGAGAAGCCTACGTCCAGCAGTAAACAGATATAAGCTGATGATGGTTTCCGCCGGACTCTTATATGCCTTGCGTTATGAACTTACCTAACTGACTATTCAAGAAAAAATAAATTATGATTTATCATGATTGATTTAAATTAGATTCAGCATAGTTTAGACTTTAGAGCATGAAGACTTTACTTAAAGTATAAAATTAACTAATAAATATTGTCACCAAAATGGAGAGGAGCTCTCCATTTTGCTAGCGCCTATATCTTACATCTTGAAGCGGAAATCTTTTACGCACTTCCGCATTAATATCTCCTCATAAGATCTACTCCACGAAAAAGAGGCACAGTGAATTTGATCTACTGATACTATTTATAGTTCGTGTTAATATTGTCAAGTGGAGTGCAGTTTGCAGCGAAATATTTTAGTTTGTTAACATTGTCTGGACAGTATTAAAGCACGAAAATAAGAAGTTAATTATTATCGACTGTCGCTAGCGTTTAAAACATCACGGACAACACGGACAACAAACTTCCATACTCGGGTGATGTTTAAAACATCACCCGAGTATGGAAGGGTAATGAGTTTAACAGTATGTATGTATGTATGTATGTATGTATGTGAGTAAGTGAATGTTCCACCATAGCGTCGCGCTCCTATTGGTCCGATTTTGACAAGCGAGGTATCAATTGTATCATCTTCAGGTAAGTGTCATAGTAGTACTATAGTTCATACTCACGTCTACGTGACATAGCGTATTTTATTCCCGACTAATGCGAATTATAGGAAGAGTTATGTGTTCAAACAAAAGCTTGGTCCGATATTGACAAGCGATTTTAAAGAGTGATTCGTCTTCATCGCAAGAGTGTCATAGGATATTTTTTGCCCGACCGTAGTCGGGTTTTGGGTTAGTTTTTGAACTTATATCTTGGTGTCCAAAAATGCATTTCAAAAACCTACTTTCCATTATATCTTGTGCAGTTAATTGCATTTTACAGATTATTATGTAGGTATATGAATTGCTTACCTTCTTCGAACAATTCAGAACAACTGACCGCAAACATTTTTCTTGCAAGACCACCTCAGTACTTTCTATTTGCCGTCATAATAGTTATTTCAAATATGGTTTCTGTGAATTTATAGACCATCATCAGCCTATATCTGTCCACTGCTGGACGTAGGCCTCTCCTAATGCACGCCACTGAACTCAGTCTTCAGATCTCCTCATCCATTTTCTTTCAGACGCTTTTTGCAGGTCGTCTGTCCACCTGGCCACAGATCCTACACAAAGTTTGCCTGGACGTAGTCTCCACTCGAGAATTCGTCTACTCCAACGGTTATCAGTTCTTCGGTAAATGTGACCACTCCACTGCGACTTTAGATTGCTTATCCTTAGAGCTATGTCGGTTATCTTGGTTCTCCGTCGGATATCTTCATTACGAATCGTATCTTTCAGAGAAACTTCAAGCATAGTCTCTCCATAGCTCGCTGAGCAACCTTACATTTGTGAACTAGTCTGACCGTGAGTATCCACGTTTCGGCTCCATAGGTTCGCACTGATTGAAGACTTTTGTTTTCAAGTACTGTAGTATGGACGACGAGAAGACATGACGAAACTTACCAACCCGAATGCTGCCCAACCCAGCTGAATTCTTCTGTTGGCTACCTTCTTAAAGTTGTTCAAACCTAATTGCAATATTTTCCCAAGGTAAACATGCTCCTATTGATGAGAGGTACACCATTGATTGCCATCTGTTACGGGTCAATAAGATCGTTAAACATGATCTTGGTTTTATCTATGTTAATTCCGAGACCAAAGCGTCGAGAAGCATCATCTAGGTTGGTCAGCATACTTTGCAAGTCGCTGCAAGAAAAAAAGAAAAAAAGAAAAATCACAATATATATTTTATAATTTTTTTTCTCCGCAAAAGAAAGTCGGAGTCAGCATACTTTGTAAGTCTCTGCAAGACTTGCAAAGTATGCTGACTCCGCCTTTAGGGCGATATCATCGGCAAATCGTGTGAGATGTTCTAGCCATTGATAATAATGCCCATTACTTTCCAATGCAGCGTCATTAACATATATTCTAAGGCATTAGTGAACAGTTTCGGGGATATAATATCCCACTGTCAAGTGAGACAGGGGAGTGCCCCTGCGCAGTTGGTTTTGTACTTGGACACTCATAGTTGCGGCGTAATATAGAAACCTCAGCACTTCGATGTATCGCCAATCCAATTGATAACGCTGCAAAAAAGACTCTACAACCACCTAGGTTTCAACGAAGTTAAAGTCCCAGGGACTGGTTATACTCGTCAGACTTCTGTATAACCTGCCTCACTGTGTGGATGTGGACTATGGTGCTAAATCCTCCGCAAAACCTGGCCTGTCCAGGAGGCTGGAATTCGTCAAGTCTTCTTGCGAGACGATTTGACTTGATCCTCGAAAACAACTTATGGACGAGGCTCAAGAGTGAATTAGGTCGGTAGTTTTTTAAAAGAGTTTTTTGCCTTTTTTTGAAGAAGAGTTCCACTAAACTCCTGCTCTATGCCTATGGAGTTCTCCCACTGTTAATAATAGTGCTTAATAACCCCTGAAGCTCTCAAAGTACAGGCTTTCCCCTGCTTTATTTCGTTAAAGTTTAAGTTATTCTGTCCTCTCCAAGGGCTTTTCCATTCTTAAGTTTTTTTAGCACCATCTCTATCACGTCTAGGCTGACTTCGAAAAGTTTGTCAGTGTAGTGGCAGATCAGTATCGCACAGGAATCCCCTGAACTGGGTTCGGGTCTAGATGCATGCGAGTAGTACAATCGGCCATAGAAGTCTTCGATCTCAGATAGTTTCTCTGGCTTAGAGACGACGGTTGTGTCATTATTGGTCTTGAGCTTCGTCACGTGGAATATACTCAATTGCTGGGCAAAGATTTTTGACCCCCGATATTGCTCAATTACCTTTTCCATCCGGCGGCATGTATTTGAGCATCGGAGGTCACGACGCACCAACTTACAAATTTTTTGATTGAGATACCTTTTTTTCTGACGGTGTGGCCTGCTGTTGCTTCCGTCGTTTGTCCATAAGCCGATAAACTTCATCCGAGATTTTAGATTTCCTACCCGTACGCTGCAGCTGACAAAGATTATGCCTTCTTCCTAAGGATTCCCACAACTTTTTGTGGTTTCTTATCCACGTCATTTGTGGTTTTTCCAAGGCAGTGAATATATTTTCCATAAAAATATAGACCACCTAGTTACATTAAAAAGTTTCAGGTTCTTTCCTGGTAAATCTCAGTCGTCAAACTTTTCAGTTAACAGAACAAACTAGAACAACCATCATTATAAGTAATATGGTGCCATAAAATATAAGTACTCGTAGTTCTGTATGGGGATTTGAAGTTTTCAGCCTTTTTGATATAAGTGTTTGACTTTTATGTTCTGAGATATTTGTAGCCTTTTGCCACTTGATTGGAGTCCACCACAGGCGGCGATAAATGAGTACATAGGTGTACTAACACTAACCAGGGTAGGAGATAGCTGGGAGGTACCCCACCTGAATTTCAAAATTTATACAGCGTTCAAGGCCAAATTAGCTGCTGCTAAAAAGCTAGGGACTAGCAGAGGCCTGAACATCTTCTCAACCTCAACCAAGCTCAAGTTGGATCGTACATTGAAATCGTCAGCTATGGGATGACTCAACTTTATAGCCTTGAACTCTATTGAGAAGTACCAGAATTTTATTGGCTATGGTCTGATAAAAATGCCATGCGGTACCCAGCAAAATAATAATAGGTCCACCCCTCCTCACCCCGCGGATGCTATGAGAACCATCTAAGGTAATTCAGGAAATGGGCAGCAGCGTGCAGCTGTGTATCACCAACTACTACAATCACTAAACCGCCTGCCAAGCGCGGTAGTTATGGCAAATAGCCTGCCTCATGGTAAGCAAGCAGCGAGACTCGCCTGCAGAGTATTGCAAGGTTACGTTTGTATCAGTTTTTATCGAATACATTTTGAGCAGTGTACTGAATTTACATAACCTTATTTCACCACATCTATAATCATGGACAACCTGGGTCTGCAGTCTCAACATCGATAGAGATTGCTTTACTACCGAAATCAGTAGCAAAGTCAGATTATAACGATATTTGGTAGTCTCTACCAAATATCGATGTCAATCATGACATGATCAATGCCACTAAAGATACCGATGACAGTCTATAGCTTTTGACAATAACTGTCAAAGCTAACGATAGTCATTGGTATATGTACCGATTTTGGTTGTAAAGTATTCACTATTTATGTTGAGACTGCAGGCCCAGATTTACGACGTTGCACTATCCTTACAATGGTTGATATTCCACATTTGAACAAAGCGCTTTGCTTCCACATTCTTCAGCAGTCAAATAGTTTTTTATCGATTGCTCGGCTTATACTCTTAAGATTCAGATACCAAGTGCACCGGTTTTTAAGTCAAAACCTAAGCCACCCAAAATTTAATACCGCATTGCAATCGGTTCAGTAGTTTCTACTTGATGCGAGAACAGACAGACACGATTTAAGAAAATATTATATTCTTGTTCTCGGCTTGATATCGCTGACGACGATTTAGAGACGCGAAAGTTTGCCTTGCTGTGATACGAAGCTAGATTCCTAACTTGCGAGTTTCTCGATATTTATTGATGTCCTTTTTCCTTGGATTTATTAAGTGAGAAAGATGATTGCTATGATGAATGTGGATGTTTTACCTGCTTGCTACGCATATGCAGGAATACACGCAGTTAATAATAACTGCGTGTATTCCTGTTCTTGTTTCAAATCATATTGTATAAACTATATTTCTGGAAACAAGACTTGGAGACTTAAACACTGTGTTAAACATATAATTTTATCAACGAAAAAAATGAAACGGTGGGTGTAACCCATAGACAACTCCACATTACTCTGTTTCCCACCCCCTATTAATGGCAGCAATTTGTTTTGCTGTCTTTAATAATTAATATCTAAGGAAGTAGATTCCAGACACGAAAATATAATAATAAAAAATTGAAAAAAATACTTTTAATATCTGTCTATTCAAAATATTTACACACTAGAAAAAAAAGTGGTTTAATACTGTGAAAATTTGTGTGAAAAAATTCAATTTATTTTTAAGATTTTTTAGTCTTCTACAAACTAAATTGTGAACACAAAAGTATTTTGTGATAGCTTATAATCTGTTCTACCTAACGATTCTACATTTAAAAAAATCAGAATGTTAATTGAGGAGCAATTTTTAATCGACTTAACAAAAGGAAGAGGTTGCCAAGTCGTCGTTTTTGAACCGTATGTATGTTTGTATGTTCCTTTGGCAAGTCCAACGGCTCAAGAGGATAGATTACTCAATGACTTGATTGCTCAGAAGCCAGGTGTTGACATTTGTCATATGAAATTTAAAATGTTGTATGAATATCTGTGTTAGTTTTTTTAAGTTTTAAGTAATGTTACTATATTGGCTTCATGTGCGCCTTGGCGTTGCTGTAAGCACAAAAAGCATTTTCTAATAAATAATAAACGGCTTCATGGATTTTGATAAATGAGGTATCATTGGATTTGCCTTAATCACGAAAGTGACAGAAGATAATGAAGTGTCCTAAAAACTAATAATGACGGCTTAACGCTGCAAATTAGTTTCTGCATAATAGTAGAAAATCTAAAAAGTTACCGTTTAGATTTTGTATTTGATACAAATTTTCACAATAATCATTTTTTTGCCATGATGTGTAAATACTTTTAGTAGGAAATTATTATTATCTCATAAGTATTATTTTAACTCATAATTTTTTATTTTTTTAGTAAGGATATGTAAAAAAAAAAAGAAGAAAATGAGTTAAAATAATACTTATGAGATAATAATAATAATTTTTATGTCTAGATGGCTTCTACTTCCGTAGATATTAATGATTAAAGATAATCAAACAATGTTTACACTTGAACAATTAGTATAGCTGTCATCAGTAGGTGATGGTTGCCTGCACCCTACTCTTTTATATTTTTCATCTCTCTAATTTAGTGTTTAACACACCGGAAAAATCTCCGAGTCTTGTATAAGCACACATTGTATAAGCAGTAAAATTAATATAGTATTCTAAGTAGTAATTATCTAATAATGTTTTAATGGAAAAATTTGAATTTAGGACGAAACTCGAACCTGCATCATCCATGACTTGCCAATGCCTCCATTACCACTCCATCGCAATTCAAAATATTATTTTAGTTTCTTTATTCAGGGGAACGGTAACGCCATCTATTAGTTCATCCGAAAATGCTAATAAAGGTGGCTAAGTTGGATAGCAAGTAAGTAATAATATAAATATACTATTGTGCAAGCACGACTTGTGTTTAACCTTTTTTTTAACATAATCACCGTTGTTGGTCTAAAGAAAAACAAACACCGATTATAATTTATAAAATTGTACTTGCATGTCTCATGCTTTTTATGAGATAAAAATATATTATAATGTCTAGCAAACGTTTTTAAAATTAAACATAGGCTACGATTGTACCATGCTATATTATTTCTCCTTTAAAATAAAGTGATTTAAACTACAAAATTGTTTCCTGTTATTTCACCGCCGCTGTAGAGAAAATTAAAAGGTTTTATATCGAGAACACTATGTGAGCGCGCGAGGACTTGACGTTTTAGAGATTTTGAAACTACACAATTTAATGAAAAACTGACACACCACGGGCATAGATATATAAATTTGTAGGTCATGTTTACAAAATTTTACTGAGTTTTATTAGTTTGTGGATAAATAGAATCAAACTGGGTACTTTTGCAATTTGCATGGATCGCAGTGGATGTTCTCTAGTTAAGTACTGCTAATTTGCTTTTTTTGTTTCCTTGTTGAAAGAGGCTAGGAAGAACTTATCCAACTATTAATAATAGCCATATTGTTATTAGCTGGGATTCGGATAAAATTAACCAAAAATTAACACTATTATTAAAAAAGCTCAATAAGATACTAAACCAACAAATAACACTAAATCACTTTGAACTCGATTGAACACACTAATCACTGAACCTAACTACAGCACTGTTTATTCGCTTTGGATAACTTCGATAGCACTTGTATCTTAGGCAAAACAAGACTGATTCGCACAGAAGACGCGCGTCAAGTCGCCACCGTTCGTGCACATCTCGGACATTCTGGAAAGTTCCTGTAAGTTCTCGCACATTGCGTAGTGCAGTAAATTCCAGTTTCCCGATAAATTTATACTAGTGGCACCATCTAGTGTGGGATACTTACTTACTCCTCTGTAAAAGTTATGCTACCTGCATGCCATTGCAGATATCGACCAGCCTAACAATATTAAATTTGATATTCACCCACCAAGCAGTAGTGTGCAAACATTTATGACTTTCAGTTTGAAGGGCAGTGTTTCCAGCGAAATTACTGGGCAATAAGACTCAAAAACCTACAGGGTGACGAGCACAGTGCAGTAACGCGCAAGATTTTGCAACCAATGTTCTGGGTTGCACTGCAAATGTTTTAGAATGGTATGTAATGGTAATGGAATGACCTTCATAGATACCTCACTCGACAGGTTTTGGTAATGTTTTGTTCCTCCTGAAATACAATATGGCAGCTGTAAGCCGTGATATTAGTTTTCTTGACACTTATCACTCACTCACTTATCCTATATCACTCTCGTGATTAAGACAAATCCAATGATAATTCATTTATCAAAATCCATCAAGCAGTTTAGGCTGTACAAATATACATACATACAACTCAAACACTAACCCCTCACTGTCGGGAAAAAATAATCCCCTATGTGTAAAAACAAACTGCCTCTATCCATAAAAAAAACTGAATCCTCAATAAAGACTTAAAACTACTTGCCGCTGTATCGCAGCAAGCAACCTTGCAAGTTCAGATAACACAGCACCGCCGTAAAGCTAACAACCGTGGAAAAAGAAAAATGGACTTCAGGGTAAGAAATCCGGCGTGTTTCCTTCCAGCTAAATACTTTAGCCACTACTCGAGCAGTAAATATTTTATGTGCCCACCTGAAACCTGCCTTACTGGCGGTACTGAGGCCATTTAGTTTTCCTGAAACGAGAATTTATGTTGCTTAAGGGTTGATTTGATTCTTTCCTAGTTCAATTACAACTGATTTTTACGAGGTTCCTTATTGGTTTTGTTCTTGATTAGTTTAATGGTGAAAAGTATTGAGTTGGTGAATCGTACATTCTGCTTAGACATTGAGCTTTCGGTTAAGGCAAGGAACAAAGTAATGAACCTATAATTATGGTGGTGAAAACCTGAATGATGAACCTAAACCATTGTAGAAATGATGATTGGTCTCTAAATGAAAAATACTTCTTAATCCAGGAGTCCATTCCTGTTACAACCTTCCAGCTCCATCATCAGACTCTTGATACCACTCAAATTAAGACCATAGAACTTATCGAGATACATCAAATGCGCCCAAACATCATAATTTAGATTTTTGAGTTTCTGTGATTGCTTTCACGCTCCATCATCAGTCCAGCTCAATGATTCCATAATATTGTATTATTGTGATCAGAACTATACGCGTATACACCCCCCATTATAGCTAAGAAGCATATCCGTCACATCAGCTAACAAAATCGCATCAAAATAACGTCCTTTCGTTTGGGAGCTACGATGCCACAGACAGATACACGGATACACGGAGACACCCATAACTTATAACACCCCTCGCTTTTCGAGTTCGGGGGTTAAAAATAGCACCAAATAAAATTATCTATAATTCTCCTCACAAAATTGCATTAAGTTTAGTCCCTTAGCAGTTTTATTGCTGGCCTCCCGCCTGCTTCAGTTTCACAGAGAACTTTTGAAGCCGATGCTAATTAAACGAACCGACTTGATTAATAAGTCACCCTTAACTATTTAACAAGCGACTATTGTCTTCTTAGACAAAGAGGCACTGACTGGTTTTATTACTTATCAAGGATACTTATATCGCGAACTAACTGCGCATATTATTGACCGAGTGAGCGCGAAGCATCTCCGTTTCAGCTTGGGCGAAAATGCTTCCGTTTGTCCGGCAGTCCGCTGTCCGCCTATCCGTGCGGATATCTGTTCTCCTCTAGAGGTCGCATTTCTCAACCGAACTAGACGAAACTTGGTATTCTGCATACCAAGTTTAGTTTCACAAATTTTTAGTTTTTTTTTAAGATTAGGGGATTTTTGATGGGGGAGGTACTTCCCCCAAAAAGGGGCAAAAAAAGGGGGTTACTGAATATCTCCGCCTTATTAGACCCGATTTTGATGGTATTTTGGTGAAGATACCATCATCATCTTCGGCGTGATGATCAGAATAGCTCCTCAAAATGCAGTAAATTACTCACTTTTAGGTTTCTACCAGTGGAATCAGCCTTTTACCTACTAGGTAAAGATTGATAGAGTACCTTGGTTATAAATGTTAATTTTATAATAAGGTAACTAGATAGCGCTACTGTGCACCGTTAGATTGTTTGCAAAAAAGTTTGTACTCGCGAGGTCTACAGTTCACAGTGACACTAGAGTATGCTATGCACACGTTACTCTTAATTGACCGAGCGAGCGCGAAGCGCGAGCGAAGAAACATTTCTCAAACGCTTTTTCCGGAATTCAGTTCTCCCCGCGAATTCTCCTTAATGTCTTCTACCGAATGCAAACGGGTAACACGTAGTGGTAATTTGAGTTTAGGAAAAATAAAGTTGTCTGGAGCCATAACTGGTGAATAAGGTGGTTGCTCCATGATATTTGTTGAGTTTTTGGTCAAAAATTCGTTCACAATGATGGCCTTGAGCAAAGGCGCATTATCGTGGTGCAAAATCAAAGATTTTTGTGTCCACAAATCTGGCTTTTTTCGACAATTTTGCTGTCTTAAACACCGTATAACACTCAAATAATATACTTTATTTACCGTTTGACCTTCCGGCAAGAATTCCGAGTGCAAAACACCACGATAGTCAAAGAAAACAGACAACATGACTTTGACTTTTGATCGACTTTGGCGTGTTTTTTTCGGTTTCGGTTCAGTTGGAAGGCGCCACTCCGAAGCTTGTTGACTAGTTTGCATGTCAAACTTGTAAACCTTTGTCTTGTCACCAGTAACAATGCGTTTCATGAATGTTGGGTCGGAATTGACTAGTTCTAGCATGCCCTCAGCGACTCTTATGCGATTGAGTTTTTGGAGAAAATTCAGGTCTTTTGGGACTTGTCGAGCGGCAACATGTTTCATACCCAATTGATTATTTAAAATGGTACGGATTGACTTGTGAGACACAGAAAGTTCAGCAGTTAGCTCTCTCAAACTATAATGAGGATTTTGAGTCACTATTTCCTTAACTTTTGCGATGTAAATTCAGTTGTAGACGTTGATGGCCTACGAGAACGATCAAATCTCCCATCACATCTCGAATGCTTTTGAACGCTTTGTACCACACTCATAAGCACGTGTTTTTGATAAAGTCGATTCAGCATTCAGCATTCTGTAACATTTTCAGGGACCGAATACGAAATTCCATTGGCGATACAAAAATTAAGACAAAATCTTTGTTCGATGTTTTTCTCCATTATGAAATTTGCAATACAAACTGGATATGATCTTACTAAAAACAGCACTGTATTTAATCTAAATAACAGATGCAACTCAACCTCCACGCCAAAATGGATAACAGTTATGACATAACGAACCATAAACTAATCATCCATTCCCGATACTTTTTTGACTTGAATAAAGTCGAAGTATTTTATTGTAAATAGGCACTTTTACAAGTCAAAATTAACATCTCATGAACATGGAGAAATACATAAAATATTATAAACAGATCAAATCAATAAAAATTTAGGTAAACTAAGTATTCTTTGAGTTTGAAAAGGAAATTTCCTTTTCATGTGCCAACTGAGTTAAATCTCACCATGGAAAAGGAAATACCCCTTCTGACTCTACCGGTGCTTCGGAAATACACCCGTTAGAGAAGAGTGCACCAAGAAACTCTACGCGGATGTTTTTTTTTCCATATTTGCTAATTTTTAATATTTTTTCAAATGTTCAAATTATAATTTATCATGTAAAAGAACACACAACAAATAAAAGATAAAAGTGAGAAAAATAAAGTGAAAATTCTAACTAGATTTGTATAAAACAACGTGACATCATGTCATGATCTCATGGCATGTTGTGAGACATCTCACAAAGTACCTTGAACATTTTATTCACTTAACATAAACATCGAAGTTAACACTAATTATTATCATGGAGCTTGTAGACATCAGGCTATGCATTTCTGTCATTAATATAATCATTTATATTGTAAATGGTTTACAAAAATATATTTCTTCTTCACTTTTCATATGAAGGGTACAGGGGCAAAACAAGGAATGTCACAAAAACAAAATCTTGAGTAATTAGGTTTTTATAATTTGCAAGTTAATAACTTTTAAAATTTATATTTAATGCTTATTAATTATTGACAGGAATTTTAGTATAGTTATTAGAAACAGCAAGATACTTTGGTGAAAAATATTTTTTAACTATAATAATTAAGAACTAAATTAGGTCTCCTTTCGACAGAACAATAACAATGAATGTCCATTTTATTCCATACAAGGAATTTCCAATACTACCGTAAAACAATCACTTGTTTATTATTTTATTTATTTATTTATGAGTAATTGAATTAAATTATTTTTTAATTAATTATTTGTTAAGTAATAATTAATTAATTATTATAATTCAATATTTTGTTGATTTTGATTTGCCTCTTTTATCATTTGGAGTGTTGCCCATAGCTATCAATGACTTTTGGAGATGCTCAAGTTTTCCTTTTGTGATACCAAATATAGATAAAAATGCCTTGTAGCAAATGGGTATTTATTAACTCTCAAAATTTTCTTGAATTCTTACTTTTTAGGTGAAATGGGATTGGTGAAAATCGGCATCGATTTCATTCACCCTGCTTCGTTTCCTTTATAAGGACTATGCATTTATCAAACCACATAAATATATGTTCTGTTCATCTGTCCACTTCATTAACTTCATATTATTACATTCTTAACAAGTTAATACGGTTCTCTAGACTAATTCTATCAAAACACTTTAATCTTTTACACTTTCAAACTTCTCCCGGCTCGTGTGGCAACTCAAAAATGTGAGTTTTTACTCACATAAAAACATAAAACAGTTTTACTAGCCATTTAATAAAAAACTATTAATTTTAAAAGTGTGGTACTAATTTTTGAAGGTCAGTGTTGATGTGTTGTGACCGCTACCAACCGATAGGTGTATATTATTTCTATTAAAATTTGTTTTTTGAGTGGCTCCCATATATAAAAAGTGAAGAAGAAAAAAAAAGTGAAAAGTGAATATATTTTTTGTAAACCATCGAGTGGAGTCTCGTTAAATATGTATTTTAAAATTATAATGAAGTTTCTTTGACAGATTTTTCTATTTGGTTCCGTTTACGAAATTTGTGGATCTAAAGTGACCTTTTTGCTTGAGCTGCGTGTCTAAATCATAAAATTTGAAAAAACTAGGGCACTAGCGCATAATACGAATTCACTAACAAAATTATCACGGCTATCTAGGGTTTACGAGATATAACCAACCAAGATAACGCATTATACCCAGGGCAACTCAGAACAAATTCCATAGTGAGAGACATTATCCAATCGTAAAAACAACTTAGTTGGCGTATAACGTAAAAACCTAGACAGAATGCAATGCGATTTTCTTACTTGGGTAGCTTAGTATGCTGGTTACAGGACCTCATGTCTATGCGTGTCCGACATTCATTGGCCTGTTTTATTTTGCTGAAAAAGAAGAATGAACCTCTATTTACTCAGTATATCACAGGGCCCTTATTCGCTATGCCACCCGAAATTCGTTGCAGAAAACGTATCACGTCATCATGCCAATTGCCGAATGATTCCACGAACCACCTGTTCGTGGAATCGTTCGGCAATTTGCATGATCGGCAATTGGCAGCGCGTTACTACGCGTTACGTTTGCGTTTGCGTGAATAGTCATAGCGAATAAGGGCCCTTATATCAAGGATGACTGCATAATTATTTATCTTACTTGAACATGCCTGCTTGAACTGCCACAAAAGCACTTATCATTGACAGATCAATTGTAAACACATTTTTTAAAGGATCTTTTCAAGTAACTACATTGGACAATTCCTCCTTAACTAACAATTGTCTTCTCATAAAAAGAGGTAAAAGAAACGGAGTCGAGTCGGATTAAAAAGAGCGGAGATGTTCAAGGCTTTAATTATACTCTGTTTAAACAAATCTCAGTGAAATAGGCGATGTAGCAGAATTCCGAATGGTTGAATGAATTGTAGATTGGACGAGGGGTCAGGTTAATTCGTAGCCTCTAATTGATGTTTACTAGAGTTCAAAGTAGGTACTGACTTTGAACTTTAGTAAACATCAATAGGGAGACAGGTAAAAAAGAATAGCTGTGGCGTTGTTAAAAATATGGATAAAAGTCTTAAATTAATCATCTTCATTCAAATCCCAAGACGGGGCCAAATTTACCCTATTCGACTTTTGCGCAAATGCAATTTCTATTCCAGACTTTAACTGATCAAGCTGCATTATTTGGAGGGCAGGGAAAAGTATTCGAGTATCCAGCTACTGATAAATTTAGCCAGATGTGACATTAAAAACTACACTTGATCAAAATTGAGCAGGGTCATAATGAACCTGCTCATCTTCGCCAGTTTAAGGTCAGACAGACGGATGGATGGCGTAGGTTTAGTAATAGCATTAGGGCTCTATTTGGATACTTTGGGAATGGACTCCTAAAAGGTAAAGGGAAAAATAGAGGCTAGTGCTTCGTCAAACGCATACGGCATTGCCACTGAAACACCATCGTTTACGGACACCTGCATTGAAACATTTCTGACGTGTTGCCTACACTTCTTTTTAACACCAGCACACATGAATATTTAGCCGATTACGCCATAAATTTTTATCTCTTCGTAATTCCAGCACACTATAAAACTTTGAACTGCTCAAAAATTTTACTGCTGAGTAAATTGTGCAATTACAAGGGCATTTTATGAATAGAAGTTATCAAAGTGAATGGGCGGCGATCTCAAAGGCTACCGGGCTACGTGGTAGCATTCCGATACACCTTGCTCGTTTGTGATGCAGTATAAACAGTACGAAAATGGTGGGTGGTAAATGTTGTTTTGACACAACAATGTAACATTTTTTTATGTATTTTTTCACTTTTATATATTTGTATGGATAGTACATAATAGTGCAGGTAAGTTTAATTTGAAGCAGTGAGTGTTAGTTTACGAGCTGCTCCCTTATTAAAAGAAGTACTGAGTGCCCATACTCCTACGCGTATTGTATTGGGTCAGTAGTTAGTAATAACTGTTTCTTAATCTGTGTCTGGGAACAATTAGCGTATTTCCTCAATGATGCCGGCACAAAAATAAAGAACCTTTATCGCTGACGTGCGATTATAGACCACCTTTACTATGTGAAACTTTATTGGTGAATCCTAGAGAAATGTTTAAATACGTTGAGAATATTATTCTTGTGAGTATTTAATAAAACTTTCAAGTTATGATATAATGATTCCGATTAATATTGACCTGTGGAAATATTACACCGAAACGACACCAAGATCAAGAGAGCAGGTATAAGAAATTGGAAGTTGTAGGCTTCAAGTATAATAGCTAACTGTTGGTAAGAACTGTCAATGGTCAAGCTTTTTGTAGTGGTAGGCTTCTTAAGCCAGAGTCCACCTGGAGAAGAACCACGCCTTTGTCAGATTTTCAACCGCCAAGCAGTAGGTGTGTAAACCTTTAAAGTGCATTGTTTCCAGTGAAATTACTGGGCAATGAGACTTAAAACCAATGGCCCAGGGTGACGAGCGCAGTGCAGTGATGCGCAAGGTTTTGCAAACAAAGTGCTGGGTGGTACTGCATCTGTTATCGGCAGGCATAACAGATAACGCTTTCCATCAGGCGAGCGACCTCCTCGTCTCGTCACTCATTGTAATAAAAAATACTTAGTTGGTAACAAGTGGACCAAGAAACTTATGGTGATGTCCAAACTAAGTTATGTGTAGTTAGTAGTGAGGCGGTTGGATGATAAATGTAACAAGAAGCACAATTTAAATTTATTTTTACATATCAGAGGCCCTCGGTGGCCTGACAAACTCTGACACTTGAGGGTAGTACTACCTCATACGACAAACAAACAAACAATTCAAAGATAAAACCCGACCCTCCCCCATTATAGCTAAGAAACATCTCGATCACTTCAGTTTTCAAACACAAAAAAAAAACTCATCAAAATCTGTCCATTCGGTTGGGAGCTACGATCCCGACTCCCTCTTATAGCTAAAAACCATCTCGATAACATCAGCTTTCAAACACAAAAAAAAACTCATCAAAATCTGTCCATTCGGTTGGGAGCTACGATCCCGACTCCCTCTTATAGCTAAAAACCATCTCGATAACATCAGCTTTCAAACACAAAAAAAAACTCCTCAAACTCTGTCCATTCGGTTGGGAGCTACGATCCCGACTCCCTCTTATAGCTAAAAACCATCTCGATAACATCAGCTTTCAAACACAAAAAAAAAACTCATCAATATCGGTCCATTCGGTTGGGAGCTACGATCCCGACTCCCTCTTATAGCTAAAAACCATCTCGATAACATCAGCTTTCAAACAGAAAAAAACGCATCTAATCCTTTAGTGGCAGTAGTTCGGTTGATAGGCCAGTGACCGAACTAGTGCAACTTTTAAGTAGCAATAGTTCGGTTAGTAATGTAAAGATTGTTCAGATATCTGTGGTAAAGATTCACATTTCATGCATAGAAAAACAAATGAACACATTACTATACTCTTTGATCCAATCTCTTTGTAGTACTGGAATCTCACTTGCACAGCACACTCTCTGTCTCGCGTGGGAATTGTGAAGATATTATATTATTTGTTTGAAATTTGCGAAGAAAATTCAAAATTAGTGTTCTGCGTTTTGTTAATTTTATTTAAATTATTGTTTTGCTATTTTGTTTTTTATTTGAAAGATTATCAGTTGATAGTGTTAAACCGGATTAAAAGATAATTAAAAAATGCCATCAACTCTAAAAAGCTACAGAAGATGTGATTTATGTGGAGTTCGCACCATTCGCGAAAACCAGAACAAAGAGTTAATTTATGGCATGATTTCCTATTGATCAGCCCCGGTAAGCAATAATTTTGATATTGCTTATGCCATGTCCCATTAACATGACGATACATGATAATTTATATGTTTTTCATTTTGTTTAAAAACTAAAGTAGCGCAATATCGAAGAACTATTATTACCTAGGTAACTATCGATAAAGCTACTTTAAGCTGGGGCAGGCCGCCTTATAATTTATTTCCTTATCATTAATCATCATATTTATTTCCAGATGCAGAAAATAAGGATCTAGCATACATTCCTATAGATACCAGTTGAAATATACCTTTATGTGTTTGTGAGTGGGGGTGAGTGTGTGTGATAGATATTTTGAATAAAATTAACAAGACGCAGAATACTAATTCTGAATTTTCCTGGCAGATTTCAAACAAATAATGTGATATCTTCACAATTCCCACGCGGGACAGTGTGCTGTGCAAGTGAGATTCCAGTACCACAAAGAGATTGGACCAAAAAGTATAGTAATGTATTCATTTGTTTTTCTATGCAAATGTGAATACCAACTATATCATCATGTCATCATGTCACTTAGAAGTCTGCTGACCATAGGCCTCCCCCAAAGAGCGCCATGATGAGCGATCTTGTGCCACCTCCATCCACCGACTTCCTGCGATGGCTACCATGTCGTCGGTCCATCGTGTGGGGGGTCTCCCCACACTTCGCTTGCTTGTTCATGGCAACCATTCGAGAACCTTTATTCCCCAGCGGTTGTCGGTTCTGCGAACTATATGGCCTGCCCATTGCTACTTCAATTTGCAAACTCTAAGAGCTATGTCGGTAACCTTGATTCTTCTACGGATTTCCTCATTTCAGATTCTATCACGTAGTGAAACACCGAGCATAGCTCTCTCCATTGCACGCTGTGCAACTCTGAGCTTGTGCATGAGACTAATAGTTAGCGACCACGTCTCAGTACCGTATGTCATCAATGGCAACACGCACTGATTATAAACTTTCGTCTTGAGGCTCTGCGGTATCTGCAACGAGAAGATATGGCGTAATTTCCCGAACGCTGCTGGATCCGAGTTGGATTTGTCGGTTGACCTCTTTGTCGAAGTCGGATCTACTCAGCTGGATGGTCTGACCTAAGTAGACATAGTGATCAACAGTTTCGATAATATTGTTCCCAACATAAACCGGCATGGGTACGACATGGGCATTTGACATAATGTTCGTCTTACCCGTGTTCATTTTAAGACCCACCTGTTGGGAAAAAATATTGAGGTCACTGAGCATTGTCTTAGGTCTTCCAGGGTTTCTGCCATGATGACTTTATCATCGGCAAATCGAAGGTGAGTGATGTATTCGCCATTGATGTTAATACCATATCCGTTTCAGTTCAGAAGCTTGAATATATCTTCCAGTGCAGAGGTGAACAGTTTCGGAGAAATAACGTCTCCCTGTCTCACTCCTTTTTGCACCTGGATAGAATTCGTGCTCTAATCCTGAAGACGGACTGTCATGGTGGCCTTGCTGTACAAACACTTCAACACTTCGATGTACCGGTAGTCAATCTGGCACCGCTGTAATGACTGTAGCACTGCCCAGGTCTCGACTGAATCAAAAGCTTTCTCGTAATCCACCGACGCTAGACGCAACTGTACCAAGTGATACTATATACTATATTATTTACCAACTAGACTATTGCAACTGAAAAGTTGCATTAGTTTGGTCACCAAACTACTGCCACTAAAGGCATCAAATAGGTCTATTCGTTTAGGAGCTACGATCTTCAACCCCGCCTCCCCCCTATTATAGCTAAGAACCATCTCGATCACATCAGCTTTCAAATAGAAAAACCGTTTCAAAATCGGTGCATTCGTTAGGGAGCTATGATGTCACTAACAGACACTATATTATACAATGATACAAACATACACACCCTAAACTTAAAGCACCCCTCTCACTTGAGTTCACTAAGATGATGGTGAGGCTGAGGCCAAATTGGCGCAATAGAGAAGGGACAGTATTTATCTACTTAGAAGATATAAAAAGGCAACGATGATAGTCTGAACAAAAATCTTATTTATCTGCTATTTCTTTATTTAGTATCCACTTTGTCGTACTCAAGTAAACTCGAAAATGTACTTACAATTTATTTACTATCCTCTGTCGATGGCCAATTACTAGTCTAGCTTCCTTCGTGCCGGACTGCCGGCTGCAGCATTAACGTGTTCACTCGTTACGGTTTTTGCTGGCGGCTAAGCCTTAAACACAATGTAAGCGGGAGACAGCATCTTTCTTTTATACTGTTTAACCACCAACCAACGATAAAACATACATAAAATTGCTTAGTTTTTTTATCAAATGAGTTACTGTTTTGTTAATGCAGTAGTATGCTTTTTCCTTCTTTGATTTAAGTGCAAAATTTAAGGCATAGTAGTGTGTCAAGAGTCAATAATTCAATTCATTACAGCTGACATTACCTACTTTCTGACATAAATGAGTCATAATTTTATTTTTGTGGTCTTCACCCTCGTGGTAATACGTGAAACTAATGTGACCTTATGAATGTTTGTGATCTCAACTTTCTAACCATATTGTACAGGCTAACATATTTACAAAAAATACATCGTCTTTTTTGTTAATCACTTTTTCAAAGGTACACATGAAACTCCCGTTCAATTAATAGAGGTGCAAATGAAGCTCATTTTATGAAGCTATAACTTGGTGTTGAGCTTTTAATTTAGATTCCCTTGAGCAATTACAAACAACAATACCAGAACCTCTGTAACTGTTTTCTGATTACACTGTGCTTAAGATAGCCGCCCTTCATTAGGTCAGACGTGCGAGACCGTACAATTATTGATGTGAAGACGATGGTATTTGCAAGTAAGTAATGTATTTATTGTAATAGCGCCACCTAGGGCAGATGATTTTGCGTGCGAGCGGTTTCTTTGATGCAGTGTAAAAAATAATATTTTGTATGTCCTTAAATTAAACGGAAAACATTAACAAATTCACTACACATTTTTCTTGCTTGTGGATTTAGATGCATCTGTGTTTTGGGTATAATACCTACGCCAATTCTAACTATTAACTATTAAATATCACTTTATCTACGTGGAATATTTTATCATTACGGGTATACTGATCAACTTACTCTATGTTAACGTAAATATGTACCTGAATAATTGGACTGCTGGCATTATCTTTTTTACCGTAAAATAAACTATTGTGTTTAACGACGAAACCATACGAAACTATCTATCAAAACTTTTTCAAGACTTCCTGTCTGAACACAAAGTACTCAAAAGTACGCTTAGTCGAATGAATACGACAAGAAGTTTTAGTGGTTTTCGAAGATAGCATTACCGCCCCGGTAATGCTATCTTCGAAGACCACTAAACAGCAAGCAGGAATCTAGTCGGACAAAAACCCAGAATCCGTGAAACGAGTTGGCACGGAAAGGAAAATAGCCGTAGATCCCGAATAACTGCTTCGACGGACCATTGAAAACGCGTCCTCAACCGGAAGTGTTAGGTACTGCCATTCCATTTTATATTTACTTCTCAGATCTGCGAAATTGAGGTAACTCCAACGAGAATGCCGACGCTTTTAAAGTTAAGGAGAAGATTTAACTAAGTGAAGTATTGTGGGTTACGTTTTGTGTAAACGGTTTCTTAGCTCACTCATATTATTTTAAATGGGAAATTTACTCTAGACAGTGTTACTTTCTCTCTCTGTGTTTATCATTTTCACAATTATATGGATAAACGGATCTTGATGAAATATAAGGAAATAGTAATTATCATGAAGACATATTGTTATTATTTTGTACTTTTGAAATATTTAAATCTTATAATTACAGAATTTCCTTGTTTGTAAGTATGTTTAAGTATCCTTATATAGAAGCAGTTCACCAAAATATCGTTCGCGACGACTGCACTGACGTATGTACTAAAAGATAATGCGTACGATATGCACCGAGACGGTCGGTCGTCTGTATACAATTAAAGTGACAATGACCACGTTTGACACAATAGTAGCTACGTGGTAGTACGTCCAGTCTAGTCCAGCTCCAGCGACTGCATAGCACTAAACGTGCCCACAAAAATTCATACTATACATCTATACTTATAATAAAGCAATAGGAACGATAAAGTCTGTACAAAGAAGATAATAATAAAAAAAATGGTCTAGGGTACTTAAAATAAGCTACTGAAGAAGAATATAATATTTTTAAAATTCGTGTCTGTCTGTTTGTCTGTATGTTTGTTCGCGCATCACGTAAAAACTACTGAACCGATTGCAATGTGGTTTTCACGGTTGGATAGCTTGGGGTTTGAATTAAAAACTGGTGTATAGTTCTCAGCACGTAAGTTGAACCAAAATGGTGGTCATCCGCGCAGGTATAATTATGGACAAAAGTGTTAGACGCATGCTCCGCACTTGCACAGAAAATTCAAAAATCTTTGAGGAAAACCGTGAATTAATCGTATTTAAAAATATTTTTTATGTGGTGTGAAAATGGAGTGAAGTAATTTACTTAAACGCAAGTTAAGCAGAAACTCAAATAATAAAAATTTCATAAAAATAATCTCGGATTTTCTTTCATATTATTGTACTTTTCGAACAACAGTAGTGTGGGAAGTAGTCGTTAGATATTATTAAATATAACAGTTAAAGGAATATTGATAAACAATTAATACAACAAAAGTTAATTTACCTACATGTTTAGTCACTGTCACTCATTGGCATAACACCTTATACATAAATTTCAAGTGGTATACCAGAACTTGGACCAGGAGTTGCTACTTCATCTTCTATGTCAGTGGAGGAGTCCAATTCAGAATCACTGCTGTCAGAATCTCCAACTCGTATTATAAATTCTTCCGTCATTCTATCGATGACTTTTGCTTTTGACGTAAGCTTCTTCGATTGTCTTGACTTTGTCGCATAGCTTTTTCTAATCACTTGGTCCCATTGCATTTACTTTTTCGTTCATTAACTCTATAACACGGGGCACATTCCATCGTACATTTTTGCTACTAACATAACATAGCCATAACATAGCCCTTTATAGCTGTCCAGGCCATTTCTATAGGGATGGTAGAGAGGCAGGCGAAGTACGTCATGACCATGTACGTTGAAAATCTTGTCTATAGTAAATATTTTTAAGCAATCTTTGTTATTTTTTATTAATTGGTATAATTGAGGCTTTTACATTTCAGATCTAAATGTTATTCCTTTTTCTGAAAGCCAAAGCCTGCATATCAGCTTTCCTTGTGTTCGCGTTTGGTGCTAAGTCATATTCCTTGTTATGGTATAATGCATTGTCTACAACTATAATTGAATTTGGGGGAAGATTCGGTTGCCCTTTTGATATGGGTTTTTTAATCCCTTAGTGGACCTTTCGGTGTTGTGTGAATAACGTGAACATATGACTCATCTGTGTATACGATTGGTTGTCGATACTGTCTTAGTTTTTGTAAGTAATTTATTCTTAATAATTTGATGGCTGATGTTTCTATTAAAACTTTCCTATTATTTTCGGTAGCTCCATTTAAATCCGAGTTCCTTAATGACGCGGCGAGGACTTTTTACAGAACCTTCAAAATTTATATCAGATCGTAATTTTGCACGAAGTTTACCAAAGGTCGGTAATTCGTTCTCAGTAATATGAAAATTGTGAATGCAACGTTGTGTGAGTGCACAGTGGTGATGGGGGACTTCAACGCATGGCTGGGTATGAGGAATGGCGATGAACTGAGAGTGGGGCAGCTTGGATTTGGACAGCGGAAACAAAGGGGTCAGCGATTCGCCGACTTCATGGAGACGGTCCCTTCGTCTCCGTCAACCAATGAACTCTTTATGATGAACTCCTTTTTCAAGAAGCGCCCGTACAGGAAATGGACGTGGCCGCACCCCGGCGGTCATAAGCACGAGATAGACTTCATTTTGACGACCAATAAGCATATATTCAATGATGTCTACAGAGACATAATGCCGGTCATAACCATGTTGATCACAGGATCAACATGGTTATGACCGGCAGTGATCACCGCATGGTAAGAGGCTCATTGAATATCAACGTTAAGCTGGAGAGGTCTCGTTTGATGAAATCTACTCTTTGCCCAAGTCCTGCCCAAATCCAAAACCCCGAGAGCTTTCATATGGAGCTCCAAAATCGCTTCCAAATCCTTATCGAATGCGATACAGTGGATGAACTAAACAACGGGCTGGTGGAATTGTTCACGCGGTCGGGTCGGACTTCTTTAAGACCCTCCACATAAATAGAACACAGTAACTCTCTGAGCATACACTCAAACTTATGGAAGAAAGAGACGAGATGAGACTGCAGTCTTCAGTGAATATATCGAGTTACAGCTTGCCTAATAAACAGATCTCTAAGTCAATGCAACACGATTTGCATTCCTATAATACTAATTGTATTAAGAACGCAATAGAGCGGAACAAGGGCTCCAAAGTGTTCGCAAGAGATTTGTCTATTGGGCAAGCCTGTTGACGAAGCTGAACACCGACAGTGGCAGCATCGATTCGTCGAAGCCAGATATTTTGAGTGAGCTCGAGAAGTTCTATGGACAATTATACACCTCATCGCGTAGTCCTCCTAGCACGACTAGCGATGTAAGAGCCCATTTGACCCGACATTATACCGAAGATATCCCGGATGTCAGCCTATACGAGATCAGAATGACTCAGCTTAACAGCTTAAGAGCAACAAGGCACCAGAGGAGGACGGAATAACAACAGAGCTACTGAAAGCGGGTGGAACACCAGTACTTAAAATCCTTCAGAAGCTGTTTAACTCCGTCATCCTCGAGGGTACTACGCCAGAGGCGTGGCACAGGAGCGTAGTAGTTTTGTTCTTTAAGAAAGGTGATAAAACCCTCTTGAAGAATTATAGGCCCATTTCGATGCTGAGCCACGTCTATAAGCTAGGTTTGACGACTTTCAGCCTCCCGAACAAGCTGGATTCCGGAAAGGATTTAGTACCGTAGACTATATCTATACGCTCCGGCAGATTATACAGAAGATCGAAGAGTATAATTGGTCACTATGTCTAGCGTTTGTGGATTACGAGAAAGCCTTTGAGTCAGTCGAGACCTGGGCAGTGCTGTAGTCATTACAGCGGTGCTAGATTGATTACCGGTACATCGAAGTGTTGAAGTGGTTGTACAGCAAGGCCACCATGACAGTCCGTCTTCAGGATCAGAGCACGAATTCTATCCAGTTGCAAAAAGGAGTGAGACAGGGAGACGTTATTTCTCCGAAACTGTTCACCTCTGCACTGGAAGATATATTCAAGCTTTTGAACTGGAACGAATACAGTGTTAACATCAATGGCGAATACATCACTCACCTTCGATATGCTGATGATATAGTCATCATGGCAGAAACCCTGGAAGACTTAAGCACAATGCTCAGTGACCTCAATATTGTTTCTCAACAGGTGGGTCTTAAAATGAACATGGGCAAGACGAACATCATGTCAAATGCCCATGTCATACCCATGCCGTTTTATGTTGGGAACAATATTATCGAAACTGCTTATCACTATGTCCACTTAGGTCAGACGGTCCAACTGGGTAGATCCAACTTCGTCAAAGAGGTCAACCGACGAATCGAACTCGGATGGGCAGCGTGCGGGAAATAATGCCATATCTTTTCGTCGCAGATACCGCAAAGCTTCAAGACGAAAGTTTATAATCAGTGCGTGTTGCCAGGTCGCTAACTATTGGTCTCATAAAAAAGCTCAGAGTTGCGCAGCGTGCAATGGAGAGAGCTATGCTCGGTGTTTCACTACGTGATAGATTCCGAAATGAGGAAATCCGTAGAAGAACGAAGGTTACCGACATAGCTCTCAGAGTTTGCAAGTTGAAGTGGCAATGGGCAGACCATATAGTTCGCAGGACCGACAACCACTGGGGAATAAATGTTCTCGAATGGCGACCACGAACAAGCAAGCGAAGTGTGGGGAGACACACGATGGACCGACGACATTGTAGGAATCGCAGGAAGTCGGTGGATTGAGTTGGCACAAGATCGCTCGTCATGGTGCTCTTTGGGGGAGGCCTATGTTCAGCAGTTGACTTCTAAAGGCTGACATGATGAATATGAAAATTGTGAATGCATCTTTTTATGACCCCCTTGTCAAAATCTTCTAAGCCTGTGACTGGTTTTATTCGTTGTCTCTTTTTACCAGGGGTCCTAAATGTAACTATAAATTCTGAACTTTTACTTTTACAATCCTTTAAACTGTGGATACAGACTTTTTCGTTGCTTCCGCAGTTTTATTCAGTGAATTAGATATATTACTTTGTTTTACAAATTGTTATAAACGTCAAATACCATTCTTCTCCCCTGTTTCCTCAAAGTTGATTGTGGTCGAATCATTTTATTGAAATTAAATAATCACTCATTTGATAGAAATATAAATGTCAAAGAACTGAATACTTCGTGTGCGATTGTACTGGAGTACAATCGCACACGAAGTATTCAGTTCAGCAGCGCGGAGGTTGCGTGGTCAGCGGGGAGCTGTGCGACTGCGTGGGGGCTAGAGTCGTCGCGTTGCTATGGTTACGCACGGCCCCTCGCGCCGCACCTTATACCGCACTTCGATTGAGACCCGAAAATGTGTTAGTGCGCATAGTTCAACTTACGTGCCGTGATCTGTACTTGGTATCTCAATCCGATGAGTAAGCCGAGCAATCGTTAAAAACTTTAAGATGGCTGAAGGAGTTTTGATCAATTGTTGGTACTCGTAAATTGGTATTTTAGGTCTTGCAAGAGTACATAGAGTACTTTTAGCTAGAGAAATGACCACGCGTGCGAAGCCGCGGGTACAGCTAGTATAATATATATACCCAGCGCATACTGACGCACGCAGTACTTACTAATGCAGAATTTATATCAATATTTATAATAGGACTGTGTACGTATGTGGCGTCAATAATTAAACGCTATTGTTGTTGTCTAGTTTATATTATATTAAATTGGACTACGGTTGACAATTTTCAGTCCACGTTCAGAATCAAATACGACCTTAGTAATTGACCTGTCTCAATATACATAGGTTAAAATTAAAAACTCTATTTTTAAATCCTTTCCACAGCCAGCAGAGCGCAAATGCCCGAACGTCCAGCAAGCCTCTTAACTCCAGTCTGCTCCATTGTTTGTCTGAGGAACCTTTTCGTAGAGATTTCCCCCGAGAGAGTAACGTCACTTTCTTATTTCCATTGCGGAGGCATATGCAAACAGATTTATGAAAAAGGAAAATCAAGGATGTTATTAACGTGGTGTTTAACTGGGGGATTTGATTTGGATTCATTTGGGGAGCGATGTTTGTTTACGCGCACTAGCGACTGTTCGGAAGCCATTACAGGGTATTCTCAGTCTTCATTCTTATTCTATTGTGTAAACTTTCACCTTTAAATCGTTATCGTTAATGTTTCTATGTATCATAATCAACGTGTAGGTATGTTTCAGTATCCCTTTCTAATGAAATCATAAAAATAATAAAATTTACTATTTGTTTTTTTGACCAGCATAATTATTTTACTGGGCAGTGTTATTAAGCTGATTTTGACAGGCGAGATATCAATCGATTCGTCTTCAGCTATAGAGTGACATAGGCTATTTTTACCCTACTACATTGAAGCAAAGGAAGGGTTATGTGTTCAAACTAAAAACTTGGTTCAATTTTGACATGCGAGGTATCAATCGATTCGTCTTTGCAAGAGTGTCAAAGACAATTTTTTACCTGGCCTTAATCGGGATTTGGTTTTCTGAACTTATTATGTCTTGTTACAAAAATCCTCTGCCTACCACCCATTTGACGGCTTAATCCGGAATGACCAGAAATAATACACACGGAATGGCCACAGATTATCCTTAAATTTAACTGAAGCCGTCCATTGGCAATTGGTATGACTTTCTTGTTGTGATTATTCAAATAATTGTCAAGATTTAGTTCATATTAATACATTATGAATATTCTTTTATAAAGCCATCAAATATATTACGATCGCCAAAACTATGTACATATCTAGTTTTTAGAAGGAGTTTTAATACAATGATACAAACAACATTATTTCTCTATCTCGAATACTTACTTGCGCATCATGAATAAACAAAGCTTATTTCGACCAAAAACCTCACAAAATGTTGTCCGTTTGGAATAAGTTGAACGTTCGAGGATAGCTATAGGCCAAGAGACAACGTTTGACAGGAGGAAGATACAGTTTCATTGCAACAAGACTTGAGAAATAAATATGAAATGAGATCAAGCTGGTATTAAATACGGATAGCAACTCTGATATATTGAAAATTGTGATAGCTTTCTTACACGAAAGGTTGTGATAGCTTTCTTACACGAAAGGTTGCGATAGATTTCTTACACGAAAGGTTGTCATAGCTTTCTTTCATTGGTATCTAGGTTTAAAGACATAGTACTTACTTGAGAACAATAATAGCTTAAGATTAATATTATCACGTCGTTTGGCACTTGAAGTCACAATAGTAGTTAGCACTCATAAAGCATTTTTTTTATATGGGTAGGTTAAACACAATATATAATAATAATATATAGTATGTATAATTAAACATTTATATCTAAGTAAGTTTATAATTACTTATAGCTATATATATATTAACATAGTATTTAAGTAACTATTACTGTGTAGTTTATTTTATATTTTATTTATTTATTTTTATATACATTCAATTTATTTAGAAATTTAATATTGCCACACTACCGATCCTTATTAGCAATTAACTTCTTTCCATCCTAAGATTGACTGGAAGAGATCGCTATGAGCGATAAGACCGCCCATTGCAATTGTTTATGTTATTTCTATTTTGTAATTTGTTTAATTGTGTGTCAATAAAGTGTTATTGTATTGTATTGTATTAAACGCGCAAATGGGGAATGACAGAGATCAATAGCTTTCGAAAACATACTGCGCAAGCTTAGTTTTAAATGCATTAAATGAGCTCACACCCTTTATTTGGTATTTTGTTGTATGGTATTTTGTTGTAAAGCTCTACACCCTCAAAAGTAAAAAAAAAACCCTAATTTGTCCTTGTTTTGGGTAGTACCAGAAAACTTGCTCGCCGAGTACTTCGTTTCGTTATTTGCGGAGTGAAACTGTTTAATATTTTTCTTTCGAGAATGCAGGTATTGAAAATGTATAATTGTTTTATGTTCATTAAATTGGTGTCTTTATATATTGATAGAGTAGGTGTTAAAAAATTATAGTGATTACAAACAAACAAATTATAGATATTTTCATCATTTTGTTCTGTAATATTTGTAGGTCAGCTATTGTTGTCTTAACGGCGCTTCCCCAGATTTCTGTTATAAGTAGGTGCGGTTTGACTAGAGAGTTATACGAGTAGATGGTATAGCGTATCCGACGTGGGATACACCTAACTATCTGCATAGAAACCCAAAGAATTTGTCCCAATTCGTCGTCGTAATTCGCATTATATAAAGTGACCGGTAGCTCTTCAACTTCTTTTACTGCTGTTTGGCAGATAGGGGACTCGAAATTATACCAAGTTAATACTATTTTGCATTTAGGTACCCAAAATAAGATTTATCCGGGAATATGTTTTACAGTTTTGTGACTTGTATCTTGTGGTGAGACGGGACTTTTTAATCCACACCAATATATAAAAGTGAAACGTTGTCTGTTTGTTTGTTTGTTTGTTTGTTTGTTTATGGAGCTGTCACGCCATAATGGCTGATCCGATTTTAAAGAAACTTTGTAAAAGGTACTGTAGGTACATTATAGAGACCAACATGGGATACTTTTTATCCCGGAAAATGGTAATTTGCCACGGGAAAACTTGAAAATGACGATATTACTCGGGGTAAGGAACGCAATAACATGCATTGCCGTGGAAACGAATATAACAAGTTTGTCAAAAAAACCATCAAGAGCGTTGGTGCTATACTTTTGCATTGGTTTTTTGATGGACATAGGATGCTTTTTATCACGATAAACTGTAGTTCGCGGAGACGAAGTCGCCGGCAAAAGCTAGCAGCTTAAAAAAGGAGGAAGTTTTCAAGTCGTCTGTATTATTATTATTTTTGTATGTTTGCTTAATATCTCTAAAACTTCTGAACAGATTTGTTATATTTTATTTGAATGGGTAGTGTTACGTTAGGTCCCATATTCGCAGAAGCACAAGTTTCAGAAAATAATCACAAGCAAATGTACTTTTCGTTTTCCCGTCGAAATCCCCTTATTAGCTCGATTAAAACTGTTGTATAATGAAAAATAAACAAACGGGCGTTGCAATCATGTTGCAATAATTAATGTTGCAATTTAATGCTTACTTACTTACTAATTATCGCGCTTCATTAAATAGCTAATACTTACCAACCTTTACCAACTGTTCTTTCCTGTGTAGTCAAAGTTAGTCCACGCCAATATATACGAGTAAAAACGAAACGTTGTCGTTTCTTTGTGTCTTTGGGGGAGTTATAACGCGATAACGGCAGAACGGATTTTGATGAAATTTGGAATGGACTTAGCTCATACCCTGGAACCTTCACACTGCTATTCGAACAGTGTGAAGGTTAGTAAATTTTCTTCCTAACCATCACACCAGTGTGCCAGAGCAGTGTGAAGGTTAGTCGGTCGCGGGAATGTTAGTTCATGGGGAAATTGGAAAATGTCCATGACTCGCTTTAAGGAACGCTTGCCATGTAAACGAAATAATAACAATTCTTGTAACTTTTAAACTTTCGCGATTCGAACACATAGTTAAATATTTATACGGGACTTAATCGCGCTGTAAACTTAATATTTATTTACCTCGACGTTTCGATCAAGTTGCATTGATCATGGTCACGAGAAGACTGAAGTAGCGGGTGTCAGCGTCGAAAAGGGCGAGCGTTGTCTCCAACTACCCGCATTTGGTTTTGTAAAAATTCAGAATTGTCACGACTTATTAATTGCTTATCACGGGATTCCAGGTCGCAGCCAACTTGAAACCATCCTCTCGGTTGAAATTGGGATACTTTTTAATTTCAACCGCTTCACGTACAATCCTGTAGTAGTGACGTTCCGTGGAGAGGATCTTCGGGTCATGGAGTTCAATCCAGTGATTAGGGCCCGATTCAAGCAAATGCTCAGCAATTGCAGATTTATTTATCTGGCGGTTCTTTACAGCTGCAATGTGTCCTTTGACCCTTTCCGCTATAGTACGCTTGGTTTGTCCAATGTAGAAACTACCGCAGCTGCAATCTATCTTATATACGCCAGGAGTTTGAAAAGGAATGACATCTTTCGGTGTTCTAACATGTCTTGCTAACTTGGAAAAATGAGTATAAACGGTCTTGATAGAAAAGTCCTTTAATAAAGCATCGACTTTATCCGTCACTCCTTTTACTTATGGCATGAAAGCCGGCTGTCTATCGACATCAGACCTACACTTTATATCTGCGTCTAGGACGCCAACGTCTGGTCACCACATATCCGTTTCGCTTGAGTACCTCCTGAACATGAGACACTTCGGCATCCAAATGTTCAGGGTCACAGAGGGCATGAGCTCTGTCTAAAAGTGATCTGGCTACTGATTGTAAATGCCGCGGGTGATGTGAGGTAAATAAATATTAAGTTTTCAGCGCGATTAATTAAGTTTAAATATTAAAAAAGCGTCAAGAGCATTGGTGCCAAAGAGAAAACAATACGTTGGTGCTATACTTTCTTCTTAGTCTTATTCGAGATGGGGGCGGTAGGGCCTGCACTGACGTCCCACTTGGGGTGTTTTGTGCATTTCCCCCTTTCAGCGTCTATCCAAGCCATCCCAACTCCTTTATATAGCGGAGTGTGGTCTTGGGTCGCTGGCACAACTGCTCCAGTGATAAAGATGGTGCAAATGAAGATGAAGCTATTGACAATGAAGATGGTACTAATGATTTGGGGCTAGGTCATTGTGACAAGTCATGCATTCCAGTAGTAATTCTTATTTGTTCCGTGGCCGGACAGTGCAGCAGCACGTGCTCCACAGTCTCGTTCTCTTCCATGCAGCCGCGACACAGCGGACTATCTGTGGCTCCAACTTTGTACTGATGATAGTTTAAGTCCCAGTGACCTGTAATAAGTTCTATTAAAAGGCTTAGGTCATGTTGATGCAACTTGAGTAAGTTGTTTGTTATATTTCTGTTAAGGGTTGGGAACGTGGTCTTGGCATGCTTGCAGTCTGTTTTCCTGTCCTACAGTTTTTGTTGCTCACTTTCAGCGTGACGGCGCAATAGGTCTCGTACTTCCATCGCCGATGGTTTGCATAGACCCATTGCACCGTCACTCACCTGTTTCTTAGTTCCTCCCTTGGCGAGCGTGTCCACCATGTTATTACCTTAACAAGAGCTATGTCCTTTAGTCCATTTAACTATCTCCCTGCCAGTTTCTGTAGAATCTCATGACATTCTGCTACAACCCTTGATCTAGTTATAGGTCTTTGTAGTACGTAAATAATGACCGCACTGTCAGTGGTATACACGAGGACTTTTTCCATATTGGTTCATTTCCAATGACAATGCATTTAAATGGTAAGCATGACCTGAATCGACATCCAGGCTTAGCTCCAGACAAAGGAACTGTTTAACGGTTAACAGCATAGACAAGAAATTTTATGCACGCATTTTATTATGAAAGCCGATTTTAAATTTTACGATGACAATGTCTCCAGATAAAGGAGCTTTCAACAGTCAAAAGCACAGACACGAAATTTTATGTACGCAACTTATTATTATATCTGGTTTTAAGTTTTACCATAACATGGTTGCTGCACTCAGGATTGGGTCCTGACTATGGAACTCCTCAACGGTTAACAGCAAGACACGTAATGTTGTACTTATGAGTATTTAATTGTCATAGCACGTTCTAAGTTTCACCATGACATGGCTACTGCATAAAATATTTTTTTTTAAAACGTTTTTTAATTTACTTATTTTCATTTTTGTCTGTCTATATGTCTGTATCTTGACCGTGCATCACACCGAAACTACTGAATGAATTCAACTGAAACTTGGTATGATTTAAGTTCATACTACGAGGTAGGAGACAGTGGATACATTTTATCCCAAAAAATTAAAGGGTTCTCCCAGCAAATTGTTGAAAGTTATTTAAAAGAACACGTATCACGCTGAAACTACTGGACGGATTTTGATGCAACTTAACAAAGTCATAGTTATGTGATAGGTTAAAAATCAGAATACTTTTTATACTGAAAAAAATAAAGAGTTCGCGCGGAATAGGGGTCCAACGTTAAGTTAATTTTAAAGTAAAAGAATGTCTATACTTAGAATAAAGCAATAAGTACGAAAAAATATGTACAAAGAAGATAAAAAAAATGGTCTAGGGTACTTTAAACAAGCTACTCAATAAGAATATAACATTTAAAAAAAAGTGTCTGTCTGTCTGTATATTTGTTTGTTCGCGCAACACATAAAAACTACTGGAATCATTGCGATGCGGTTTTAATTCTTGGATAGCTTATGGTTTGACTTAAAAACTGGGGTACTTAGCATCTCAATCCGATAGAAGCCTAGCAATAGATAAAATCTTTTTTACGGTAGAAGGAATTTTGATCAAATGTTGGTATATTGGTATTTTAGGTATTGGAATAGTACTTAGAGTACTTTTAACCTGAAGAAATTACCACGCGTGCGAAGCCGCGGGTACAGTTAGTCTCTAATATAGTTATATCGCCACGCAACAACTTGATACTCGCAATTTCTTCTAATCTGAGCTCGTAAGTTTTGGAAAGTTTCTTATCCTTTCGGTGCAGCTCCATGGAGTTGCGACAATCGGAGTTAGAGCTTATAGCTTATAAGTATTCAACTTATATATCAACTCGCAAATGTTTTCTTGCCCTGATAAAAGTCTCTCCAGTTAACTGAATTTAAACAAAAAAAAATGCAACGTGATATAAAACCCGATTCTCGTGCTACTGAGATCATAATTTTCAAGAAATCTCCAAAAAAGGCGGATTTAAAGTTAATGCATGAATCTGCCGAAAATATGTCACTAAAATCTCACCTGAAAGTTTTACAGATGGTTCCGTTTATTGTGTTTATTGATAAACCAATCGATAAAAAATAACAACATTAATTAAATGCTAATATTGTTTATCGTAAGCAGTTTATTTATTGATTAGCTGATATTACAAAAAAAATGAGGTGTTTCTTGTTACAATTGTAAATTATTAATACTTGTGTAATTATTACCTATTATTACCGTATATAAAATTATAAAATAGGCTAGTGAAATATTCAACAACAGTTTCCCCAATAAAATGCAATTAAACCGAACCGTGTTAAATTTAAATTGATTATACCGATAGTAATTGTTGAACAATAGACTTCATTTGCACTCGAACATTTCGTATTTTCTAAATGAATCATTTATTTTCAAACGGCTAGTTGTAAAATGGTTTATTTGAATGAAATCACAAAGTGACTCACAGACCGGAAAATTTGGTTGCAAAGTTAACATGCGGGTGATGTAAACATAGGACCGAGTACGAGTATGTACGACATCTGTAGACTTAGGAACCTCAATCAGAGCTGTACTCAAATACACATCTATCTATCTTCTATACTTATAATAAAGCAATAAGAACGAAAAAGTCTGTACAAAGATAAAAAACATATGGTCTAGGGTACTTAAAATCAGCTACTGAACAAGAATATAACAGTTATAATAATCATATCTGTCTGTTTGTTTGTAGCGCATCACGTAAAAACTACTCGACCGATTGCGATGCGGTTTTCACTGTTAGATAGCTTAGCGTTTGACTTATAAACTAGGGTAATTAGTATCTTAATCCGAAGATTAGATTCCGAGACAAATTTTGAAGAAATGTAGTATATTATTGTACTTTTTAGGTACTTTTGGTCCTGGAATAACACGTTTGGGCTACTTTTGAATGAAATGCGCAGGTAAAGCCTCGGGCACAGCCATTTTATTCATAAACCAAGTTTACACGTCAAAATCAAAATAAGCCAGAACTTGTAGAATTTGAAAAGCTTGTTAAATGGTGCTTTGCGGTATAGCAGGGTCTTGATCTTGAGGGCACAAGCCCACATGTGACAAAATTCTTCTCATCTCGAGTCGATGGTACAGACTATATACCTACCTAACTACCACTATACTATACCTAACTATACTATATACCTACTTAAGTCCACCCTGTTTCACCGAACTTGAACCTGAGCCCTCGCCAGCCACGCGGACACCATCTTCTTCTACCTTCGATATATATAGGGTTTCCCAGGAAGTAGTGATAAACGGAGGTCCCGAGGCAGAGCCTCTCGAGGCGCTTGAATAACCTCCATGTATGTTGAGCGATTTTTGATATTTTCGGTCTTATTCCATTACTGTTCTTTTATTCACAAAATTCCGGATTTCGACACGAATTTATTAATTTTACCACACTAACACAAGTATTCAGTGGTAATTTTTTATTTTGATAGTTTTAGCCACACCAATATATAAAAGTGAAGAAAGTAGTGAAAATTGGAAAATTTTGATAAATCGCTATAAGGAACGGTAGCCATGGAAACGAAATAATAACAAATCTGTCAAAAAAAAATCAAGAGCGTTGGTGCTATACTTTTGCAGTAGTTTTCAATATTCTAGATGAACATAGGATGCTTTTTTTCGCAATGAATTGTAGTCCGCGCGAATGAAGTCGCGGGCGAAAGCTAGTGCTATATATAAGAAAATTAAATGCTGTTCGTTGGTAAGCGCATTACATGAGAACGGCTGGACTGATTTGGCAATTCTTTTTTAAATTTTCGCTATAGTCCGAATAAGGTTTTAATGGAGAGAACAATTGGAAAAGTTGCCCGGAAAGATATATCTGGAAAGACTTTGCTTTTTCTATTCGATTTTGTATGAATGGTTCGTTCATGTAAAAAAAAAACTACTACTTTTATGAATAAATAGTATAACAAGTACCAAAACACACGATTCGAATAATATATACTCGTAATATTTTTTTAGACTCCGTCTCTCATCTTTTTTGAACGTTGGTGGCAAAATTTGCACGCGAGCAAAGCCGCGTGGCGTAGCTTGTCTTGTTAATAAGTACGAACAATAACTTGTTTACTGACTAGCGAGGCATTAAAGACAATCCTATTATAGACCTCATACTTTACAGATCTCTTTCGTACCTTAGGGTCTTAGGGTCTTCTGCATATCATCTGATGATCCCTAGAGATTTACTAAATATTCATAATCATTCCTAAGTCATTGACCTAGAGAGTTTTCTGCTAAACTCTTGTTAATTTTATTTCGGCACGTGTAAGTAACCTTACACGAGTTGGTAGGTATTCGCCGAAAACGTAAAATTAGAAATGTTATTGAAACTAGGAAAATAATTAACTCTCATTACGTACGGTTACTTAGAAATACTGTTTAAAACGAAACGAGTAGTCATTTTAACTCGAAGCGTAGACTTTTAGAACTTGTTTGTTATATCAGACCGTCTAAAAATAGCTGCCAAGTTTAAGGAAGTCGTTAATACGGCAAAATTAGAAAATAGCAGGTCTGGTGTAGTTACTTCTAAAGGCTATAAAGATTGGTCGCTGGTAGGGGGTATCATAAACAAATGCACGGCATAGATAGATACGGGTGGTCGGGCTTAATACGCGATGTGTTGACACGTCCACCCCTCTGGACCCTTGTTTTATTTAGGTGTCTACCCTGATACATTTACTGGGAGGCACTGAGAAATTTAAATTTCCAAGCATCTTTTAAATTAATAAATAAAAAAGTAAAATGAGTAACAGTAATTTTTTTAAAGTAATGCGCTTGTTTATTTTGTATTATCGAAGAATTTATGGATATGTACATTAATAAGTACAGAACGTGGCAAAATAATGGAGCATAAAGGGTAGGTACCTTTTCCTTTGTAGTTAGAAGCTTTTGGTCTTAGAAAACATCAGGTCTATTTTGAAGAAATAAATATTAATATATACACACACACACACACACACACACATCAGGGTAACTTTTCCCAAAGTAACTTACAAAACAAAATGTGGACTGTTTTGTGTAATTTGATAGATTAGCGCTGCGTCAGGCGGCCGCACGTCGCACGCGGCGCGGGCGAAGGAGCCCGCCTCGCGGGTGACGGTGCGCGCTCTCGGGTCCCGCGCGACGGGTTCAGTTCAATTTCAATCTCGCCTGTATTATGCGATATGTCTAATGATATAAAGATTGGGATGCATGTTGATAACTGATACCTTTTTAACTCTCAATGTACTAGAATTACTATTCATATATGTTTCAACCTTCGAAAATAATTCGTCAAATTCAGTCGTTGTCATTTTAACATACTTGAAAAATCTCGTCTCATCTTCTCTCAATTTAGTAAACTTTGATACGAATTCTCTACACAACAATCGAGACGTTACATATGGGCTGATTTGCTGTCGATTTTTCTCTTGTGTACACCGTCTTTTCGCTAAGTTGTAAATCTTCAAATAATCCATTTCGTATCGACTGTGCACCTGCATGACTAAAATTTATACTAGCGGCGCTGCGTTAAGCGGGAGCCCGTCGCGGGTACCCGCGCTGGGCTGCTTGTCTGCGACGGAGCACGGCGCGGATGGCCGCGACGGGCACCCGCGCCAGGCCCTTAAGGGCCGATTAACGGTGCGGACGCCATAAATCCTTTTTTCATAAATTTTCTATGAAGTGCCATTCGTCGCACTACTACGAGTAAGAGATTACGAAAAACATATTAAAAACAATTTGAATTAAGTTATCATAAGAATATTATTTTGTAAACAACCACTAAAATATACAAAACCTTAAATGACAATTATTTACAAATAAAAAACAGAATTTAGGTCGCCGTCTGCAGGTAAGGTGCCAAAAAAGCTGGCGACGTTACCTCGTTGAATAGCTAAGCTAATCCTTTGACCGAGTTAAGCGCCAGCTCTTTGGTCACCTGTAGTTTCTACTAAGCAAAATTAAATTAATTTAAGTTGGTTAATTCACATGGACGTGCCATAGTGGTGTGGCGAATGGCATTTCATAAATGTATGGAAATCGACTAGAAAGTTCTTACAAAATTTTACGTTTTGATTTAGTAAGTTACTTTGGAAAAAAAGCTGACGGGAAATTGAGTTTGAGACCAACTTGTTCTTATTCTTAAAATATTTTGTAGTCCGATTAAACATTTAAAAAAATATTTTTTGTCTTCAAATTGAAGTTTCTAAACCTGTGGACAAATGCGTTTTTGGAGTTATTGGGCTATTTTTTAAATATAGAAAAGGTTATATAAAAGGTTTGCCATACACAAAATCTGTAATTAAAGAAGGTAAACGAAACAAAAAATAGAAAAAAAAATGGAATATATTTTATTATTAATTTACATACGCATTTGGCCCGTACGGGCTACAGATAGCCGACGAGTTAAGAACAAAAGCTTCTAACTACATAGGAAAAGGTACCCTTAAATTATTTTGCCACATTCTGTATAAAAATTGACGGTTACGATAACGATTTTATTTATTGAAGTAATTATGTAATAAAAAAAATGCTGTCGGTGTGACACAACGTTTTCCTGAAAGGCAGTGAGAACAGCCAACTGAAAAAATCAATAGGGTAGTTGACAATAAAAAAACAGATAGATATTTGTATTTTATAGTTGATCAAGGTCTAAATATATCGAAAATCAATTTTATTTATTGAAATAATTATGTAAGATTATTGAATATTTTTGAGAAATAAATACGTAATAAGGAAGCCATTGGTCACGTAACTTTGAACATCAATCAGATTGCATGACGTCACGATGTGCAAAACATTAGTTGTTCACTATAATTGTCGTTCGGTTATTTTATGTTGTAAATTAATCTTTGTACTTGATTTTTGATGTTATACAATTTACTTCGTTATTAAAACAAGTATTTACAATGGACGCACGATTTACAAAAGAAAACAGCAGCAATTTACTCAAATTTGAGGTGGTTATGCTGGGAACTGGGAATGTTTGTTGCATCCAACAGTGATTTCTGCTCAGCAGAATTCCGGATTATCAAAACTTCAATGGAAGTATACAACTATGCATAGTTTGTACTTAAAATTTGAATTAACAGGTATATAATAATAAATGTTTTATTATTGTTTTTGAAGTTAGATTTCAGATGAAACTCTTTTTAGTGATCTGATGGTTTTCAATTAGTGCTAATGTAGGTATACTCTTTTTTTACATTTACTTTTGAAATAAACGTAAATACGATATAATGGAATAAAAACTTACATCAAAAAGGTCTTCACAAAAATACATTCGAGAATGTGTTGAAAACATTCTGGGTCCCGTCTTGCAAGTTTTAGACCTCATTTTCCATAAGTAGTTACCGTATTTGTTGCTTGGTAGGTACGTGAATGAAATTTACAATGTGTTTTAATTGTTGTACTTTCACATTGAGCACTTCACAGTACTTGTAAAAATTGGTATTCATTATAATTACTGATTAAACGAACTTACCTGTAAGTGAAGTTCTATCATAATTATAGGAGCGCCTAGTCCGAAGAGATTGATATATAAACACATGTAGTATCGCCACCTGGTCCCACCATTTTATGCACAAGTTGAGGGTAAAAAGTTGAAGAAAACCTCCTTGCTCCATTAAAACCTTCCCGTATTTTCCTATTTCGAGTTATGTCATTTTGTTTAGAGCTGGAAAAAACCTGCTGTCATTGATAATATTACCGCTAGAGTCTTTAGACTGGGAATATGAAATATAGGGAGGGAGGAATTTCTTCGGACTAGGCGCTCCTATAATTATGATAGAACTTCACTTACAGGTAAGTTCTTTTAATCAGTAATTATATTTCGCTCCTAGTCCTCTAGATTGATATATAAACACATGTAAACCTTGAGAGATAACGGTAATATCATCAATGCAGAAGTTTGTACCTTCACAGTACATTTTTATCACAAATTTATTTGTAATATAAATAATTTAACCAACGTTAATGAACAATTAACCTTAGAACTCTGTCTACTAATATAATATATTGTGACCAATAACCGATATTGTTGAGATTGTGCCAACATTATAGTTATAATTCATAACTTTACTTCTTTTTTTTTTAATTTACATGCTGCGCTCATCCAGATTGCTTTTAATTAAGCTATTAAATGTTTGCGCAACTACAAGTTTGCGAGGCTTATTAATACATATAAAAATAGATCTTCAGACTTCCATTAAAAAACGATGTATAATACAACAATGAAAGAGATTTTCAGCTGAGCGTATTGACGAAATAAATAATAATAAAAAAAAAAAAACTATAACACACGCTTGAAATCCATCCATCCATATGTGAAATATTTTATCTACAATAATACATATCTGCGATTTCATCATGATACGGTAAGGCAATATATTAACATTACCAATTTGTAATAGACAAACTTAAAAAATGATTGGAAACTATCATAATCTAATATTTTATGATAGTATAATATATCATCGGCAGAGCTAAAAATATCAAACAGCTTCATTCAAAAGTGTAGCTTAGACCATAAAACTCTTAATTAGAAATAATCATTGAAATTATCCAAAACAAGGTTAATATCCCATGTGCTACTGTAAGCTTCTAACGAAGTAATAATTTAAAAATGACTGTTACGTATCATCGGCAACTTAAAGGAATTGAATTAAAGTCCTTTACTTGTTACTTCTATTCCGTGGTCCTATATTAGGAGCCATTATCAAACAAAAAAGATCAATCAAAGATCATCAAAAAAAAAAGAGTTCAAAAAATAAATAACTAATGATATTGAATTCTTACTACTTGACAGTCCTCTAATAAAGGTTCCACCATTACACAGTTTATGGTATTCAAGATTATAATATCTATTATAATATCAAGATGCGACCCGGAATAGCTTCTCAATATGAATACATTGCTAAATAAAAGAAGAAAAAAGTTGGGTCACGGTACGCGAAACATGAGTCTTCAATCAGTATTGTAAGAAAACACAGGTGGAATGGCTTAAATAACTGAATAAAATAACATCTTATTAGTGTATTCGAATCAACGGCTAAAACGTCCGGGTCACTATACGATATGAAGACTAGGCATTGAGTAACCGTTGAGTTTTCAACGTAAATATCTAAAATACCGAAAGGTATTTGAAAGGTCGATTGTCTCCAAGCGATAATTATGTGGCAAGCAGCTCCATACACGAACTCAAGTCGCCACATTGACGAAACGTCACCTCATGACAAATGTCGGCACGCGTGCTTACGCGCGTGCCGACATGATATGATACATACGGTGCATCACTAGATATTTCAGTGGTTTTGAACTCAGTCGAACCTATCATTCCTTATTTAACGTCAGGTCAGGAGGAAACGTATATCAGCCATTGTTAATGAAATAATAAGATTAAAATTGTGATCTAATTTGTGATCTCTGTCTGGCTGTAAGATAAATAAAAAAACACATATACACAACATTTTTTTTAATGTTTCAATATCTACTGATAATAAAACAAATTGAAGGGGCACGCACCTAATCGATTTAAATTATACCGTTATAAAGTTGCTCTCTTGAAAAGTACTGTTATAACAGCGGTTTCGCAGTACTTAGTGTTACATTTAAGCTCAGAGAAATTATAACGTTTAAGGTACCAGCTGCGACGTAGTCTTGTTTAAATGAACAAAAAACAAGCACCATAATATGGTATAAAAAAATAAGGCCCGCAGGTCATACTAAATTAGCAATTAGGTGATATCAACATCAATAAAAAATAAGATCAAAATTGAGACTGAGTTGTAAGTCAGAAGTTATTTTATAGATTCCGTATCTCTTCCTGGTACATAAACAGGTATAGGCAATGATATTAAAGAGGAATTAGATAATATAATGAAGAGATTAAGAGGTAGAAGTTTAGGTTTGCCCTAAACGCGCTCTAATGTGCCCGTAAAAATTAGTCAAAATAAGTTTTTACTTGTTTAAGTACTCAGTCAGCGCAAGGGTATAATATCTTCGTGGAACTGTTCGTCAATTGCCGCAATGACGTCACACGCCTTCCACAAGAAATCCCTCGCTGCGCAAACTCCCGAGGACGGACGTCTCCAACGTCTGAACACCGGTCGAATTGAATTATTCGACGAAACAACTCGTGAGTAAGGTATCTTTCAAGTCGAAACAGTTTTACAAATCACAAATTCTAATGATGTGTCTACATTAAATTCAAAATTATAGATTATTTTTGATAAACATGGTTATTATTATATTTAATTAAAAGGAGTCGCAGTTTACTGCAGATTCTCTTCAGCTCAAGAAAAAAAAGTGAAATGAGTTGCTTTTCATATTTGTTCACAATGCATTACTCGTATACTCGGTACTATACCCATTTGTATAGGTTATTAAGAACTTCTTAGAATTGTTATAATAAATCATAGCTCATCAGCTGAGTTAGTTTTTTTTATACATCAAACTACGATGTTCAATTATTGAAGCGGCAAACTGGATCTTAGACCCATAAATGCAAAATAAAAACAGAATAACGACCAGAGTACTTAGCTGTGTCTTTGACTCCGCGCCGGAGAGTTTGCAAGAGGAAACCTCGTGCGCGCTGCTATTCGCTGGCGGCTCCAGAATGCACCATCCAACTGGATACTTGGAGCGAAGCTCGAAGGTTTTGTTACACTCATTGTCAATAATAACCCAATTTGTTTAAAACGCCGCCCGATCTGTCTACTGCTTTAGCAGACTTCAGTATAAAGTCTACAGACTTAGGAGTAAGCTCCTAGACATTGGAGTTAATGTTAGAACTGTTTTAGATGATGCATCAAATCATTTTCTAGTTTGCAACATAATTATCATTTTTTTAAGACAATTTATTTTTCAATTTAACAGCATGTTAACGAGATCTCCAAGCTATTGCGCTGGACTCTTATTATAAATCACGTATCATAAAACATAGCATTTAGCGATAAGTCTGTCCATTGTACTTTAGTTTTAAGATTCTTTCTCAGTTCTGAATATATTCTTGTATACTGGTCCCTGACTCCAGGCAGGTATCTTCAAGCATAATATTTGAACGTATTCCCTTCTAGGATTTTTTTAATGCTATGTATTGTACATTGTACAAGCGGTCTTCAAGAACTTTGCGTGGCCTGGATGCTGGAAATAACTTTGCAGCTTATCGGATATACCTCTTAAGGTGAGAGAACTGCTGGATCTAGATCTGTTAATAAATACAAGGTCCTTGGTGAGACTCCTTGATATTATCCTCGGTAATCTCGGTAATCTCATTTGAACTCAGTGCCAGGTAAATACTTCATGTTTTATATTCTATGACTTGAGTCAAACATGGAATTTACCTATATAGGTAAAAGTAAACGATTGTAACTACACAGCAAGAATCGCTTGTGATGTTTCTATGGCAACATTAATTTCCCAATGAAAAGAACGCAAGCCAAGATTATAATATCAGATTAGGTAATCTCCCCGGAGCGGAAGTAACGCCCATCTTTCATCGATCGTCGATGCAGCGAACAAGTCCCAGACTGGTCAGTCCCGACAGGTCAGATTGCATTCTCATCGTAGCGTAAATACGCTTTTTCAAGTTATGAAAATATCAGAAAACTGGAACTTCATCCAGTGCAAAAAACCTGGCTATAATGTATTACAGAAGGAAATAGTCGTCATCATATCTACAGGCGAACACCGCCTGCTGTCTTGATATCCCAATTCGTCGATGCAGCGAATCCCAGACTGGTCAGTCTCGACAGATTAGGTTGCATTCTCATCGTAGCGTAATACGCTATTTCAAGATATGAAAACATCACAAAACTGGAACTTCATCCAATGAAAAAAACCTGGCTATAATGTAATGCAGAAGGAAATAGTCGTCATCATATCTACAGGCAAATACCGCCTGCTGTCTTGATATCCCAATATAAATATTTTGGAACGTTTATTTTACACACTTCCACATATTTGCCGGTTTAACTTCGTAGAAATACCTTAAAATAATAAAAAATAATAAACTATTTTTATTTCGTGTGCAAATGTGAGCCCAGACTATGCGAATGACATAACTAGAAATAGGAAAATACGGGAAGGTTTTAATGGAGCAAGGAGGTTTTCTTCAACTTTTTACTCTCAACTTCTGCATAAAATGGTGGGACCAGGTGGCGATACTACATGTGTTTATATATCAATCTAGAGGACTAGGTGCGAAATATAATTAGAGTAATTTTCGAAACATTTCTTTACACTCAACCAGGCAGCAAATTGTTTCGCAAAGCGTGACGTCACATTAGCCGCCATGACAGTTTAGAGCGTTTTGATGGGAATAATAAATGGGTTTTTAAATGAAAAATACATCGTGTGAATGTTTGCTTTTGTTGAATTATCTATATTTTGGGTAAAATAGACCACAAGTAACAATATTTACCACTTTAAAAAAAAATTACAACTAGCCTATTGTTTAAATACTTAAATTATTTTCTACGTAATCACCTGATACGCTACAGTTCAAAATACTTTTGAAATGTTAATGAATACCAGCGGTGACAAATATTTTTTGAAACTCCATGAATACTTAAATATGCTCACTAATTTCCTTGTCCCGCTTAAAAATTATAATTACATCCCCAGGCGATAGCAGGGGAGGATAAAAAAACAAAAGGGAGGGTGTATTGTATCTATTTTATTAAAATGTAAGGTAAAATGTTGGTTACTACTTTAGGAAAGAAATAAATAATTAATAAACATATTCGGGATAGCTCTGAAACCCATACTTTTAATAAAACAGTAAGTAACAAAAAAATTGTACAAAGAAGTTAATTTAAAAAAAAAAACATGGTGACTTAAAAGAAGCTACTGAACAAGAATATAATATTTTTTAATTCGTGCCTGTCTGTATGTTTGCATATCATGTAAAAACTATTCAACCGATTGCGATGTTATTTTCACTATTGGATAGCATAGGTCTTGACTTAGAAACTGGTGCACTTGGTACCTCATTCCGATGAGTAGAAGCCGAGCAATCGATAAAAAACTATTTGACAGCTGAACGAAATTAAGTATATTGCACTTTATTGGTGCTTTTGGTCCTGGAAGAACACAATGGTAACTTTTAACCCAGAGAAATAACCAAGCGGGAAAAGCACAGCTATTTTAAAATATAATTTATTTACATTGTAAAAGTAACGGATTTCTCGGAAACCTCTACTGATGGTTACTAACTGTTGAGAAGATAAGGCTACATTATATTTTACACCTGGCTTACTTATGAAGTTACCTTCCACACTGTAATTAGGTTAACTTAATGAAAAATCAGCAAAATTTTGTTTGACTATCAAGTTTTTACGAGCCCTATTCAAGTTAATAACGAGGGACGTTCTGTCGGATTTCGTGATAATGTTAAACAAACAACCGGCATTTAATGAGCTATTAATTTTTAAACATACTGACTTAGAGACTTTTTTGTCTGATATAGATAATACAAAATGTGCATTTTATAGTTTTTGACAGAAAATATCTAACATTTTGCTGACTACAAACAACTGTAAATTGCGGTCCTCGACAGCCAGTCTCATTCTTGGTTTAGTGGCCTTTCTCGTGGTAACTATTGACCACATCTTTGCGGCAAGCAGAATCCATTATTTTTTTGGTTCGGTTGTCGAATCCGGCCGCTATGTAATCTATCTATCTAATATAATAAATCTGTAACAGGGAAATTCTATACATTGAAGATATTTTGTATATTTTTTGGAGGGTACTCTATATTCGATAATGAAGCAAAAACTGTAGATTTTTCATTTATGTCTTTCTGTCTGTCTGTGTGTATCTTGGCCGCACATCATGCCAAAACTACTGAATGAATTCAAATGAAACTTGGCATGATTTGAGTTCATACTATGAGGACATTGTATACTTTTTGTCCCGAAAATTTAATTGGTCTTGCAGGATAGGGATGAAAGTCAAAATGTGAACTTAGTTTTAATTCATTAACGCGTACTCCGATTTCATTCATTTCTTTTAGAAAGGATGCAAAAAAATGTGTTATGTGTTAAAGATTGTCCCGTAAATAATTCAAGATCATCGGTTTTGTAGTTCATTAATTACAGACAGCTCCACCAGTATTGCATTAAGGAATGGTATAATGAAAGCAAAATAACCACGCGAGCGAAGCCGCGGACAAAAGGTAGTATTGATAAAATATTTCTGGTAATGTGACGCAATGTCTTAAAAACCCTCAGTATTGCATTTGAATGCACGGTTAATGAAAGAAACCACGAGAAAAAAATAACCACGCGAGCGAAGCCGCGTACAAAAGCTAGTATTGATAAAATATTTCTGGTAATGTAACGCAATGTCTTAAAATATAAATAGATGATATTGTGTTTTACCAACGTAATTTTTTGGGGTTTTTATTTTTAGGGGCTTCGTCAACATACGAAATTAGTTTTTCCTGGTAATATTGTCTAAGCGACACTATAACCTAGTTGTTAGGTGCCTTAAGGCGCTCTTCTAGGGCAGTGTGTAGGTAATGAAACATTTCCTCAGCCCCCGCAAATGTTTCGTGCGTAAACACGCAGCGAGCGAGAAACACGGCGCGAGTCGGGAGTCCGCCGCGCTTTTGGTCATGCCACAGTATAGTACAGTACACACAGTATAGTATAGCACAGTATTGTATAGTAAATGCAGAAGTTATAAAGATCGGGTTAGGGTATAATCTGGTTTAGCTTTTCGCTATCTTGGGTGGGTACGAAAGAGAAAATAAATTTGCTGTTCTACTGAGTACGTTTAATTGTTATGTAGGTATCTAGGTCTGAATTATTATTGTAATTGCAATCTAATCTTATAATACTTACATATTCAAAAGTTTGTGTGCAATTTGATTTATTTCAGATAAAAACATTCATATTTGTTAGTATACCTATGAGTGTCAGTTACCATTAAGCACTGATATGGCTGAATGGATTTTGATGAAATTGTGTATAACATATACATCTCCACGCAGGTAAAACCACTAGGCGCAGCTAATAAAATTAATTGGTAATTCTAATGAGACCTCTCTCCTCACTCGCTCTGAGAACTCCAAACGAATTGCCCTGCAGATAGAAATGAAGTTTTACCGTCTGATCTGGGTGATTCGAATGAAGTAACTCCAGTGCCATCTCCCACAGAACAAAGTTTTAATATTTTACAGCCAATATCTGATCAGTCCTTGTCTTTAGCTATAAATTATCCACTAGTGACAATAAACCACCTTGGTAATTCTAATGAGACCTCTCTCCTCACTCGCTCTGAGAACTCCAAACGAATTGCACTGCAGATAGAAATAAAGTTTTACCGTCTGATCTGGGTGATTAGAATGAAGTAACTCCAGTGCCATCTCCCACAGAACCAAGTTTTAATACCTCACACCCAATATTTGATCAGTCCTTGTCTTTAGCTATAGACTTTCCACTAGTGACAATAAACCAGCCTGATAATTTTAATGAGAGCTCTCTGCTCACTCGCTCTAAGAACTTCAAACAAATTGCCTTGCAGATAGAAATTACGTTTTACCCTCTGATCTGAGTGATTCGCAGATGATTCCGTAAATAGATGGCTCTGTTTCCATTTCAAGTATTAGTTCACTTGCAACAATTTCTGATTGTGGATCTCCATCTTCGCTACAAAGCAATAAAAAACAAAACTCTTTTATTATAAAAGAAAACTAGCCGTTTTCAACTTCACTGTGTTTGATTTGGCTGACCTGGAAGGTTTTTGTTACATGTGGATGGATAGTACTGCAAAAAAGAGGAGTTAATGAGGTAAGCAGCTGTTTAAAACAGTTTCTAGACGACAAAATTGACAAAAGGGCCAAACAATTTTTACTACGCACTACCACACGCAGTATGCGCATGGTAGTGCGCGTGGTAGCTTTTTCGCGCGTGAGCAAGGTTGTAGGTAATGTGATTGATAAAGGCTTAATTCATAGACAATGTATAAGTGCCTCATTATAATGTATTGAGACAATTGTTAAAGACTAGTTGTGCCCGCGGCTTTGCCCGCGTGGTCATTTCATTTAAAGTAGCCCACACGTGTTATTCCAGGACCAAAAGTACCTAGAAAGTACAATATTATACTACATTTCTTTAAAATTTGTTCAGGTCAAATAGTTTTTTATCGATTGCTCGGCATCTAATCATCGGAATAAGGCTAGCGCGCACTGCCTTGCGTTTTTATAATGCATATTCTGTGAAGTACGGAGTGTCATAGAAGTGCACGTATTGCGATGAAATAAACGCATATAATACAACGCTAGAATTAACGCACCGCGTTCCACCGCAAGGCAGTGCGTGCAAGGCTTATGATACCAAGTACCCCAGTTTTAAAATAAAACCTGGTAAAGCGTCGTAGTGCGAAGGGCGGTAAACGAATGACGTGCAGCGTGCAGATGAAGTGGAGAAAATACGTAATTCGTATAAGTTACGTATATACAGAATAGGTTAATCTGTATTCTGTATTCTTCTTCCAGTCGCAAGGACTTGAGAGCTGGAGGTCGTGCTGAGGCACAGCTCTAAAGCTAGTGTGAGCCGAGTTCGAAAAAATTACAGATTTCAATTTAGCGGGACGCTTGGTTGCAGTGAATGAAATGCTTGAAATGTTGCGGTCAATCAGCGCCATCTAGTTGAATCGGAGGCAGAATTTTGATGTGTTTGGTTTGTGCGCTGGAGTTGTTGATGCTGGTAAACTATGTAAGGTTGTACCTTAATTATCTTCTTTGTACAGTCTTTTTCTTATTTTTCTACCAAAAAAACAAAATACGAAAAAATACACACACACACACACACACACACACACACACACACACACACACACGCACGCACGCACGCACGCACGCACGCACGCACGCACGCACGCACGCACACACACACACACACGCACGCACACACAAATGTAAATGCTTTTAATTACGGAGCAAAAAATTCTACATGCGCGTGGTTTCGATCCACGGACGTTTGAATGTTGTTTCCATGCATGTTACCGCTTGGCCACTCGTTACTTTGAGAGGATCCGTTCTTTAAACGGATGTTTTATTACTTGAATTTAACAAAAACTTTGGTTCCTTATACCTTCAAAATCCTTTATTTTTTCGGGAGTAAAAGAATTCTCAATTTTAACAGATAATGTAAACTTTGACTATGCTCTGTTACATCAAAATCCGTCCAGTAGTTTCAGCGTGATACGTGTTATTTTAAATAACTTTCAACCCTTATCCTGCGGGAACTCGTTATTTTTTCGGGATAAAAAGTATTCTAAATGTTAATCCATAACATCAGCTATGATTGTGCCAAGTTGTATCAAAGTCCGTCTGGTAGTTTCAGCGTGATGCGTGTTCAAATAGACAGACAGACAGACAGACAGACTGACAAAAAATAAAATAATAACCTTTGTGCACTTTGTTTCGATTTTAAAGTCTATCTTAATTAAGATTTTCAAAAAATATTTAATGTATAGATTTAGCCCAGTTACAGAATTATATAGTATGGATTTGATTTTATAGATAATATACCTACAAATATATATATATATTTATAAATTGTAAATTGACATGATGCATTGGTAAGGCTAATTACCTATGAACGGATAATGTTCATATAGTAGTACCTACTTTAAAATGAGTGTTATATAATAAAAAAAAACATTGACTTTTAATTTGGTCATACTGTTATACTTATATTGAAGACATAAATGTATAATAATAATATATTCGGGACAATCCACATCAATTACCTAGCCCCTAACTAGGATACCCTGTATTATGGGTACTAGATAACGGATAAACATACATAGATACGAATATTGTAACATCCATGACTCGGAAACAAACATTTCTGCTCATCACACAAATGATTCCACCTTGCAGGATGTAATTCGTTATTCACTGTAAACTATTGAATGTGTCACATTTGATATTATATTACTAAAATATTAATTTAAATTCCGACGTAGATAATAGAAACTGTCAGATTCGTTTAAAATAATTAAGAGAAATTCAACTTAAAAAATCGAATCTTTATTTTCTCAAAAACTACATATTTTTGACACATTTTGCATAAGGCTATCTAAGCCTGCCTGGAAATCATTGCTTATCCAAAAAAAACTGCCAAGAGATCCAAATTTAATGAGTTACAGCAAAAACTGTTTCGCAAATAACTTTAAACCGCTCTCCTGTAAAGTGGTGATTTCTAAATTCCATATTGTACGTAGGGACAGTCGATATTTGAGGCATTTTCATGTCAATAGCATTGCATATTTCATCATCATCATCATCCTGCATAATTCCACTGCTGGACATAGGCCTCTCCCTCCCAAGGCGCACCAATGAGTCCAATTTTCGGCTCTCCTTATTCAATGAATGCTAGCTGCCTTTCGCAGATCGTCGCTCCATCTAGCCGGAGGGCATTATTTAGGACACTAACTTAAGAGCTAAAAAAACACGCCTGCCCTTCCATAAATGAACTTGTACCAATAAATTAAATTAAATTATATATTGTTGGAATGTGCTTATCAAGACCTTCAATTTGTTACCCATATTGTAAAGTTCGAAGTATTTATAGAAGTTCTTTTTCAAAAAAAAACTGTGCGATATTAGGATTTTAACGATACCCCATACGTCTAAATCTGTTCAGGAAGTTATGGTGGAATAAAAAATCTCACATACATACATACATACATACATACATACAAACATACATGCATCCTAAAAATAATTTCACTTCTTTTTTTTTGGGCAAAAATTAAATAAAATGAGTAAATCTTCTGTTATAATCAATTGGAAAATTGTATGTTAATTATGATCAGGTATACTACTCAGCCTAGTATGTACTCAGCGCTAACAAATAGCTCTGCCTGACACGGCTGAGCAGCCTTTTGGGTTCGGGAATAACACAAAGGATGCCTTCATCACCATCACCCACGCGGGTGAAAGAGCGTGGCGCAGCTAGTATTACAATACATAACATTTTAATATCAATAGGAATAATTATTAAAATATAATTTCCTATTGAAACGTCACAACTTCAACTTCCAATAATAAATCTATACATATAATAAAGCAATAATTACGAGAAAGTCTGTACATAAATACTTTAAAAAATGTCTAGGGTAATTAAAATTAGCTACTGAACAATAATATAACATTTTAAAAATCGTGTTTGTCTGTCTGTTTTCCTGTATGTTTGTTTGTTCGCGCATCACGTAAAAACTACTAAACCGATTGCGATGCAGTTTTAATTGTTGTTTCAGAGTTTGATTTAAAAACTGGTGTAATTGGTATCTCAATCCAATGAGCAGAAGCCGAGCAATCGATAAAAATCTTTTTGACGGCTGAAGAGATTTTGATCAAATGTTGGTATATTGGTATTTTAGGTCCTGGAATAGCACATATAATACTTAAAACCTATAGAAATATCCACGCGTGCGAAGCCGCGGGTACAACTTGTTTGAAATAAATTCTATTCATATTAAAGTCAGTATCAGCAAAACCTTTGTCAATTTTATAATAGCCCTTGGCTATTAAATGTTTTATAATGGTACCTACGTTGAATTAATTTGGTCATTATTATTTCCCATTCCTATAAAAATATTATTATTAAATTTTATTGAGAGACTTAGCCATTTTTGCTAGTCTAGTTTATTGGACCTCTATATTACATTAATTTGTTATAACATGTCTTAAAATTCCAAAAATATATTCTGTATATCGTTAAAATAAAATAATAACATAAATATCATAATCATCATCATGTCAGCCTTTAGAAGTCCACTGCTGAACATAGACATCCCCCAAAGAGCACCATGACGAGCGATCTTGTGCCACACCTCCATCCACCGACTTCCTGCAATGACTACAATGTCGTCGGTCCATTGTGTGGGAGGGTCTCCCCACACTTCGCTTGCTTGTTCGTGGTCATCATTCGAGCACCTTTATTCCCCAGTGGTTGTCGGTTCTGCGAACTATATTGCCGGGTCATTGCCACTTCAACTTGCAAACTTTGAGAGCTATGTCGGTAGCCTTAGTTCTTCTACGGATTTCCTCATTTCGGATTCTATCACGTAGTGAAACACCAAGCATAGCTCTCTCAATTGCACGCTGCGCAGCTCTGAGCTTGTGTATGAAACCAATAGTTAGCGACCACGTCTCAGTGCCGTATGTCATCACTGGCAACACGCACTCATAATAAACTTTCGTCTTGAGGCTCTGCGGTATCTACGACGAGAAGATATGGCATAATTTCCCGAACGCTGCCTATCCGAGTTGGATTCGTTGGTTGACCTCTATGTCGAAGTTGGATCTACCCAGTTGGATCGTCTGACCTAAGTCCTAAGTGACCTAACCCTCGAGGATGACGGAGTTAACAAAGTAACAGGTTTTTAAGGACTTCAAGTACCGGTGTTCCACCCGCTTACATTAGCTGTCGTTATTCCATCCTCCCCTCTTCCATGCTCTTAAGCTGTTTGAGAGCCATTCTGGTCTCTTATAGGCTGAGGTCCGGGATATCTTTATATTATGTCGGGTCAAACGGGCTCTTGCATCGCTAGTCGTACTAAGAGGACTACGCGATGAGGTGTATAATTGTCCATAGAACTTCTCGGGCTCACTCAAAATCTCTGGCTTCGACGAAACGATGCTGTCACTGTCGGTTTTCAGCTTCGTGAACAGGCTTTGCCCAATAGACAGATCTCTTGCAAACACTTTGGAGCCCTTGTTCCGCTCTATTGCGTTCTTAATACAAGTAGTATTATAGGAACGCAAATCGTGTCGCATCGACTTGGAGATCTGTTTATTAAGCAAGCTGTATCTCCACATATCCGTTGAAGACTGCAGCCTCACCTCACCTCGTTCTGCCATAAGTTTGACTGTATGCTCAGAGAGTTTCTGTGTTCTATTTTTGCGGTGGGTCTTAAAGAACTCCGACCCGACCTCGTGAACAATTTCCACCAGCCCATTGTTTAGTTCGTCCACTGTATAGCATTCGGTAAGAATTTGGAAGCAATTTTGGAGCTCCAACTGAAAGCTCTCAGGGTTTCGGATTTGGGCAGGACTTGGGCGAAGAGTAGATCTCATCAAACAAGACCTCTTCAGCTTTGCGTTGATATTAAATGAGCCTCTTACCATGCGTTGATCACTACCGGTCTTAACCCTGTTGATCACAGAGACATAATTGAATGTATGCCTATTGGTTGTCAAAATTAAATCTATCTCGTCCTTATGACCGCTGGGGTACAGGCATGTCCATTTCCTAGACGGGCGCTTCTTGAAAAAGGAGTTCACCATAAAGAGTCCCTCCTTCTCCATGAAGACGACCAATCGCTGGCCCCTTTGGTTCCACTGTCCAAATCCAAACTGCCCCACTCTCAGTTCTTCGCCATTCCTCATGCCCAGCCGTTCATTGAAGTCCCCCATCACCACTGTGAAGTGTGTTTTCGGGGCTTGTATGGATTTAGAATGGAATGTCGTCGTACATAGTCTCCACTTCATCGTCCGGACGCTTCGAGTGTGCGGCGTACAACTGTATGACCTTCAACGAATACCGTTCGGTAATTCTGAGTATAAGGTATGCCACCCTACTCGAAACGCTTTCAATCTTCACAATGTTGTTGACGAGGGACTTGTGGATGAGAAACCATAGTCACCACGCTTGGCAGGCGGATTGGTGACCGCAGTGTTACAAATATGTCCTTGGAGGATGTAGCTGCTCATTTTCCGATGTGTATTCCCTTAGTCGCCTCTTACGACATCCACAGTAGGATTGGGAGGGGTCTTATTCTAAGCCGAGACCGCCACGGCAGCATTGTGGAAACGGCAATAAAACTAATATTAATAATTAAACATTAACATAATAAAGCATAAATAAAACAGCCTGAGCTGCCTCACTTCATTACTTTTATTTTTAACTAGCTCAACCCCACGGCTTTGCACGTTTACAAATTTTGTTGCTCCTCTCCTTCCCCCTAAATAATTAAAAGTTCTAATAAAAGACTGGTTTTGCATCTTCTGGAAAATTTCAGTACCAATTCAAATTGAGTTTTTATTTTATTTTTTGTTTCTTAACTCTTATCTATACAAGGACACAACAAAAAAAGTTTCAGAGTATTTAGTCACAGTTTAGGGTTTGCTGGAAGAAAACTCTTTTTAGGGTTAAGCTCGCCTTTGTACATCTTCTATAAAATTTATTTAATGTTTATGTGATTTATGTGTACAATAAAGAATATAAGAATAAAAGTTTATCACTAAAACTATAGTTATGCTTTAAATATCAATTTTCAAAAATCTTTCGGCAGGTACTTACTCATAGTTATAGTGTGAGCAGCCACTCGCCCATTATTGCGAATTTCCACCAATGATTGGCCGGAGATAATGATCGGCCGTTATCTGAGCCGGACGCATCGGATTTCGCATCACGTCGTGTTGATTGTGGAACGACAAACTGGGGCCGGCGGCATTCCAATTACCACAGACACTGCTGCAATACTGTATGCAGAGAGTACAGTATTGGTAGAGAGGAGTAGAAGTTTGCCTAAGATATGAGACGTTTTGTGAGGACTGCAACAAAATGACTTTACCAAAATCTTGAGGAATTTCAAACTTACTATTAAGAACTAAAGGCGATAGATTTGTATGTTTTATAACCAGAGTAATCAATTGTTGTGGGGTTTTCTTTTAGAGGAGGCCTATTATTGAAGACATCTTGCGGCTGATGATGATGAAGAACGAAAGATTAGGCTTTAAATCCTACTGTTTCAAAAATTTGTGGAACTTAAAAGGATCAAGAGATAAATAAAATTGTCATTGCAGTCAAGTAAAATTCCACACGGTTCCTGAGGGACGAAGGTAAAACCGCGGAGCGCAAGTACTATTTATATAAATTTAATGTTTTTTATTTACTAACATATTTTCTTTACTTTAATACTTGCAATTGCAACATTAGGTAGACTATATTATTTAAATGAACGTTAATAATCAAAATTTTTTTTTTGTAAGAAGCTTAAAAGACAATTGCTACTGTTTAGTTATATGAATTACATAATTTTGAAATGGTCTTTTAAAGACCTCCATTATGATACCTCATTCGATAGGCTTAGGCAATTATTTGTTCCGTCGGAAATACAATATGGCAGCTATATACGAGTATATCAGTTTTCTTGACATTTCATATATCCTATAGCACTCTCGAGATCAAGACGAATCCAATGATAACTCGTTGATTAAAATCCATCCGTTAGGCCGTTTAGTCTGTAGGATGTGCCTAAGAAACGTACAAACAAATAAACAAACAAAAATACATACAACCCAACACATAACCCTCCGTGCAGTCGGGTAAAAATGATGCGGTGCCGACAGTAATGTCAATTTTATTTATCGCTTGTTTTTGACTGTATAGTTCGTTTTTGGCAGAGAAGTCGTGGTTTTACCCATCTACGGCAAAGCGAGGGAAGGTTAATCAGTTTAACACTCTCGTGATATTTTTCGTGACCGACTAACCTTTATGTATGCATGTATAATATATGTATGTGGGTATGTGGATGTTCCACCATAGCACATAACATAAATAGTCATATATGTACTGTGACCATAAAGTAGGTACATACTCGCGTCTACAGACCATAGCGTCGTTCTTATGGTCCGATTTTGACAAGCAAGGTGTCAATCGATTGGTCTTTAGGTATAGAGTGTCATGTTTTTTTACCCGACAAAGGCAAATCAAATGAAGGGTTATGTGTTCAAACTAAAAACTGGGTCTCATTTTGACAAGCGAGGTATCAATCGATTCGTCTTAATCGCAAGAGTGTCATAGGCTATTTTTACCTGACCGTACGTTTTAGATTTGAAACTTATGTCTGGTTAATCATTTTTAGAGCTTTTTTTCAACGTGCAATGTATGTAGGTTTGTTAAGCTCAATTAGAAACACTTCCTCTTATCCTACGGAGTTGAATTTTTGCATGGTGATTTAGTTCAGATGACTATGTATTTTTATGGTAAGCATGACCTGAATCAACATCTAGGATTAGTTCCAGATAACAGAACTCTTCAACAGTTAACTGTACAGACCCGAAATTTGTGTACGCATTTTATTACGATAGCCGGATTTAAATTTTACCATGACATGGCTACTGCATAAAATCTTACTTTGTAAACGTTATTTAATTAATTAATTTAAATCGTTAAATGAAAGTTTAAATTAATTAATGATCACAATAAGCTCAACTCTATTGCGTTTTTAGTAACCAAGCTAATCTACAAAGGGTGTAACAGCACGGTGTAGCAATACTGAAAGGTGTATAAGTGAGTATATCCAGTTTCAAAAAATCAGAATTAGATTTCGCCATACAAAATTAGTAAAATATTTTATGTGATTATTTTTGTCAACCTTATCGGGATAATACTGCCCTTGTAAATAACAAACAAAACGTGCGCTTTTTGCTAACAACTAAAGGAAGTAATTGATAAATAGATACCTGATCCCTCCTGACAACTGCTGTTAAAATGGACGCTCTAATGAAAGAGTAGTTTTCTGTTTAAATTTATAATACTTTAATGAAAATAACAATCTAAACACAAAATGTACAACATTTTTTCTTTTCATATTATTATAAAAACTGACAGTCAACAACGTAGCTAGGCAACCAGATTTGACAAAGACAAGGTCAAGGTCGCATTCCTAGCTGACTACTTTGGTTGAAACTTATGAAAGACAGTACATTTTCAGAAAACTTTTACTAATCAGAAATTGTAATTTTACTTATGCTCAGTGCTAAAGGTCAAAAGTTGTACGCGTGCAAAGCCTCGGGGCACCGCTATTAAATATATAAATTAAGCAATTTTCCATAAAACTTAAGTTTGTGTTATGAGTTACACAAACTACAATAAGAAAATAGAAAATAATTGGAGGATCACAAATACGAGTACTTACTTAAGAATGATCCTACATTTTCATGACTTCAATACGATTCACATAATTTTAGGATCACTAGTGTCAATCGAAAGAACTACTAAGAAGAAGGTAGGGGACGTTGGGGAAATGGCCTGGAGAGTTTGGGTATAGATAGGAAAAATGTGAGGGGAATTTAGGGGCAAAAAGTGAATAGAGGGTGAGAAAAGTTCACACAACCTACCCTTACTTTTTTTTATCTTCCCCCACCCTCCTTTCACATCCCCTTCCCTCCAATCACTTATCACATCCACCTCTCCTTTTTTACTAACGCCACCCTCCCTTCGATTTCCCCTTCTCCCTCCCATCACTTCTTCATACCCTCCCCACACTTTTATCCAAACATAACTCGCCAACCACGCTAAAGAGCGATGGTAGCCTAACGGTTCAATAGTGCAACTTAGAATCCAACGTTACCAGGTTCGGTTCTAGACTCCGCACCAACGACTTTTCTAACTTATGTGCGGTTTTCCATCATTCCGTATTTCGGAGGGCACGTTAAGCTGTCGATCCCGGCTGTTATTGATTGATAGCAGTCGTTAAGCCATATCAGAGGCATTCGGGCGGCCTGACAAACTCTGACACCAGAGGTCAGCACTACCTCATACGACAAACAAACAACAAATAACTGCACCCACCCTCCCCTAACTCCTATCTCTTCCACACCTCTTTTCCAAACTTAATCCAAAATCTCCTCACTTTTTGTTCGATCTTCCCCCACGGTCCCGTCACTTCCCCCAACCTTTCCCCGATTTACCCCATCCTTCTTTCACATTTTTCCAACCTACCCCATCCTTCCTCAGTTTTTCCGAACTTACCACACCCTCACTTCATATTTTGCCTTTTTCCCACCTTCCCCTCATATCTCCCCACCCTCCCCCGACTTCGCACACCCTCCCTTCACTTCCTCAATCCCATCTCCGACTTTCCCCATCCTACCTTCTTATTTTCCCAACCTACCCCACCCTATCCTCAATTTCCCCTACCCTCCCAGCACTTATCCTTACCCTCCTCCAACTTATCTCACATACCCCTCACGTTTTTCCATCTTCCCCCACCCTCACCCAGCCCTTACTTCCCCCTAATTCCTCCCCCCTCCCGGCACCCCCTTCCTTGCCTCCGGCCGTTCATTATACAACACCCCTTCCCCTAAGTCCCTTAGTACGGTACTAAGGGACACAGAACTTAAATTTAGTCGGATAGCTATATTTAAACTAGTTTACTGAGTTTACAAAATAATCTGTTTTAAAGGACTATATGTGGTTTACACTAGTTGGGAACAACAGAATCGACCACACCCAATTCACACCGATTCGAAAATATCGAACAGTGGTTTTATCAATGTTTTCCTTCTGATATCCATAATCTTTGCCACTTTTCTCGAGCCCCCGTTCGTCAGTTATCAGGACTCACGGCTAATACCACCCGAAGGGCGCTGCCCCATCCGCCTTCCGCTTATCTCAATTTAATGGCTTCCGTATTAATACCGCCTTTGTCTAATTCCACCCTGCTTCTGGTCATTGTTCAATCGATCGGTAAAAATTTATGTCTCAGTAATTAACATAGTAGCTATGGGAATTTCGAGATTAGGAAGACACTCTTGTTACCTTATGTTAGTTGTGAAATATAGTGAAATAAAGCTCTGTTCGATGTTTGACTTTTATTTAGAAGTTACGCTGCGTAAAAGGAGCTAATCGTATATTCGCATTTTTGTGACATCAAGTTAACACAAAAGTGTATAGTGAAAAGCTATGAATGATATGTTGGACTAACATTAAAATATTTGAAAGATTAAGTTGAAGCTTCCATAAAACTCATTGCATACAGTTATAGAAATTTGGAAAGCATGACACTTGTTTTTACCAATTTCACTTCTTCAAATGTGATCTTAAATCTAAAAGGCATCTATCGAATTCCATTACGATAATGCGTACTACGAGTTGTTCAATTTTATTCTAGTTCAGGAACGTAGGTTGAATATTTGAAAGGTATCTATGCTTGGCTATAAGTATTCGTATCCTGCTTAAGACACACACAGGTACCATCTGATTTTAAAACCCTGTTCCCCTGATATCTACATTAACTCCATAAATAAAACCCGAGCAAGGGTGCCTCATTTGGAGCGGTATCACGTTTACCCTCAAATCAAAGGAGCGATATAATCCTCGCATTTCCGAAAAGCTGGCGACAGAGAAATTGTGAGTCAAAGCCATTGTTTCCAATATCGGCGGAGGGGAAACTTTTATTGGGCACAAAGTGGGTATTATTCACGAGGCTCGCGGGTGGACGCAATCAACCGGACACAGTTCTTCTGAACAGTAGCGAAACTAAAACTAAATAAAGTAAGAATTCGCCAGGTGGTAATGTTGGTATTGCCATAACGAGGACACAGTGAAATAGTGGTGTATTACTAACAATAACGCATGACTTTAATTGCCTAATACAGATTCTTGGTGAAGTTGGAATTTTGTGGCTACAACAATTTGGGTAAGCAGAGTTGGAAAAAGGCTCTTTTTTATTACCGGTGCATATATAACAAGTAAAGGTCGATCTGATTTGCAGCTTTGAATGATTACGTACGTTTGTATAATAAGGTACACTTCCACGTCTCTCCACAAAAGTTTGTATTTGTATCGCCGCAATAAAAATAATGTATATAATTGGATTGTTTGTTTGTTTGTCATATGAGGTAATGCTGGCCTCTGGCGTCAGAGTTTGTCCGGCCGCCCCAGGGCCTTTGACATGGCTTTAATCAATAACAGCCAGGACGAACAGCTTAACGTGCCCTCCGATGCACGGAGCGATGGAAAACCACACATAACTTAAAAAAACATTGGTCCGGAGCATAAGACCATTGAAAAATTTGAACTAAACCTAGCAACAAGCTGTTAATGACATTTCGCTTACCTAGTATAAATTTATTCCTGATCACTTGAGGACTAATATACTTCAATAAGACCATATAAACTGTAAAAACTTGGTCCTATTAGTAGTTTTTTCCGTTAGTGGCCGGCAACTGGCAGCGGCAAGGGTGGTCTCCGAATGAAATGTATGAAAACTAGTGACGCGTGTTTCCACTTGCCAGCTGATGTGCCGGTGGAATTTCATACAAATGGCTGCCGGACCACCTCGTAAGTGTATCATGTACTGTGCCGACATAGTAATGGTGTGGCGAAGGTACTTCATAGAAAATGTACGGAAAAAGGTTTATTTTTTTATTCCTACGATTTGATTTAGTTAGTTACTTCGTGAAAAGATTTCCTGATGTGAAATAGAGTCAATTGTTTTTTTTAATAACAAAAAGAATTTTTTTTTAGGCAGATTGTATTTTATTAGAAAAACTAAAATTTAAGTTACTTTTTTCTTCAATTTATTAATCAATTGAGCAGATTTTCTAAGGACAACATCTTTAAACTATACTGAAAAAAGTTCCTACCCTTAATGCCCCATTATTTTGCCACATCCTGTATGTTGTGATCTCGGTGTGGTCTTGTACTATTATTTATTCTGTGGTGTGGTGCAGGTGCCATGCCGATAGCTTGCCTGTCGTGTAGAAAAACATGTTTCTGGTAGAAAAATGCTTATTTACATCCTATTTAATTCAATATTTGGTCAGAGTTTTGATAGATACTTATTCACTGCCTTCCACTACAGGAAGGTCGTCGACTGACCGAGCCGGATGCGTCGCTCCCGAATGTAAAGATATTTTTCCCAAATACGGGCAATTTTCAAAGGGTTCTTTCTTATAAGAAAGCACGACCCTTTTCGATTACCGGAGACGTGGATCAAAAGAGCCGCAATTAGAAAAGATCGTAGTTGATCGCGAATCACTTTGTGTGGGAAGGAAAATGAGGCTTCCGGTTTTAAAATTCTGTATTTTAATTTGTTCGAGATCTCGGGTCCGTTCGTTATGCGGGTTCGCCATGCGCCAGCCTAGGCTATATAGTAGGTATGTAGGTATGCACCCAATTTGAACACTTCGTTCCTGGTAATGGGCAAAAATAAAAAATAAGGTTTTTTTAAATACATAAGCAGTTTTAAATAAACAACGTAATAATAATTCAACATAAAATATTTTTAATACAAATTAGTTGCAATGAACATTGATCCATATTACCTATGACAGAATTCTGCTAAAATTTTAATTGGAGTTTTCAGAAGTGTCCTTTAAAATATTAAAATCAATCGGCGATTCTATTCGAATCTTAGTTGAATATCACTACTGAAATATCGAATATCCTTCAAGAGAAGAAAATATTTTATCTCCATTAAAAAGAGATATACAATCATAGAGATTCCAAAAAGGATCTAAAGGACCCGCCGGCTATAAACTTCGTATAACGATCGTCCACTCATCCACAGCTATTTCGATTATTGCCTGCGAGCCAATATCGAAGAATAAAAAGGTAGACAGTACCTTTAGTTCTGACATTGTCTTTTAGTGACGATTTTAATAAGTAGTGCGAATATATAACGTAACCCTAAACTTTTGAGAGAACTTAACTGAAGTTACTTGAGTGAAATCCGATAATACATTGACAAAACAGTTTTTTTAGCATATAGCGCCAATGATCCGTGTTTTTTATCAACTGTCAATTATTATTGTCGGTAAGCTATATAATCAACTAATGTTTTGTATTGAGGAAAAGGGTTGCATATAGAGTTGGGGCCTAAGTAAATAAATATTCAAACAATAAAATACTGTGAAAAGAGATAAATACGGTTCAGTATTCGTTTTTACTCAGTATTTATCCAAAATCGAGGTTATAAAATATTTTAACATTTATAAAGTTATTATGCTAGTATTTTGATATGATTTGTATTTTATACTTGTTTTGACATGTTTTAAACAATAAAAATTACTTAAAATACCTACTTTTTATAAAATATATAAATTTTATTATTAATTTTATTAAAAAAAGTTATTAACTAAACGAAATGAAAATTTATGTGTATTTAAATCTAGTTGGGCCCAAGGCCTTGCTTTTGCTTTGCCTCTTCTTTGCATGGAGAAGTAAATGCTTTTATCACATCGTTGCACTATGACACCACAGAATAATAATCTAATAATAAAATATATAAAATTTAATAATAATAGAATTCTATTATTAAACATAGGCTGTTTTGATAATAGAATTCTATTTTGATAGAAAATAATATTTCTACTATTATTAAATATTCTGTGGTGTATGCAAAACTTGATAGTCAGTTTTTATGCGCTTTTTTATAGACAGTCATAACTTACAAATTGCTCGTCAAAAAAGTGTAAAAAAAGGAGATTTGATCTACACTACTGGTTTTCCCTGAACTGAGAACTCCTGATGTACCGATTTTTGTTACATTTTCATTTAAATCTCACGTTACATTACGGACCCTGACCACAGGGCCAACTGACTGTCCAACTGACTACGTTTCCCTAAAAGTGGTCTCTGCTCGAGAACACTTCTACCCCAACAGTATTAGGTTCTTCTGGAAATGTGATCAGCCCACTGCCTCTTTAGCTTGTTTAGTCTTAGAGCTATGTCAGTTACATGGTTTTCCATTGCATATCTTCGTGATGAATTATTTTTCCTTCAGAGAAACTCCAAGCATAGCTCTCTCCATAGCTCGTCTAGACTGACGTCAGGCAGTTTGTCAGTGTAGTGGCGGGTCAGTATTGCGCGAAGAATGAACTCATCAAAAAGAACCCCTCTTTTTCCAAAAAGTTCACTAGCATTTATGAGACCAATTAAAAATTACTACCTTGGAATCACAGGGGGTTCCATAACCGTGTGGATCTATTTCTGATCTGCTGCAACCACTGCTGTACTACCACTTTGGCGTTAGTCTCTCATAACGTTGTAGTGGATCTTTGTGGTGTCATGTAGGGTCGAAGATCTAACTATCATCGGTTTACTCGGATGAGTGTGCTCAGGTAGGTGCGTAGACCGGTATAACCTTAAGACTTATTTTCGAAACCCAAATATCCCAGAAAGTATATCACATAAGTGATTATTTTATATACATTTTTTATTTCTTAGTATTTTTTCTATTATTTGTCACTAGTTTCATTTATGGTCAAGTTTTTTTTTTAATTGGCGGACCTTTTTTTGTTCCAGCTCCATAAAGATGTGAGATGGTCTTTCATGAAGATTTTAGATTAATAGTTGTGTGTGCGAAATGTATCATCACAGAATCCAGATCTGTTTGGTGTTTCTAGTGATTATCATAAATACCTTTCGGGGAAGAGGAACGTCGAGCGTATACAAACTGGATCGCGTACTTCCAATATATCATTCATACAAACTTAAACTCTAAGCATACAACATAAAATACATTTTTCTTTTTCTCATGCCAAAGTAAAAAATCAACCGGGGTGAGATAGCGCAAAAGTAGTAGTTCGTCCTTGTCTAGCATGTTGCCGTAGCTTTGTGAAATTGTTTTTGGTAGTGTTTGGGAGAAATCTTACATTTTTTTATTATTTTTATTTATTTTTATTTATTTTTATTTATTTTTTATGTAATGACTTACCACGGGATTGTGGTGCCCCATTAAAATTACAATCTAGCCTTCAGACTAATAAGTAATTTTATTTCAACCTAAGCTGCTAAGTAGAGTATAAACTAAGAATGTGTCCAATAACACTTTTCTTAATGTCACTATTTAAGGGGAAGTCACTTTGTTCTAGTGTTTATTTGATTTGCACTAATTGATACTACATTGTCACTACATTGTATCATATCACTAAACTAACTCAAATGGTTTTGTCCGTTTGAGTCTTCTCACGATGCCCATTATGTCGAGGAGCTGGATAGCCTTGACGTTCACATAATGATGAAGCCTTCGTTCGTGAGCTTCGGCAACTTTTTTAATAACCTTAGTAACAAGATCCACCTTCAGGTCTCGATGGAGGTCGTTACTTCTGATGTACCATGGTGCATTAACGATGCCTCTGAGTACTTTATTTTGGAAACGTTGAATGATCTGTATATTAGTGGATTTGGTACAACCCCATAGCTGGATACCGTAAGTCCATATTGGCATGAGGACTTGCTTGTATAAAAGTAATTTATTGCAAACTGACAACGAAGAATGTTTTCCCAGAAGCCAATACATTTTTGTGTAGCGAAGCTCCATTTCATCGCGTTTCTTTTTGACATGGGCCTTCCAGCGAAGCTTTGCGTCTAATGTCATACCCAGATACTTGGCCTTATTTTCGTGCGGTATTACTTGATCGTTTATAAATACAGGGTGATAATTCGGTTTCTTGTTTGTAAAATCTTCATGTGTGGATTTTGATTGGTTAAGTTTTATTCGCCATTTTTTAGTCCAATCGAGGATGGTATTGAGGGCTGTTTGCACTTTCTCGACCGCTTCCTCTTGAGTAGCCCCGATCTTCATGATTGCTGTATCATCAGTAAAGGTGGCAATAGTATTATTTTCTAAATCTGGGATATCGTAAGTGTACAATAAGTACAGAAACGGACCTAAGACACTCCCTTGTGGTACTCCAGCTTTTATTTGCTTAAGTTCTGAATACGCATCTTCTTGCCTTACTCTGAACATTCTATATGTTAGATAAGACTCGAGAATATCTGCAAACTGTTTAGGCAGCATTTTTCTTAATTTGTGCAGCAGACCTTTATGCCAAACGTTATCGAATGCTTGAGCTACATCTAGAAACACAGTTGTACAAACTTTTTTCTCCTCTAAAGCTTTTTCAATAACATTAGTGATTCTATGCACTTGGTCTATTGTAGAATGCTTTTCTCTAAATCCAAATTGATAATCTGGGATGAATTTATTTTCTTCTATGATGGCCTTCAATCGTCTCAGTAGTAGTTTTTCAAACAATTTCGACATTATCGGCAGCAACGAAATTAGCCTATATGATGTTACTTCATGAGATGGTTTACCAGGTTTGGGTATCATAATGACTTCGGCTACTTTCCATTCACTTGATACATGCTGAAGTCTAAATGATGCATTGATGAGCGTAGTTATTTTAAATCTAAAAGCTAAAACTTTACGAAAAGCTTCACGAGGGAGGTTTTGTAGAACTTCACCAGTAATTAAATCATAACCAGGAGATTTCTTGCAACTTAGATGTTTGATCTCGTTAAAAACCTCTTTTGGTATAAAAAATCTTATGTTTAGCTCAATTTTAGAAGTTTCTTCCTGTATAAAGTCTTAATCATCTGTAAGATCTCCATTTGATAGAAAAACTTGCTCTAAGTGCTGTGCAAACCTATTAGCTTTCTGTTCGTTATTGATTACCCACTTTCCATTATGTTCTTTTATAGGTGGGATATGCATGATTGGCTTTCTAAGGTTCTTCATTGTTTTCCAAAGAGAATAATCTGTTGTCCGATCACTTGTTAGCTGACTTAAATTAAAATTTATAGTCTCATCACTAAAGTTCTGTATTTCCCTTTTAAGTTTTTTTTTAAGATTGTTAAAAAGTGTTTTGTCTTGTGGAGATCTAGTCATCTGCCACTTTTGTCTTTGATTTCTTTTTTTAACAATCAAGTCCCTGATTTCTATAGGGTACGACTTAACTCTGGTTCTCTTTTTATATTCCGGTGGTTTTGCCCAAGCGCATTGTTATATGTCTTTTATAAGTTTTCTTACTTCTATGTCTAGCTGTAGTGCGTTTTTTAGTGGGACTTTTAGATCGATTTTTTCTTCTAAATCTAGTTTAAAACTTTCCCAGTCCGTTCTGTAATTAACAAGAGTCGGAATTTTCTCTGTTTGTACAATAGAATCACTTAAAATTAATATTATTGGTGAGTGATCTGAGCTCATATCATAATCTTCCTCAATTAGAAGAAAGCTGGGTGATATATTTTTAAAGATGAAGAAATCGATGAGATCTGGTATTTTATTAGGGTCAGTAGGCCAATAGGTGGGCTTTCCTGTTGATATAACATTACAATGTATTTCTTTGATTGCACATAATAATTCTTTTCCTTTAGTAGTGGTAAGGCGAGACCCCCAGAAGGTGTTCTTAGCATTAAAATCACCACCCAGTAAGAATCGATTACCAAGTAGTTTTAAAAAACTTCTATACTGTTCTGCTTTCAGCGCATGCTTTGGCGGGCAATATATTGCTGCAAGGGTTACAGGATAGCGCTTAGTTCTGATACAAATAGCGACAGCTTGTATGTGATGTTCTTCAAACTTAAATTGTTCATGATGGTAGATGTTCTCCTTTATTATTATGGTGCTACCCCCTTTTGCAGTGTTATCGGGGTACAATGCGTGATAAGTTTTGTAGCCTTGAATTTGAATAAAGGATTCCCTTGTGAAGTGTGACTCAGAGATAAGACACACGTCAATATTTTCTATGTTTAGGACGGCTTGGAGCTCAATACGATGTTGTAGTAGTCCATTAGCGTTCCATTCCATGATCTTAAGTTTATTTATCATTTTTTCTGTTTTAATAAAATTGTCTTGGTGCTACTTTCAAGTGTTTTTAAACGTTCGTCTAACAAAGTAACGAGGTTTAGAATTTTGTTTAATTTTTCATCCATGTCATGTGTCATGCTTACTTGCTTATATAGTTTAGATTGTAGCTGCTGTAAGGTGGGCTGGGCTCCTTTTGTTATGTGTGCATATGAAACATGTTTTGTGACATTTTGAGTAGCACTATTTTTATTTATTTTACTGACACCGGGAACCTGGATCACGGGTGTTGTTACATTTTTCTTCAACAGTTTATTTTTCATGCTCTGTAGTTCCTTAGCAACTAAGCACCCTCTGTTATTGGCCGGATGTTGCTCACCACAATGGACACATTTCGGCTTTGCTTCTGCTGGTTTTTGGCAGTCTCTGGTTAGGTGCTTGCCTGTACATTTCACGCACCTTGGTTCTTTTGAACAGTATTTCTGTGTGTGGCCATATGCTTGACATCTTTTACACTGAGGTATGAGCTTATTCGTTTTTAAAGGTTGTATCTCCACCTTGCAGCCTAAAATGGATTTTATACCGTAGATTTTGTTGATGTCCTCATCTTTTTGGAATGAAAGCATAAACATTTTCAGTGGTTCCTTACTCCTCCAGCTAAGCTTAATGGCAGCATCCTGGATCTTGTATCCACTAAGTGTCAAATCTGCCACTATTCTATCGGGAAGGCAGAACGCATGTAGATTTTTAGTCATTACTCTAATTGGCCTGTCTTGTTTGTTCTCGTAGGAGTACCAGAGGCAATTGTTTTCTAACAAGAGCTTGGTGATACATAATAATAATAATAATATTTAATGTTCCAAAAAACATACAAGGATGTACATTATATTTAACATTATACCTATATAAAATATGAAAAATAACTAGTAGGTACCTATAATGCTTGGTCACATATTTTCACATAACTCCGCTATTAAATAGCAGATTAATTGTGATTTGTCACTAGACTTGTTCGACATTATACTAACCTTGCAACGAACACACAATAGAATCAAAAATAGTAACACATCTAAAGCTTTCTTGATATAACAAGCTTAACATTTCAAAATTAACACAATAATATGGAGTTCAAACAAACAATGACAAATGTTGAATCCAATGTAGGTAATCACTTAAATCACTTAAAGTCAGAATTACAGCCTAAGACTTCATTAGTAACAAAATATATCATTTAGAACATTACTAACAAATTTGAGTACCTACAAACAAACCCTGTCACAAGTAGTGATTTTGTGTAGTGATATCAATTGATATTTATAGGCTTTTACACTATGGGATTACGAAATTAATAGGAACTAAAGTCACAATATTATGACAAAAGTTGTGAAACAATGAAAGCTTAAAAGTAAAAACGGCCACTGCTGACTCTCTATTCCAAAACTACTTTAAAAGTAAAATTATAAAATTCAATACCTGTCAGTCCCTTTCCACAGTGCTCCAGTATTGTCCAAATTCGATCTAGAATTGATCACACTTTAAATAGCTATACAATATTGATGACAATCTACACTCTGCCAATGAAAAAACCTAGTTTCCAACAGTTGGATCGAATCACAAACTTATATACTTTGAACACTTGTTTGAACTGACATATTACAGATAAAGCTATTAGTTGCATTGATACTTTACATGCAAAGAGGAGAATTACCTAATAATTCACTTAAACTCTATTAAATTTGTTACAAAGAGAATACAATTTAAAATATTTAAATAAACATCTGTACGAGTCTTCGCTATTGGCATTTATTTTTACATTTTCCCCATTCATGACTTTTGTGATAAACGAGTCTCTCGTTACGCTGGTCGATAACAGGTCGTAGAACTTTTGGTAGTCCTTTATGTTTTCCACTATTATAGGTGGCGGTAAAGGCACTTTTTTTACCTTTTGATTTTCTTTTACAGTTTCATCGGAGTTGGCTCTTTTTGATGGGGACAGGGACGTATTCAACTTCCTTTTTTTCCTGCTTCTATGACGAACCCACTCTGTTTCTTTAGCGAGACCTTCTTCCTCCGTCTCATACTGGACTGACTCTAAAGGCAACTCTTTATTAGTGCTTTCCTCTGAAGCTGCACTATTTTGCTCCCGAACGTGCTTCAATTGGCGCTGAAGCTCTTCTATTTGACTCTTTAGGTCAGTCATAAGGCTTTCCAGGCTTTTGCGACGTTTTCTTTCTTCATCGTAATGTTTAAACAGAAGATGTTCCTTTTCTGTGATAATAGCAATTTCACTTTTCAGTTCCATCATCAATTCGAGTTAATATTCACAATGTACAGCATCGCCTTAACATTGTCAGCAAATTATAAACACGTGTTAATTAAGTAGGTCATCACGATCGCTTGCGGAAGACAGGTACGCGAGACGCACGACGCGCGGCCTTGCGGGCGTCAGCACTTTCCGGGCACTAGTATAAACAAATTCACGCGACGCGACCTTTCTCTACGGAAGTCAAAGAGAAGATGAATCTTACATTTGAAAACATTTAATTTTGCTGAAGTAGTTTGTATATTTTACTTTGAAAATATCGTTGATAATCCGTTAATGTCGTTTGATATCGTTAATCAATTTTAATTTTACATGGATTTAATTGTTGACTAGAAAATTGCAAATAAAATACATAATAATACATACCAAATTAAAAACATATAGGTAGTATGTCGTTATCTTTAAGTGGACACACTGTTGAGTAAACAATAAAATTATTATGGCTGCTTGGTGACCGGTGTACTTTTCGTGTTTCCAGCTTATTCTATCAGTAAAATTATATAAAATGGTGTATATAGGAATAGTATGAAACTGACCCTTGACAGTTGTCAGTTTTATGTAGATGCCCAAAATAGTTCTCTAACTCCGGAAGACATGATATTCGCACGGGTGATTCAAACGTAGTAAGTGAACGCACCCCAGGTATTTACCTATATATTGACATTTGACAGTTGACGTTTGACATTTGATAGTTGATATCCTAGACTAGTAGTTTCTTTACAAGGGTGCGTTCACTTACTACGCTCGAGGACGCACGGATCCCCCGTGCGAATATCGCACGATCATCTAGAGTTAGTGAACGGCTTAACTTAACGGCGGTACGGTAATAGATTTCATCGGTATCTTCGTTTTAGATGACATTTGTCAAATTTAAAAGGGCTTTTACTCGGAAACTATTGATCGTTGACTAGTACTTTCTTTACAGAAGTGATAGATCTCATCAATATCTTCGTTTTGGATGACAGCTGTTAAACTTAAAAGAGCTATAACTCTGAAACTATTGATCTAAGACTAGTAGTTTCTTTACAGAAGTGATAGCTATCATCGATATCTTCGTTTTGGATGACAGCTGTCAAATTTAAAAGGGCTATAACTCTGAAACTATTGATCCTAGACTAGTATTTTCCTTACATAAAGGATAGATCTCATTGAGATCTTCATTTCGTTTGACAGTTGCTAACAATTTTTCAGAATTTGTGGGGGTGGATAGGGAGAGGTGGGGTTGGGTAGGGGTAGTTAGAGTTCGGTGGATATGTGTAAGAATAGGTGAGGAAATTCGGTAGAACTCACGATTTGTACCTGGCGTAGACGTTTCGTGACAATCAAACGGCCGTGTGCCCTGACACAGCCCCACCAGTTTTTTTTTATTGAATGAATATATAAGCTGACCGAACATAACTGATTGTACTTACTTTTGCTTCTAGGATTCCTAAGGATGAAAATATAGCTGAGACGTGGAAGAATACCTGGGAAAGTCACGAAGGCATCAGTAGTATGTATTTTAAAGATGAAGACTATATTAATCAGTCAAAAAACATTGAAATTTGCTGTCTAGTTTTGGAATAACTTACTTTACTTAAATACTTCCTTACCTACCTCAGGAAGTATTTAAGTATGCCACACGATGCTATCTTTGTTGCACTGAAATGTTTCTATAACACCCATCATTTCATTTTGTTAATATAATAGGTTATTGTAACAATAAATGTTATGGCATTAACCTTCTAGGTTTATTCCTTACATATGTTTTAGAAAATAAACTCTTCTAGGTTATCATAATACAATCTATTCTGGTACCTATTTACCTAACTCAATCATAAAAAATTGGCTCAAATTATCATTTACAGCCGGCAACTGCCCATTTTGCTGAGTATAGGCAAGAATAGGCCTTTAATCTTCTCCTACGGAAAAAACCTAGCTTTTTATTATTGATTGCATGGACACCCTATTAGAAAGAGATATGATACAACTTTGATGCCTCTCATTCGACTCGTTTATATGAAACACTGCGCAGTCCAGTTATAATAGAGGTTCGTGATGGTTGCAAGCTTGTCTACGTTCGAGTATAATCGGTGTGCGGCGATTTAAAACTTCGGCGAGAATCATCGAGCAGGGCGGTCGTGCACGCGCACTTTGATTATACTGACTCCTATTATTCTACCTACCTGTTGAGGACAGCGATCAGAACACGATGAGTGTATTAAAGTCCATTGACAGGAAAGGCTATCTCTACAATCCAATGCTGTCACGAGATGTTTTAGACAAACTGAGCCCGCATTTGAGATCGAGGTGGTGCGACTATGCCGAGATTCATCTGGAAGCACAAGAGGAACCTGAAATAATTGTGTTATCTAGATTTTTGACGCGTGAAGCCGATAGAGCCCTGAAGTACGGATATACGAGCGTAGCAATGACAGGCGCCAGCCGAGGCACCAATTTTACAATGTCCGCTACAAAGTTTAGCTCTACGAACAGACAAAGGTCGGTATTTGCCACAATAGAAAATGAATCGAAGCAGAAAAATAAATGTGTTGCTTACAAAGCAAACCACTTGCTAGCTAAATGTCCTAAGTTCAAAGAGATGAAGAGCGAGGACAAATGGGAACTTGTGAAGAAAGAAAATTTTTGCTTCAAGTGTATAGTAAGTCGTCATCGACGTGTTGACTGTCGCGTCAAGGCATGTGGCCATGATGGATGTCACGTCACAATTTACTTCATACAGAGAAAGCGTCAACGTCCTCTACGAACGGTGAGGAGCGTAGAGCCTCTACAGAAAGTGCGGAGATTGTGACGTCAACGACAACAAAAGAGGTAATGTTAAAGATTTGCCCATTTACAGTGTCCGGTCCAAAGGGGCATATGCGGATATACACTCTATTTATCGAAGGATCGACCGTGTCACTACTGGACGAGGACGTAGCACGACAGATCGGTGCTGAAGGTCCTCAAAGGCCCCTGAACATTCGTGGCGTAAACATGCACCAGCAGGACATAACGAGCAAGCTTGTCCGATTCGAGATAAAAGGTACGAATAACTAAAAGGCAACGATTAAAGCTAGAACGATTACGAGTATGCAGCTGACACCGCAGACCGTACCGGAGCAGTTGCTACGTCTAGATCACCTAAAGGACTTGAACCAAGACTTATGTTATGAGCAAGGCAGACCGCGCTTCCTGATTGGAACCGACAATTGGGAGCTCATAGTCACAAGAGAGCTACGAACCGGCGAGAGGAACGAGCCCGCTGCTTCGTTTACTTATCTAGGTTGGGTAATTCATGGGCCGACACTGAGAACTTCGCTGAAGGAGGACCGACACTCAGTGCTACATGTCGTAAACGCGCACGCACGGGAAAATGAACGCCTTGACGAGCTCATAGAGGCCCACTTTAAGATAGATGCACTTGGAGTGGCACTCAAACCTAAGTTAAGACATACAGACGAACGAGCCATCGCCATCTTTAACGAAACAGCGAGGAGGGTCGATGGACGTTATGAGGTCGGACTTCCCTGGAAGGAGGATGACCCCAAGATGCCGACTAGTTACGTGACAGCGTGGAAACGACTACAGAATCTAGAACGTAAACTAGACAAGTCCAATGAGCTAAGTATCGAATACGGAAAGCAAATTCAAAATCTCTTTGACAAGGGATATGCCAAGCAGTACGATGGAACGGAATGTGATAGCCCAAAAAGGTGATATTTACCGCATTTTCCTGTAATGAACGTGAACAAGCCAGGGCGCTCCAGACTTGTATTTGATGCAGCGGCTAGATCCAAAAATACTTACCTACTTGAAGGACTCGATATGCTACAGTCATTGCAGACAATTCTGTTTCGCTTTCGAGAACGAAAGATCGCGATAACGGCGTATATTCAAGAAATGTTCCTTCAGATAAAAATTAGGAAAGAGAATCAGCCCGCTCAAATGTTCTTACGGCGGGGACAAAATCGTGCACGACCTCCGATGCAGTACAAGATGACCTCATTGATATTCGGGGCATCGAGTTCACCATTTATTGCCCACAGCGTTAGGAATAAGCACGCACGAGATCACGCCGCACAGTATCCAGAAGCGGCGAGAGCTATCACTGAAGCCCACTATATGAACGACTACGTCGACAGCTACGCGAATGAACGAGAACCTGCGAAATCGCAACTCAGGTAGACACGGTACATAGGAAGTGTGGTTTCAAGCTTAGAGGATGGAACTCGAACAGTAAGCTTGTGTTGAACGCGATACCCGAGGAACTCCAAGCTCAGTCGAATACACAGCTTCTCCGGGTTTTGAAGCAAGCAACAAGACACTGGGACTACAATAGAATGCGGCAAGGGACACGCTGGGTTTCAACCCGTCACTCAACCAAGTGAAGGATGAAGTGAAAAAACTCAGCCGGTATCTGACTAAGCGGGAAGCGTTGAGCGCTGTTATGTCGTTGTATGATTCCTTAGGTCTCCTTAGTTGCTACAGCATCACTGGCAAGATCCTGCTTCAGAAACCGTGGCGAGATAAAAATAGATGGGCGGCACTCTTCACATGTTTAACGACACGCGCCGTCCATTTGGAGGTAGTGCCATCACTGTCAACAGATACATCGGACAGTCAACTACGGGCAGCCTATACACAATGGGCGCCAGCGCTGCGGGACTACGGGCTACAGCACCGAGTATCCTGGCGTTTCATTCCGCCAGGAGCACTGAACCAGGGAGGCGCATGGAAGCGACTCGTGAGGTCCGTAAAGGTGGCCCTCATGGCCACCCTCAACCAGAAGACCCCGAGAGAAGAGACGCTGCAGACGCTGTTGGTGGAGGCCGAGCACTCCATCAACGGGCGTCCCCTGACGCACGTCTCCGTGGATGCGGCCGACCCTGAGGCGATCACGCCTAACCACCTGCTACTGGGCGGGTCAGCTCACTGATAGGCGCGCTTGGCGCGCCAGCCAGGCGCTCGCCGACGAGTTCTGGTGCCGTTGCGTGCGCGAGTACTTACCAACACTCGTGCCCCGCCGGGGCGCCGCTGCGGGCGTCCCCAACAAAGAGGGCGACCTAGTCATAGTTGTCGACAATAACTTGCCACGTAATATGTGGCCCAGAAGAGTCGTAGAGCGCGTGTACCCGGGCCGAGTCAGCGCGGTACGCAGCGCTGACATTCGCACGCGAGGCGGCATCTTCCGACGGCCAACTACAAAGCTCGCCGTCCTGCCTGTAATGGGCTTCTCCGAGTCTACGCCGGGAGGAGTATGTTGAGGACAGCGAGCCTGTCCGCCTCCCAGATGCCGCGTGACCCCGTGATCATAGATCACGTGACCACGAATATGTAATTAGTCATCGGGAATCACCGGCCAGAGCAAAGGGAGCGCGACCGACCGACCGACGTGTAAGCACTTCGGCTACGAGGCTTCGCTTCAGTTATTTTGTATAAAACTAGAATAAGATTAAATAGTAGTACACCTAGAGTAAGTAGGTAGATTTAACGTGTAATATAGGGAAGATAGATAATAAAGTTACCGTTAGGGAAAAAAACCTCCGTTAGTTTAGAAATAGGTGAAAGTGTTATGATTTAAGCTTGTTAGACTATGCAATGCGCAATGTGTTTATTACTGGAGCCCTTAGCGCAGGTAGGGTAGTTGCCGTTAGACTAAATAAATACAGCTACATTCCCACGATCTTTAGAATAATAACACGGGCAATGCACCGACAAAGTAAAAGCTGTTGATAGTAAAACAATTAACGAACGATGCCCAGTTAGTTGTTGCAAAAATACGAGAACCGTTGTAATTGCCCTTGCTCCCGAGCTCTACCTGTGACCGAGCAGGTACCGTTACCTAAATTGTATTGTATAAATATAAGAGCATTTTTGTAAATAAAAGCAGTCAGTCAGTTTGTTATACCCGTCGTAGTAGTTTCATTCATTGAATCCTCGAAGCTCCTGAACCACAAATAAGTTATTGATGTTAGTTAATATAAACCGAAAAACCTATGACCGAAAAAGTGAATACGCGATAAAATTGTAATACAGTCCACTCCTCCGAAAAAGTAATTCTGAACACTACCCACATAGCAAATTATTGTGATTTGGAATTAGTAGACTGGTCTTATTGTTTGTGTCTGTTAACATTAAACGTGTGATTCAAGCCAGTGTTTTCATAACCGCCGTCAGTGCCTACGATTCATTGAACCTACACACAAAGCGCCCACAACCATGGACACCAACATCCATGATCCAACGCAGCATGAAACCTTCCTTACGCTGCATAGGATCTTCCCCTGTCATACCTATTCAACAGTACCGTGACGTACATACTGGGCCCTTATTTGCTATATCCATTCGGCCACGTAATGCGCACCGTCAAGATATCTGTGTGGACTGAAATAGTGTGCGAAGTTTCAAGACAATCAGATTAGCAGAACTTAATATATGGAGGGGCAAGTTAATATGTGGAGGATAGGAAAAGTATGAATTGTAGGTACAGTCAAGAACACATGAAGCTTTACACTGGTAGCGCAAGTCTACCTTTATGGCGATTGTAATAAGAACAAACGAAGTATGTTTTGTATGACTCGTATATCTGATGGCAGTGACTGGACCGAGTGACTTGGAATTTTGCACTCAGTCACTGGGTAGAAAAGATCGGCAGTCAGTTTGCTGTGGATAATTGACACTGGTGGTCGTTACTGTAGGCCTGTGGTGACAATGAGTTCAGTAGAAAAACGTAAATTGAAAATATTATTGTAGGAACTTTTAATATTTTGTGTACCTCTTACACTGCCTCCCTCTTACACTTTTTATTTTGGCCTTGATTTCCTTTTTGCCAAAATTATATATTTCTATGGTACCTACCGGCAATTGCTTTTAGTGCTGACGTACGCATTTGTTTGTTTTTGTAGGTAGAACTATTAATTTTCCACAATCATTCAAGTTTTCTACACAACTGCACAAATTTCAGTGTTTCATTTACACTTAATTTATGTGCCATGTTTGCGTCAAGACGTAGCGCAAAACTGGCAGCGACTGCCCGAACGCGTCCAGACAATGCCAGTTGCACTGGACTGTCTTGAGTGGCATGGTGGGGGAAGCTACTGGGCCCGACAATGGACGGGTAGGTATAACAAAGTTATTATATTATTAAGAATAATAGAAAAGAAAAAGGAAAATAAAAGAACAATTAAGTATAAGAATTTTAGGCAATCAAATGGTCCATTGACGATTACAAGAATTTAATAAAAATATTGTAAACGAGACCCTTTTTTTGAATTAGTTCATTAAATTTGTATTTTTTGAAGGTTTTTTATTGTTATATCTTGGTGTAAAACATTGTCATTTATTGTAATAGGCTATTTACAAAAAAATAAGTTTTACGCATGGGAAGTCACGCGTGCTCGGCGAGTTTTCGCCAATATCTTACGGTGCTGATATTAGAATTAATATATTGAATGCATATAATATTTGACCGAGCGAGTGTGAAGCGCGAACGAAGCGTCTCCGTTTCAGCTTGGGCAAAAATGCTTTCGTATGTCCTTCCGGATGTCAGTCCGGCCGGATCTATGTTCTCCTCTACAGGTTGAATTTCTCAATCGATCTAGACGAAACTTGATGTACAAGTTAAACTAATTTTTAGAATTTTTTAAACGTCGAGGATTGATGATTAATACTTTCTTACTAACTTTCCCCAAAAAGGGGCAAAAAGGGGGCCACTGAATATCTCCGCCTTATTAGATCTGATTTCGATGGTTATTTTTTTTATTTGAAAGGTAGTTACTTTAAATTGGTCTCATAAAAATTTAGTGAAGATCTGATGAGGATCTTCAGCGTGATGAGCAGAATAGCCCCTCAAAATGGAGTTCTCACTTTTAGGTTTCTACCAGTGGAATCAGCCCTTTGCCTGCCAGTTTTCGTTTGGACTTCTGGGGCCTAATTCTCTAATTTGAAGACGCCAATTCCACGCCAATTCCACGCTACCTGCGTGGAATTTGTTCGTGATTCCACGCAGGCAGCGTGGAATCGGCGTGGAATTCGCGTGGAATTGGCGTGAGTGGTCTTAAAAGTTAAACGTTCGCGTCTAAATCACAGTGAATTAATTAAATTATGTTAAATGATGAATCAATTAAACTATTTGTTAAATAGTTTTATTGAATAATAGTTCAGTAAGTGTTTAAAAATTACAATAAAGTGCTTAAAATTAAATGATCAAAATTACGAACAAAGTGTTATCATTATGGAGAATAAGGATAGAGAAGGAGCCGCATCACCGATACTGCAGTCAGCAGCATCGATTTCCGACATATTATGATATTTTTTTATTTTTTTCCAGACCATTGCAAAAGCACGCTTTTTTTCAGATCAATATGACCGCTGGTTCAGGCAATGACACCTACTTATTACCTAGATAAATAATCAAAAGACACCAAGCTTCAAACGCACACCTAACCTGCCCCGTTGTTAGTATCCGTGCGCCAGACCAGTTGCTTTTAGGGAATTATATATATTTCCACTGCACAGTGCCAATATTTTCAAGCCTCGAGACTGGCACGCGTACGGAATCTCAATTATTAAAACTTGACCGTTCCGAACACTCTAGAAAAGATTTCAGAGGTTGTTTTTCTAATAATAACTTGCTTGAAGATGTTTACGAAGGATTACGACTTATTTATGAAGGATAAGTTATCGATGTCTAGAGAATTGATTAAGAAGCAATCAATTAAGGGCATCGGCCAATATTAAACCAGTCTGGGTCAATATTTTAGTTGCTAAAGACGTTTTCATTAAATATCTAAATAACCTTGACCTTTTGATGGTGAAATTTTGGGAATTTTGCGTTTGTATCTATTTCGAGATTAATAATCTGATGCTTTTCTAGTTAGGGCTAGGTAATAATTAGTGTAATTTTTCCTGGATATAATAATTTATTATCTACTAGCTGCGCTCCACGTCATTGCAATTAGACCCCCTTAATTTGTTCATGTCGCAAAATCCTTTCTCAGCTGACGTCTACGTAAACTATACTAACTGCCAAATTTTAGCAGTTAGTTTTCGAGATTTCGTCAATTTCGAGACAGTGAGTTTTTTTTCTCGTAATTTCTGTCATTTCTAGTACTCAAACCTCAGTCAGTTTGATAGAGACTTTTGAACCTTATAAGAAAAAGGAACGAATGGCAAAAAAAGATTTTGTTTAAAATTTTTTTTTTTGCTTAATGTACTTTTTTTCCAAAATATGTGAATGCAGTTCAGAATATCTCAAAAAAATATAGATGGTCTCCTAGGAACGTTTTCCTGTAACTATAACGGTTAAGGTACCTGCCCTTACTATCCCGTCTTTAAAATCCATCCTGTATGTCTAATCTATATCTATTTGTCTATCTATTACTTACAATAAAGCAGTAGGTAACAAAAAGTCTGTCCAAAGAAGATAATTTTAAAAATGCTCTAGGGTACCTAAAATAACCTACTGAACAAGAATATAACAATTTTTTATACGGAGTCTCTTTGTCAATCTGTTCGCGCATCACGTAAAACTACTGGACCGATTGTAGTGTGGGTTTCACTATTGGATAGCTTAGGTTCTAACTGGTCTAGTTGGTATCTCAATCCGATGAAAGATGCCAAACAATCGATGAAAAGTTATTTGACGTATGATTGCTGGCTAATGACATTTTGGTATTTGTACTTTATAGGTACTTTTAGTTTTAGAATACATAGGATCGTTGTATCCCAGAAAAATAACCATGCTAGCAAAGCCACGGGCACAGCTATAGATTAGATAAAGCCGCTACAACAAGGTAACTTTCCTTAAATGCTGGCTGCATTGCCACGCTGCATAGCATCATCAGTTTTTGTCCACAATAAAGGCCAGCTTTTGGTCACGTACAACTTTGAGCAGGCGCCCAGATAGGTTTTAATTTTTTTTATTTACCTCATATAGTAAAATCCGGATTATGAACTCAAAAATGGTGGCCTAATGACACACATTACGCACGGGCACGTCTCTAATAAGATTTTTAATATAATAACACTGTTTTTTGAACTAAACGATGTTACAATAAAAGCTCCGGTTGGTTCCGCACCTACGAGGGTTTTCGACATTTATTATCAATGGCGGCGCGTGCTAGACCGTAGACACGCGAATTCGCTGTGGACTGGATTTTGGCGCCATAATTTACTTTACATTAGTACCTAACCAATTTAATGTGTTTTTGTTGATCAAAAGTTGTATCCTGATTACAAATGACCGACAGCAGTGTTAGTGAGGCGAATAATTTGTCTCCACCTGACATCACGGAAACAGCAACGAGCATGACGAACGAGCTTTTACCAGAAAAATCAAGAAAATATTACAACTATTTTTTTTATTAAATGTTAGTTCTTATTGCATGGGTGTAGAAACGGCATATAGCTGGTTATTAAAACACTCGAGTGATACGATTTTTAAACTCACTCTCAGTATTTGCGCATTTTGTAGCTCTCCGTTGATTAAGCTACCGCACCAGTCTTATCTTGAGTTCCTACTTGAGTTAGGGTGTCTTCGTAAGTACCGTCCCACAGCAAAGGTCATCCCAATAATAATTTATTGCACTGGTGCATTTATCTTTGCTGCTGTTGTATTAACCTAAGTTGATTAACTTTCTTTGTCCTACACAGTTTACTCTTGTTCAAATCCAGCATAATTTTTCTGTATCAGCTTTGTTGGTTTTCTAACAGGATCTTAGTTCTAAGAATGTATGTGCTTAGCGGTACTACGATACGGCACGTGGACATTTGCATATCCGTGTGTCTACTTGCTAAATTTTATAACTAACACCTTTTAGTGCAACTGTCCGGCTAAGGCCCATGCAGCTGTGCAACACTTCGTGGTAATTATTTATATTTGCATTTAATCAATCACAAAAGTTACAGTACATTAAAGTTTAATGCTGAAAATGAAACAAGCTATGATTAGCATGATAAGTTTATTTTTTAAATGTATCATGAACACGTTAGTTTTCATATTAATATAATGTTTAGTTATATAAGTGATTCTGATTAGCGAAACGATATAAAATTTATCTTATAATTTTTTACGGGATCAACTTTGTTTACGGACGTGATTGTAACCTGGTGTAGGTTATTTTTCTCACCATCCTAATCCTTTCCTTTAAATCAATTTTACCAGATTTATTTCTTGTTTGTCGCACCGGTTGGAATCTTGCAACCGACTTGCAACTCAAATTTGAGCACTTCCCGATTAGCTATCCGGCTGAATCTTTCTGGGTAGCTCACAACTTGATCACAATGGAATAAAATTAATAATAAATATAACGTGGTTCTCAGATTAGTTTTAATGTACATTTGCTGCTTGTTATATTAGGAAATAAATGTTGTTCAAATTCTAAAATTAATTTTAAGCATCGAGATGCAAGAGCCTATTCTATAGATAGGAATACAAAGTTTTATTTTATTCTGGATCATAATTTTTGAATAAGAGAGTAACTACGTATCGATAATGAACTATTACCTGCATCTCTCAATTGCAGTTTATAAACTGCCATGGTCACCAAAACTGGAAAATGTTAATACTAACTGCTTAAGTTATAACAATTTAAGAAAGTCATTTGGTACTGCGACAATATTGTAGTGAGCAGTACTAAATGACTTACTTAACTTTTTATAAGTAAAGCAGTAAGAATGGGGTATTTACCACGGAAATTATTTATTACTAGCTGTACCGCGGCTTCGCACTCGTGGCCATTTCTCTAGGTTAAAAGAACTCTATTACTATTCCAAGACCTAAAATACCAATATACCAACATTTAAACAAAATTCCTTCAGCCGACAGTTCAGTTTTTATTGATTGCTCGGCTTCTACTCATCAGACTGAGATAATAAGTACAGGTTTTAAAGTCAAACCCTAAGCTATCCAACAGTGAAAACCGCATCGCAATCGGTCCAGTAGTTTTTACGTGATACGTGAACAGAATAACAGACAAACAGACAGACACGAGTTATAAAAATGTTTTATTCTTTTTCAGTGGCTTAATTTTAGTACCCTAGTATTTTTTTTTTATATGTTCCTTTTACAGATTTTTTGGTACATACTACTTTATTATAAGTATAGATAGATACCCTTCACTTTTGGGTAATATAATAAAAATATGTGTTTTATTATGTACATCATTTTAATTACGCCTATAAAAAGTACCGTGACATACCTACTGACTGACTGACAGACAACGCCCAGCCTAAACCAGTGGATCTAGGTTTTTGACATTTGGAGGAATATTCCTTGAGTATCCTAGAGGTGAACTGCGGAAGTAACTATAAACCGTCAAACATACGTTAAAAATTAAACGTTAAAAACGTTAAATTAGTTTCGGCGTTATGCCTAGCCAAGATACAGACAGACAGACAGACAAACAGACAAAAAAATATCCTCTACCAATGTAGAACAGCCTCCAAAAAAATTACAAAATATCTTTAATGTACAGAATTGGACCTGTTTCAGTTTTATTAAAAGTATAGATTTGTACTTTTCATAGTAAATGTCCCGAAGTAAAATATTTACAATTCCAATTGCAGATTGGTTTAGTTTATGAACTGAGAAAAACGCATTTTATTTCGGCATTAACGACAAGCACAAATTAACCACCTTCCCCCCCCCATTATAGCTAAGAACCATCTCGATCACATTAGCTTTCAAACAGAAAAAAAATACCGCATCAAAATAGATACATTCATTTGGGAGATACGATTTTCCCGCTCCCTCCCCCACTATTATAGCTAAGAACTATCTCGATAACATCAGCTTTCAAACAGAAAAAAACCGTACGAAAATCGGTCCATTCGTTTGGGGGCTACGATGCCACAGACAGATCCACACAGTGATACATATACCCTCTCTTAGAGTTTGGGGTTAAAAATTATAGAAATGACTGATATATATCATAATAATACCGAATTATTATTACTGACCTATAGCATAATTATATCTCCCAGTGTAGATCTCTCCTAAAAAGTCGTACAAATGTACGTACGTACACACACGTGCTAGTATCAAAGGTACTGTATATTTTATGGGCTCGCGACCAAGCGTTATATTTACACTGTAACTAGTATTTAATCTGTAGTAAAATTTAAAACAAACAAATTGAGAGTAGACATATTATTTAAAGCAAATAGCTTGTGGATAAGATAAAAATAAGTTATGATATCCGGAAATGATTTGTTTGTGCAGCGGGATTGCGGAAGTATTTTATATGTAAAAACGTGAACACATTTTATATTTGTTTTTGGAATATAGGCATAAAATTAATTGTTATTGTTTAGCTGTACCATAAAGTTCGGAAAAATAATAGACCACCAGATACAGCTACCGACTTTGAATGAGCAAGGAGAGGCACTTTCGGCTATTCGGGTAAGTCCAAATAGAATAAATTTTAATTGGTGCAACCTGTACTCATTTATTCCAAACTGCACCCTCCACTAAGAATGCTACTACAATATTTTCCGCTCACTGCATGCCTGGCTCTGTCTTGAATACCGCATTTCGCTGAGATCTTCCACGTACTATTTGCACCAAAACCCTGCCATTCAATTGTGAGCTCTATTTCTAAATAGTTAGCTTTCTTTTACTGACAAAAAATAATTCTTTAGTTACTTTTTGCAGCACTAATTCGTAGTAGCTCCAGAATTTTTATGAGACTCTACGTTGACTTCCGTTTTGCATCAAACAGGCGTTATTTTTAAAGGGGTAAAGTTTATTTTGGTGTGGATTTTTAGTAGGTTGTTAGGTTTCTTCCTTTGCAGCTAAAGGGGGTCCCAGGAGGCATGATCCCGAACTCCTCATTTATCATGCTTGTCACGCGCTGACCATCCCTCGTGTACACTACATAATATAAGTATGTAAGTGTGGATATAAATCCTTGCTTTGAACCCTAAAGATTTGACGCCTTTTGACTCTTTACTGTCTTATTTTAGCTGTCTTTGATCTCGGTTTGACCCTCGGTTGATTTGGCTTTCGCTTACTTTTGTGGATGTAAATATTTTATGGAGAATAAACTGTTAAAGTAGCTCTTCATAAGTAAAGAATAAAAATGTTAACCAGAAAAAAAAACTGGTAATGTTTGTATTAAACATTTTTATATCAGGCTCCATGAAGAAGTCAGCTCACGATCCGCTGATGTTGATGGCTGAAATCCCAATCACATAAAATTTAAAGGAACAGCTGTATATAATTGCCTATTGAAAGCATACTAATATTTCTTCTGTGCTGATAGCTAAGTCCTGTTTAAAGTTCTTTATCTATATCCTATATCTATTATATCTATACTTATAATAAAACTGTAACAGGTCCAATTCTGTATATTGAAGATTTTTTGATATTTTTTTTGGAGGTTTCTCTAAATTCAATACTGAAGCCAAAACTGTTTTTTTTTTCATCTGTCTGTCGGTCTGTCTGTTTGTATCTTGGCTAGGCATCACGCCAAAACTACAATAACGAATATAAATGAAACTTGGTATGATTTCAGTTCATACTACGAGGTAGGACATGGGATATTTTTAATCCCGAAATATTAAAGGGTTCCCGCAGGATGGGCGTTGAAAGTTATTTAAAAGAACACGTATCATGCTGAAACTACTGGACGGATTTTGATGCAACTTGGTCCAGTCATAGTTTATATGTTAATTGACGATACTTTTGTCCCGAAAAAATAACGAGTTTCTCCGGGATAGGGGTCCAAATTCTGAACACTGATGACTTTTTTTTGATTCTGTTCTATATTTGATACTGAAGACAACACTGTTTTTATTTATTTTTTGTCTTTCAGTCTGTATCTTAGCCACGCATCACGCCGAAACTTCTCAATGAATTCAAATGAAACTTGGCATGATTTGAGTTCATACTACGATGTAGGAATAACTGATGTACTCCCACAGGATAGTGGTGAAAGTTATTTAAAAGAACACGTATCACGCTGAAACTACTGGATGGATTTTGATGCAACTTAGCATATTCATAACTTATGTGATGGGTGAAAATTAAGTATAATTTTTATCGTAAATAAATGAAGGGTTCTTGCGGGATAGAGGTCCAAAGTTATGTTAATTTTGATGTAATAAAATAAGTTTTATAAAATGAAATAAAACTGCTTAAGCAAAAAAATGCAGTAATTTTATTTTCCGGACTGCGGCCCGCAACAAAATATATAATAGCCAAGGCGCAGAGCACTGTACCTAGAGAGGGTAAATTATATCAAGTATTTTAGGTTTTACATTAGTTTAGTTGGTTGGTTTGTTTTAGATTTTTTTGTCTGTTTTGCATGAAGTTCGTAGGTAGTTATTATAAGTAGGTATTATTAGAGTTTACTGGTCGAAATAATAATACCTACCTTTACTTACCTACCTATCTACCTGTAGTTTAGGGATCTTAGTTTAGAATTTTGTACATATATGGATTAGTTACGTTTGTTTGTGAGGTATTTATATGGTGTTGGTATTAAAGTTTTCCGGTTTATAGTTACTTCCGTACTGCACCTCTAGGATACTCAAGGAATATTCCTCCAAATTATATATCCATAGGTCCACCGGTTTAGGCTGTGCGTTGTCTGTCAATAAGTCAGTAGGTATGTCAAAGTGCTGTTTTATAGGCAAGATTAAAATAATTTATAAACACATATTTTTATTATTCTGCCCAATAGTGAAGGATTAAGTTATTCATAAAGCTCGGTCAATTTTTATTTTCAATATGTATTATCATATTGCCCTTCTTTCATATTCAGCATTTTTGAAACTGCCAGGCATTCAGTAACAAAAAGTCCGAACAAAGAAAATTTAAAAATAATGTCTAAGGTACTTAAAAGAAGCTACATAACAAGTATTTTTTAAATCTTGTGTTTGTTTGCGCATCGCGTACAAATTAGGATTTGTCTTAAAAACTGGGGTACTTGGTATCTCAATCCGATGAGTAGTAGCCGAGCAATCGATAAAACACTATTTGAAGGATGAACAAATTTTGATGAAATGTAATACATATATTGTACTTTATAGACACTTTTGGTATCACGATAACACATAGGTTATTTCTTGCCCAGTTAAACGACCACGCGGGCAAAGCCGCGGGGACAGCTATTAAAGCAATAAGTACGAAAAACTCTGTACAAAGAAGATAATTCAAAAAAAAAGTCTATGGTACTTAAAATAAGCAACTGAACAAGAATATATCATTTTTGAAATCGTGTTTGTCTGTTTGTTTGTCTGTACGTTTGTTCGCTCATCAAGTAAAACTACTGAACCGATGTGATGCGATGCGATGCAGTTTTCACTGTTGGATAGCTGGTTTGACTTAAAAACTGGGGTACTTGGTATCTCAATCCGATGATTGGAAGCCGAGCAATCGATACAAACCTAGAGAAATTACCACGGGTGGGAAGCCGTGGGTACAGCTAGTAGATAATAAAATGATGATCAAACTGTTTCCACAAAACTTCATCTCCAACAATATCCAGTCACGATAAGACTTTTAGCAACCGCTTGAACACTATTTCTCTCCTTCAAATATACTGGTTGAGGACTGGTGATGGTTTGAACACTAGTCACTCGTGAACGGGTTCTGCTTATGGGACACTCTTGAACGTTTTGTGCTTGTGAACGGGTTCTACTTGGCCAGCCCGTTTTCTATATTTTTTGAACTTGCAATTTTTTCATCCCAGTTTTATTGATTTCTGGACATCTCACTGCCAATTTACTTTTGCACGGTCAAAGATCTTACTAGATCTATGGGCTCAGTCCATGAAATCAATGAGTCTTCTCAAAATGAATATAATTTTGATTGCGAGGGAACCACACAACTATTCAAGCACCACCAACTTCCAAGACTGCGTGACTCGACAGTCTGTATTCACTGTTCACCAGCTACAACTGTACATAGATCCACGAGGCGACACTGTTGAGAAGTTATTCAAAGTTACAGTTCCGTTGCAATCAATATTATTAAACTATCACCGTCTCATCCGCTGGGAATCTGTGATGCATTAATCATTCAACGTTTCCATTAGATGATGTTTGACTTTGGAACTTCATTAGTGATTAAGATATAGGAGGATGTATGGTGCGGTTTCCGGTACCTATGGATATTGGGTTCGAGGTACAAGTTGATTAATATATCAATATTGAATTACCTGCGTCATCTGCTGGAGCCAGAATATGTGGTAACAAACATGAGTTTGTGTCTTATCAACGGGAACGCAATATTCTGATGTTCTGGAATATCCTTCTTTCATTGGAAGCGCATGCTCGTTATTGCACGGTTAACCGTTTGGTTGGTCTTAAACCCACGACCTACGGCGCGGGCGACGTCTGACTACACAATTAGAGATAACAACCGAGTAATCATCGCTACAACGCTAATGTTATTTACGAGGACGCGGAACCATTTATTTTATTATTGGAACTTTTTAAAAAAACTACCTACTTCCTTAACCGATTTTGATAAAATTTCCACCTATGGGAACAATATGAAAGTATGTCCTTGAAAACAAAAAAATAATTTTCGAAATCGGCTTACAAATCACGAAGTTCTGAGGTAACAAACACAAAAAACGGTCGAATTGAGAACCTCCTCCTTTTTTGAAGTCGGTTAAAAAGAATTCCAATTACGATACCTAACTCTATACGGTTCATGGTTTTGCATTTTTTTCAGAAATAAAGCGACATAAGTTTAAAAGTACTACTTTGAAATACAGGATCTAATCTCTTTTTGTTTCATTATTTTTTCTTTCGTTCATAATTTTCATCCACGGCCGAAAAAACCCCAAAACAGTTAAGATGCATCCTTTCCGCGTTTCTCATCAAACAAATTTCCAAGGTGCCAGAAGGAGGGCACAAAGCGAGAAATAACAACGTTCCTAACCACAATAGAAAAGCAAAACCAAATTAAGGATTCCGACGTGAATATCTCCTTGAGAAAAAGGAGGCCCAAATTACGGCGAGCTGTGATTTGAATTTATTACCCTAAGGCTAATTTTATTTCGGCTGTACAGTGTACATTCACCCCATAAATATTTACATCTCGGTACCTTTTCGAAATAAGACAGTTCGAAGTTTCTATGAAAACGGAACGGAAGTGTGGCCGTTATGTTCGATGACAAGGGAGTTTAGAGAGTGTGATGCAAATATTATACGAAGACATTGTTGTGAACAATGCTTTAGCTTCAGGAACTTTGTACAATCAAACACAGTAATGTACGCTAAAATACTTAAATAATTCAATTTTCATTTACTGAGCCAATATAATAAAAACACGTAAAGTTTATTCAATTTATCTTTTATTATGTTTGTATTAATTATCACCAAAATATAAATATGTAACAATAGTAGTTTATGAGACGGTTACATAACTAGGGTTATTAAAACACGAGAGTGAGTATAATATCTAGTTATGTGCCGTTTCATACACTACTTTATCTACACTCATGCAATGGGAACTTACCTTTAATGAAAAAATATATTTTCGTAATATTTTCTTGGTTTTGATGGTATAAGCTCGTTCGTCATGTTCTTTGCTATTCCCGATAAATATGTCAGGTGGAGTCAAATTTTCCTCACTAACACTGCTGTCGGACATTTTTCATCAGGATAATACTTTTGATCAACAAAAACACTTAAGTATCAAATTAAATTGGTTAGTTACTAATTAAATGTAAAGTAAATTATGGCACCAAAATCCAGTCCACAGTGAATTCGCGTGTATACGGTCTAGCATGCGTCGCCATAGACAATAAATGGCCAAAACTGTCGTAGTACGGAGCCAAACCGGCGCTTTTATGGGAAAAATATATGTATTATAACATTGTTTAGTTAAAAAAACAGTGTTATACCCAACAAGCAAAATAATCCTAAAACGCTTATCTTATAGCAGTATTGCGCTTATAAAACCATTATAATGGTTCTGGTATTTTCTACAGGATTTGTAATAACATAAAGAGAGGCTGTTTGACTACAAGAACATTTAATCCTATATATAAACTTATAAGCGTTTATAAGGATATTTTTTCGGCTATTGTAAGCTCAATACTCTAATAAAAACCAAGAACAAGAGTAATCATACTGAGGAATAGTTACTCTGGTTACTTACACTTGTAAGTGCTTAGAAGGTTATAATTTATGGCCAGTATAAGTAAAAGTGTCCTATATGAGCATACGATAACAGTAAAGTTACTTGAAACCATTTACACTTCTTGCTTGGTTTCATAACCCCTAATAAGTTAATTATGTGAGTTCATTATAAGTATATGAGTTTCATAAAGGCATGTTGTAAGAGTAAATCCATTTGATAAAGTCATAAGCTTATTACTGCATTCACTAAGATCCCATGTTCTTATTAAAGACTTATGGTTTGCTGTTATAATCATTTAAATTCTAAATCATCTTCTTCAAATCCCCTATAAGGTTCTTTACGCTTGAGACTACCGTTATAGGCAATTACTATTATGATATTGCAAATGCTATTTATGTACTTTTATCAGCTACTTTGATTGTAATTATTTGCAAAGGCTCGTGGATACAAAAAATGGATTTAAATAAATGGAAGTGGTTTAAAAAGAGTGGTTGTTATAAAATAAAAGTGAAATAGAAATATCAAGAAATGGTAAAAATGTTGGGTTCAGATTTTGTAAATGCAGTAGCTGGACTGTATTAGAAACTGGTGAAGGTTCCGCACAAAATATTAAAAGTTCTGTTTTAATGAATAGCAATTTGTGCGACAAAGAGTATAGTGACAAATCATTGAGCGAGGTTGAAACTGATATTGAAGAGCAAATTTCAGATTACGACAAAAATATTGAATAGCGCAATTATATTAAAAAACGGTTTTTAGAATTCAATATCCGACATACCGCACTAAACTAATTATTTGAGATTTTAAATATGAGAATAAAATATGCTCTACCCAAGGATTCACAAACACTTCTCGATACAAATAAAGAAAACCTGTATGTTAGTGTTTCAGCTCCAGACATTGGCATAACGGCCTGATTATATGTTTAAATAGAATATTTGAACATGTTTCTTGGCCGTCAGATGAAATTTCTCTTGTTATAAATATCGACGGATTACCAGTTTACAAAAGTTCAAGATATCAATTTTGGCCAATATTGTGTGGCATTTTTGAAATTCCGCTATTAGCACCATTTGTTGTTGGTGAGTAACGTACAGTTTGAACAGTTTTATCATCCAAACTTATCTTGATATAATAGTGATTTTATATACTCTTGATACTTAATGAAGTAGGCCATATCTTTAATATTGATACGCTTCACTGGCACATCCATGTCATCTGATAGAAACAAGCAACGTGTTACTTTCAAGGCCATTTTAAGTTCTTTAGGGAACGAAAATCCTTTTTGCTAAAAAAATCGATCGATAGTCATAAACATAACCATCTTCTTATTCAAACAGAAATTTAAAAAGGCCAAACAAAAAACTGTAGCTATATACAAAATACAGGTATATTATGGTTTCCACTAAGGTATTGTGGAACCCTAAATAATAAAAACATGGCGAGTGATGATGTCATAGTTTGATCCGTGCCGCTTCAAAACGAAATGTTCTTATAATGGTATGGTAAAACATTTCAAAATGCTTGCTTTAAAAAATGGCGACCACCTTAAACAATGGCTAACTAAATTATCTTATACAAATATGTTAATATGCTGATTTCAAGAGGGGCGTTCAAATTAAAAAAATTATACACCTGACGGAAAATACACGTTCCCTATGAGAATTCATGTCGTAAAGTTAAAGAAAACCAACATAATACAACACCACACTGGCAGACCATAATATTATAACAGTAAACTGAATGCATAATTACCTTTTATACTTTTATTTTCTATTTTGAATTTTCCCACAACACACGAAAGATTGTGTTCCACAACTGTCTAAACATTCACTTGTAGAAGAATCGCGGAGCGCGTAATAATCTTGTTTGGTTCTGTAAGCTACTTATAGTAAGTTTTGTAAGAGTAGATAGTTTTACATAATCCTATTACAAGGCTACTATAGGTGTACAGCCAGTGCACTATAGATATGGTACAAGTGCAAACCCACCTATAAAGTGGGCCCTTTCTCGTGCTAGTAAGCGCTTATAAGTTGGTTATAAGTGTGGTAAAACGGTGGTCTTATGATAATTATAAATCTGCTTTTTAAAAATCTGGGTATAGTGTAAAGAATGTCATTCCATAATCAGGATTTTACGATATGAGTGTAGATAAAAGTTTTAATGCACTCATACCAGTAATATGTTTAGCAGGTAAGCAATTCAATGAAATCCATTAAACATTTATTCACGGCAAAATCTCCCTTCTTCCACTTGGATCCACAGCTCGGCTCCACAGTAGTAGGAGATTGAAAAGGAATAAAAATATCCAGGGATCCACCTGTGGATTTAAGAGGAAAAAGAAGTATCCACGGATCCACCTGTGGATTTAAGAGGAACAAGAAGTGTCCACGGATCTACCTGTGGATTTAAGAGGAGATAAAGATATCCATGGATCCACATGTGGAGCCGAGCTATGGATCCAAGTGGAAGGAGGGCAAAATCAAGCTTCGTTCATTATTTTCTTATCCTATTATTCTTATATTATAATAATGCGAAAGTTAGTGAGTGAGATTTTGTATGTTCGGTCTTCAAGCTGAAACGGATCAACGGATTTGAAGAAATTTGGTATATCCTTACCTTTGGTCCTGGAATAACACGTATCAAACTTCTCACCATCATCATCATCACCCGGTTGAAATCGCAGGGCGCAGATATTTCTATACAAGACTTCCCCAGTTCGTTCAGAAAACTCGATAACTACACAGCCGGAAGTACAGACAGAAGTGCCTTCCGCGCATTTTGTAGACTTTCAAAACTTACGTCCGCAGGTAAATGCGGCCGCTTAATAATAAAAAAGCGGAAGGAGGGAAACTCCGGGGAAACGAGCAATGTTTATCGAGAAACAAAGGCAACTGAGGCATACAATATGCATAATGATTGTACTAAATTAGAGAACAACGGTCCCTTTTACGCGGACTCAAATTGCTTATTGTGTACCGCCTTTCGAATTTAATGTTTTAGACGGATCTTGTTGGTAGATGTTATACAATATTTCTTAGAATGAAGATAAATACTTATACTCGCCGAACTAAAAAAAGATTTCAGGAATGGATTTGTCAAAGTCCACGTTTTGGTGTTTCGTATGCTTACAGGTCGATTATTAAAACCTGGCAGGTTTGGTTGTTTGGCGTATGAGGTTGTGCTGGCCTCTGGTATCAGAGTTTGTCAGGCTGCCCGAGGGCCTCTGACATGGCTTAACAACTTATACCAGCCAGGATCTATAGCTTAACGTGCCCTCCGAAGCACGGAGCGATGGAAAATCGGACATAACTTAGGAAAGTCATTGGTGAGGAGACTTGGACCGAACCCGGTATCGTTGGATTCTAAGTTGCACTATTGAACCGTTACTACTGTTAAGCTACGTACAACAAACAATTCCAAAATGTGTTACGTAGTAATGTGCTGTTGTCTATGGTCTATGATACTCGATAATTTATTTATTCGTTAGAACCAGTCAAGAAACTACACAAACTGAAGTTTAGTGTCATTTTTACTATTTGTAAGTTTGTACTGCGATCGGCGCGCGGGCCAGCTTTTGGTCTGTACTTGAAGTATAATCACATATATTGCGAACAAGTTAAACTTATGTATTTTAGGTTTTTGTAAATGCTGTTGATCTTCTGTACAAGAAATAAATAAATAAATAAATAATGTGTAGTGTACTACATAACACTTCAATGTTGGTAGTTTTTTGCAAAACCTTCAACATCTAACCTATAGAAAGTCTAGATGAATAACGTTTTTTTGACAGGACTAGCTGTGCCCTGCAGTTTTGCCCTCATGAAGCTTTGCCACCCCCGTATGGAATAATAAGTAGCTTAAAAGCTAAAAAAAACAGGCCTGCCCTGCCAAAATTAAACTTATGCTAATAAATTATACACTATTGGAATGTGCTTATCAAGGCCTTCAATTTAATACCCATATTGTAAAATTCCAAAAACAAAATTTCTTTTTGCAATTGAAAATGGAGTCGTGAGTCGTGAAACTGCCGACATAATGAATTTTTCAAAAAAAATAACATAGCCTATGTTACTCGGGGGGATCTAAGGATTCTAACGTACGTATCATACGTCTAAATCTGTTCAGGCATTGCAAAGTTATGGTGGAATAAAGAAACTCACATACAAACATACATGAATGCTAAAAACATAACACTCCTTTTTTTGGGCAGTCGTGTAACAAACCAATACTTATAGTGCACCGCTAGGATACCTAAGCAATATTTTCTCCAAATCTAAAAAGCTGTGCGTTGTCTGTCAGTCAGTCAATAGGTATGTCACGGTACCTACTGTTTCATAGGTATAAAGAAGATCAGATATACCTACGTCAGTTCTAGGACGTGAATTATATTATTGGTATATCACATTATTTTGACGTTTTTTTTTACTTTCCTGCTATTTGTAATAATAAGGTACCACGCACTTACTAATACCGGCTGCTAACATTCCAATTGTGGTTTACGATGCACCATTTTGTTATATAAGGTAATATTTAATTTATTGGTTGAAAAGTACAATAAATCTCTTTTTATTAGCTACAAGTACATCAGAGTCACAGTGCACTGATCGTCCGCTATCGTACCTCGGCACACACTATGTTTTGACAGCCGAAGGAAAATTTACGAGCGCTCACCGGGCCGATAAAACCGCCTTTGTCAGAGCCCAGCTCGATACCAGTAACACTCTACCATTTACGACCAAATAAATTTCAAACACTATTATGATTCAAATCGCAACGGACCCACAAAATACAAACACCCATTTTTATCGAGCGTTTATTCAAGATTCACGAAATATTTTTACAAAAACATTCTCAAACTTTTTTTATTTGATCGTGTCGTAGAACTCCTTAAAAGTTTTATTTAGTCAAGTTTATGACTAGCACTCGTGATTAATAAATTATGTTTTATGAATTTTTATTCATCTGGAGGATTATTAGTGAGAAATGTTTATGACGTTTATCTAAATAGGATAGGAAGCATAAATAATGTTAAACATCTGTTGTCATTTGTCAATGTTGATGACTTATTTCCGAGTTCTAAATATTAAAGAATGATGTACCTACCTAATACTCTTAAATTCAAATGGTAATAATGGTGAGTGGGAAATCAGCAACATAAATTGATAAATATTCTTGTATACTACATACAGTGGTTGTATACAGTGGTTTTGTTGCATGAAGTCCCACTCCTGATTCCAAATGTATTTGTCTCGCTGATTTCGTATTTGATGTTTCTTTACCAACAGCAGCTCCAGTTTTTAAGATATTGAGGGGAGTTTTTCTACATAAAATACAGTCAATTTGAATTACTCTGAATGCTCCAGAAGTACCTAATCAATTCTATTCAGTAATCAGTTAAAACAACCAGATTTTCAGGAAAAAGGTTCAAATGGCTGGAGAGGAAATCTAGCATAATGCTCATGTTGTATCTAAGTCGCTCGAAGAGCATTAGCTGCTCAATGTGTCGGAGGAAGTTGGCAGTTTTTTTTCTCCCAAGAAATGTTTCACTACCCAAACGATAATCAAATCATCACTAGAACTCAGAAAAGGTCTAATTGCAGATTGCAGCCTAGGATAAATACACTAGAAAAGATTCTTGCAGTTGCTTCGGTAATATTCACTGCACAAAAATAACAGACATCGTGATGATATAAGGTGCACGCCAGATTATTGGAATTCTGTACTTAAAAGTAGGTCTATTTGTACATACGAAATTGGGGATGGAGGGCTTGATTTTTATTCATAATTTATTTCGAAAGCAATCCATGTAAGGTTGTTTTATAAAGTCCGACACGTTCAAGCGATATTCTCTATGCTCTAGTATCGCGTGCTCGCAAAAAAGGAAATATGTTTAACTAAAACTATTTGGAATGTTTACACAAGTTTTTTTTTAACTTATGACATCGCAATAGATGTAATGAAATCTCTGTCAATTAATGTATTTAATAAAAAAATACATTTTGATGAAATTTATGTGGAAGTAAGCTGAAAAACATTATAAATTAAAAAAAAAACTTCTAAACAGATGTAGGAATCTCGGAGATAGGAGAGGAGGACACAAAACAAATATCTGCAATCGAATAGACCCTCTTTTTGGAAGTCAACTAAAATTTTGTAAGTACTAAAATAAAAAAATAAATAAAAAAAAAAACTTTAAAATAAAATTATCCACACCAATATATAAAAGTGAAACGTTGTCTATTTGTTTGTTTGTTTGGGGAGTTTTCACGCGATAACGGCTCGACGGATTTTGTTAAAATTTGGAAAGGAGATAGCTTACACCCTGTAATATAACATAGAATACTTTTTATTCCGGAAAATGGAAATTTTCCACGGGAATACTGGAAAATGGAAATTTTCCACAGGAAAACTGGAAAATGTTTTTATCACACTGTAAGGAACGGTGACCATGGAAACGAAATAATAACAAGTCTATCATAAAACATTAAGAGCGTTGGTGTTATACTTTTGCATTGTTTTTTTACGAGATAAAACGCGGACAAAATCGCGGATGAAAGCAAGTAATATTATAAAAGCGAAGGTTAGTCTGTGTGTCTGTTACATTTCCCGACTAAACGGTTAAACCGATCTTGATGCAAGTTGGTATGAAGATGGTTTGAGCCCTGGGTAAGAACATAGAATACTTTTTATAGTGATAAACTTTAGTCCGCGCGGACGATGTCACGGGCTAGTTTAATATGGGTAATAAAAATTAGGGCGATCTAGCGTCGAAATATTTTCTTAACCTTTCTAAGTTTTATACACGAGCACAACATTCCGTGAACCATCGAGTGGCACTGTGGAGATAAAGTAAACATGCCCACGGTAGGTCGAGAGCGGCTAAAGTGTCTAGTCTGCGAAAGACCAGCTCAAGGAGACAGGTAGGAGCTTGGATCAAAGGGCTCCATTGACCCGTTTGCGGCTGGTGTAGGCATTTGGTTCTTACCATCGGTTTGGTATTCGAGTTTTTAAATGCTGTCAGCCTTTTTTTTGTGTTTTGTTGTTATTTAGTTGATAGTGTTTTATTGAGTTAAGCATTTATGTTGAGTGCGCTTTTGTATGACTTAAGTATACATCTTTACCAACAAAAAGTGATGCTAAATGTATATTTACACATTTGACACAATGTTTACATGTTATTGCTAGTATTTTACATATTTCTGCTCTACTAGGTTATTGTTGTACTGTTATTTATTCTGTGGTTATGACCAGATTTAACCGGTTTTTTACAAGTAATATGATATAGCTAAAAGCACGTGTCGAGTTTTTTGGCTTTTGACGTAGTAAGGGCTGGAAACAACAATTTCAGCATAACAAACTAGGTTAACTGAAGATGTTTCGTGTGAAAGTGAAACTTTAGCAGACAGAATAACCGTGAGTTATGAAATAAACTGATAGAAAAATATTACAAAAACTTTGCGAGCTACAAGAACATAGCAAAACTGTCGAAATTGCAATGAGTTTAATGAACTACCTGCATTTTTTTTGCAAAGTTTTATTCATTGGTATTCTATTCATACTTAAGTAGAAGTAATTTAAGTACGAGTATTCCTTTTTTTGTAATTAAACATAGCAGAAATGTTCTAATTTAACCCTTAACTGGATGTGGCCTGGCTTACCAGGTTTTATAAACATAATGTTTTTTTTAAATTTTTATAAAGGTATAAGATAAAAACCTTATATATTTTTTAATATTTAGTATTTCTAGCTGTGCGCCGTGGTTTAACCGGCGTGAGGGATGATGATGAAGATGATGATGATGAAGAAAAGTTTCCTATATATTATTCCGGGGTATAAGCTGTCTCATTACAAATTTCATAAAAATCCGTTCGGCAGGTTGAGAGTGAAGTATGATGATGATGATGATGATGATAAAACGTATCCTATGTGTTATTTCAGGGTGTAAGCTCCATTCCAAATTTCATCAAAATCCGTTCAGCCGTTTGAGAGTGAAGTATGATAATTATGATGAAAAGTATTTAATGTGTTATGCCAGGGTATAAGCTCCATTCTATTTTTCATCAATATCCGTTCATCAAGTTCCGAAGTATGATAATGATGATGATGATGTTGATGTTGATGAAAAGTATACTATTTTTTATTCCAGGGTATAAGCTATCTCCATTCTAAATTTCATCAAAATTCTTTCAGCCGTTCGGTATGATGATAATGAAATGTATCCTATGCGTTATTCCAAGGTATAAGCTATCTCCATCCCAAATTTCTTCAAAATCCATTACTCCGTTCGAGAGTGAAGTATGATGATGATTATGATGACGATGATGATGAAAGTATTCTACGTGTTATTCCAGGGTATAAGCTATCTCCATCCGAAATTTTATCAAAATCCATTTAGCCGTTTGAGAGTGAAGTATGATGATGTTGATGATAAAAGTTATCCTGTGTTATTCCAGGGTATAAGCTGTCTCTAATCCAAATTTCATTAAAATACATTCAGCTGTTTGAGCGTGAAGGATGATGATGATGATGATGATAATGATAAAAAGTATCTTATGCGTTATTCCAAGGTATAAGCTATCTCCATTCCAAATTTCATCAAAATCCGTTCGGCCGTTTGAGAGTGAAGTATGATTATGATGATGATGAAAAGTATCCTTTGCGTTATTCCAGGGTATAAGCTATTTCCATCGCAAATTTCATCAAAATCTGTTAATCCGTTTGAGAGTGAAGTATGATGATGATGATGATGATAAAAAGTATGATATGTGTTATTCCAGGGTATAAGCTCCATTCTATTTTTCATCAAAATCCATGCTGCCATTTGAGAGTGAAGTATGACAGTAATTCAAATTCAAATTTATTTATTTCATGATAAGCACTTAATGATTCACAATAAAAGTACATATAAGTTTAAGATTCACATTTTAGTGTACACAGAACCTACACTAAGCTGAGCTTGTGTTGCAGGTTTCTGTATTACCTTCGAGCATATTACAAAAATTATAGGTACTACGTTAACAAAGTAAGTACATGAAATGTAATTTATTATTTTAACTTAAATTTGCTTTAATTATAATTTATATTTTATATTATTAATATAAATAATAAATGATGATGATGATGTTGATGAAAGTATACTATGTTTTATTCCAGGGTATAAGCTAAGTATCTCCATTCCAAATTTCATCATAATGCGTCTAGCAGTTATCGAGTTAAAACTCCTCAAACAAACAGACAACATTTCACTGTTATATATTGGTATGGATTGATATAAAAAACAATGTTGGAAACATCCTCCTACTGAACACGCTTTCCCACATGTTTCCCACAAGTTCAATATTACACATAAATAATAAACTATCTCGAAAACAACATTCCCATCTTTAAAGCAATTCAAACCGTGCAACATAAACTAATTCAAACAAACTTACCAAATTTTTCCGCAATTTGCATTTTTTCACATTTTTTTAATCCATCCTTACTCTAATTTGGCTCACTATTTGAACGAAAACAAACAACACTGATATTGATATTGATACTGTGATGAAAAATCAGGTGCGTTCCGTTTTGTATTTTACTTTGAGACTGAAACAATTTATATTTTCTTTTAAAATTTTACATATTGTGGGAATCATGAATCTTTTGACGGCTTAGGACCTTGAAAAATCTTGTGGGACGTATACTCCTTAAGTCCAATTAAAGGTTAAGACTTAAGTCCTGGAAGGTTTGTGCGTAGTGCTAGGTTTTTAAAATCGTACAACATTGGTGAAATAGCTAAATCAGTGCAAAGTGCTAAAATACTAAATCAAAGTGATTTGTTATTGAAGCACTAAAGCAGTTTACGTCTGTGGACCCTCATAAATCTAAGTGGCCAAGGAAATTATACATTTACTTCGTGACACTACTAACAGCATGGAATGCATTCGATTCCAGTAATTTCTTGTTACTATGACATAAGATCATCAGCTGGACGAGGTTCAACGCTAAGCATAACTAGTGGCTCTGTGAGCTGTAGACCTCGCGAGTACAAACTTTTTTGCAAACATTCTAGCGTTGCTCTGTAACGCAATCTAGTTACCTTATTTTAAAACTAACATTAATAACCAAGGTACTCCATCAATCCCTACCTAGTACGTAACGGACTGATTTTACTGGTAGAAACGTAAAATTGAGCAATTTACAGTATTTTGAGGAGCTATTCTGCTCATCATGCCGAAGATCCTCATCAGATCTTCAAATTTTTATGTGAGCTAGTTAAAGTTACTACCTTTCAAATAAAAAAGAACCATCGAAATCGGATCTTATAAGGCGGAGATATTCAGTTTGCCCTTTTTTGGGGGAATTACCCCCATTCAAAAATGCCTGACTACAAAAAATTCGTTCAACCTTGTACTTATACCAAGTTTTGTCTAGATCGGGTGAGAAATGCGAGAGGAGAGCAGAGATCCGGACAGCTGGACAGGCTTACGAAAGCATTTTGCCCAAGCTGAAACGGAGACGTTTCGCTGGCGCTTCGCGCTCGCTCGGTCAATAATATACCTCCCCTATAACAAGGAGGGGTATGAGATAATCACCATGCCTGGCAGGCGGTTTAGTGACCGCAGTAGATGTTAAATGTTGATACACACAGGAAAAATCAGCTGGTCATTTAAGAAATTCCCTTTGCTGGTTCTAACAGCCCCCGCGCGATGAGACAAAAGTAAAGTGGACATTGTAAAACAAGTGCATATAATAAGCCATTTTATCCAAGACCGATCCACCCAAGCCGAAGGCGAGGGTAGATATTAAAGTCGAGGATAAAATGCCATGTTTATAAATATATTATAAATATTGAGTTGTTTCCCGATTATCCAATGTATAAAATTTACATACTTTTGAAAAGATATGTTAAGACCGTAGACGCGAGTATGTATTGAGACACATTAATTGTTATTTTTAATATTAATTTATTTTTCAATATTGTCATGGTTAAACACATTTAGTTAGTTATGTTTATTTAGTTTAGTTGAAGTCCGCTTACACCTTGTATAAACAAGAACATTACAAGCATGAGAAGTGAAAATTATTGACCAAGCGATCGCAAAGCGCGAGCGAAACGTTTCCGTTTCAGCTTGGGCAAAAATTCTATCCGCATCTCTGTGCTTCTCTACAAGTTGCATTTCTCAACCGATCTAGACGAAACTTGGTAAAGAGATTAAACACATTTTTAGAATTTTTTGATCGTCGGGGATTTTTGATTGGGGAGGTACTTTCCCCAAAAAGGGGCAAAAAGGGGCCTACTGAATATCTCCGCCTTTTTAAATCCGATTTCGATGGTTCTTTTTTCATTTGAAAGTTAGTAACTTTAAGTTAGTAGTAACTTGAAATTGTTCTCATAAAAATTTGGTAAAGATCTGATAAGCATCTTCGGCGTGATGAACAGAATAGCTCCTCAAAATGTAGTAAATTTCTCCTTTTAGGTTTCTACCAGTGAAATCAGCCCTTTACCCACTTGGTAGGGTTTGATGGAGCACCTTGGTTATTAATGCTAGTTTTACAATAAGGTAACTAGATGGCACTACTATGCACCGCTAGATTGTTTGCAAAAAAGTTTGTACGCGCGAGGTCTGTAGCTCACAGAGCCTTTAGTTAAATTGGGCCCACATGTCGGCTTTCTTTAGATAAATTGTAAATACACGAAAAATCAATTAATCGTACTGAAAAATAAATTAATACCTGATTATTTAATGAATAAAATTAGAATATTTCTAGCTGGAAAATAACTTCTCAACCGTGGCCCAGAAGCTCATATAAATGAGAAGTAATCAGCAATCAGCATTTAACGTTTCCCACATGTCTCAAATTTATGTGTGTGCATGCGTACATTTTTGTTTTGCATTGTGTCCTTACTGAATACGTACCTGTATTAAGCCTTTCGATTTGAAATCTGAGCTAGCTACGCATGCGATTGTGCTCTGGAACTACGATTGGTAAGTGTTTGGTCACCGATTTAAACATAATCAGGTATCGGAAAGCAATATTCGGTTAATACATTTTCGGGTAGGTACTTAATTTTGTATTGGTATTATATACCAAGAAACCGAGGAGAAATGCCCGAGGAAAAGTAACTACTTACTCGGTTGGCAGTATAATGTCACCGCCATCCTATTTAGTATTTATTTGCCCCCGACTAACACGTGAAATCGCTATAGATTGTATACAATACATAACATACGAGGATTATAGGTACATACTGCATATATTTTTGGACTAATTTTGACTGAATTAATATTATGTACATACCTATATTCTTGGAGTAAGCTGTGAACTTTTATGCCGATTGTTTTGCCGCAACGTCTATTTATGTAATATTATTTATTGTACAATGTTTTACTCATAATCAGAGGCCACCGGGCGGCCTGGTATACTCTGACAGCAGAGGCCATCAATACATCATAAGAAAAGCAAGCAAGCACTAGGTATTAAATAGTTTTCTATCTTTCTACAAAATTGAGAACTTCCTTCCGTTTGAAGTCGGCTAAAACTCAGAAAGCATTTATACCTGTTTAGCTATAATTATTATGCATGAAATACTGAGCAATAATTTAAGACACTTTACTGCCTCACAAACGTATGTATCCGTCCGTTGGCACCAAACCAATATCCATACAACAGTCATTACACACTTTGGTGGGACACTGTCAATAATGTACATTTTTTATGGTCTGATTTGGGCATTTTATTGCTAGAATCGATGGTCATCATGTCTCAAGCCACGAGACTGACACATGTCGCATGTGGTTGTGTTCTTTTTACTGTACCCATCGACCCTATTAAACATAATTTTTGTAGTTATTCTTTTGCGACATCGTACACAGTAACCTTTACCATTCTAAATCTATTCTATACTTACATAAATAATAAAACTGTAACTAAGGTGAAATATGTACATGGAAGAGAATTTAGAAAAACATTTGAGTATTTGAAAGTAGAAGAATCCAAACATATATAGTTTTTAGAATTTTGGTCTGTCTCTCTGTCTGTATGTGACTTCATCACGCAAAAACCACTGCATGGGTTTTGATGCCGTTTGCTGAATTGTATTCCTTGGAGTTGCGGAGGTTTTTATCTTTGTTTCATCATAATCGGTTCATGCGAAAAGCAGTTACGGTAATTTTTACCTGACTACGGTGTAGCAAGGGAAGAGTAATGAGTTTAACAGTCTATGTATGTATGTATGTATCTTAGCGTCGATTCGACTTCAGGTATAGAGTGTCAAAGGCTGTTTTGTTTACTCGACTACGACGAAGCAATGGGTTATGTGTTCAAACTAAAAACTTGGTTTGATTTAGACAAGCAAGGTATCAATCGATTCGTCTTCATCGCAAGAGTGTCATAGGCTATTTTTTACCCGGTTTTAATAGCCTAGAAGAACATAGGATGCTTTATTCGCGATAAACTGAAGTCCGCGTGGGCGAAGTAACGGGCGAAAGCTATTAGGTAATATATAAAGTTAAATGTTGTTTGTTTGTTTGTTTGGGACAGAATAAATAATAGTACAAGTGTTTGGGGCGCTTTTACGTGATAACGGCTGGACCGAATTTAATGAACTTTTCTACGTAAGTGCTGCATACAGCATTTTACACCATAGAGACCAACATAGGACACTTTTTATCCCGACACGCTGCCACAGAAGAAATAATAGTATGATGCTGCTTATTAGGTACTTAATCATACTACTACTACTAAGGGCATTTAAACGTTTCGCCGCTCGCCGGTAACCATGTGAACTGAATCCAGTTAGTGAGTACCTAAGAAAACAAAGAGCGCTGTCGATTTTTACTCCAGATAAACTTTTTACCCTTTAGATATACCGCTCGTGGCGAAATATAATTGCACTATATTTCAGGGAGTTTTTCCTGCAATTATTGCATTTCGTCGGTCAGGTATCTGCCGTTGGTGAGGACATTCCAGTGTAACAATTTTGATGCAATTTTAGTTTTGCAGTCTTTGGTGTTTTGACAATAAAAGCTATTTTGCGATGGCAGAATGAGGGCTGAGCTTTGGCTCTCTTGAGGCGCTTTGGGAGAGGTAAGGTATAAGTTAAAGATTTTGAGGTTACATTATGGTTTGATGTTCTCTAATGTATGTATGTTTAGTTAAGTTTGTGATACCGTGTGGATATAAGATTTCTTACCTAGTAAGAATCACAAACCTCTTAAATGCGGGTGATAGTTTAATTTATTTATAGATGAGTGTGAACGCATATTATGACACTAGCTTTCCCGCCCGCGACTTCGTCCACCTGGACTACAGTTTATCGCAAAAAAAAAACATCCTATGTTCTTCTAAGATATTAAATCCAATGCAAAAGTAGCTATAGCACCAATGCTCTTGAAGTTTTTTGACAGACTTGTTATTTCGTTTTCATTGCAACCGAGTTATAGCGAGTTACCAACATTTTCCAGTTTTTCCGTGGAAACTTACAATTTTCCGGAATCAAAAGTATCCTTTGTATTGTTCTAGGGTATAAGCTATCTCCATTCCAAATTTCATCAAAATTCGTCCAGCCGTTATTGCGTGAAAGCTCCCCAAACAAACAAACAGACCACGTTTCACTTTATATCTTGGTATGGATTAACCGATTTTAACAATGATATCGATTAAATTAAAGAAAAAATGTTGTTATCATGCGCACGTTGCCAGAAACTGATTTTATGGCCCGTAGATTACAGACCTTTGAACAATAATTATTTAATAGGAAGCTAGCTTAATCATTATCATGAAGAGAGATGTAAGTGCGCACGCTTAATGGCTTCAATTTGTTCGATTTCGATTTAGATTTTTAGAAGGGACTGATATATCGGTAGGTCATTTAGGTTCACATTTTCCCATTATTTTCACCAAAACTAACTTACCTCCTCTTATCAGTAGCATCGATGCATCAAAGAGCCCACGCCACGTCGTATCGGGTTGACACATCGACGTTCGACGGACCCGTCGCAAAATTAAGCCCTGGATTATAAAAACAGTTCACAATGTAAAGCCAGTAGATTTAATACCATCCTTTTTGCTGGCAGAAATTGTAGAAATGTTCGAATGCGATGGTATGTTTTAAAAATAGTTAATGTCAGGTGCTAAATTGGCCAGTATTTCGCAAATTCTTATCTTTGCTTTTACTTGAGATACCTTCTTCTATATAATCGTTAATTGGTTCTCCAATTCACATCAATTATTGAACAAAAATTAAAGATAAGAATAAAAATTGGCATTATGAATCAATTTATTGTGGATCCAGATAATCGTCCAACCCACCAAATCCAAACTTTCGGAAGCCAAGAAAAGTTTGAAAGTTTGTAGTAAAAAAAGATAAAGGTGGACTCTATTATCCGACAAAATATGTTATCACTTTATGTGAAATTGCGGAAAAAATATATATTAAAAACAAATTATATGTAACAAAAAATCCTTTGCACCATCTTTTGTAAAGGTGCCTAAAAAAATGCATCAATAAAAAAAATTAGGAATAAATCTGATCATTTCAATGGACAGCCTTTATTAAACAACATTACGGTCTTTTAATTGAAAAATATTTAAGTGTGCGTATTTTAAGAAAATATTCGGAACATATACACAAAGCTAATATTGTTTAAAGGTCAATAAACAAGAAAATGATTGTTTGTTTGTTTGTTTGTTTGATTTAATTACTGAACCTTGTAGTACAGTTTTAAATGATGACAACAGCAAAACTTCCTTTTTTGAAGTATATAACTGTATATACTTCACAAAATGTATATCACACTAATATTATAAATGCGAAAGTTTGTATGGTTGCGTGTGTGTGTGTGTGTGTGTGTGTGTGTGTGTGTGTGTATGTGTTTGTTGCTCCTTCACGCTCGAATGGATGGACGGATTTAGATAAAATTTGGTACCAGGATAGCTTATATCCTGGATTAACACATAGGCTACTTTTTATCTCGAAATAGGATAAAAAAATATTATCGTTTTCTATAAAGCTTGAAAAAAAAAAACGAAAAAAATAATGAAAAAAAATATTTCAAGTACCAGGAGAGCATAAGCACTTAAGAATTTGGAGATATACAATTGACAAATAAAGTTATTAAAAGTGAGCATACTTATCTCCCAATGAACATTAAATGGTGTGATTATACTTAAGTAAGAATTTCTGAGTACCAGGAGAACAGAAACACTTAAGATGTTGGAGACATAATATTGAAATATAAAGTTATATAAGTGAGTATAAGTGAGTATTCCTCCCCATGAAGATTAAATGGTATGATTAAATTAAAAAAAGTTTTTCTAAGTACCAGGAGAAAAGAAACACCTGAAGTTGGATATATGACATTGACAAATAAAGCTATTAAAAGTGAGTATACCTCCCCATGTACATTAAATAGTGTTATTATATTTTTTTAAGTATTTCATAGTACTTAAGAAGTTGGAGATACAAAATTGAAAAGTGAGTATGCTTACCTCCTCATGAACATTAAATGGTGTGATTATATTAAAAAAGTATTTCTGAGTACTAGGAGAACAGAAACGCCTAAGAAGTTGGAGATATGACATTGACAAATATGGTTATTTATTAAAAGTGTGTTTACCTCGCCATGAACATTAAATATTATAATTATATTTTATAAATGTATTTCTAAGTACCAGGAGAGCAGAAAAACTTAAGTCAAATGTGTTGCTCCTTCACGCTCGAACAGCTGAACGGATTTGGATGAAATGTGGTACCACGATAGCTTATAATATCTCAGATTAACACATAGGCTACTTTTGATCCCGATATAGGGGAAAAAAGTAGTATAGTTTTCTTTAAGATTTGAAAAAAAAAACAAAACAAAAAATGTATTTCTAAGTACCAGGAGAGCAGAAACACATAAGAAGTTGGAGATATGACATTGACAAATAAAGTTATTAAAAGTGAGTATACCTCCCCATGAACATTAAATGGTGGATTATATTTAAAAAGTATTGCTAAGTACCAGGAGAACAGAATCACTTAGGATGTTGGAGATGTAACAGCAAAAAATAAAGTAATTAAAAGTGAGTATACCTCCCCATGAACATTAAATTGTGTGATTATATATAACAAAAGTATTTCTAAGTACCAGGAGAGCAGAAACACTTAATAAGTTGGAGATACAAAAGAGTCAAATAGTGTGTTATTAAAAGTGATTATACCTCCCCATGAACATCAAATGATGTGATTATATTTTAAAAAAGTATTTCTAAGTACAAGGAGAGCAGAAACACATAAGAAGTTGGAGATATGACATTGACAAATAAAGTTATTTAAAGTGAGTTTACCTCCCCATGAATATTAAATGGTGTAATTATTATATTAAAAAAGCATTTCTATGTACCAGGATAGTAGAAACACCTGAAGTTGGCGATATGACATTGCCAAATAAAGTTATTAAAAGTGAGAATACCTCCCCACGAACATTAAATAAGTAGTGTGATTGTATTTAAAAAATGTATTTCTAAGTACTAGGAGAGCAGAAAAACTTAAAAAATTGGAGATACTAAATTATCAATTATAGTTATTAAAAGTGAGTAAACTTATCTCCCCAAGAACATGAAATGGTGTGATTATATTTAAAAAAATATCTAAGAACCAGGAGAGCAGAAACATTTAAGAATTTGGAGATATAACATCTATATATATATATATGTCAGAAATTCGTGTTACTTACACTATTTATAACTCAAGAACTGCTGGACAGATTTTTATTATCTTTGATTTTTTTAATTTGTATCCGTCCCGAATAGTAAATATATATGCAAAAAGGAGGGAATTTTTAAGATTAATTTTCTAAACTTGTGGGAGTGGCAAAGTTTGACCGCGGGCGAAGCTGCGGGGCGCAGTTAGTATAGTATATAACAATTTATTTATTCATATCAATCAAAACCTCCAAAATTGACTTATCCATTTATTGTTGTGTACTAACTTTATAATTTGGACAGAATATAAATTCGCAGCTAAATATTTTTGGTCACCAAGGTATTTATTTCGAATGGGTAACCCTGAAATTTTATATAAAAAAAATGTCGTTGCATATAAGCCGGCGTAGAAAGTATATACTCGCATCTACATAAGCCTAGCATTTTCAAAATTCTAGGAAAAATTTACTAACGTCACTGAACTGTCTTTCAACCCAAATAACACTAGTGGCTCTGTGAGCTGTAGAGCAAATACTTGCACAGTAGCGCCATCTAGAAATAGCCTTATTGTTAAACTAACATTAATAACCAAGCTGTTCCATCAATCCCTACCTAGTAGGTAAAGGGCTGATTCCACTGGTAGAAACCTAAAAGTGAGCAATTTTGAGGAGCTATTCTGCTCATCACGCTGAAGATCCTGATCAGATCTTCACCAAATTTTGTGAGACCAGCGTAAAGTTACTACCTTTCAAATAAAAAAGAACCATCGAAATCGCATCAAATAAGTCAGTAGTTTTTTACCCCTTTTTTTGGGAAAGTCAAAAATCCAAGAGAACTGAAAATTATTTTAACCTGCACGCTAATTTTCGTCTAGATTAGTAGAGAAATGTGACCTCTAGAGGAGAACAGCCGGAGATCCGGAAATACGCAAGCATTTTTGCCCAAACTGAACGCTTTGCGCTCCTTCGTTCAATTAACATTATAAATGCGAGTGCATTTGTTTGTTAGTTATTTTGTTCCTTTTTCTGGCGCCAACTCAGCGACTGTTTGACTGTTTTTCACAGGACCGTAGACTGAAATAGGCTCATCATCATCATTACCAGCCACACGAGTGAAACCGCGGCACCTAGTAGTTAATAAAAACGTAGTTAATACAATTATATGTACATGATTGATTAATCAGACGTATACCTGACCTTCATCTAATCAAATGTATTACACACTAGTGACTCGCCCCGGCTTCGCACGGGTAGCGCTCACAGCGTGGCATTTTACCACGTCACTTTCTTGTGTCTCTCTGTCCAGGTGGAATCTTGCGACTCAAATTTCGAGCACTTCCCGATTAGCTATCTGGCTGAAACTTTCAGGGTAGCTCACAAATCGATGACGATGCATTCTATAAAAAAGACGTGGATTTTAGATTAGTTATGCTTGTTTCTTACTTTTAGTATTTTCACTGTCGTAACTTGTAAAAGAAAATACGCCAGTAAGCGTTATTCAAAATCTTTGGCGTGCAACGAACATGGTGCTTTTGACCATAGACAACTGCATTATTACTCACGAACTTGACATACATGTTAAATATTTCGTTTCCACGACAACATGTCATTCCGTTCCATACAGCGAGTACTAGACATTTATGTAAATTCTTGATAACTTGTGTTACATCATTGCAATTTTCCCAGACATCTCTAATGTTTTGAAAAATAAATGACTCTTCATGTTACTCGCTGACAAAGTAGCTTTAAAAAAAAACAAATTAAATAATTTTTAAAATCAGTTCAGTGTTTTTTGAGTTTATCCATTAGGTACAAACATACAAAAATACAAATATGCAAAAAATCAAACCTTTCTTCTTTAGAATATTAATGTAGATTGTAATTGAAACAAGTAACTCAAACAAAAACTAGAACAAACACGTAAACATTATCTGAAAAACCGCAAGTAGCTATCTGATAAAACTGTAGTAGAAACAAATCGTGAATTTTGCCCACTTTTACACTGATGAAGTGAATCTCATTGAAACGTATTCAATTCACGTTTCGTTTAATGACAGAAACATGGAAATCTACAGCTACGTATATTTCTAGTACCTACTTGCTTACGTAATCGAATCAGATACTAAGAGATACTAGAGCAAAATGCTCATAGATTTGCATTTTTACTTCGAAGCCCACATTCAAATTCACCACACAAATATTTACATGCTCACCCAAGACAGTTTGAGAACGGCTAAAGTACACTTGGATATCGATATAAAACGGTAACTGTACTAGAATCAGACTTATTTTATTAAAATAATAACACCCACGTAGCCATATGTTCGCAAGTCAATAGCGCATAACCAACATAAAAAGGCCTCTGTATCGTTTCAGTTTGGTTATAAAGAGGTGTACAGAGAGAGGTCAAGCGTTAAAAGATACAACGGTCGAGTTATCCGACCCACGCTCACTGCTTTATTGGCCGGAATTGCCTCTAAACGTTACCAATGAGACGTTTGTTGTTGTATATTTACGGCACCTTCATACTGCATGGTAACTCCAGTTCCGATACAATAAAGTGCATGATATATGAAGGTCCGAGCCGAGATCGTAGTACATTTTATAAAGGAGTAGCTTATCTCGCCGTTTGTTGCCCGGGGTTCAACCCGTGCCCGTGGTTCAAGTCGTATTTCCGATAGAAAGACTAGTTGAACCATGGGCAATTAGTTTTGCCAGTGGTCCTAAGTACTCATTGAAAATATTATGCTTATTTTTGTCGATATTAACCAGGGCATCATAAATTTATAGCGCGTATCTTCTATTAGATACTTAGCACCATCTTAACACTCACTTCAAAACACACTACTAATAATCTTTACCTTCTTTATCTTTTTTTTTACGGCTTTACCCGCGCGCAAACTTTGTCACACCCGTTCAGAGATAGAGTTTCCTTTTAGCGATGGAATTTTCTTTTAGCGATAGAATTTCCCTTTAGGGATGGAGTTCCCATTAGGGATGGAATTTCTAAAAATCCCTCCTTAGTGCACCTATATTTCCTCCAAATTTAAAATCTCTAGGTCCACCGGTTAAGGGTGTGCGTTGTCTATCAGTATGTCAAGATACTTTTTGAAGGTATACATTAAAGGATGTAGTTTTTGATGAAGTTTGTTAGAGACTGCCTAAAATAATATTAAATTAATATATATTACCTAAATAATCCAAATATTATTTAGGTTTCTGTAGTCAAGAAATATCTAAAAATTGGGGCCCTGTTCTCAAATAACTGATTTCATTTTTAAATAATAAATAAAAAAATATAAATAACTCTGATTGCCCACTTAGCAGCTGACCGAATTTCGTTGCACGCCGTGATAGTTCTGAAAGAGAAAAGTTCACTAGATCTAGACATTTCAACAAAACAAATGTTTTGCTGTTGAAGGCAATTCAAATACGGGTAAAAAGTGTATCCTTGAATGATATCTTCTGAGTTTGGTCACTGTCTTACACTGCGAAGTAAAGGGCCAACCCGTGATTGTAGGGACCGGCCAGTTATTCACAAAATTGGAAGCCAAATTTACCCAATTCAGTGAAAGAATGTCGGCATGTTGACTATATTACCCGTTGGGACGATCATGTTTAACAAAATGTGTTTTGATTAGTTTTAAATTACCTATAACTGTTTTGTTTTACATTTACTTTGCCTGACATGACACCGGAATAGCAATTTGAAATGTATTTTAATTTGTTGTGAGTAGCTGCGGTGTTTATTTCATTTTGATTAATTTTAGACGATATTTAATACATAGTTATGTAGTGAAGTAAAAGTTACGAAAATTTAATTCATACCTTGCTTATTGCAGTGATTTTTCAATGTAAGTAACATAATTTCTGTGGTACGACTTATTGCAATCATGTTCTAAAAACATAATTAAAAAAATAATTGAATAGTTTATTCAAGTTGACATACCTTACCCTTGTGATTATTTACTGAAAATTAGAAACAATTCCTAGGATTTTATATAGGTAATATACATATGTCAACTTGAATAAACAATTCAATTATTTTTTTAATTATGTTCGCCGAAAAAAGCTAAAAAAATATAGTTTTTTTTAGAAAATAAATAAATAAAAAGCGAGCGAGCCTTACAGTAGTCGCTTAATTATCAAACATCTAATTCTAGCTCTGTTTTATCATCGCTGTTCAAGTTCTGTTTTATCATCGCTGTTCAAACTCGCTCGCTCGCTTCAAGCTCTGTTTTATCATATACTAGCTGCCCGCGGGCACCCGTGCCTTTGCACGCGTAGTTATTTCTGTAGGTTAAAAGTACTCTTTGTGCTATTCCAGGACCTAAAATACCAATATACCAACATTTGCCCAAATTTCCTTCAGCCGTCAAAATTATTTTTATCGTTTGCTCGGCTTCTCCTCATCGGATTGAGATACCAAGTACCCCAGTTTTAAGTCAAACCCTAAGCTATCCAACTGTGAAAACCGCATCGCAATGTTCTATTCTTGTTCAGTAACTTATTTTAAGCACACAGACATACAACAGGCGAACAAACATACAGACAAACAGACAAACAGACACGAATTTTTTAAATGTTATATTCTTGTTCTGTAGCTTATTTTATGTACCCTAGACCATTTTTTTTTAATTATCTTCCTTGTACAGACTTTTTCGTTTATATTGCTTTATTGCGCGACACATTGTTTCACATTTCACGAAATTACACCAATAGATTACAAGAAAGCGAGAGGACACATCAATAAAGAAAAAGCTATTTAGATATTTAGTACGAGAAGAAGTGTTTGTACAATATGCATGGTCCAAATCAAGTCAGAACTGAACAAATGTGCTTTATTTACTAACTTTTGGCTTCTACTGTGATTTAGGTCCGTAATTATCTAGGCTCTTAACCATACAAGAACAATATACAGATGATCTCAAAAGTCAAGCTAGTTCGGTCAAGCTGCCAGTATACAGGAGAAATGCCCTAAAGTAATACAGAGAAAGGAGACGTAACAAGGCACCTATGTGAGGGGCGATGTAATTGCACAGTTAATGAGCAATATTAAAGTTTATGGGCAGTAATGTTGCTTTGGAGCGTCAAAATACGATTTGGAATACGTTCTTATTGTATTAACGTAGGTAGGTAGATATTACAAATACCATACTAAAACTAAGTACAGATACAGATTATACTAACGTAAGAAAACAATATTTGAAAAGTAAAATTGGCGTATACTGAAATATTTTTAAAAGAAAAGCTAAGGAAAGCTTTTAATTAAAAAACTGAATTGAAACCGATCTAAAAAATATTTTTAACTATTTTTTAGATTGGTTTCTTTATTAATTTACTTTTAATTTTTCTTGAAAAAAATAAATGAAATGGAAGACTTATTTTATAAACCTACAAGTAATCTACGAAAAGCTGAAGTTAGAGAACCAATGCGAGATTTAAACCTCCCCAACTGAAAAACATTTAGGGGGTTTTGTGTTTAGCAAGGTTTTTGATCAACTTCGGATATGGAAGGACTATCAAAAATGTCTGACACAAAACTGAACAAACTTACAAGTAATTTTTTTTTCCTTGGTACGAAATCGAACGGTCGCGGGTTCGAATCCTGCAAGGTGCAATCATTTGTGTGATGAGCATAAATGTTTGTTTCCGAGTCATGGATGTAATATTCTTATCTATGTATGTTTATCCGTTATCTAGTGCCCATAGCACAGGGTATCCTAGTTTGGGGCTACATAATTGGTGTGGAAATGTCCCGAATATATTATTATTAACTCTCAAGTTTCAGTTTTCTAGTTTTGAAATATGTATATGCTAAAATTTTTGATTGATACTTCCAGTAGTCGTAAGTTGGGAATAGTAATGGGAATGGGGAGACTGGGGGGGAGGAGGTCTATAAATAAAGGTTAAACTCTAAAAAGACAGTACCTACGAGTATGTATATACCAAAAGAACTAGTACAATTATTTATTCTGTGGTAGGGGTATTACGTACAAACTTTGAATTTTGAATGATTCTGTACTGCCCACCAGGGTTCCTTGTTCTCTATTTCTATAGATATGAGTGATATTCTGTGATACCAACAAATACCAACAAATTATTAACTGTACCTGAACTGTACTTAACCCAGTAACTATAGTTATCGCTTTGCTACGCCGACAGTCTTGTAATAGTTTTAGCTTATGTATTAAGTCTCTGACTGTACAAGTGCAAAATATAAATAAACAAATACTTTTAATAATACTTATAACTTGCTTAAAAGCTAAAAAACACGCATGCCCTGAAAAAAAAGAACTTATGCCAATAAATTATAAACTGTTCGAATGTGCTTATCAAGAGCCTTCAATTTGATACCCATATTGTAAAAGTCGCATTTTTTTCTTTTGAAAATGGGGTCAGACAGCCGAAAGACAGATTTAAAAAAAAACCGTTTGTTACTCGGGGGGATGTAAGGAGTCTAACGATACCCCATACGTCTGAATCTAAATACGAATAAATAAACTCATATACCTACATACATATAAACAAACAAACATACATGACTGGGCAGTCGTGTAATAATAAAGCAGTAAGTACCAAAAAGTCTGAACAATGAAAATATTTAAAAATAAATTGGTTTACTTAGCTAAGAACATTTGTTGAAATTGTGTCTTTCTGTCTGTTTGTTTGTCTGTCTGTTTCATCGCGCATCACGTAAAAACTACTAAACCGAACGCGATGCGGTTGTAACTGTTGGAAAGCTTAGGTTTTGAATTAAAAACTGGTGTACTTGGTATCTCAAGATGGTGAGTAGAAGCCGAGGAATCGAAAAAACCTATTTGATGGCTGAATGAAATTTGGCATTTGGTACTTTATAGGTTTTTGTATTTTGTACTTTTGATCCTGGAATAACATATAGGTTACTTTTAACCCAGAGAAGTACCCATGCGGGCAAAGCCACGGGCACAGCTAGTAAGTTACTAAGTTTAAATTGTATACGAGTACCTACTCTTACGATTAATTGTACATGTGGAATAAGTGAAAATAAAATATGAAAAGGTTAATTAAAAAAAAAACATTTAAAAGAAGACTTCTTATTAAAAACTTTATTTTGTAAACAACCACTAAAAAGAATAAAATAATTTCAATTGAGCCAGAACAGTATCACTTTTTCGAAATTACCAACGTAATATTAATGCAAAAATACAACATAAGATAAGAAAGAGTTTTTTGAAGGCGGTGCCAAACCGAGCCATAATTATTAATATGGTTGACCTTATTCAAAAAGATAATGTCTTAAACGGCTTGACGTGCTATATAATATAATAAACTATTAAAGTAATTATCTACAAAAAAAATATCATTTACTAGATTGCTGTATTCATGTCAATCGGCTTATGAACGAGTGGAAGTCAAAATCTGCTTGTGTGAGTCTCATCTTTTGTCTCTTCTGCATTTCATGTTTTGTATGAGGGTGCGTCATAGACAACTGCATATTACTTCGTATGTAGACCGGTATGTATTAATATTGTAAAGATATTAGATTTAAATGATGACTAGGTTTGGCTTACCTACCAATCAAACCCTCATTCATTATTTTAATCCCCGATGGCTACGACTTGTTTTAGAAATCAGTAGTTTGAGAATGAGTATTGAAAGAACCACGAACCCCTTTGGCGTAGGTACGTATAATATGTTCTACCTTTAAATGTCACTTTTTGGTGGATACCTCTGATACATGAGTTAATCGAAATAAAAAAAAAAAAAAGTTGAAATTTAAAAAAAAAACGCGTACAATTCTGAAACACAAATTCACCATTCGAAAAATAAAAAAATACAAGCAATACATATTCTGTGTAAAAATGTCGTAAGTGATATACTTTATAAGATATATAAGTTTCAAATTGAAAAAATAAATGAAAATTTTAATATCTCAGAAGGTATATCACTAACGACATTTTCACATAGAATATTTGTTGCTTGTAATTTTTTTATCTTTTTACTGGCGTGTTTTTCAGAATTGTACGTGATAAAGTTGAAAATCCAAAAAAGTTTCTACTTTTTTATTTTTTGAATCGTCTTTATCTCAAAAACCATATCACTTTTTGGTCCTAATGGGTGTGCTCTTCTCATCGCATTTCTCATTTTTTTTCTGATATTTTGATCCTTGAATGTAAAAAAACAACTTTTTGGGTGTTTTTGTGGACGTATTTTTGCACTTTTTTTTTATTTTTTATTACGGACTAGGCAACCGTTTGACCACGATCTCACCTGATGGAAAGCGATGATGTGGTCGAAGGTGTAGCACGCTTGCTTAGTAGATACCTATTCACTCTTGACTTGAACACACCGGGGTTATAATTTACCGGAAACATTGACAAGGGCAGGGCATTCCACTCCTTTGCAGTTCTTAAAATAAATGAAGAAGCGTAACGCTTCGTCAACACAACGGCGTAACACTGAGGCTCAATACAATATTTAATAGATGGACTCATGTTGTTTTCATTGTTTCTTATTTCAAATAAACAAAGTAGTTCCGCGCGCGACGGGCACATTAGGGTAAATGTTTCGAATCCCCAAGTCGCTCGCACGGAGATGGGGCCCGTACCGTCATAAACGATATTGCGCTTGGTCCGCGGCTTTCACCAAAAATGTTAAATTTGCACTTTTATATATCGGACAGTTTTAAAGATAGAAACATATAATTGATAGATTCAGGCGTTACTTTGCGGAAATCCATATTTAAAATGAACAAAATAAAAATATGTAGCTTACTTCCGCCAAAACTGTAAGTCAGACAAATGATAAATGGTAAAAATAACACAAGTAAACCCCACGCTAAACAAAAAACCCTACCCAAAATTGAACTAATGAAAAATATAAATGAAATGAAAGCTAAGGCCAGAAAAAACACTTATATACCATCGCGTTATGACCGTATCTAAAATGAGTCATACGAATTCTTATGTTTCAAATTTAAATCACATTTAAGCCCTTGGGAATTTCCTATAACTTTATATACCTTGGAATATAAGGACTTACCTTACGTTGAGATTGCGTGATATGTAATTGGACATTGTGGAGCAGGTGATATGCATAAGCTTTTATTTAACTTGCTAACCGGGCTAAAGCCAATAACCCTTAAATCCACCTATGTACTAAAGTATTGTGTGACCTAATATAAGTCACAATCCAATTTGTTGCGAACCCAATAACAAGTTTAACTTTAGGCTCTTCGCCTTAGCTCCCTTGTTATTAAGCTACGACATTAAACTTGGACAAGAACTAAGATTTAGATGAAATGAATTAAGTTTACGCCAACTTTGCCCGGATTAACTCTGTGCTGAACTGATTAGATCCGACAACATTCAAAATTATTTTAGTCTATTTTCGTTCAAAACTTTCATCAAATCTTTCGTATGCCACCAAGGTCCCTGAGTGTTGTGTTGCAAGATAACAGTAATAATTATAAACTTCAAACTGGGTAAAATATAAATTTAAATCTAATTGACTTCAAGGTTATCTCAGACAGAATGGTCAGGTTGGACATACATTTTGAAAACTGTACATTAAACATTCTCCAAGTCTATGCCCAATCTACACAAGAAGAAATTAAACTTTTTTTAAGGAGCGCATTAGAGAATACTCTATCAAACACAATCATAAAGGGGAACTTCAATGCGAAAATTGGACAATATACTCCAGATGATATCGCAGCTCTAGGTACATGGGGATATAGAAATAGAGGTAATATACTTATTGATTTCTGTTCAAAAAATCAACTTTACATTATGAATACCTATTTCAAGAAAAGAGCCAAAAACAAGTGGACGTGGCGGTCGCCAGATGGTAAAACAACCAACGAAATCAACTATATTACCACACGCAAGTCTCAAAATCACGATGTAGAAAATATTGAAGTAATTAATACCAACCACCCAACTGGCCATTGCATGGTTCGTGCAACATTCACAAAAATATAAAACAAAGAATAAAAAATCATTTAAAGGAGATCACGGCAAGAACTACTGATAAAAGGTGGATTGAGAGGCTATTACACTGGTAACCGCGAGACGAGCGCCGCCCGCCAGGGCGTCTACGCCGACGCTGGGCAGATGACATCGCAGCCTTCGCTGGGGTCACATGGATGTGTTTTGCTCAGGACAGAGATGAATGGCACAAAATGGAGGAGGCCTTTGTCCAGCAGTGGACATTCCACAATAAAAAATAAATAAGAAAATGCACGATACAACAAATAAAATAGTTCATTATTTTAAATCTTAAATAGAATATACATAGATACTCAAATAATAATACATAATAAGATATGTAATAAGATATCTGAATCATTTAGTTAATTAGATTTAAATGAGTCATAATATCATTCGAAAATAAAACTTTATTATTTATTTGTCCCATGAATTGAATGATAAATATTATGTAATATGAATAAATATGTACATAAAATGAATAACAAATATAAAGAGCATGCTATAAATAGTAATATTATAAATTTATAAATTAAACACATAAGATATTTTTAAGATATACGAAAATGTGTTATGTATAGAAATGTATATTTTATTTAATTTTTTGGAAATAAATGGCATATATTATATTATTATAATGTGACGAATATACTGTTTCCAGCAACTTCGCGAAGGGGTTGTTGTAAAATAAGACATTAGATTCATGACCTAATCTATACTTAGAATAAAGCAATAAGAACGAAAAAACTGTACAAAGATAATTTAAAAAAATGGTCTTGAGTACTTAAAATAAGCTACTGAACATGAATTTTAAACAACATTATAATTTTTTAACATTTTTTTAAATCGTGTATGTCTGTTTGTTAGATTGTCTGTATGTTTGTTAATGCATAACGTAAAAACTACTGGACCGATTGCGATGCGGTTTTCACTGTTGGATAGTTCAGGGTTCGACTTAAAAACTAATGGTTGATTTCTCAATCCGATGTGCAGAAACCGAGCTATCGATAAAAATATTTTTGATGGCTGAAGGAATTATGATCAAATGTTGGTATATTGGTATTTAAGTCCTGGAAAAGCAAGTAGATTACTTTAAACCAAGAAAATTGACCACGCGTGCGAAGCCGCGGGCACTGCTAGCTCTATAGATAAAAAGAGTTCAGACTACGCATAAGGCTGAGGTTTGTCGTTATACCAACTGACCTATGTGACTGATGCCCGTTATTCATTATTATTTTTATAGAAGACTAGTTTTTATAAGAAACAGTTACCTAGGTAAGTTATACTTGTCTGTATTTCTAGACTCAATTATATATATTCCAATTGGAAAACACATCGGTTAAGTTAACAATCATATAAAGAACCAAATAATAATATACTTACCCCTTGTCTAGAGCCAGTAAATAAACGTAAAGGGATGCTAATGCAATACTATTTGATGTTCTCTTTGAGTCGGCTATTTATTTAGAGTTCACAGAATATTTTTTGAGATGGTTTTTCCTTTGTTAAATCCACTGTTTGGTTGTTGTTTGCACAATTTAGTGTGTTTATTATTCAGTAGTGTTTGTTTGTGAATGGGGTGTAAAGCACATTATGGGAGATCAAGAATCGAGGTGTGGTCCGGTTGGCAGCGGTTTACTTCTAGGCACGACTTATCACTACCCCCGCCCTGCAACATTAATTGAAATGATTTAGTTTTTAGCTAGTCTTGGACAATGACTGCACTTCGCTTGTCACCCTGAGATAGTAGTTCCTTTCTTATAAAGTTGTTGTGTAGTGTTCAGATGTGTTATCCTACTGCTAAGTATAAGTCTTCAAGCTGGCCTTAGAAAAAAAAAACTTTAAGCGGATGGCTGCCGACCTTCAGTAGTGAAGAGGCACTTGAAGATTTTTCCTCCTCTAGATTCATACAAATAATAGGTATTATTTGAAGCCCGCTTCTCGCTGTTAAACAATCAAGCGGCCAATTATAATGTTTGCTGTTATTATGATAAGCCTTTGGCGTACTCTCATCCCTACTTCAACATGTTTACCATTTGCAGTTGCCATGGTGACGATGTTTATCAATCTGTTCTATGTATGATTGTTATATAATCTTTACCTACTTACCATAAGTATAATATTATGTTGTGTTCGTTAACAGAGATTGATAAGACCATTCGTAAGATAAAGTTCGCTAGTAGTATGAGTCAAATATTTACTAAAACTCACTTTTCTTTCCAACAGTACTTTCAGTGGCCGCCAGCTAGGGCAATAAATTAGTCGCAGAGAGACTCGACGCTGCCCTAATAAACCGTCTGTTATACCTAGACAGGTTCTTCATGAAGAAATTCAGAATAGTTATTGATAGTTCCTACATATATTCCAATTTTAAAAATAAAATTGTAAACTCTCGTTGGCGAATGTGTTTATCAAGGACAGACTGTACGATTGGGTCCAATTTCGACAAAGAGGTTAACAAAAGGTTTCCAATGAGCTAGGCTGGGCGGCGTTCGAGAAGCTGCGTAGCATCTAAAACTCTTCGGATTATAACGATAGTTTACCATCCCTGTGTGCTGCCATTAATGTCTGACGCAAGATTTTATTTTGATAAAAAGGTATTAATTAATGCATTATTCATGCATTAAATATTTGAAAAGATTATTTACTTTAAAACTTGTTAAATGGTGGACGATAATGCTTCTTGGCCGTTCTCCACTGGTAGTTGTTTTAGTATTAATGGTTAATATGCCTGTAAGACTATTATTACATATTAAGTAGTTTTGCTTTGAACACCACCTGAACCAAAATCGTCTCGAAGATAGAGAGTTACCTAGACACAGGGATTTGATCTGCTGTTATGGAGAATTTTACTATCTTTTTATATTGCCAGTGCTAATAAATCCCTAACAAGGAAAAAAGGCATGAACAAAAAAAAACGACAGTAATTTCAAGTAGGTACCTAGAGCACCATATCAATGTCACACACAAATTAGATGTGTCAATATTTAGTAATTCCAAAAGTAATTCACTCCAAGATAAAGTGGGGCGGCTGGGTAGGTGTTTTATGTTGCCCTTTAACCTCACAAAATTGATCCGAACGACTTCAAAAGCCTTGTCACAAGTTCGAGGTCACAGAGACGTAGCGCGACCTGTCGATATTTCCTGTTATGCCCATCAATCAACACAATTAAGTTCAAAAACATAACGCCCACACTTCACGCCGGTCACAAATCGTATAGGCTGGAAGCCAGCGGCGGGGCAAAAATCATGATAGGTACTCGACGTTATTATTTCTATTGAACTATCTAAAACTAAAAAAAGTTCTAAATAAACAAAATTTACAAAGACTTGGTGTCTATTGTAAGTCGCGTAATATTATGATGATATTGAAAAATAACTTTTGGTATTGTTAAAGTTTTAGTTTGCAGTCAGAAATTCTTGAATTAAAAAAAAAACTTTCCTAATGATCGGATCCCGATAAACATACTATTAACAAAAAATTAGATAGATAGATAACTCTTTATAGCACTAAAAACTTAAATTATAGAACGTTAACATGGACCTTAACTATAGGTACTATAGGCGGTCTTATCACTAAGCAGACATCTCTTCCAGGCAACCTTAAGTTAGATAACGACCTTAACTAACATAAACATTTATGAACGGTAGTGCGCATAATTATAAATTAAGCGAATATAATTAAAAAAAAACTGTAAGACTAAAAGGACTTTTATTATATTATATTAGACTAACATAGATAAATAAGACCTATACTAACAATTTTATGGACATTGTCTGAATATAAATAAATAATAATAATTATAATTATCTTCTAGTTGTTTTTATATATCTATTTACCTTTTTTGTTCCAAAGTAAGTCTCCATCACTGACAGCAATGTTTATATTCGATTCCTGCCCATCCAAAGCTTGCCTGTAAGAAATTGATAATAGCCTATTGTACTGCAATAGATTTTATGTATAATTACTATTATTTTGTTTTTATTGTGATGCGTTCAATAAAGAGTTATTGTGTTGTATTGTACTTGTATTGTATGACTTTATAATAATCCCATTACTCCAGACCTAGTACTAAGGTTCGACAGTACATATACCGCAAAAAAACGTTAGGTTTGCCGATTGAAATCGGGCGTATTCGATAATCCATTATTAACGTTGGAGTTTTGACAGATGACGCACGGGCACAGCGTCACATGAGTGATGTGCTGGCACTCTAGCGTTACTATTTGTTTCGGAGTCGCTCGAACTATATAATGAACTGTCATGAGACGACATGTAACTGTTAACTATTTACTTGGTATTTTAATTTAATAGACATTTCTTATTAATCACTAGCTGCACCCCGCGGTTTTACCCACGTGAGGGATGATGATGACGATAAAAGTATCCTTGTGTTATTCCAGGGTATAAGCTATATGTATCCATACCAAATTTTATAAAAATCCGTTCAGCTGTTTGAGAGTAAAGTATGATGATGATGACGATAAAAAGTATTCTATGTGTTATTCGAGGGTATAAACTATCTCCATTCCAAACTTCATCAAAATCCGTCCAGCTGTTATCACGTTACAACTCCCCAAACAAACAAACAAACAGACAACGTGTCACTTTTATATATTGGGATGGATTATATTTGGCCTATATTATTATTTTATGTAATTTAGGCCTCTTGTACGAATACATTTGCATAAGCTTAAAAATTATAAATAGGTAGGTTTATTAGTACTTTCTGAAATCAAAATCACGATCCGTTCTTATTTACACAGATTCAGTAATCAAAGTATTCAATTAAATCATAGTAAGCCTTGGATGTTAACCATTTTTTTAAATTCTGTTTGAATTTGTTGCCTTTTAATAATTTCAGTTCTATGGGCAAGTCAATGAATATTTTAATTGCGTTTATAAAATAACACTTATAAAGTAAGGTATTATATTAGAATGAATAATGCATATATTATATCTATATTTGCTTCATAAGATACCAGCACGACCAGACGTGTGCACGGCGAGCATCAGAGCTCAATCATCTCAGATATCTTGTGACATGATTCTTACAAAACACAATCCTATGATTGTGACCTGATGACGGACCGATGTGACCAATTTCGACAAACGAGGTGCCAATCGATTCGTCTTCTAGTCAGCTGTAGGGTTGTTTTTAGTTTTTGTACTTATGGTATTCAGTATGTTACAGCACGAGCCCACATTACATCAATAATAACGTTAAAACTTCTGTGAATAATGTGATTTTCATACTTGTAGCTTAGCTTAGGGTCCTTTCTACGGAAACCTAAATACAATTGGCCAGTTTTTTTTGAATAGCATTTTATCACTATATTATAGTCGGTGGGTACGAGGCAGCTAACAGGAGCGGATTAGCGGACGGGCGCGTCCTGCTCGTACCGCCGCGGAGTCCGCTCTCCGCCCGCGCCCGCCTTGTCTGAGCCCTAAACCTTTAATATAGGACTGGTTCTCAAAGGACACTGCCCGAACACCCCGGAAGGAGCTTGGCTAAAGTTTTTGCTTGAGTATTGTATGGCTACCATCAACCATCAGCCGGTTGGGTTAATATGTGTCAGCCGCCCAACCGACTGCTTTTTGGGTAGTCTCATTTAGATCTCCGCCGTGCAAGAATAGAAAACTAACTAGACTATTTGCTATTAAAATACATTTAATTTAGGCTGAGAAATTACTGAAAATACAGGAATGTTTATGAAATATTATCTTGTTGGTAAGGGTTGCTCACAAGAACAAGACTAGCTTTAACTCGCGCCGAGATCTGTAGTAATTATTCCTGTATTGTTACCTAACAATGGTAAGGGAAGTGTTGTGACCCGAATATGTCACTCACGTGATGGCATGCAAAACTAAACTAGTACGATATCGCAAGTTATGCAAATATTCACAATCCTCTTACGCCGATTGCAGTATATAACGTACTGATTGTCGATACCTTAACATACAGACAATGTATATTATAACCTGTATTTTCACTATAAGCAAGTAAATTTCTTTTGAGTAAATAAAATTCTCAAACCCTAGCTGAGACTTACCGGGGTGCTAAGAGTCATTAATCGTTCATTAAATTTTATATGGCTATAAGTATATTGTACCGAACCAAAAACAATCTAACCTAAGGAAGCTCATTCCAGAACGATACTCATTAGTCCCACGAAGATGGCGCCATTTTTTTTGGAGTAAAAAGATTGTGAGATGTTTGATTGTGCATAGTTAACTCTTGTTGAGCATCGAAATGGAGAAGTCAACTGCAAAGTAGAAAATTAAAAATAATAATCATAAATACTTTATTTCACCAGAATTATGGAACAAATATACAAAATTTTGTTTTAAAAATAGGCACAATGGTCAGTCAATTTAAGTGACCAGTGAAAAATACAAGAATATTTACACCTGAAAAAGGAATTTTATAACATTGTCATGAATAATTGAATATACGATCTGCGTACTCTTTGCCAACTTTGCCTACCTCTCTAACAATTAGAACAACCATTCCCATTTTGACTACTTTTTCATTCGCTTATCATGTCCATAGACATCATTCGCGAAACGGTTCTCTATCAAGAATCACAAGTGACTCTATGTATCAGTTAACCCCAAGGTTAACCCCAATGTATAACAATGCTCAAAATAATTTCAAAACCATTCAATATCCTAATTGAAGTTACGAATTTTTACTCAACTGGCATTGATCAGATGGAGCTAAGTAATCAAAACTTAAATTTGACCCTGAACTGAAATATACATTGGTATTTGGACAACCATCCTCCGGTAATAAAAAATGAAAAAAAAGAATAGATATGATGATAAAGAAAATACTTGAGCTTATTTAAATTGTGCTTGAAGCAATGACAATTTAAAATGTTTGCTTTTATAACATGAGACTCACCTTTGACACCCATTGGTGCTCGTACAGCCTTTGTCGTGTTTTCGGTGAAGTGTCTTGTTGATACTAGAATTTCATGTCGATGGATCTTGAGGCTTGATGAATATGACTGTCAATAATGTAAATTTAAATTGAGATCTGCATACAGTGCCACCAACCAACTTACTGTAACGGAGCGCTATCATCCCTATAAATATTTATTTATTATTAATTTTACAGCTTGCACTAACAGTATAAAACCAAACATGCAAGTTAAGTACTTAAATAAATTACTTAATTTATTGTTTACCTATATCTAAACTGCCACAGTTGAAGGCGCAACAATTGACTCCAGGTAGTTGCCGGACCTGGCTAGGAATTTTGGCTCCGTGAGATAGAAGATATCACCAGAGTAATCACAAGTGATTATGTTTAAAAGGGATAGGACTCTGTTATAAGAAGCACACTGCCCAAAAAAGGTGTGTAATGTTTTTAGGATTCAAGTATGTTTGTTTGTATGTATGTATGTATGTATGTACAAAACAAATATACCATAACTTTAAAATGCCTAAACAGATTTTGATGTATGGGGTATCGCTGGAATCCTTAAATCATCCCGAGTATAATAAACTACATATTTTTTTAAATCCAATTTTGCTGGTGTATGTACTGTTAATACCATATTATGTTGATAGGCCACCTCTGCAGCGTCCATTTGATCACGTTTTAAATCCTATCTACGTTCAAATAGATTTAATAAAAGACTATGCTGAAGCAATTTTCAAGAAAATACTATAGAACCACGCTGGAGGAATTTTTTTTTTAAAGAAATATAAATCTTTTCAGAAAAAAGCTCACTTTAGAGCCGAACATTTCGTAAACGGAACCAAATAGAAAAAAAAAGTAAAACAAATATAAGAGAACTATTCTGCAATATCTTGTTTGAAAAATAGTAATAACTAAAAGGAAACTGTACAAGAACGGAAACTAGCCCGGGTATTGTTTACACCTAGAAACTTTGGGTTTCATGGAACTAAATTATGAAGTTCAGAACTTTCCCTTTATTTGTACCCGGACAGCAGCGATAGACAATGAAATATTCATCTATATTATGAACCGAACTGCTTCGAAGATAGAAGTAGAGTAGCTAATAGTAGAGTATAAGCAGTAACCGAACTTTAAATTGGCATTGATTACCAAAAAACATTGATTTTCGCAAAGAAATACTGACAAAAGTATGTAATCTGTCATTTTTTACCCGACTATGGCCAAGCAAGGGAAGGGTAATGAATTTAACAGTCTATGTGTGTGTGTTTGTATGTATGTTTACCTATATGTGGATGTTCCACTATATCGTTGCTCCTTTCGGATCGATTTTGATAAACGAGGTTTCAATCGATTCGTTTTCATTTATAGAATGTAATAGGCTATTTTTACCCGACCATAGTCGGGTTTTAGTTTTTTAACTATAGGTAACATGATGTCTCATTTATTACCATCCGATGAAATAAAAAGATATGCAAAAAACCTTTTAAAACAATATTTCATTGCTTTTTGGAAAAATATATATATATATTGAATATTTAAGAAATATATGTTTTAAGTACTACTCTTATGTGCAATGCCCTAATGAAAAAAACTTATATTTCGACCTAAGCCACAGAATAAATAATAATCATCTATACTAACACTGTGAGTAAAATAAGAGCTTGCTATTATAGAGCATTATTTAATTCAGAGAAGCTGTTACTATATAGAAGTTCATACTTACAGCCTACAATCTAAAAAAACAAATTGGCTTTACTAAAGTTAACGATATGTAAGAAATTGCATACTGGCTTTAAGTTTATAGGATCGAAGTGTTATTCCATACTTTGCCTACTTGGGAAGTGCAACTTACAAACTTCGCTATTGGGTCTTCGAACACTAAACATTCAAACCGCCAGTTTATGTTACGTGATAAGGGATAAATGTCTATTGCTTTTAAAAGGTAGTATACGTAAAGTGCGAAGCTCAAACTGTCGAAGATAAGTTTAAGATCTCTTTGTACCTTAGCTTGAGTGCATTGGGGCGCTTAGCTATTGAATAAATAGGTAGGATTATGGCATTGTGAAACTTTGAAGTTTTGTTAGGGCTTCTATATTGTACAAGAGCACTTTACAGAAAGTAGCTTCACAGAATTATGTGACTACTTAGCAGCAAGTCTACCAACTTTGTTTATACATTTATATCTAGATTTATATAGGTAGGTATACCTACATATTTTCAAATACGAGTTTATAGTCTTATTGCATAGAATAAAATAGTTTAAACCAACTACAATCTAAACTTAACTTTAACCTAATCTAGCAAGGGGATATCAGTGCACAATCATCATGAATCGTCGAATCGGTACAAAAATATTTTAGTTGTACAAGTCTTTAATTGTTGTACATATGAATTATAACTAGTTCTAAAAAAAACAAGTTTCTTTCTACGCGGTAGAGCTGCAACAAAATTCGTCAACAAACTCTGAAATTCTCGGACGCTCTACGTTGGGCAGAGTCTTGTATAAACAAAGTTCTGCTTTACACAAAAAGTTATTTTCTGCGATACTACACAAGGACAGGAAAATAACATTTGTCACGGCACTAAGGTTCAATTTGGATACTCTGGATGCAGAACTAAATAACAGAAGTATTTTCACAGAATTTTAGGTACAAGAAAATTTACGCACTTTAAAAAGCCCGTCTGCGAACATTAAATCGTTATAGATCCTAAATGCTCATTCGAAATGACAAATGATTAGAGAAACCTATAGATGATTTTCAAATACCTATTCAATGATACGAAATTTAACATAGTTCATGTATATTTTTTCTCTTTCACAATACGGCATCTGGTTGTCGCCATATTGAATTTTGATTACTGTCATGTCTTTAACTGCACTTGCAAGAATGAGAGAAATCGATTGACGTAAAAATTATCAAAACTTGTCCAAACGTTTGGTTAATATAGTACCACAAAAGAACAAACTTGGGTACAAAGACTGATAAAAACCACTGTCCTTAACCTTCGCTCAGTCGGGTAAAAATAGTTTCTATGAGTAGGTAATTAAAATAAATTCGGATGAATCCAACCGTGGAGTATTGACTGACTTTAACAACAGAATTATATTTGTCCATAAGGCAATGATTATACGTAATCCGCGTACCGCCCATTCCAAATACGGTTCGTCCCAAGCCTTGTAGAGAACTTCAAAACATCAAAGTGCGTATGAGACTTTACATACAATACGTCTTGTAGGGCGTAAGGAGGATTTAAAATGCTACAGTTGATTTCGTACATATACAAGATAAAAGTAACTTCAAAACTTTTATTTTACATTCGATGATGTACAAAAAGCTAGATCAGCAGATCCTAAAGTATCACGGTAGTAACCCAACTGATAAGTTACCCTGAAAATTTATGCCAGATAGCTAATCGAGAAGTGCTCGAAATTTGAGTTGCAAGATTCCACCGGGAACGACAGACAGACAAACAAGAAAGTGACTTAATAAAATCGTGGTAAAATGTCAGGTTACTGCAAATGCCTGCTTAATATTGCGTGATGAATGGGAACATTTTCAAGAGTTTCCTACTTTTTACATATATTATCTTCCAATAAAATCAATTAATTTGAATCTATACCATTTTATAGTCCAAATAAAGAGAACCAAACTGTGTAACAAATTATTTTAAACAGTAAAAGCATGGAACCCGAGCAAAGTAAGCAGCAAAGCTCTAACATCTCCATATATTATAGGTACAAAGTAGGCTTCGAGAAGTAGCCTGTCACATCTACTTACCATACATCGTGATTTATGCACGATTATAGTCCTTGAATGCTGTCCGCAATGGCTAGCCTCAAAGCCTTTAATTTGATGCCTGGTAAAAGGTTGTTAGTACCACTTGTTGGTAGAAGCTTTCTTGTATCTGTTACGGTAACTTGTGTGGTATGTGCACATTCTTAGTAAACTGCTGCTTGACGTTTTCAGTATGTTGTATTAACTTATTACCCTTTCAATTGTTGGTTTTAGAAATTATTTCGAGAATATTGAATATTTAAAAAAAATGTCACAGAATAAATAATAGTACTACACAACGGCGAAGTAAAGCAAGGGTTTTGTCAATCGATTCGTCTTTTTAAACCGCATTATCTCATACAGTAAGGAAGTTTTTAGTTAATTTTTTAACTTTTTTATCATATCTTAAAAACCAAGCAATTCTAAGACTCTTTCAACCAATTTCTATCCTATTAAACATATTTTTTAAACACATTCGTCTCTAAAACTATTACCTCTCACCGCAAATTCAGAGTACTCTTGACTTTATATAGTTACGCGTGTCTCGAGCATTACGTGTTCTACGAAAAAGCACTTTCAAAAAAAAGACCACTAACAACAAGAATACATACAAGTTTCGCAACTTAATAATACAGGAACGCCTTCTAAGATGAATACTGATTACAGGCGCGACACTTTTATAAAATTTATTATGCGTGCGTACCAAGAGGTCTCTTCTGAGGTGACATTAAGCCAATATAACTATGCAATTAATTTAATTCATAGCGACTGTATAAATAAAACTATTTTAATATTAATTTAAGCAGCGTGGGATGATTTGAATTGCTTGAACGTGTCTATTTGAAAAGGAATGTGTTGAATTGAAAATATTGTTAACTTGTAGTGTGCTTTAGAGTAATAATTAATCTTAATTATTAATTTAAAATTATCTTAATCTCATCTCCACGGCATTTCCATTATTTAATGAACGAATGATCATGAGATGAGTTATAATTGTGTATAAGTTATTTGAGCTACTGCAAATACCTTACTTACTTGTACAACCACTCTCATTTACTGTTCTTATTTAAATACACCTACTCACAATAATATTTCCATTAGCTTCATTTAACCTCATTAAACTCCCACAGAAGCTTTTACAGAAAGTCGTGGTCACGAGGAGATAATAATATTGTTCCCTGATTACAGCTATTTAAACAACTATATCTTCTTTTAGTCGAATTTATTACCTGTTTAAAGCAGTCCACTAAAAATCCTACACATGCAGTTACTTAAAAACGCATAAAATGCGACTATAGAAATGTGCGCGTCAGATTTATATATAAAAATGGGTTGCAGTCATAATATAAGATGTTAATACAAATTTATATCACAGATTTGCAAAATGTCTTGAATGCTGAGTGTATACTCGTATGTAATGCGGATACTGTTATATGATTTATTGATGTTAAGTTTGTTGTTGTTAGTGTTCTTACTAGAAACAAGATATTTCAAAGAGAATACTTCGACATCTTTGTTCTTCGATTCATCTTCATCATAAGCCTCTATTGTTTTCTCAAGTGCAGCGATGACCTGCAAAAAACAGCTGGTAGGAACTGGATGCAGGGATCTGAAGATTGAGCTCAGAGGCGTTTATCGGGATAGATACCAGCAGTGGACAAGTATAGGCTGATGATGATGATGATGATGATGTATTCTCGAAGTTAGTTATTATTATTTTAAATAAGTAAAAACTTTTATGCAGTAGCCATGTAATGTCGCTCATCAAGCCCTTTCATTTAATACCCCTATCAAAGGGGCTACTAAGGAAATTTTAAATCGCCATTTTGTGACGTGCGCCATATTGGATTTAGAATGACGCCACTTTAGTTATTGCATTTCGCTCATTAAATCCTTTCATTTGATACCTATATATGTAATAGGGGTTGCTGTGGAAATGATAAATCGTAATCTTCTAATGTCCGCCACATTGGATTTAAAATGGCGGCATTTAAGTAATCGTGTATTGTCACGAGAACCAAACGTGTGCGCCAAATTTCAGCTCGATGGTTTCAGTGGATGTGGATGAAATATTAATTGCAAAATTCCAGGACATACTTACAATACAATACAATACAATACAATACAATACAATACAATACAATACAATACAATACAATACAATTCAACCTAACAGTAATTATATATAAAATCTAATGTTGTACAATAGGCGGCCTTATCGCTATTTGAAATTTCTTACAGGCAACCTTTGGATGGACAGGAATATAAAATAAACATTGCGGTCAGTGATGGAGACTTACTTTGGAACAAAAAAGTTAATAGATACATATATACAAGTGAAGTTAAATAAAAGATTTTAACTTTTATAATGTCACCTTTTATGGGGAATTTATTTACAAGATAAAACATACAAAAAAACACAAGTTCATAATAAAATAAAAAAAATAAATAAAAATAAAACTATTTACACAAAACTATCTAAAAGTCCTTCGGAGGAAGGGAAAGTGCCCAGAATGCTGTCTGCATTGCCACGCTGTATTGCAATACTATTTTTTTGGCCTAAATAGGAGCCAGCATTCTGGTCACATGTCACTTCCCCTAAACGTTTTGCAAAGTCCCTGTAAATTTCGTGGCCACCTGGCCCCCACGGACCCAAAGTTTCAACCCCAAACGGCACAAACATGTAACCCCGGTCTAGGTTCCCATATTTGCGCCGCTTGAGGTTTTCTGCTTTGGTTGCAGCGCCGCCAGCCCGAATTGTTGCCGAAAGGCCATCCCATCTTCCAAGGAATTAAAGTCATACCATCAGGCCTCTTACCGTCGTTCCGCATCAGGCCGTTTGGTTCTAAGATTGACGGAACGCCGGCACTGACAATGGCCCGACGGTAGGTACTAGGTACCTATTCTTTTTATACATGTATAAGCTTGTTTGATTTGTGAATATTGTTCTATAGAAATATTAGACGACAGAAACACAATACACATATGATATAATGTGTACTGTTGCATAGTCAAGCAAATTACAGAATGGTGTTAGTGTTGATCAAAACATGTTAAAATTAAAATTCCTCCCCCAGACGCTCAACTAACAAAATTAACATATCCACTGTTTCATCTCAACTGGTTCCCACTTTTGAATTTCCTATTAGTGTTTACAAAGGCAAAGTCAATATGCGGTAGCTAGAATAACGTACTCAGCAATCATTCAAATTGAATTCTTAAATCAATAAGTGTAAAGTTGGAAATTGAACAGGGGTGTTGATTATGAAATGAAGATCCACACGGCTTCCTATTGTCGTGTTTACAAAGTTTCCGGTATTATTGACTTTGGCGTGAGAATTGGTCTCTAACGTCCGTAACCCTGGTAGGTCTCGACGATCAAATTTCTTACATACTACTGTTAAGAATTTGTATGCAGCATTAAGCATTATTTATTATGGGTGGATCCTTTTTAATGAACGATACGACCAAGGTGTACTCAGGTAGAGAAAGCAATTTGTTTAAATAGACTAGAGCCCTAGCCCTACATAGTAACTATTTAGACATCTGTGATCTAGTGTTTCGACAAATGAGCTGTAATATGTAGTATAGTTCTTTTACGTTAATAATATTAATCATATTAATCTGGTCTTGTTTCTAACGTATAACTGTTTATTATATGCATTGAGATATATTATTATGTACAAGTACTTAAATCGTATAAACTTTTTGACGCATAGCTGAAGGAAATCTCAAGACATGACCACAGTACATAATATATATGTCCTCCTGGATAGTAGTGTATCGAAGCATTGTTTTCAAGTTTGATGTCTAATGTCAGTCGGAGACTGAGGGTTGCCACCTGTGGGTCTTTACCCGGCTACAAAAAAGGAGGGTTATGATTTTATCAGAATACCTATGTATGTATAAATGAATGTATGTATGTATGTTTGTCTGTTTGTACATGACCACAATTTACATATTTTAACCTTTTGTGGGTATCTTCTATTAATAAAACCAGAGTTTTTGAGCTACTTACAAAAAAAATAGGCTATCGTGTTCACGCGTATGTCTACACTAATATTATAAAGAGGAAAGATTTGATTTTTTGTCTGTTTGTATTTTTGTATCCTTGTTTAGAATGGACAAACGCAAAAAACAAAGAACCGATTAAAAAAAAAAACACTTATTGGTTAGCTACATTATCAGCGAGTAACATGGGCACTATATTATTTTTCAAGAAAGTAGAGATCCCTACGAAAATTGCAATATTGTAACCCAAGGAATCTGTAAAAATATATTTCCAACAAAAAAAAACGACTTCGTATTCAAATGTTCTTTTCTAGACAAATGTTAAAAAGAATAAAATAATTACAATTGAGCCAGAACACTATCACTTTAAGAAAAGTAAAAATGTAATACTAATTCAAAAATACAACTTAAGATAGAAAGAGTTATAATAGTTTCTCACTCCCCCTTTTCTCAAGTCTCAAGTCCCAAAACCGCTGCAAAATCGGTCCATTCATTTGGGAACTACGATTCTCCCCATTTATTTCCCGTTTGATTCTTTTGCACACACACGTTCACGTTAACAAACACTTAATGGTTAATATTCCACCAAAGTTAAACATTAACACTGCTGGATTCTACCAAACTAGAGTAAATTTTATTCTTAGTATAGTAGCATAGGCAAATGACGGTTATTCCGTCATTTCTGTGCCACTATTCTAAAATTAAATTCACTCTTGGTTTGTCGAATCCAGGAAGATTGAGAAAATAATAACATTCTACAACACAACATTTTGTTTTTTTTTCCTTGAAACCCCCAAGAAAAATCTCGTAGAAACTTCAATGTGTAGTAAGGAATAATAGATACGTTATTGTTTGTGGAAAGCTTCTACCTTCGCCATGATGAGACTCCTTGTTTCAACAAGGAGTCTTATAATAACCAGGTAGTTCCGGAAGAAGAATCACCTCTCCAAACATGGAAAGTCGTCGACACTAAAAAGTGTACTGTTTTCATTAGTATCGTCTATATTAATAAGGTTCAAACAAGTTGATTACTTAGCTCCTGTATGTTCCGCATTAACATCTGAGAGGTCTCGAGTAATGAGTATGTCGTGAAGTATTAATTGCTTCCCAAGTTAATTATGAGATTGAAGTTTACCGTGATTATGTGGGGATTGTGTAACCGAAGTATGAGTAAAAAGCTCCGGAACAATGGGGGAGACTTTGATTTTAATGAGACTGAGTGATGATGTTGTTCGCGATTAGCAATACCTACAGCAAATCACAAATAATTTCACGCAATTTTTATTATTGCGTTCCAACTTACAAACTGGAGTATGCCACACAAAATTCCTTGCAGAAAATGTGCAACGTCATTAAGAGAATTGCCAATCGATTCCACAAAGATACGGTAACGCGACCCGTTACGTGTCTGAATGGTCATAGTGATTATTCGCTATCGGGTCCTTATGGGCGCTGATCGAATACTTATAATTCGTAAGTGACTTACAACCCTCTCTTAAAATGAATGTTTAGTCTAATTTCATGGCTAGTTACGAAATGTATCCAATCAAACGCATGTGTTAGTTTCCCTTTGACGCAATCGTAACTAGTTTGTATCCGTGACTAATTGTGCCACACCTATAATGGTAAAAAAGTATCAAGTTTTTAACAGGATGTTACTGTATCATTTCAAATTAAAGTTATAGTGTGCACCAAATCTCAGTTATAGGTAATGTTTTAGTTAACAATACATTTTCTTTAACTAAAATGTGTTGCGCCATCAAATGCTTCGTCAATCTTCAATTAAACAGGTTGCTTGGCAAATGTGAGTATATTATAGTTCTCCTTATGAGTTAAACTATGACGTAAATTTAACTATATTACACTGTATTACAGTTAAATTGTGCAATACATTGCGGCGTAACTAGATTTATCTGTGATTTGCCTACGTATTAATTTTACTGTTGATGGGAAACCCAGCCTTCGAAGTATATCAATAGTTCAAAAATAATATAATGCTATACCAAAATCTGAATACGTGTTACCTGCATTATGACAGTTTGGTATTTTTAAGTGCCTCAAATTGTAATTAGTTCTAGTTAATGGTTTCACCTTGACTTAATGGTTTCAAACAGGTATAGGAAATGATAATTTATAGAAATGCGGTAATTCGTTTCGTTTTCATGTCATTTCGGTTTGTCATTTTTCTGGGATAAAAAGTACATCCATACCAATCCATACCAATATATAAAAGTGAAACGTTGTCTGTTTGTTTGTCTGTTTGGGGAGCTTTCACGCGATAACGCTTGACGGATTTTCATGAAATTTAGAATGGAGACAGCTTATACCCTAGAATAAAACATAGGATACAGCGGGAAAACTGGAAAATGTTGATTACTTAGGATAAGGAACTGTTACGGGGTGGGTCAGGAATCGAGTTTTAAAAAAACAAATTAAGATGGCTAGAATGAAATGTATTGAAATAAAAGAAATAGAAAAAACATAAAAGTAATATTAACGACTAGCCGCGCCCGGCATTCAAGTCTGAATGCCTTAGAATATCTAATTACTAAAAAGTAGCCGTTAGGCGGAAACACCGACAATGCCAAAAGTGCGAGCATCAGCATTTCCACCCTCATGCGCTTGCTATGTATGGGGCATCGTAACAACCCCCCCGATAAGATGCATCATCACGGACAAGTGATGAGGAATCGAGAGCAACTGACTTGAATTTCGTTACGGATCTGGAATTAAACAAAACTTAAATTAGAACTTGAATTTAACATGACATAGTATTATGAGCTGGAATGAAATAGCAAAACTTAAATAACAACTTGGAATAACGTGACATAGTAACAAGAGCTAGAATGAAATAGGATATTAAACATCAAACGAAGCAGCGAGTTATAAGAGTTAGAAATACCTATAATTATTTATTGCGAATGTAATAACTAAACTTTCAAAGGATTTAGAACGATATAGTATAGAATGATACAGAGTTAAGAGTTCTACATTAATACTAAGATCAAGTACCTAAAATACTACATACAATAAGATTACAGCGTCTCATGGAGCTTCACAATGTTGCGTCTACTCTTGCTGATCGTACTGTAATTACCGTCGGCTTCCTCATCATCGGATATTTTCGGGTCCCGTGTCGGTATTTGTACATTTATGGTTTGGTTTGGACTTTTGTTTGTTTTTGAATTAGAATGGCAGTGGTTATAAATTCTTATGCAACACTGTGAAGCACCTGTATTACATAATAATTTCTTACCTTTAAATAATAAATATAACAGAGTAATAATCGATATGATATAACCTACATACATGTAGTGAATACTATATGTTTGGAAATGTGTGGGACTTTCAATTTTATTTAACTCCTTTTCAAAATCGTCAAGGGACACGCTTGCGTGTAACAGTGAGTGAAAGTCCCCTACATGATTTAACCTTACGAACGGGAGACTTGTGAGAGTTTTATTTCTTAAAATTCTGTCACAACAATCATCTTCGACTAACTTGAAGTTCGAAATAGAGTTCACACTGGTGTTGGTCGTAAAAACATCACTTGGCGTAAATTGTAGAGTTTTGAAAAACGCCTTACACTTTTTAGGAAGAGTCAATATGCCGGTGCCGAATAGAATTTCGTCATAAGTGTCACTTTCACATGCTATATGGCATTTTCCCGGTTCCGACTGAGCATAAATCCATTGGTTATTACTAATCTTATGAAACGCGTCTACGTTTCCTTTAAATAACTTAACCTCACACTGAATTGGTAGTTTCGGCACTGCTTCTGTAAGTAGAATTGTTTCGCACGTGGGACTAGCTATAGTTGACAACACGTTTGCGCTAGAAAGTTCACACACATAGCATTTCCCAACCACAATTTTGCAGTTATCGACAGTATCAAGTAGTGAATAGAACAAATTATCAACCGTTATAGTCACATAGGGCCGATTGGGAGCGATTAGGGCATATGTATCTGGTTTCACTATATTATAGGGAACTGGCATAGGAATGACATGGTAGAGTTTGTAAGTCTGGGGAAGGACGAGTGGGATTCTAACAATGATTACAATTTTCTGATTATGATAATAACATATGAGTTTAGAAATATCTATTAGTTGGTGCACATTGTGTAATGATAGCGCTATAGGTAGATCGCAGTGCCTAGGTAAGCTATTTCTGTGCAACTCGAGCTCGTTGTATATTTGTTGTGGGCTAAGTACAGTCGGGTGTAAAATATTTAATTTACTAAACAGAATAGCATTGTTGATGTCTTCAATATTAAAGGATATGGAAATAATGATACTCTCTAATGAATTTAGTAAAAGGTTTAACTGCGATCTTATTTCTATTTTATCATTTAAATTCGAAAGTTGTACGAAAGAGTCGCTGATCAGTTCCAAGTTTTTGTTAAGAAGCTTTTCATTATCTTCGACTTTAGAAATAGATTTATTGAAAGTTGAAATAGTAGACTTTATGATATGAATGTTGTCTTTCATCAGGTGAACCAACTGTTTTTCATCTGACTGTACTTTATCAATGGCTTCTGAGTATTTTAAAGCATCGTCACTATCTAGCGTTCCGAATAGCGTTTTAAGTAAAGAACCACCAGCATCGATTAAACCTCGTTTGAATCGTGTAGGCTGATCGCCAAAGATTAAGTATGAAACAGAGGAGAACTTTTTCAGATTATTGACATGTTGATTTTCTAAGGACAACAGAGAGTTAGTACATTCTACCTGAATTTTTGAGGACGTAGACTTGCAGAAATTTTCGATTGTACTTAATAAATTTTCTACTGCATTTAAATGAGGTTGTATGTTTCGGATATCAACGTAGGTCACAACGTCCCAATTATCGTTAGTGAACTTAACATCGAGTAACTTATCGTAATATAAGCCAGAACTGTCTACTATCGAAGCTGTGAAGGGATGACCCGAACTTGTAGGGAGAAGATTTTGCCTGGAAAAGAAGAAGGGTCATTGTGATGGATTGTCAGCAGCTAGCTTAATTTCATTGTAATGATGACGCACATGGCGCCTATTTATGAGCAGAGTAACTGTGTGATTTCCATTTATTTTAATTATTTTGAAAGGGCCTTTCCAAACTGGTAAAAAGGACTTATTTTGTTTATGATGACATTTCAGGTAAATCATATCACCAACATTATACGTCTTTGGCTTTGTATGTGAATCATAGTACTTTTTCGACCTTTCTTTTGAGTTCTGTATGTTTTGGATCGCTTTCTGCCTACTATAAAATAATCTATGATTTAACGCACGAATATAGTCGGTGTAAGTATTGTTCTCGATTACATCGATGGACTTTGGGACATAAGGTTTAAAACCGAATAATAACTCAAACGGAGTGAAGCCAGTGGTAGAATGAACATTTGTATTGTATGCTAACATAGCAGTATTTAGGTATAAATCCCATGCATTAGGACTTTCATTTACGAAGGGACGTAAATATTCTTTGAGAGTGGAATGGCTTCTCTCGAGAGCTCCGCTTGTTTGTGGATGGTAAGGACTTGCAAAAATATGTTTGATCCCGAAAAGACGTTCCAACTGTCGGAAGACCTCTGAACAGAAGTTTGTACCCTGGTCACTTACAATGAATTTTGGTATGCCTACGTGGGAGATGAAGTGTACGAATTTCTTAGCGGTTTCTTCGGCGGAACAGGTTTGCAGAGGGTAGGCTTGGGAGTACTTTGTCAGGTCGTCTTGAAGAGTGAGAATAAACTTATAAGCGAACTCATAGGTTTCTGGAAGAGGACCGACAATGTCAAGATATACTTTTTCCGTGGGTCTGGTTGCAGTGGATGTAATTATCATGGGTGCACGGTTTGTTTGACGCAAAGGTTTGTTGACTTGGCAGGATTTGCACGCTTTAACATAATCCTCTATATCGGTACGCATATTCTTCCACCAGTACATTGACTTGATGCGTTCAAACATTCGTGCAGTACCAGGGTGACCCGCGGAAGGTGAGTCATGGTTTTCTTTAAGGATGTTTTTAATTTCGTCTGGCGTTGGGAATAGTATATTGTTGTGATAAATGTGGACTTTGATGTTCGTATCATGGAAAATGAATGCGACGATATTGTAAATTTTCGTGACAGATAACTTAGTAAATGGATTGGAAAAATCTGAGATAGCAACTTCCTTCTCTTCTGACCACCAATATTTAATCATATCTCGATAGTCGCGTAACAGGTTAAATATGTCCTTGTATGAGATTTCATCGTAGTGATGTACTGAAAGGAAAAGATGAGTAAACACGTGCTTATCGTTGGACGTGTTATAAAATGTATGGAGCTCGCGTTCAATATTACGGATGTTAGGTTCACTTGTAGATAAGGATATTACCTCAGAACAATAGGGGGTAGAATCGTCTAAGTCGATGGAGGTAGGATATGCAATCATTTTACATTTGGTTTTCAAAAGGGATTCATTATGTTCTTCGATTGCAGTGTTATAGGACGCAGTGGGAGAGTCACGGCATATCTGTAAGTATTTTTCATAGGTTTCTGAGGAAGAAGGTGAATTCGGTGGATTATTGTCATCGATCGCTAAAACTGGTAGGTTTCTGGAAAGAGAATCAGCGTTACTGTTGAGTATTCCTCTCTTAAATACGATTTCATAGTCGAATTCCTCTAGCCTAAGTCGCCAGCGAATAAGTTTCGAGCTAGGGTCTTTGCAACTGAAAAGCCATTGTAACGGCTTATGGTCAGTGACGATTTTGAATTTATGACCAAAAAGGTAAGGACGAAACACTTTCGTTCCGAATATAATTGCTAAACATTCTTTTTCAGTTGTTGAATAGTTACCTTCGGCTTTATTGAGCGTTCTTGATGCAAACGCGATGGGTAAGTCTTTCCCTACTTCACCCTGAGATAGAATTGCAGAAACAGCGAAATTAGAGGCGTCAGTGGTAAGAATAAATGGCTTGGTAAAGTTTGGATATTGTAATATAGGAGCAGTGGTTATTTTTATTTTTAGAAGGTCGAAAGCTTTCTGTTGTTCTGGGGTCCAGAAGAACTTAGCATCCTTTTTTAGGAGACTGGTCAATGGTTTTGAAATATTAGAGAAATCTTGTATGAAGCGTCTGTAATAGCCAATTAAACCGAGGAAGGATTTTATATCCTTAGGATTTTTCGGAATTGGAAATAGTTTGACACATTCTATTTTCTTTGGGTCAGGTTTCACACCTTGGTCGGAGATGATGTGTCCCAAGTACTGAACCTCTTTTCGTAGGAATTCGCTTTTATCGGGCTGAAGTTTGAGATTGTGTTCTCGTAGTCTTTTAAATACGAGCTCTAGGCTTTCTACATGTAGTTTTAACGTAGAATTATGAATTATGACGTCATCCATGTACGTATAACAGTGGAGACCTTGAAGACCAGTCAGCACAACATTCATAAGCCTTTGGAAGGTGGACGGCGCGTTACGAAGTCCGAAAGGCATTCGAGTAAATTCATAGTGCCCGGACGGGACACTGAAAGCAGTTTTTTCGGTGTCCTTGACACAGATTTGATGGAAGCTAGAGGCAAGGTCAAGCGTCGTAAAATATTTACTATGACCTAGCTGGTCTAGGATGTCGGTTATATTTGGAATGGGATAAGCATCGCCAATTGATATTTCATTTAACCTTCGATAATCGATGACAATGCGCCACTTCATTTTTCCTGAGGCGTCTGGTTTTTTAGGGACAACCCAAATTGGAGCGGACCAAGGAGAACTAGAAGGACGAATTATCTTTTGGTCAAGCATCTCTTCAATTTGTCTGTTCACTTCCTGTTTATGACATTCAGGGAATCTATAACTCTTTACATTAATTGGAGTTTCAGAAGTAGTACGGATCTCATGTTGAATAGAACTAGTATGACTTAATGGATCGCCTTCAAGATGAAAAATATCTGAATATCTAGAACATAGATCACGTAGCAAAGTTTCTTCTTCCGCATTCATGTGATAGCAGCGGAGTGAACTTTGAACCTTTAAGTCGCGTTGAGAGTGTGATACAGTGAGGACGCGAGGAATCTGTGATGGATCTTCAGAGAGATCTTCGTCATTTGATTTCAGAGATGAATCTAAGATTTCTAGTACTTTAGTGACAGGTTCTAAAGTGAACTTTAGATCTTGTAAGGGAACATTTTTTTCGGACGTGTTTAATACAGAGATTACGACTTTGTCTCTAGAGTTTACATTTACGAGACATCTGGCGAAATATAAGTCTGGATACTGTGGTAAGGTATTTTTTAAGATCAGCCCCTCTTTAACCTCAGGATTTGTGACAAGACATTCAATAAACATTTCGCTTCGCGCTGGGACATTGTAAACTGTTTTGGTCATTTTGATATTGAAATATTTGTTCGGGTTATCGGATATTTCTAACCTTGATTTGGCATATCGAACGTTTGCATTGTAAGCTTTCATGAAACTTGTACCAATAATTCCATCATAATCTAAATTTATATCTCTACCTACGACATGGAAATAAAAGGGTAAGGAATCAGTTTTGTTACGTTTTAGATATAGAACAAACTTTCCTTTTGTTTCAGCGTAGGAGTTTACATCGTTAATCCCTTTAAACTTCACTGTATGTTTTTCTAGTACTGGCATTGGTGAGAGACTGGATTCTCTAATGAGACAAATAGAACTTCCGGAATCGATCAAGAGACGAAGAGGAGTACTAGAATGTGAGGTATGAACTTCTATATATGGAAGAGAAGATTTATCTGCCAGGATATCATATACTATGATTTCTTCGTCTAACTTAATTCTTGAACTTTGATCGTTATTATAACTTTTAAATGGCGTAGTACTTCTGGACTCAGGGGTCTGTATATATTCTTTGATTTTATTTTGTCCGTTGTCTTTTAAAGATTTGGAAGTGGTGCTTACAGGGACAGCGAGGGAAGAATCAGTGGGTTTTTCTGACGTAGAAAGACTTGTAGATTTCTTAATAAAATGTTCGTTTATGTTCACAGGAGTTGTGGGACTACGGGAAACAGTGTGTGTCGACTTAGAAGGACAACGACCAATAGAAACTGAGGGATCATAGGGTGCAGAGGATGTTGGTTTAGCATGTTGAGGGTCGGCTGAAACAGAGGGACCATATGAAACAGTGGATGTTGGTTTAGCATATTGACGGTCAGCAGGAACAGAGGGACCATAAGAAACAGAGGACGTCGATTTAGAATATTGACGGTCAGCAGAAACAGAGGGACCATACGAAACAGAGGATGTCGATTTAGCATATTGACGGTCAGCAGGAACAGAGGGACCATACGAAACAGAGGATGTCGATTTAGCATATTGACGGTCAGCAGAAACAGAGGGACCATACGAAACAGAGGATGTCAATTTAGCATGTCGACGGTCGGTAGAAACAGAGGGACCATACGAAACAGAGGATGTCGATTTAGCATGTTGTCGGTCGGTAGAAACAGAGAGACCATACGAAACAGAGGATGTCGATTTAGCATGTTGACGGTCGGTAGAAACAGGGGGACCATACGGAACAGAGGATGTCAATTTAGCATGTTGACGGTCGGTAGAAACAGAGGGACCATACGGAACAGAGGATGTCAATTTAGCCTGTTGACGGTCGGTAGAAACAGAGGGACCATACGAAACAGAGGACTTCGATTTAGTATAATAACAGTCGGCAGATACAGAGGGACCATGCGGAACAGAGGGCAGAGTTACAGGACGTCCTGCTACAGCGTCACTATATCGCCTCCTGCAGGAGACGGGGTCGATTTTTACATTAAAATTATTAATTAATTCATTAAGATTAGTAATTACAGGTGTGCCTGTCTTGGTATCAGGTACGCGACGGCACGTATTCGATACCTGATACTTTAGTTTAAATCCTCGTCATTGTTTTCAAAGAACGGCGGCGACTCTAAAGAAACATGATTCTGTTGCGGAAAATTACGTTGAAACATACCTTGTTTCGAGTTATTAACTCTTCGTTTTATACATTGTGAAATATCATGTCCAACATTTTTACAATACCTACACACCGGTTGTGCGGGAGCCCTCTGGGCCTGGTACTGTTGCATAGGAGGTCTCTGGGCCTGGTATTGCTGCATGGGAGGCCTCTGAGACTGATTTGGAACCAGGGATAGCCTTTTTATACGACAGTCTCGTTCGAAATGTCCTGTTTTGTGACAAAACCGACAAGTCATAGGACTTGTGAACGACGTACTGTTTGTACTACTTTTAGAAAGTACATTTTGAATTTTCTCTTCACTGATAGCAATATTTATTGCAGCATTTAGAGTTTTGACATCTCGTGCACGGACAATAGCACTAATTCGTGGGTTAAGACCTAAACAGAAAGTGTGCAAGCCTAGGTCTTCGGTCATTGCGATCCTTCCTGACAGATCCTTTTTGAATGTATTTGAGTTATGGATTTCTGTCTGGAGGTCGGTCAAATAGGTTTCGACCTTAAGGGCGAACTGAGCTACCGTTTCATTCGGTGACTGTTTACAGGACTGCAGCTCCAATAATAAGTGAGAGTAGTGTTTCCTTTCGCCAAAATTTTGTTGGAGGAAGGCTTTCAATTCTTCAAAATTATCGAAAAGTTTGGTGGCACATGCTACTTGGGCTTTGCCTTCTAACTTTGAAATTATGTACTTAAACAGCAGTTCTTTTTGATTTTGTGAAGCTAACTCTAATGCATTTTTACAATTTGTCAAGAATGCTTGTAAAGTTTCTCTGTCTCCTTTGTAGGTGTTTATAAAATTACATAAAACACTAATCGGAAATTCACTAGGTGGTAGATTTGGTACACTTGGAACTGATAATGTTTCATTAGATTTCACACGAGGAGATGATTCGTTTGGAAGAGACATGATGGAAAGTTTTTGAGGTAGAAAAGAAATAGTTATCTATATATATTGAAACAATTCAATATGAATAGGAAATCGAAGGATTTAGGATATATATACGAGTATTAACTTAAACAGTGGATTGTGACAACAACAGATCTAAATAATAAGTTCTACTCACAGAATAACTACAACTTGGAGTATAGTGATGAACATCTTGCGTTGCGAATACTTGGGCGAATACAGGGTAGCACGGCGTCTGTGGAGGTGGAGACTTCAAGTAAGTACCGGTCTCAGGTACTCAGGAGCAGTGGCGAAGAGAAGCAGAGGATGATGACTACAGGCTCACACAGCCTGTGATGGTGGCAGGATACAGTGATTTGGCGATGTCTACGCGGCTTACAGCCAGCGCAGATGAGGTTCAGGCTCGGTGATAGATTCAGGGTCTACGCGGTTCAAAACCTGCACAGATGAGATGCGGACACGGCGGTAGATTCAGAGCCCACGCGACTCAAAGTCAGCGCAGGGACACGGCGTCGATGGCGGAGAAACGTGAGCGGTGACACAACTTCACAGGATATTGCACCATATGGAGCAAATCCCTTATTATTTTATTGACCCGTATGAAATAGTTAGCTCTATTTTGCCAACTATCCCACTTCTGACACCACTGTTACGGGGTGGGTCAGGAATCGAGTTTTAAAAAAACAAATTAAGATGGCTAGAATGAAATGTATTGAAATAAAAGAAATAGAAAAAACATAAAAGTAATATTAACGACTAGCCGCGCCCGGCATTCAAGTCTGAATGCCTTAGAATATCTAATTACTAAAAAGTAGCCGTTAGGCGGAAACACCGACAATGCCAAAAGTGCGAGCATCAGCATTTCCACCCTCATGCGCTTGCTATGTATGGGGCATCGTAACAGAACGCTTGCCATCACAGAATATTCTGTGGTTGCCATGGAAACGAAATAACAAGAAAGTCAAAAAACATTAAGATTTGTGCTATACCTACTTTTGCATTGGTTTTTAATATCCTAGAAGAAAATAAGATGCTTTTTTACGCGATAAACAGTAGTCTGCGCGTACAAAGTCGCGGGCGAGAAAACTAGTAATATATATATGACAAAATACAAAATTTGGCTATCTAACATTTTTGGCATATCCACAAGTAAAAAACTAAAAAGTCGCGGCCACTGCTCAAACCTAGAGATAAAAGATAGAGGATTTCAATGCAAACAAAAAGTCTTAGCACACTGTTAGCACCCTAAAGTGTACCGTTTTTGATATATTGGATCTCAAAGATATCGAATTAGTCATTATTTATTTATTTATTTATTTATTTATTCGAACACCAACACGGTGCACACCAACACATTCATAATATTATACAATTTTTAGTAAAAATAAAATCAAATGTCACAGTAATTATAGGTGAGGACAACATGCAAGTACACAACAAAATAAATTAAAATTGAAATTGAGCGAATAACAACAAGTTAAATAAGATTAAAAATTAAAACTAAATCATTACATAAAAATTAAATTAAATAAAAAATGTTACAAATTAAAAAAGTGGTTAAATTTATAAAACAGAAATAAAATTCAAAAAATTAAATAAATTAAGAAGTCAGATAGTCAAAGTCTTTTTAAAACCGTGAATTTTGTCAACGAATATGTCGACATCCTTCGATTTAGAAATAATATTGTATTGTCGCACCAACCTCGTCATGGGGGCATTATGACCAAGATTAGAGTGAGAACCAGCAACATGAAATAATTTGTATCGCGAAGCCCTAGGCAGCTTAAAAGGCGCACAAATGTACAGTTCCGCGAGTAAATTCGGTGCATCCATGATACTCTGCACTATTTTAAAAAGGAACATACAATCAAGTGTGTGTCTACGGTGAGCTAGCAATTCCATCTTAAAATATTTAAGTCTAGCGTCATAACTCTGCAGCTCCTTCCCAAGAAAGCAAGAGTAGGTCAAATGCCACAGAAATCTTTTTTGTATTCCTTCTAGTTTCTTACTATGAACCTCGTAGAAAGGACTCCAAGCAACGCTGCAATACTCCAGCCCACTCCGTACCAATGAGTTAAATAGCATGATTTTAGTGCTAGGGGATTTGAAATCCCTACAATTCCGCAAGACAAAGCCGAGGGTTTTGAATCCTTGAGACACTATGTTGGCGATGTGGGTATTAAAACGCAACCTGCCGTCAATCATAACCCCGAGGTCCCGTATAACATCAACATTTTGCAATGCAGTGCTGCCCATTTGGAGAACTGGACGCTCCATAACCTTCTTTCTTGTAAAAAGCATAGCAAAGCACTTTGACACATTCAGACTCTATGCTAACTTTGAGCTCCAATATCACAGAAACGCGAAAGAACAATTCTAGTGTAATCATTTTTTATTAACATTGAAGTCCTCTATCGATTTAATAAGGTTTGATCAGTGACCGCGACTTTTCGTTTTAAGCTTTTATTTAACTTCACTTGTATATATTTCTTGTCTATCCTAGAATCTTGCTTCAAAAAAAAAACGAGCACTTTCCGATTAGCTATCCGAATGAAACTTTCAAGGTAGCTTAAAAATCGATGACAATGAATCCAAAACAAAGTTGTTTGTTAAATTAAATAAAAAAATCTTTTTTTTTAATTTCATTTTTAATTATACTTATTTAGACCTCAAACCCGTTAACGGGGATTTCATTTTGGAGCGTCAAATCCGTGCAGAGGATAAGTTAATTAAAATACGTTTTAAAAGAGATTTTATGCAGTAACCATGTCATGATGAAACTTAGAATGGGCTATCACAATTAAATGCGTATACATAATTTCGTGTCTGCGCTGTTAACCATTGAGAAGTTCCCTAGTCATGACCCAACCCTGAGTGCAGCAACCATGTCATGGTAAAACTTAAAATCGGCTATCGTGATAAAATGCATACACAAAATTTCGTGTCTGTGCTGTTAGCTGTTGAAGAGTTCCTTTATCTGGAGACCACGTCATGGTAAAATTTAAAACTGGCTATCATAATAGAATGTATACACAAAATTTTGTTCTATGCCGTTAACCGTCGAAGAGTTCCTTTATCTTAAACAAATCCTGGATGTCGATTCAGGTCATACTTACCATAAAAATGCATTGTATTCGGAACTGAACCAACATGCTACAATTCATCTCTCTCTCGTAGGATTAGAGGCAGTGTTTCTAATTCAGCTTGCAAGATTTGACCTAAACAAACACATACATACATACATACACACTTACAAACATTGCAAGTTAAATAAAAGCTTTCAAAATTTGGGGTTATCGCTCTTTCGACCGAATGCCTACTTAATTTACTAATTTTTTAAAATTCATCGCCGTTTCGTCCTAGGTAAATATTTAAAAAAAGTAATGGACATGCCTAACTTCAGCCGTCAAAACATTTTTTATCGATTTCTTGGCTTCTACTCATTGCATCTAGGTTCTAAGTTCATCAGTTTTTAAGTCAAATCCTAATCGATCGTTGGAGAACTCTGCAAGTGAAATCTGCATTTCAATCGGTCAGTGGTTTTAGGTGACGCGCGAAATACATCCAGACGGATATACAGACACGATTTAATAAATAATTGAGTATTCTTTTTCAGTGGTTCTTGCCAAATTATTGCAACATTTGCAACAACGCTCCACGGAAGATAAGATACTGAATTATCATTGAATTATTAATAATGTGTAATACTTACTAAAACTTGATAACTACCACAATGCTCGCGGGCGCCAAAGCTACCTCGCGCACTACTAATGGCAATGGTTATTTTTATTATTATTTTTGTTACGTTGTCATCAGATAAGTATATGATCCTAAATTTTTTGCTATGGACACACGCATAGTTAATATCTAGGAAATTAATGAAGGAGGTGGAATTACGCTTAATGGAAGTAAAAGGTACCAAAAAGCATACAATATTTATACTACGTTGTGACGATGTCAAACCTCTTTCATCATAATCATACCTTTTTGATAGTTTGTCTATATTAATTCTAAATTCAAATAACCTGTCATTCCCATATTGTCATTGGATTAGCAAAAACTGGAATTTTACGAAATAATATGTTATAAAACATGTACCTAAATAAGTTTATACATCTGGAGTCCTTTAAATATATATGATAGTACTTTCGTTCGTGGTTGTTTTGATCCGTATTGTTGGAGCACGAAAAGTCTGTGATAATAACAATACTAGAGCCCCAAGGGTACACTTTTACCAAATATAAGTCCCCTCCGGGGACCGTGAAAACACACGGCCTCTGTCTTGCTGAGCGCCACTTTGAGTCCCAACATTCCTATACTCTCGACAACCAGCGTCACAAGACGGGCAGCCTCCTCGTACCTGTCCCCCCGGGCCATGACCAGCGTGTCATCCGCATAGCAGATCACGCCTGCGCCCGGGAGGAGATCACCCCGCAACACCCAGTCGTAACCGATGTTCCACAGAAGCGGTCCAAGAACCGAGCCCTGTGGAACACCGCACGACATATCCTTCCGGTGTAGTTGGCCTTCCCGCCCAGGGTACAAAATGTACCCCTCGGAGAGGTATGCCTCGACGATCCGACAGAGGTAGGGAGGCACGTTATGGAACTTCAGCGCCTCCCTAACGCATGACCAGGGTGTTGAAGGCATTGGATATATCTAGCGACACAGCCAACACCACTCCACCCCACTCCCCCGCGTCGTCCGAGTAGGCCTTGACACGCTTAATAGCGTCGATCGTCGATCGGCCCACTCGGAATCCATACTGCTCGTCGGACAAATCAGGACCCACCTCACCAAGGTGCCGAATGAGGCGTAATAACACGCTTAAAAAGCTTGTCAGCCTCATCCAGCATGACAATGGGGCGGTAGGCGGAAGGAGATTTCACTTCTGAGAGTCTCCAACAGCTCTGCCCGCGCTTGGATCTTGGCATTGCTGATGGACAGCTGTAAGTCCCTAACTCGCTCCCTGTAGGTCTCATACAGCCGTCCCTCAGCCTCCTCGTCTCTGCGTCGCAGTTTGCGCTGCCTGGTGTACTGGCGTCTCGCCTCCACGCAGCCAGCACGAAGTTCAGCCAGCTCTCGAGACCACCAGTACACTTGACGCTTCAGAGGCAGGGGTTTGGCTCATGCCTACATCGCAGATTTGCGACATAGCTTCCCGGAACCATTCCGCCTCCTCCTCAACCTCCACCGGCCTTTCTGAGGGGGACTGCCACGCCTAGACAATTGAAGCCTCCACTAGCGCTTCTCTGTCCAGGCTCTTCAACGCCCACCTGGGTGTCGTTGGGGTGTACCTCCTAGGACGACTCGGGGTATCTGGGGATGCGGAGACGTCAAACCGAATGTATCGGTGATCCGACAGGGATTCCGCATCCACCACCACTCTCCAATCCCGTACAAGGCGTGCGACAACAGGGGAAGCGAATGTGATATCCACTCTGGATCCCTCATTCAGTCGCACACACGTGTAGACCGTCCCTTGGTTAAGTACCACAAGGCCGGTCATCGTCACCCACTCTTCGAGAGTCTCACCGCGAGCATCAATCACAGGGGAACCCCAAGCCTGTGATTTGGTATTAAAGTCCACCGCAACGAGTGCCGGACGGGGCAAGGTTTGACCTAAGAAGGCCCCTACCCCATCCAGAAACGACTCGAACTCGGCGAGACTTCTGTTGGGTGAGAAATACACCCCAACAAGGACAGTCTCCCCCCACCTTACTGCGACATAACCTCTGCCCCTTACCAGGGCTGAGGGAGGTGAAGCTCCAGCAACACTAGATGTAATGATGGCCACCAAGCCATCTAGGTCTCCTACCCAGTTATCCCGGGCGGGACGTAGTATGGCTCGGAGACCACCGTCACCTCTATCAACCAATCCGCCATGCTTTGCAGGAGTAAATCCTGCGCGCGGGCAGAGTGGTTGATGTTCGCCTGGAGGAAGCGATGAGCCATAATCAAACTTGATTAGTGATCATCGCCTCCTCTTCCCCCACTGGCTTTAGGGGATTAATCCCCGCCAGCTCTGAGGAACGGCTAGGTGCTACTGGAGCCCTCGCCGCTGCTGCGGCCACTCGATGTGCCGCCGGTCTGTTTGCAGCTGCGCAAAGTGAGCACTTTGGCACAGTCGCAGAGCACTTGGCCGCCTTATGGCCGGTTTGACCACAGCGATAACACTCATCGCTGAGGGGCCACCTCAGTGGACGCCTTCTTTTGCCCTTTCTTCCCTTTATGGGATGCAGGGGCAGCCGTTCTCACCATTCTCACCGTGATCGAAGCAGGCACCTTCACTGAAGACGGTCCTGTCCTTGGTTTAGGGGCCTTCATCTTCGCCGACGACTGTCCTGCCTCTGAAATCTCAGCCTGAGGTTTCTGGAGAGCCGCTGCCGCAGCAGCATTTCTCCTGTCAGCCTCAAGCGGAGGACGCTGCTTTGCTGGTAGGAGGCGATCCTCCAGCCCCTCCAGCCTCGCGCTTACCATGCCGCCAACTTGCAGCATAATGGACCGTGTCAAACTCTACAAAAACTCTTGAGAAGTCGTAGACTCCGACATCTCAATTCTTTCAGTAGACCATCTCTGGCCAGCATCATCTCTTTTCTGAGCTCCATCATCTCCTTGCGGAGCTCAGCTACTTCGCTCTGCAAACGGATATTGTTCGCTTGTAGCTTCGCGGTCTCCTCTGTGGAAGTTATTTTATGCAAGACCTCCACCGCAGCTTTAATAGAAGCCACAGATTCTTTGAAGGTTAGAACAGTCGTGCCTTTCAGGTTCTTCGACTTCACCGCCATCTCGAAGATGACGTTGACGTCTTCCAGAACACTCTGGTTTAGGGCGTCGGCTGTTCGGCAATCACCATATACACCCGTGTGAAGGCCAACTGTACTTTGTACTCCGGCTGGCCTTTTCTGCCAACTCGTCCAGCTCCTTGTCAGCCAGTGCTCGGGCTTCCTCCCGGCTCTGCTTCCGAAATTCTTTTCTCCTGCTGGTTCCAGGAGAATCGAGGCCATCCACCAAAGAAGGTGTCTTGAATGGTACCTTTTCACCTTCACTCGATGTCACCGGATCACGACATCGTTTCCTGGCACCCTTAGACCGTACCGACGCCATTGACTGAATACTAGTGTTCGAGTCAGACGCCCTCTCAGTCTCCGCACGATCCCTTGATCGATTGATCCGATCGACCAAGGGAAGTCCTTTTTCCTCTCTATCATTCAGAGAGCCTAAGCTCCCATGGCGTTTCTTGCCCCAGAATACGTGGGGCTGAGTGCCGAAGCACTGAGGGATTCTTCTACCTCTTTTAGGTAGGTACCCTCCTGGGGTAGATTCTTTTTAGAAGCCGCCATTTTCATGTTTTCCTAACTAAGGGGTTAGGATACCCATGTTGTGGTGCTCTAACGACTAGGTTCCCCCTGGCCATGTATCTCCTCGGCGAGCACCAAAACCTTGGGATTCGGTCCACAAACGTAAGATTTCAACTCTCTCATGGATAAAAGCTCCATTCAGGAGTTCTCATCCCACTGTCCGAGCTGAACACGCCCAGAACTCCCCTATCCGCAGGTTGTGAACCCCCGCAAAGATAAAAGCTCTTTGCAGAGGTTTCCATCCTGCCCTCCAGGTAGTCACTCTACCCGGACCCACCAACCTTCATCCACTGTGCCCTCCGCTCATCAGAAGGACACTCGGAGAAGCCTCCGCCAGATATTGGCTACGGCTAATAATCCCCCGAGGAGAATTATTGACCGAACCCCGGGTGCACCGTCCCAACTGCTGCTCTTCCCCCCAGATGAACCGCATCGAAAGGGACCAGCAACCGTTGGGCACTCTTGGAGGTTATCTGGCCTGCAACCCAAAACTCAACAACCTCAAACAACTTCAAATCTTGTTTAACAAGTTCAGTAAGTAGACTATATAAATACCTTTGTTTTAAATTTTCTTGGAGTGTGATTTATGAGCAAGTTCATAACAATTATCAATGGAGAATATCATGCATTTTATTTTCAAAGCATAATGCCTCATAATGTTGCGTACTCATTAACAGGGTGCGTAGTTTGTGCAAAACAATGAACAAATTTCATTAAAAAGTAACAGTAGGTACGTTTTAGAATTTATGTACACGAGATACACATCAATTAACTGATCATTGCTTCCAGGACAATTGAATAGAAATTCACCATCGATATCTTATTTAGTCTGATTATTGTTATGAAGTGGGTTATGCATTGCTCGATTGTAGTGGTTTCTTGGGCACGAACCGTGCCTCAAAATGTTTGTAAGGCACTTGTCTAGAGAGACTTTTTTTTTATTTGAAATCACAGTCAATCAAGACAGTTTTGCAAATAGTGTCTAATCAACCGGTTTTTCAGAGCAATAATATTTCCAACACGTTGTTGTGGGTAGTTAGTTAGATATAATAATTTTATCGGAGAATTTGACTCGACTATTGCGAACTTACACAACCCGTCCACACTACGATACACAATTTTATAACAGGCATCCTATTTAAGAGAAAACAAGTGAATTACTTTTGAAATTGAGCAGAATTATACGGATATTAGAATTCAATGAAAACCAGACAAATGACAACAAACAGATGTGGCGGAATATTGTGTGACAGCCACAGATCAGATAGATGAGAAGTTGGCGGAGGAAGAGGAAAAGGGCGAGCGGGGGAAGGCAAATGTCCTACATCATTTTGTGCTCCATAGATTCTCGCGTCTAGTGAGTTTTGTAGGAAGATTATGACCCATGGTGGCCAATTGCACGAATACATCTGCCAAACGATCCACAGAATGCTTTTTTAAATGCACAGGCTTTAGTCAACACAAACATGACGAATGACTTCTTAAGTTATAAGATCAAATACTAACCTACAATTTACTCGCAAAATTGAGTCCTGAGAAGGTAATAAGAATAAGCGCTTCGTTACAAATCAAATGAAATTGTAAAAGCAGTCACGCTGATTAGTTGTAATCCTATTCTCTGTGGTTGGTCTGACTCTATGGCATGCTAAATTAGAATTAGAAACAGCATCTTTAGGGTTATTTTCATTTGTGATTCAGATTTTTGTTCATTAAATACATGAAAGTAATTTTGTTATATTCGAGTTGAACCATTCTGTGCCAATGATGATGAAATTAGGGTGTTTTCGAATCGAAAGTAATCTGAACATCATCTAGGCAAGCTTCATAATACAGCATATTGCCAACCATCATAAATCGATCGCATCAGGTTATAGAAGCTTTTTCTTTAAATGCAAGAAAAATGTAGTAGGTATTTTTATTTATATCAATATAAGTAATGAGATGAACAAAATGTACCTTTTCTGCATCTACATCTACACTATTATTATCAAAAGGATAGATTTGATTGTTAGTATGTTTGTTTGTAATGGATAAATTCAAAGAATACGCAACTGATTTTAAAAATTCTTGCACCTATAGAAAGCTACATTATCAGCGAGTAACATGGTCAGTATTTTAATTTTCAAAAAATTAAAGATCCATTAGGGTTTGATTTCAGAACCCAAGGTGGGTTATATTATTGCAATTTTTGTAGGGATCTCTATCAAAAATACAGAACGGAATGACGTTGCCATGGAAACAAAATAATAACAAGTCTGACATGTAAGTGAGTAATAATACAGTTGTCTATGTTCAAAAAGCACTGCTGCCAATGATTTTGAATTGCGCTTACGGCTATATTTTTTTAGATGTTTAGAGAAATGCTAAAAGTAAAAAAAATGCCGCAGTGTGAGCATAACCCGTGCGAAACCGGGGCCAGTCACTAGTAAACTATATATAGAAACAAAAACGTTATACTTCTTACAACTTTTTGCTCTAAAATTTATATTTACTTTTACTAAAACTTTTAGACTTTTTATTTGTTTTTTTTTTGTACGGATTTGTAGAGCAGAGGCCTATCAATTCAGTCGCCATTTATGTATAGCGATTTCAAATAGTTTAGGAAATTTAGAGAAATTTATTTATTGCACTATATGCACTAACGTTGTATTTTTTAGTACACTAAAAATATACTACCTATTACCTACAGGTAGCATAAATGGACTTTTAAAAATACATTAATATCACTTAACTACATTTTTAGATTTTGTGAAAAAATACGTTTGAACTTTTATCTCACACAAAAATTGACTTTAATATTTGTAGGGCTAATTTTTTTAATAGTAACAAAATATTAATGTCTCAAAAACTTCTCCAAGTAAATTCAATTGGCCTTAGCTTATGGAAATAGCAAAAACTGGAACGGATAGTTTTTGTTTGAGGTAAAAAATTCAATGGTTAAGTTTTTAAACAATATCTAAATATTATAAATAGGAGTATTTTATTTATATTAAAAGGCCAATTTTTACACTACCTAGAAAACAAACAACGTTACTGCTCTTAGTTTGATCACAATTACAAAATTTCTGATGAAATCTGGAGTTGGCCTAAAGTATCCCGTATTTCCCAGGCTATTCCAAATCACTGAACATACACCGATAGGCCTGGGAGTGCTATAGCTCAACCTTCATAAAAAACATAAGTTAAAAATACTACAAAGATTACATGACATTGACAAACCCGAAACAGCTGTTATGGCGCCGAAAAAATATTTTCTCGTTTTTTATTCGCGTAAAAATGCACAAGAAGTTTGTATTCAGGAAATGTAAAGTTCGTGACCTTTTCTATTCAAGTGTAATTTTTACTCGATTTCACAACACATACAGTATATTTTACTACGTTTTTATTAAGACACTTTCTTATTTGTCTGTCTGTCGTTCCGGGTGGAATCCTGCAACTCAAATTTCGAGCACTTCTCGATTAGCAATCCAGTTGAAACTTTCAGGGTGGCTCACAAACCGATGACAAGGCATTCTAAATAAGTATAATTAATATATATATATAAAAAAAAAGCTTTTATGGGACTTTTTTTTTGTTGCTGTGTAAAAATCTTTTTCTATTTGGAAGTATTTGTGGAGCACTCATTAGGAATCTAGTTGTATAACATATCAATCTATGGTGACATTACTGTCACTATAAATTTCGAAGTATTTACGGAGCACCTATCAGGAATCTAGTTTGATCGATGATTAAAACATTATTTTTTTATTATTTAACATGTGAACATAATTTTCCACTTCAATTTGTACCACTTATATTGACATAGGTCGAAAATTTGCAAATATCACTTTTGAAATTAGCATATAAAGCAGTTAAACCAAATGAAAAAAATATTTTAAACTTTGTCTTCCGTGAAACTATAACCCAGAAATAAAATGAGGTATTTTACGCCTGTTTATTGTACAAGCTGAAACATATCATGTACCAGATGTAGAAGACCGTCCAGAACTAGAAAAGTGATTATTATCATTATTTTTCAAAGTTCCCCGTAATTACCAAAAAATAACTAAACGAATATTTCCCCGCCTAATCAACGCTGGTGACAAGAGAGTTAGCTTATTCTTTGCGCAGAGTAAAGCTATTGCTATTCAATGCGGAAATGCAGCTAGCGTTTTAGCACCAACTATTATCAGATTCTTTAGTTAAGGTGAAGGTTTCTATTTTACTTCTAGTTTAGGTTCTGTATGTTTTTATTTCAAATGTATAAAAATGTATTTCAGTTGAATAAAATTATACTTTTATTAGCATACTAGCTGATGCCTGCGGCTTTACACGCGTGGTCATTTCTGTAGGTTAAAAGTACTCTTTTTGCTATTTCAGGACCTAAAATACTAATATTTGATCAAAATTCCTTCAGCCGTAAAATATATTTATATCAGTTGCTCGGCGTCTACTCATCTGATTGAGATATAAAGTAGTTTTTAACTCGAAACATAAACTATTCAACAGTGAAAACCACATTGCAATTGGTGCACTAGTTTTTACGTGATGCGCGAACAAACATATAGACATACAGTTTGCACAATACTGGCTGAAACTAGTTCCAGCCGGGCAGACCTTTTCCTCGGCGAGGCAGCGAGAGCGGTGCGCCACTTTCCTTTCGGCAATTGAAGCAGCCGGACGTTCCTGAATATTTCTTGAGTTCCTTAAATTCCCCCCATTTGATTTTGTAACAGTGTTTAGTTTACTTTGTTGAGTTTAATAATATCTTTGTGTGTGTAGTCGTGTATATTTTTTAATAAACCCACTTCTGGTTGCTAATATCAGAAGTGGGATTCGAACTAACGTGATTTTTACATGCCCACTGTTTTTGATTATTTGAACTGGTAAAAGAATATCAGATCGTCAGCACATTCACACACAAATGTTTCAAATCACGTACTCTTAACCTCACTTTTGTGTACTGTTTTGTGTTTAATCTTTGGTGCGTGTATACGCAACACGTTTTAATTCTGATTTAAGGGTACGAGTAACGCCTGCATGTGCAGCATCCCGACGTTCGCGCAGCGGACGCTCACAAGGTTTGCAAACGCGCGGTCAGCAACCGTCGAGCCGCCATTGGGCAGCATGGCGCGATGCGCAATCTCTGCAGCAGCACGAAGCGCAATCACCGCAGCAGTGCAGTGCGATGCGCAGCATTTTGGCGCGCAGCCAACACGTGGCACGCACGTTTGTCGGAAGATTGTCGTCTCCGATTCAAGTAAGAACATTCCGTGTAATCTAAAGTGCGCAAAGGTCGATCGAGACCGTGACTTGAATCTGCTTACATAAGCTACAACTTATTTTCGTAATATCCACATGGAATTTCGTTAGGTTACAAATTAAGGCTGTTTTGTATCTCTCAAATAGAGGCTACAAAGCCAGATATGAAGTGTTTTAAATGAGCTAGTGTTGAACATAGTTAGTCAAAATGTGTAACGAGGCATACATTGAAGTTTAATCATAGATCAGTTTCATACCGCGCAGTTCAGTTATCAGTTCGTTAGACCGCGTAAATAAGATGCAACGCATTGGTTTCACCAAATCGGAGTAACGTTTGTGTTTTCTAACACGTGTTACCACTGTCAGCTATTGATTAGTCATTCGCGCTACAGTCTACGTATGTCTTTTTATCATTGTCGTTGATGCGCAGAAGCAATAAAGTGGAAATAAAGCTGTCTGAAAGTGTTTACCTGCATTGTTATCTAGTTCAATGATTGTTCACGTGATATTAAAGGGTGCCGTATATTTCCCCCTAAACTAGATTTATGAGTTTAATCAATCATTGCACCCGTGAATTAATCAATTGAATACGTCTGTAACGCGTAGGTAAGCATCGAGCATAGCAGCTCTGCTTAGACATGCTAGCTTGGCACCTCTGTCTGTAACGCGTAAACAATGAGCAAACGAAATGAAACGAACATGTACAAAAATGGTTTTGTAAAATTAAAAAATTAAATTAATGTAAAATTTTAATTTTTGCATGTCTTATATGTATTCATTTTTATCCAGTTGCATCGTTGTGGGTTGATTGATGGATGCTGGTTCGAAATTAAACCAAATTATTGTTCGAATTTACGACATCATAGAATCTAGAGTAACAAATAGAGAATACTTTTTGACTGCTTTTAATCATTGCTCACAGTGCCGTAAGTTTGAGTGAATTTGCACTGCGTATAGGATGACTGATGAAAATAAAACGATTCTTTCAATGAATATAGTTTTTCATTATGAAACCATTGGATACAAATTAAATTATATGTAGAGTTTAAATTATACAGTAATTATAAATACATAGATTATTTGTGCAAATACGAAAGGTCCGCGACATTTTTAAAGTAAACAGACATTACGATTAATTTTAATCTGATTAGAAATAAGTCAATTGTTTACCTTCGACTTTAAAATTAGTGGTATTTTCTAAATGTCCAAAGATAACTGGCTCCATTTACAAATTAAAACAGTATGTAAACAGTAACTAACCAAGTGTAAGTATACTGTTATAATTAATCAACTAAAACTACTTAAAAATCCGATTTTCCGCAATCAAAACATTAGACCGATAATAATCTTGTGATTTACTATTATATAGACATTGACATTTCTCTCATTTGCACACAATTTAATGCGAATTTATATTTCACTCTTTAATTGAATGATAATTTTCAAATGTCTTTTTTTTTGTTTTAAAACTTCATTTGTTTTTATCGATCAGACATGGATGGTTAAAAAATACACTGAAAAAATAAGCACGAGTACTATTGTATTTTTTTATTACTATTTATTCAGTGTGTATACAATAAAGTAAGAATGAGTTAAAACTCCAATGATAAGTCATATACTAATAAATTATTGTAAAATTTTGAGCACTTGAACTTGTCGCGTTTATACTTAATGTGACAGACGTTAAATATCTTAAAGATAGAGTACCAAGTAAATATAGGTAGATAGTTATGATAGAGACAGATTTAAGTCTAAACAGCAAAATAAATGTACAGCTATCATTATAAAAATATAGGTAGGTATATAACGATGGTAGTATCTTATGAAGGCGTTGCACTCGCTTATGTACCCACTCATAATATATATTATTTATGGCGTCAACATTCATAATGTTGTGACACAATGTTACAAAGAGCAATCATTATGAAAACTATTTGTTTAATTTAGAACATTTACAACTTACATTATTTTATAATCTGTACAGTATAAAATTAATTATATCTAATATAATATAAATGTAATATAATATAGATTATTCATATTTTTAAACTGATGTTGACAATTATTACACTCTTCGTTGATTAATTTTGGTGAGATTATAATTTTTTGTTATGACGTAACTTTAGTTTTTAGAAAAAACAAGGAACGTTATCGTTGGGACATCTCTATCTTATAAAAATAAACTATAGAATGTGATAAAACATGATATTAAAAATTAAAAACTACAGAAAATCTCGATTCCCTATCTACTGTCATATTATTAATTTCTATCTATTAATAATTACAATCGACGGTGTATAATAATCTTACAATACAATTATAATTAGGAAGTATTTACATGAAACCTCTTAAATATGTCGTATGAAAAATTCGTTTTTCTTAAAATCTACTGTATAAAATTTGTTAAATTGGTTAGGAAATGTAAAATTTATAAACAATCAATAATATAAAAAGAAATAATTACGTAAGTATGTCAAACATAAATAAATTGTATCATCTAACTAAAAACTTGGTAGTGCCTTATGGTATAAGGCTTATGCAAAAGTAAGAAGTAATACAGAATCGCTAAATAGTAATATTATGTTACATACTACCCGAAATTTTGTATATTACATACTAAATCTGCCCGAGGCTTTGCCCGCGTGGTTTATTCTCTGAGTTAAAAGTATCCAATGTGTTATTTCCAGTACCTAAAGTACCTATAAAGTACAATATACTACATTTCATAAAAAAAAACATCCGTCAAATAGTTTTTATCGATTGCTCAGATTTTACTCATCGGATTGAGACACCAAGTGCACCAGTTTTTAAATCAAACCCTAAGATATCCATCAATGAAAACCGCTTTGCAATCGGTCCATTTGTTTTGACGTGATGCGCGAACATACAAACAAACAGACAAATACGATTTAAAAAATTGATATGTTTTTGTACAGTATTTTATTTTTAAATACACACACACACTACACAATTTTTTTTAGATTACGTGTTTCATGATTGTACAGACTTTTTGTTTCATACAGATACTAAATAATTAAATAACCAGATAATAAACAATGTTACCAATCGCGTATGTCCGTTCGGACTAATCTCAGAAATTACTGATTCGATTTTGTTTCGGGTTTCACAAATGCGTAAGTTGATTTCCATGGTTGGTTTTTATGACTGTGTGATAGGATTTATTACACGTTTAAATCCACACCAAAATATAAAAGTGAAACGTTGTCTGTTTGTTTGTTTGGGGAGCTTTGACCTGATAACAACTGAACGGATTTTGATGAAATTTGGAATGCAGATAGCTTATACCTTGCAATAACTCATAGGATTTCATCATTATCATCAGCATCATCATCATCATCCTTTACGCTTTTGATTTTGATGAAATTTGGATTGGAGATAACTTAGACCCTGGAATAACACATAGGATACCTTTCAACATCATCAACATCATCATCATTATCATAGTTCACTCTCAAATGGCTGAACGGGTTATGATGAAATTTGGAATGACGATAGCTTATACCCTGGAATAGCACAAAGGATACTTTTCATCATCATAATCATCATCATCATAATCATCATCATCATCATCGTCATCCCTCATGCGGGTGAAACCGTGGGGCGCAGCTAGTTTTATATTAAATAAAACTACTAGTGCGATAATTCTAGAAATATATTGGTAAGCTAAGCTATTGAATCTTTGTAACAAAAACACATCAAAATATTGTGATTAGTACCGCCGCGGTACCACGGTAATGTTATAGATAACATTACCGTGGCGGTACCGTCTACAATCGTAAGGCGTGTTCATTAGCTAATCAACCTTCACAATCTTTGCTATCTCCTTGTTTATCTATAGTACCTGCTGGTGTTGACTACAGAGTAAACAATGTGTACGTAGGTATTCACAGAGTAGGAACTCTTGTATCGAAACCGAGTACTCCGGTGATCTAATTTCGTTCGATAAGTCGACGGAATACATTCTAACTTTGTCCATAAATGGCGCATTACTCGTTGCCCGTCATAAATATTCATTTTCGGCAAGCAGGAGGAAGTTTTCACGGTACTCCTCGGTTCGACTTGGAATATTAGCAAATTTATGAGCAAAAATATTCCATACTTAGCAAAGATTCCTCGCCCGCCGGACAAACTTCGTAGATTTCTTATCTATCGTTGAATTAATGTCGTATGGCTGTCGATATTGATTGAAAAACTTCGGTTCTTAAACTTAAATTTATATTTTCAGTGGAGTCTGAGAGTCCACTTTGACGTTATGAGGTTTCTTTAAAAGACCTGAATAAAGACACACTTAGACAAATGGAATTGTCATAGAGTTTTGAAAAGATTTTGGCACTTTTAATAAGATGATGTTATTCTAACTGGTTCCATCTTTATAGCTACAAAACAAAAGTATTGAACTTGGATGACACAAAAATAATATTGACAGCCATACTCTGGCCCTATGTTGAAATCTATCGAAGCTATTGTTTACGAGTTTAATTGTTTTAAGTACAATTGAATTACGCGATATCGCGTAAGCGCTGAGCTCTAGGGAAACACCATTCAAATCTTCATCTATCACATTATTATTAAATTATCAATTTAATAATTAATTATTAAATCGATCAAGAATAATACTTAAAGTAATTTTACAATCCTATAGTTTTATTTGTACAAGAACAAGAATCAATAAAACTTATACTACACATATAAAATAATTGATAGAAAATTGTATACATAAATGATTATTATGATATACCTAGTATTATTAGCAGTATCTACTATTTCAAAACAAAAAATATTCCTCACTAAACTCACTGTATAACACAGTTTTGCACTTCAAGCGTCTGTAGAGTCTTCACGAAATCAAACGACGTAACTGCAATGTCTTTATGTGTATGTCTTTTAATCTACTCTACCTAGAGGAGAGCTTCCTCTAGCTGGTCGGAGAGGTATAATCAATCACTCTCGTAGACAGTAGAGTTGGAACTCTTCCGACGACTGTATGGAGAGCAAAACTCTATCCTGGTGTCTGGCAGCCAGGTATACGCAGTACGCTCCGAAGATGCACTGTAACAAGAGAAAGAAGAAAATTAGTTTGGAATTTGGATGTATCTAGTTTTAATTTTGTATTTTTGATTGTAATAGTTTCTGGCTCTCTATAATCGGGAACCTAGTTTAATTACGTGTCAATCTTAGGGTTACTATTTTGTATCATGGTCGCAAACAATATTTTTGATCAAGCAAGCGCGAAGAAAGCGTAAAAAGAAACATATTTCAGTCATTTCGAAAAACGTTGTGAACATTTATTCAGTTTTAAGCTATGCAAAGCCCAACTCGTGAGGTCTACAGCTCACAGAGCCACTAGATTAATATAAATAGAACGGATATTGCAATATAATACCATTTTAAAACAAGTGGCATAAAACTAAATACGTAATTATTTGACATCAAATGTTACATTATAATTATTTAAGGTCATTAAATTGATAAATTTATTACCTCATATCATTATAAGCATACAGAAATTTAATTATAATGATATTTTTAAATCGTTCTACACGTATAATCCATTTAACCTCGAAAATAACACGATAGAGAATATACATAATTATTACAGAGGCATTTAAAACTTTGAATAACAAATTGATGTCAATTTACTAAATTTAATTTGTAATATTACACATTTTATTTACAGTTATTATTTAACGCAAATAAAATTATGAGACGTTTTGTTCACTTTGTTTAACGTATTAACTTTTATATAGTACTAGCTTTCGCCCACGACTTCGTTCGCGCGGACTACAGTTTATCGCGAAAAATTAATCCTATGTTCTTCTAGGATATTAAAAACTAATGCAAAAGTATCTATAGTATAAAGTATATATATCTGCTCTTGATGTTTTTTGACAGACTTGTTATTATTTCGTTCCCATGGCAACCGTTCCTTGCAGCGAGTAATCAACATTTTCTTGTTTTCCCTTCGAACCTTATCATTTCCAGGATAAAAAGAATCATATGTTTTATTCCAGGGTTTAAGCTATCTTCATTCCAAATTTCATCAAAATCCGTCCAGGTATTATCGCGTCTAAGCTCCCCAAATAAACATACAAACAAACAAACAACGTTTCACTTTTATATATTGGTGTGGATGAGAGTGGTAGTCATTTTTGGTAGTGTTAATTTATTTACTTTGAATTTGCACAACATAAAGGTAGTGTTTTCTAAAAACAAAATACCTACCTGGGGTTCAAAATTTGTGACTCTCTTACCGTTGACATTACTGATTCATTGACTGATTCTGATTATGACTGCGCTGTGAGCCATTTTTTATTATTAGAGGTGAATAGTAATTTTACTTCGGCTAAGAAAAGGACAGTCTATGTATGTATGTATATAATTATGTGAATGCTCCTCCATAGCGTCGCCCCCATTGGTCCGATTTTGTCGAGCGAGTTATAAATCGATTCGTCTTCAGGTAAAGTGTCATAGGCAATTCTTTACCCGACTTCGGGGCAGCTAAGGAAGGCTTATGTATTCAAATTTAAACTTGGTCCGATTTTGACAAGCGAGTTATCAATCGATGCGTCTTCATTTATAGTGTCATAGCTTTTTTTACCCGACTGCGGGCAAGAAACTTAACCGTAATGTGTTCAAAGTAAAAACTTGATCAGATTTTGACAAGCGAGGTATCAATCGATTCGTCTTCATCGCAAACATCATAGGCTATTTTTACCCGACCGTAGTCGGATTTTAGTTTTTAAACTTATGCCTTATTTTATTACTTCTGTTGGTCAACTTACAATGATGTCAAAGTGACAAACATCAACAATGGTAAGCAAAATTAAAATGAATAGCAAGCACTTGATTAACTTTATTACAAAGTATATTACTCAAAGCTTGTTATTGTCAAATACGAGTCCAATTAACACATACAAAGTCCAAAGCTAGACTTTCGACATCGCTGTAACTTTGCATGCTTGTAATGGTAATCTCGAGCAACATTTACATGTTGCAACAATTGGAACGTGTTTCACGGACTAAACAAAGGCGTAACCAACGAGACACCAGTTGTATTGTAACCTCATTGTAACAATGCAGTAAGTGGTGCGTCTGTACCTAATTTAGAAGTTGTCGCAGCTAAGCAAATAGACGAGACACCGTAACTTATCAGGAACGTTATTTGAAATTTTTAGGTAGGTGAGTCTATTAAAAAACTGGTTATGATCATGGAAACTTCTACTTGAAAAATTATCGAACTGTATCACTAAATGAAACAATGTGGTTCAGAAGATATTTGTAGTAATGCCATACTTGCGTAACTTATAAACGAATATACATTTAGGAAAGTAATGTTACCAAACCATTTTGTAAAATTACTATGAAGTACCTCATTCACCGAGATTTGCTCGTTTACATAAGTTTTCTCATAGATGGGAGTTTCAATTACTCCTGGTACAGTCAGCACCAAATTGATCAAAACCACCAGGGCGACCAAAATATCTCAATTACTGAAATTCAATTTTATCTTCATAATCAGGGTAACCTAATATTGATCTAAGCACACAAAGTGTTCAATAAATCTAAGGTGCGACCTTTCATTAATATGTTAGCTGTCAAGATATCTCGGAATTTAAAGTGGTCAGTAGTGAGTATCGTACCTAAATTCAACTTTATTCATTCATATTCAAACTATATACTCGTATTCGCAAATCAAAATTAAAGCAGAATATATGCAACGACGACAGCAAAATTACAGAAATTATAAATTATCTATAATTTGGATTTAATTTTAGTCATCTATGGCAATTACGCGCTAAATAGTATTTAATGCACTTCCTAGGATATAAGAATTCAGTGAAGATGAATATGAAAATAAATATATATATGGGACATTTCACAACAATTACCTAGCCCCAAACTAAGATACCCTGTACTATGGGCACAATACTGTACTATACATAGGTTCATACTCCTTTTGTTTGTTTTCTATCGTATCCTAAATATCTATATAGTTTCGTTATTAATTATTGTTTTTTTGACAAACAATTTAATTTCTTTTTATTTATGTAAACATTTTTTTAAACGACTTCTTCAGTAATGGAAAGGTGTGTGCTGTGTTTTACCTGACAAATGAGGCCGTAGCCATCAGCTAAGCAGTGATAATGATATGTAGATACCTACTTATAGTTAACGATATCATAATCATGAGCCCATTATAAGTCCCACAGAAAGGTGATCGAGATTAGACCTATTGGGGTCTTGCCATAAGTAACGACATGAATTTTATCTATTCTGTTTCAAAAACACATTTAAAGACCTATTAATGGGTCGGATAGGCATCGTCAACCACATCTGTCGTCATCGTTATCAATATTTCATGTTTAGTAGTATGTATTCATTTTCCGTTTTGTAAGAATCCCATTTAATTATGTCAAATAATTATACGTACGTATGCTAAATTATTATAACCAAAACCACAGGAACTACCATTATGTATATGAAGAAGTCAATTTCTATGATGAATTGGTTTAAAATATCGGATACAATTTTTCTAAAATCATTTCAAACATAAGTCGTGTCAATGACAACATGCACAAAAAGAAAAAGATAGATTAATAAATAAGAAAGGCAAAAATATAACATTGCAGGTATTATCTTTACTTATAAATAAGCAATAAGAACGAAAAAATCTGTACAATGAATATAATATAAAAAAGAATAGTCTAAATTATTTTAGATAAAATTATTGATTAAAAATTGATATATTCTTGTTCAGTAGCTTATGCTACTGAACAAGAATATATCAATTTTTTAAATCATGTCTGCCTGTTTGTTTGTTAGTTTGTTAGTCTGTTCAAGCATCACGTAAAAACTACTGCGAGTGCGATGCAGTTTTCACTGTTGGACAGATTAGGGATAGACTTAAAAAGTGGTATACTTAATATCTCAATCCAATCAGTAAAAGTCGAGCAATCGATAACAACTTTTTGACGGCTGAAGGAATTTTGAACCTAGAGAAATGACTACGCGTGCGAAGCCGCGGGCATCAGCTAGTTAATGTAATTTAAAGGTTGTAAGGTTGATATTTGCCAAATGCTTTTTATAGATACTTTTGACCAATATGAATGCTCAGAAAACATGGAGCGATTTACTTGCTAACATAATCTTGAACACCCTGACAGATTATATAAAGTTGAAAAAAAAAACTGCTACGATATTTTGAGCACCTTGTGTTCCCAGATCAATATCGTTACTATGATTGCGTACATATATATGAATTTATATTAATCTGATCATTTTAAGTACCTTGGAGGCAAATCTATCTGACGCTGACTGTACAATGATTTCGGACCCCCTTCCGCTAACATTTCAATTCAGTAAAAACATAGGTACTATTTTATTGCATTTGTGTCTTCAAATGCCACCTACGAGCACTTGGGTAAACAGAAGCACTATTTACCTTTACCTTTGGAAATGTTGTTCTAAAGACCCCTATGGAACAGAGGTCAACGTACTTGACATGCTTCGAAAGTTCGTTCGAAGGCTTTATGCGGTTATTATGAACCGAGATATTTCAGTCTATAAATAGTCATTTTAAATGTTAACACACCTAACAACTTGGAACAGTATAAGTAGTACATGGATCTACCTAATTTTATCAGAATGACATTGTGAACAACACATACACACAGATAAATACCTGCACATAGAAATATATATAGACTTACTAAATAAAAATAAATATTGAAGTCAAATAATTTTTGATACATTTATGCACACATATTTTTTTTGTTTCTAAACGAAAATGTACTTTATCGAAATATAGATAACAACCTAAATCGGTACATATCGATGACAATCGTAAGCTTTGAGAGTTTTTGTCAAAAACTACCGATTGTCATCGATATCTGTGGTGACATTAATCATGATTTACATCGATATTTGGCAGATACTACCAAATATCGTTATAATCTGACTTTGCGTCCGCCATTGGTTGTAAAGCAAATGCTGTCGCAAAGTCAGAGTCTACTGGCACAGGACTCGATTGCACATAATCCGTACCTATGCCACAGAATAAATAATAGTACAAGTACAGAAGGATAACTGAGTAAAGTCATTTAAATACATAGCAACTCTCGCTACAACGCAATAAAGTGCATTTTAACTCGCACAGCGCTGCGATCTTTAAATTATATTTACCTAGAAGGCACTCGCCCATTGCGAACAGGCTAGAAAATACCGTACCACAAAGGGCGAGGGCTTCCATTGCTCTAACCGTTTCAAATTCGCTGTCACTCTTTCGCTCGGTAAGGTTGTATCAAGATATGACTAGGTACTTGCAATAGTAATTATTTTGTGATATGATATGACTTAAATATTGTAACAGAATAAACAATTATGCAATAATGTATTATTTTATTACTTATTGTTATAAATGTTGATAAGTTCTATTAACTACATATAATGACATTCTTATCAGAATAGACCTAGTACCTCATTATTTGATTATATAATAATAGGTATTGCACTTCGATGAATAAAAGGTGCCTGTCTGAATTCCATGCTTAATAATGAATGAAAAAGAAATGGCTACCTATGTAATATAATGTCCGTAAGTAGGTATTTTACAAGACTTGTCAGACCGAATGCTATGCAGTACCTTCTAGGTTTCTTCTTGGTACTCATAATTAAGAAAAAAATAAAATTTGACAAAAACTTTACGTAAGTAGGTACTTTATCGTTAAGCACACGGCGCGCGACTCATCCAGCGCACGCTTGACACTTTACTGAATTAACCCCAATATTGCGGTCTCAAAGTGTAGGTATAATATTTATACTTGTTGCGGAGTGCGACCGGCCTGCCTATGCGCGGCACATACCAGCGTGACCACTACCTCAATATTAAATATTTTTTGTCCAGATAATTTTCGCTAAGCGTCTGCTGCAACAAAATCTATCTGTATGGTAAATTATATTTAAAACTTTACTACAATTAAGCTGATCGATTTATTAAATTCTTGTCGGTTAGTTAATTTGTGGCGACCTCAACTGCCACATTGAAATCAGCGCCACCTAGTCCAGTATTGGGCGAATAACACAGACCGCTCATAGAAGGCGCAAACATCAAGTCCGTACTAATCCTGCATCGCGCAAGTGATATTCTCGCCGCGAATTAGAGGTATAGAATTTCCAACGAGGAACAGTCGGACGGCTGTCCCCGGGCCAACAACACCTGGCTCAGTCGGAAGTACTTCCCGTAATGATGGAGGAGCTTCAACAAGTGGATACCTAACCTGTACCTACCTACCTACCTACCTACCTACCTATCTATCCACTCCTAACCTTTCAATATTTATCCAAAAGATGGCTCTACCATCCCCATAAGATGGGTAATAAAACTGAAGGAATAATTTGAAATGTGAGGTTACGGTTTACGAAGCAGTACAGATTCATGGAATACGGTGGTTTAACTGTCAAAGCATGTGCCACGCCACGCACTGATATGGAGGATGCTGGTTTGAGTCTCGTCCTTAATCCAGATTTCTAATTAGAATAATTAGAAGATATATTTTTGCTAAGCAGACGTCATCGCTAAAAGTCAAATAGTAGATACCTAACCTACACGTTATTAAGTATTTGATATAATTTAAACTATTTTAAATAAGAACTAGGTTCTTATTACTACTCAATTTTGCGGCAGATTGAACACTAACAACAAGTACAGGTAAGAAATGTTCATATTGTTTTTTTTTTCATTGAGTTGATATAGCACACATAAAAAACTATGACGTGAAGTTAAGAGCGATATGGTCTATTTCCAAAGTAATGACGACAAATTTCATAACCATCTTAAGAAATACTAGTCAGAATCAAATAGCTTTCAAATTTATTGCACTAACACCATTAACGCTGTCCCTATCTTCAAATTGCGCTCCTATTAAATTACGCTACAATATTAACCAAAAATCAAGTTAGACACTAAAAGCTATTCCTAAGCTAGAGTTCAATATTCAGTAGGTACAGGTCGTGTTGCTTAATAGAATTAGGTACAATAACCGTCTGTCTTGACCGATTACCCTTCGCACCCCAGTCGGGCAAGATGAACGGCTCAGTCCAATGGCTTGGATGGCTACAGACAGTAGATTAACTGATGTTTACGATATGAGATAATTTATTGTCGCTTCGATACCCACTATATCTTCAACACAATGAAGAATTGATACAAATGAGAATTGCAAATTGAATGAAGAAATGGGTAAGTCAATGTTGCTGAGAATAAAATGAGTTTAAAATACACAAACATTGTTATGCATACATTAAAATCCCATGATATGGATTGATTTGTAAATAAATGATAAGCAGGCATATATCCAGTTAAAGGAGGGAAGATACGGCACGCGTTAATGTCACGTAAACAAAAACTGAACAAGACACAACTACAGGCAAACACACACAGCAACATTCACACCGTCGTGTTTCATATGCGTCAACAAAAAAGATAGAGTGACATACGCAGGCCGTAGCGTGAAATGCGAATGAGATTTACTGCTAACACGTGTTTCACAAACACCACTCCTCAGATTGTGACTAAGGCCAAAGGAGACCTATTGTGTGCGTTGCACCTAATTTATGCAGTCCACGCCCGAGGAGCTGGTACTTAATCTGCCCACTTTTAAATAGATCTAAGTGCAGGTATATTTGTTTATTTTTATTTTTACTAAGACTAAAACACAAAGAGAAGTTCTCAAAATATGGCAACTAATAGACATTGCACAACGTAACCAAACACAATTCACTCGATCAATTCTCGAAACAGTTCCGAAATTGCGTCGCTCCAATAAAGTGGGTCATAATAAATTGTCATCTAAAGGAGACCAATAGAGGGAACAAGACGGACACTATTAAAAGGAAATGAAGTCGCCAGACACCAGTCTCTCGACTTGAACGAAATCCAATTTGAAATAAGTGCCCTTTGAATTAATCCCGCCACGGACCGGGACCGGATGAAATTTCTGGTATTTTTCACGTCCAGCAATAAAAACGAGCCCTCTAAGCAGGAAAAAGATGAGTAATAGCTTCGCCCAACGCTCCGAAGAACCGCGAGGAATAATAATATTATGCTCATACGATGGAAACCTTTTTTAATCCAACTGCGTGAGTATCCGGGTACGAGAAACGATATTGGGGAATCCGCCGACACGGGTTGTCTTATGGCTGTCTGCAATCAAGCTCGGGCTGGTGATAAATGGTTACATTTTATTTGCTGTAAAAATTTAACTGATTAATCAAAATACGAGTCACATTTTGTAACATAAAACAATGTAATACATATCCCGCAATCAATGAGATCATAAGCATGGCGTTGTTTATAATTTGTGTATTGTATCGAGTGTTACAGTCAATATATTATAACGCAACAAATACTAAGCAGACTTGTTTTATATATATAAAACACGTAATAAAATACCAGTATTATATTGCCACGGAATAATGAATGTGCAACTATTTATTGTTTAAAACTATTATTACATATTCATAAACATTAGAAACCCGCCGCGACTAGCTTTCGCCCGCGACTTCGTCCGCGCGGAATCAGTTTATAGCGAAAAAATAATCCTATGTATATATTATATATATTCTTCTAGGATATTAATAACTAATGCAAAAGTAGATATATTGATGTTTATTGACAAACTTGTTATTTCGTTTCCATTACACCCGTTTCTTACAGCGAGTAATCAACATTTTTCAGTTTTTCCGTGGAAACTTACAATTTTTCGTCATAAAAGTATCCTGTGTTTTATTCCAGGGCATAAGCTATCTCTATTCTAAAGTTTCATCAAAATCCGTCCAGCCGTCATCGCGTAAAAGCTCCCCAAACAAACAAACAAACAGTATGGAAATTGGCACTTGCAGCAGTGCCGAAATATCAGAACTCAATAAAACAGTATCCATGGTAAATATCCCGTTTCTGATATTTATATCTAGTTTTAAAGTGCAACTAACCATAATATTATAATCGCCGACTGCAGTTTGATTAGTTGTACCAACAAGTTTGTGCTTTACGCCACCTGGTTTACAACAAGTTCAAACTAGATCTGTTAACACCTCATCTTAACGCTTCCGTGAACATTCATGACTGTGGATTATTAAGTTACAGTTTGTGCGGTCATAGTAATAAGTGAAGTTCTGGTAAGTTTAAAATTACATATTTTTTGAAAAAACTCTTGTTTATTTTCACTTGTATGAATCTATGTATGTATTTTGTCTGTTCTGAAATCTTGCAATTCAAATTTCGAGCACTCCTCGATTGTCGAGCTGTCTGGCTGAAACTTTCAAGGTAGCTCACAAACCGACGACAAAACAACAAAAAAAAGAAAAAAGAAAACAAGAAATAAGTTTTTTTTTAATTTTATTCTTATATAGTAATAATGCAATAAAAAATGAGGAAAAAGATAAAAACTTAAAAACGTAAGTGAAAAAAGCCGTTTTTTTGGGAAATAATAGAAAAAAAACAAAGCAAGTGACATTCATTAAAAAAATAGGTCGTAAAAGCTTTTTTTTAATTTATACTTATTTTTACTAAAGAAGTGTCCCAGCAGTTGGTTTTACTAGGTTTTTTTTCAGTAATACAAAAAATACATACCAAGACCGCACCTACTAGGCAATCATAAAATAAAGACTTTTGGTAATATTCTTCGGTGGCATAAGCCGGTGCCGCGAGAATTGTCTGCGCAAACACAGACGCAGCGGTCAAAATGGAAGCCCTATTGTGTCAGAATGTATTCATTTGTATGGCAAGCCCAATATTGACATACAGAACTCGTTCCGTGTATGTAAACATTGGGCTGAAGCGAGTAACCATCGCCGTAGCTTTTTCGTGATTAAAATTACCCACATTTTAGTACCTACTCGTTAGTAGTGGAAAAAACTTAATTGAGTTTTTATTAAGGTCTTTTTTTTGTGTCCATCGATCACATTAGCTGTATAGCGGCTAGTCGAGCAGATAGCAAGGCCTTTTTGTTCCTTGGCTAAGTAGGTCATATGAAGCGTTTCCCTGTTAGTGCCTCCAGTATTGCAACCGGGCGTTTTTGTATCACTTCCATGAAAGAAAGCAAACTTATTTGTGTGTCTGAATACCTGGAGTAAAACTTTACCCAGCATTGCTTGATTGTCGTATGAGGTAGTGCTGGCATCAGGCTGCCCGAGGGCCTGTGACATGGCTTAACGACTACTATTAATCAACAACTACCGGGACCGACAGCTTATCCTTCCCTCCGAAGCACGGAGCGATGGAAGTATTTTATGAGCTTGAGAATCTCATAAGTTGCGGATTAACATATTGTCTACAAATTGACTAAATTAAAAGCCATAGCGCCGTATTTTGGCTCATTACAATTACCTATACACAACAGCCTATAAAAGATCGATAAATATCAGTCTTAACAAAATCATTCATCTAAATGTCGTTAAAAATACCTATCAAGATTTCGTTCTCAAATATTATTCGCTTCCTCTATTATTAATATTACCTACCGAAATAATTTAAACCTTAATCTCATTTCTCTGACATTAATGTCGACATAATGAAGTCGAATCATTTGATCGAAATAAATTTTATCATAATAGTTTCCTTTTAATATATTTTATGACAATTAATGCGAACTTAATTTGGGGTATTAAGATGGGAATATCGATGTAAGCGTCTTTGGTGGTCCCGCTATACTAATTAGCATTCTACGCTTCAGTACATATTTGATTCAACGCGTTGAGTTTGTAATAGACTATGAAACAGGTTGTGTGTTTTACGATCTATTGAAATACAACTTCATATTTTACTATTTTGACTGCAACTTCCCTTTATATTAATAAAATTATGATGGGGACCGCAATCTTCAATAAATTAATTAATTTTTAGTTAAGTTGTATTTTATTAAGAACAAAACCGAAGCAAAATTGTGTAGTGAGACAAATATATACCTAAATAGATTTAAATGCATAAACTGGTTAAAATTGTAGTTGAATCACAAACTTTTAAAGTACTTACAAACAAAATGTATTGCATATTTAGAAGATAAGAAACAAAATTTTATTGTACTTACGAGAAATGTCGATTAGCCGCATCTGTCTAGAAAGTCTACAAGCGCGGTAGAATCAGGAACGAATACTACTTTAAAGCAGTGTAAACCTGGATGCTACAACAGGTTATGGTATCTATTTTTAGGTGTTCGTCTCTAGACTGAATATGTAAATATGCCCATGCATGCGGTTTAAAAATGGATAAATAATTTGTCTCGTGATGAAAAGGCAGAGCAGCAAAGGCGTCACAGCAGCGCCTCCAAATCACGTCGGTTGACTTTCCAGACGCTCCAATAATAAACAAGTTAGATGTTAGTTAGGACATATCAAATTATTACTGCACTGACTTTCATTTAAATAGCCTTTTAAGAGGCTTAATACGACAGGTTACAATTTCAACAAGTGTTTATTGGGTATCGGAAATGTTTATAGAGATAATAATATTTATTTGTAATAGAGATTATATGAGAAGAAAAGCTACGCGATGGAAGGATTACGTGGTCTTAAGATTTTGGTTTATAGACATTCAAATTGTTTTCTTGATAATAAAGATGTTGAAATAAAACCAGAGATGAATTAACTGTTCCTCCAAAAGAAGTCGATTTAAAACACTGTACTTGTTCAGCTGCGGTATCAAAGGTAAGTATTATATAAATATAAAGGTATCTGAAGTACCTACTATTTGGTAGATAAATAGTTTTAATAAAAACAATATTTGACAAGCCCTAGCTTTACTTTTTATTACATAAATTGAACTTTTTTAGACATATAAAATAACTATAACACATTTTCTATGTACAACAAGGGGCAATGGTGGGCGAGCGGTATACTGGTGCGCGTTAGAATCTAACGATACCGAGGTCAATCCTTGGCTTTCCATCGCTCTATGCTTTGGAGGGCACATTAAGTCGTCAGTCCCAGTTGTTATTGATTAATAGCAGTCATTAAGCCAAATCAGAAGTCCTCGGGTAGTCTGACATACTTTGAGACCAGGAGTGCGATTTTTGAATATCACCGAGTGCCTAAATATCAGCGAATTTACAAATAGTCACATTTCCAAAAGTCATATTTTTAATCTCATTGGGTAAGAACTATTTTCATACCTGTGACATCGATTTCATACGATCTCATACGACAAGAAAGAAACGTTGCATGCAGACTGGTACATTTGGATCTTGGTATTCCTGCCGCCAAAAGGGCGGGTCATGGACGATCAAAAGAAATTGTTCCATCTTGTGTCACTGACTGGTTCAATATCACATAATATACCTTGGTCACAAATCACAATCATGCCCAGTGCATAAATATCAGCGAATTTACAAATAGTCACATTTCCAAAAGTCATATTTTTAATCTCATTGGGTAAGAACTATTTTCATACCTGTGACATCGATTTCATACGATCTCATACGACAAGAAAGAAACGTTGCATGCAGACTGGTACATTTGGATCTTGGTATTCCTGCCGCCAAAAGGGCGGGTCATGGACGATCAAAAGAAATTGTTCCATCTTGTGTCACTGACTGGTTCAATATCACATAATATACCTTGGTCACAAATCACAATCATGCACTGGGTCACTGAGCCATGTAATTTACTTATGTAACCAACTTTGGACAATTAATACAATGCTAGAACCGAAGTGATACTCTCACGGCATAGGGTGCGAATGAGGGAGTGAAAATGGCTTATAACCGGCCACTACATGGGAACAAAACTTTAAACAATTTCCGACTTGATTGCCACCAATTCACTATCAAATAGATTGTATACCATTCCACCCCTGTAATGGAAGAATGGTTACTGATATAGGGATGATAATATTGTTTGGGCGTATCTAATCTTTATGGCAACTGGGATTGTGGCTGGTAATTTATAGCGCATCTGATTTTCCTTTTTCTCATTTGAGCATGTGCTTTTATTGTACCTATTGTAGCATTTCTTATTTTAAAAGCTTGTATTTAACTTATTTTGTTGTATCTATGTATGTATGTATATATGTATTTCTGTCTGTCCTAGAATCATGCATTTCAAATTTCTAGCACTTCCCGATTAGCCATCCTGCTGAAACTTTCAGGGTAGCTCACAAACGGTTGACAAAGCAATAAAAAAAACAAAACCAAAAAATATTTAAAAATGTAAAAAGTTACAAAGGAACAAAAAAAAACATTGAATAAAGTGCCATTCATTACAAAAAAAAACCCATGGAAGCTTGTTTTTCTAAATTAGATTTTTTAAATTATACTTTTTTTTTTGTGCTGGGTTATAAAAATAATAGGTACAAACAAAACGAAATAACGAATGTTCGTAGAGCGTATGTAATAATAGGGAAAGACAAAATATTCTGTATTTCTATGTTCGACTGTATGTTTTATGTATGTTCACCGATTTCTCCGTCAATTGCGGACTGAATTTGAAAATTATTTTTGTGTTCGAAAGGGAGATCTCTTCAGATGGTTCCATATAAATTGTATCAAAATTGCATCAGTAGTTTTATTTGTCATTATGTTTTGTACCATTTCTATTTTACTGTTTGAAGACACTTTCACTGGGGGTTTTTGCCCATGAGTTTGAATATCTGTATAGAATTACTTCGTTTAGCTACGTAGATATGGAATGTTTGAATAACAATTGAAGGCCCAAATTTACCCAGCATTGGGACACTGTAAGTTAAATAAATACAACCGAATGAACTAAACAATATAAAAAAAGAAGTTCAAAAAATGTTGAATTATATACGAAAATTACAGTGGAATTTCTCTTTAATTTAATGTCCATCCACAACAGATCGCGTGTTCCTAATAATAGCGATATAAGTTTATTCATAAGGCACATAATTTACTGGTTTTTTTCAAGAGTATTTTTAAAATAAGTAGGAAGGTATTACCTACTCTTGCGGCTCTATTTATTATATGTTAATATGATTGTATGATCTAAAACCTGCTGAGCCAATTTTTATGAAATTTGGGATCACCTGCAGAATAGGTATTTAGAAAAAATACCAAAATATACCAAATCAATGTATACTAGTGAGTACATCGAATTGAAATATATATCTAAGAAAACGGCGATCTTGGTCATCCATTTTTTACATGTAAAATTGTACAGTATATGCGATCATGTAGGTATGTCATCGTATCAGTCTGCATAGCTGCGCGTAAGCATACATAACGCCACGTAAAATTCCACTATAAGACATGCTGGAAATGGGTTGTAATTGCCAGTATCAACCGCACGAAATTTAAACCAGTAAATAAATGTGTTGAGCCAATAATATTAACATTCTGAGGATTTGATTGAATCCACAAATAGCTTCCCATAGTTACACGTTAGGGCCGGGAGAGTTTAATTTGAAGGAGTGGATATCGATACCTAAAGGTGGCGATGGCGACTGACATGAATATTATTCGGCATGTCAGTACAGCGAGCCGAGCAGCTCGATGACGAGCGCCGAGCACCCGAGCGCGCTGCACTCGGCTGTTGGGTTTTTGGCTTATCCCTTTGAATGTTACATTAGTCACTAAAGCGAGCACCGCCAAAAGCGGCGTTTTGCACTCGTCGCTTTTTTTTTGTGTTGTGGTGTTTTGCGTTTGGTAAAATGCAGTGGAGCCAGGAAAAAACGCTTTTGCTTATTGATAAATACCGCAGTTATCCCCAACTGTGGGACCCTACATATCAAGACCATTTTAATAAATTTATGATATGCGACGCATGGGTCAAAATAGCTGACGAAATAAACGCAAACGTAGAAGAATAACATTTGACTACAACTGCTGGGGATGGAGCTCAGTCAAGCATAATATTCGTCGCTAAGATTCAGGTGTCATGAGCATTTGCTCACAACGAACAAATTCTCAATGCGGATATTCATATCGAGAAAATGATCATGTCAGTCACCACCTTTAAATGAGAGATTTTCATTTTCATTTGTTTTTTTTTAAGTGACTAAACGTCTTACGGGCATTAATTTTTAACATTTCATATAGAAGCAATACGTAACAATAAGTAATCCCCAATCACTTATTTGCTGGGCGTTCAACGCCCAGCAAATAAGTGATTGGGGAGTGCTTTTACCTATAACATGTACGTACAGTACCTTTATACGTAGCCTTTTTTGGTGGTCTATGAAATTTAACAATTTCTATGTTTGAAAAAAATATTTATATTTTAGTAAATTGAACTTAAAAATAATATATCACTGCCTTAAAGTAACTTGGCCTAACCAACTTCTACATTACTGTTAGTTAAAAATGCCCCCAATTTTATCAAAATCAGAATTTTTAAATAATTGTATAATTGTGTGCCTATTTTAAGTTATTTCTATACATACAGTCTTTAGCGTTAAAGTGCGAAATATCTAAATTAACCGAAAATTAAATAAGCAGTTTATTAAGATTATATGATAGATACTGTATCGATGTCGATAATTCTCTACCTTATCACATCACTAGTAGAGGAAATGACATAGTGCGTGATATGCGGAAACGTATTTAATGAAACGCGAGGGGTGCCTGCGTTATGCGTGGGGCCGCACTACTGTGCGCAATATAATGTAGTCCCAGTAAACCAACGGCCGATGATAATCTTTTCTTCTTAACCCATTGTTTGTTTGTCGTATAAGGTATCTGGTGTCAGAGTTTGTCAGGCCGCCCGAGGGCCTCTGACAAGGCTTAACGACTGCTATTACTCAATAACAGCCGGGACACTTCGAACACTTAGCCCATTTAACCGATGTCAGTGGGTCTAGCCTATGTCACCCGAGAAATCGAGACGAATTCAACGATACACAATAGAAGCCAGCGCACTTCCTCAAGCGACAATCAAAAAACGATAGGTACATGACAAATAAGTTGAAATCGGTTCAAAAGTAAGCTAGGCGCGACGGAGAAGGAACAGAAGACATACATACAGACATACATACGCTGCTAAAATATTAACCCTCCTTTTTTTCACCTGACTACGAAAAAGAAGGAGGGTTTTTTCGTAGTCGTGTAAAAAGGTATATTGTATACACACGACTTGAGTATCTCCTTTTTCTGAACGTAAGATTTCCGATCCGATAGCGCAATCTTTCATTACAACCCCTTTGATTGTGACCAGACCAGTTGCTAAGATGCAGTTGAGTTACTGCATATAAATATAAGATTGTACGCATACATACACAATAAAAAGTCTACTGTATTGACATACATGTGTGCGTGCTACTCTTAAATTGTGGTAAAATGAAATGTCTTGATTAAGATATTTGAGAGGAAATAAGTCATTTTCTTAGTCGCGTGTGTGAAATAATTGCAGATTTCAGGTACGTAGACGTACCTACATGGAAGCAGGTACATTTGAAGCAATTGAAATAATTGTGTCTGGTAGATGATGGACGTTTAAATACACGTAGAAAATGTGTCAAGTTTGCCTACTAGAGAGCATAAGAATACTTCCACGTAATAGGAAACTCAATTTTAAATGACTATGCATGCTATTCGGTACTTTTTTACCCTTGTGCAGTTTTCATAATTATTTTTCATAACAAGATGGACTTTATTTCACTGTTTCCTTAACTAGTCAACAAATAATAAATTACCCGAGTACGGCGAAGAAAGGGAAGGGTATGAGGTTAACAGTCTATGTATGTGGGTATGTGGATTATCTACCATAGCGTCGCCCCTATTGGTCCGATTTTGACAAACGAGGTATCAATCGATTCGTCTTCGGGTATAGAGTGTCAATTTTTTTACCCAACTTCGCGAAGCAAAGGAAGGATTATGTGTTCAGACTAAAAACTTGGCCCAATTTTGAAAAGCGAGGTACTAATGGATTTGTCTTCATCACAAGAAAGTCATAGGCTATTTTTTACCCGACCGTAGTCGAGTTTTCGTTTTTGAACTTAAGATTTGGTTTAAAAAGATCATGAAAATTAAAAATTTCCCGTCTCAGGATGACGAAGTCTGTACAGGAATGAACATTTAAATAACAGTTTTATTTTTCTATCAGGAATGAAAATAGTCAAAAGGTTCCTTCAAAGTCGGGAATGGATCAGCATTGCCCCAAAGGCATTGCAACTATCTATAGGTGACATTAACCAGTATTCATCAGATACAGATTTAGAGTGAAGTCAGCGTAAAGGTTCAATAATGCAACTTAAAATATTACGATACGGGGTTCGGTCCTAGGCTCCGCTCCAAAGTTATGTGCGGATTTTCATCACTCTGCGCTTCGGAGCACGATAAGCTGTCGATCCCGACTGGTATTGACTAAGCTGGACTAAGCCATGTCAGAGGCCTGAAACAGCCCGAGAAACGCTGACTTCAGAGGCCAAGCACTCTTCATACGACAAGCAAACATTCAGATGCATAGAGAGCTGTCTGTTTTTTTTTCATAGTACTTTTCATAATAATGTGATTTATTTAAGCCAAGTTTGATAGATACTTTTCAATCTCCTGTTCTTCATTTTGCTATGTAAACAATAAACATAATGATTGTCTGTACTTTATGACTCTTTGTTCCATTGAGGAAGCGTCTTGTACAGATAAAAATGTAGTTGAAACAACAAAAGAAAATTCGTCTCTGATGTTTAGCATACCTTTTAAGATGAAAGTACGAACACATCCTGCTTTCTTGCTTTCTAATATGCTAATGGATATGCTTCATTCACACATCAAGCGCTTTAACGAAGTGATAATGAAGTGATTCCTAGTTTCCCAGATTATGAATATCGTAAAAAAGATTATGTACCTGTATAGATTTATCAGTGCAGAATTAGAGGACTATAAAATGAGGTACCGTAAATTTTGCATTATACAGGAAGTTTCTTTTGTCTAGCTAGTATCGCAAAATCCTAATAAGGGAACAAGACTTAAGTTCAAAAACTAAAACTACGCTTGTCACAATAAGACCAAATCTTTAGTTTGAACACATAACCCTTACTTTGCCTTGCCCCAGTCGGGTAAAAAAATATCTATGACACTCTAAACCTAAAGACGAATCGATTGATACTTCGCTTGTCAAAATCGAACTAATAGGGACAACGCTAGGAACATCCACATAACAACTTACAAATATACATAGATTGTTAAAATCCTTACCCTTCCCTTTGCTTTGCTGTAGTCGGGTAAAAATGCTGAAAGGAATCATTAGCTCCATTTTATAGAAAACTAGCTGAGGCCCGCGGCTTCGCATGCGTCGTCATTTCTGTAGGTTAAAAGTACTCTTTGTGCTATTCCAGGACCTAAAATACCTATATACCAACGTTTGATTAAAATTCCTTCAGCCATCAAACATATTTAAATCGATTGCTCTTCTACTCATCGGATTGAGATATAAAGTATCCCAGTGTTAAGTCAATACATAAACTATCTAACAGTGAAACCCACATCGCAATCGGTCCAGTAGTTTCGACGTGATGCGCGTACAAACATACATACAAACAGATAAACAGACAATCAGACAGACAGACAGACAAACAGACAAACAGACAAACAGAGAAACGCGATTTTTTAAAATGTTATATTCTTATTAAATATATATTTCTTGTTCAGTAGCTTATTTTATGTACCCTAGACCATTTCTTTTTAATTATTATCTATGTACAGACTTTTTCGTTCCTATTGCTTTATTATAAGTATAGATAAAAGAGACGTTTTTCAAAATATCTATATTCAGAGATACGCAATATTTTATTTAAAAAAACGCGTAATTGGATTCTACTGCAAATAAGTTGTTTGTTTTTTTCTAAAGATTCCTAACGTAATATTTGGTAAATATATTTTTGTTTAGATATTGTGTCCACGCGTCTCTATACAAAGTGAAATCTAGCCAATTGGGTTGATAGAGGATTAAGTCATCGCGCCACCTTTTATGGTGCTGGCCACGACGTCGCTGGCCGTCTTTGGGCTCTTACTATGTCACAACCTTTGCCCATCTTTCTGGGTGCATACTGGCTACATGCCCTGCCCAATCCCACTTCAATTTAGCGTTTTTGAAACCTGCGTCAGCAATGCCAGTGTTTGAACGGAGGGTGGTATTTCGAACTCGATCTGTCCTTTAGAGTTCAAGTATGCTCCGCTCCATGGCTTTCTGGCAAACCTTGAGCTTGGACTTTTGTGCTTCGGTCAATGCCCTAATTTGAGCACCGTATGTAAGTTGGAACGGGCAAAATACACATGTCAATGAGGGTGCGCTTTAGTGACAGAGAAAGGTCTTCATCACGTCTTCGTGGACTAGTAGCTCCTCCAGGAGTTCTCAATACTTTGACCGATCTCTTTGTACTGCCAATTTTTGAAGAAGACTAGCTGGTCTAAATATATATATATTCATCGATACCCGCAGCTAGACTTATTCAAAATAGTCCTTTCGACATCATCATCATCATCATCCACAGCCTTTGTCTTCCCACTGCTGGGTGTAGGCCTCTCTTTTACCACGCCATTCACTTCGGTCCTGTGCCAATCGGATCCAGGTTCGACCCGCAATCTTTTCAATATCGTCTGTCCATCTCACTGCCGGTCTCCGACCCTTCTCTTCCTCTGTCCTGGCCACCACTCCAGAAGTCCACCTATCGTCACTTCTTCTGGCCTTGTATCCTGCCTGGCTTCATTTAAATTTCATAATAGTACATAAAAAAGGTCCCTTAAAATACGTAGAATGCTCACCAAAACGGGCAAATGCTCACCATATTGCGTTGAAGATCTGCCGTAATAAAAGCAAGAAAACTCAGATGGGAGAGAAGCCTTAGTCTTCTGGCTATTTTCTCAAGCCCAGTCCAATCATGCCCGTCTTCCTTAACCCTACATTTAGTGCTATTGGCCATAATCTGGGTCTTTGACCGATTCATCATAAGTCCAACCTCCAGGCTTGCTGTGCTCAGTTCTTGTAGCATTTGTTGCAGTTAGGATGAAGTCGGTGCAAAAAGAACGATGTCATCCGCAAATCGCAATTTCTTTAGTTAGTTTGGTATCGACGACGTCAATACCTTTTGCTGCCTAGGGGTGTCCGCTAGTGTCTTAAATATCTCTTCATTTTTCACTACATTAGGATTTCCCCATAATGGCTAGAAAAAATCTCAACCCCGCAGGTCGTTAAACCTATATCACACAAGAGCAAGGTTATCATAGCACAAATCACTGACTGTTGATAAACTACATTTACTTATGTAAAAAAAGTAAATCTAGTTAGTACTTTGCTCATCTTCAGAGACTGTGTTCATAATACGAAATGTTAATAATAAATCCGGTGGTTTATCATGAAATGTGCTTTTCAGTAAAGTATGCTATGCATATGAAATAGGAAAGTACTTATTTCGACTATGACCATTTTCCCACGAGATGACACGATAACGTTTTCAAAAATTTATACGATTTTTACTGTTTTTTTCAATGTTGTTTTTTTTGTATTTATTGGTTTGCACTTGCAACGGCATAGGCACAGTAGCCAGAGGCGTTTGTATGAAGTGAAGTGATATTGCACTAGACGTTGCCCGGCCAGCGTCGGTACCGTGCCAGTGCAGCCAGTGGAGAAACGCCCAATCACTTTTATCAGGGCACTTGACCTATATTTTTCCGCCAATAATCAAAAGATTGCCCGAACTAAACTTTGTAAAACACAACAGGGATCCAATTCCCAAAGTAAATGGCAAAATTAGTTAACATCGAACCGTTACAACAACTGATACGGCTTATTAGCGAATATAGTTACCTCCATTTGGTAAAATAGCTTCAGGGCGAACCTATAATTAGGGGATCGGACCACGGGAGACGGTTATTTGAAACATTTCTATCGATTAACATGCTGTGATTCTCCCCTAGGAATTACCGATGGTAATTTTAGACCGGTAATTTTCGCTATTGAGATCGCGAGCTATTACTTGACTTGCTTACCCGCTGAGGCTACTTTATATATATATACTAGCTGTGCCCGCGGCTTCGCTCGCGTGGTCATTTCTCTAGGTTAAAAGTACTCTATGTGCTATTCCAAGACCTACAATAAACATTTGATCAAAATTCCTTCAGCCGTTTAAAAGTTTTTTATCGATTGCTCGGCATCTTATCATTGGATTACGATACCAAGTACGCTACGTCTTGGTCAAACCCTAAGCTATCCAACACTGAAAACTGCATCGCAATTGGTGTAATAGTTTTTACGTGATGCGCGAACAAACATACAGACAAACAAACAGACAGACAGACACGAATATTAAAAATGTTCAGTAGCTCAGACCAATTTTTTAAAATTATCTTCTTTGTACAGACTTTTACGTTATTATTGCCTATAGCTGTGCCCGCAGCGTTGCTCGCGTGGTACTTTTTCTGGGATATAAGGATCCTATGAGTTATTCCAGTACCAAAAGTACCAATATAGGTACCTACCTACCTACCTACCTACCTACCTACCTGTGTTAACAACCTTCAGTGGCGAGCCGACATGGTCGTGATAGGTTAGAAGACAAAGGCGGGAGCGAAGCGTCCCGCCCTCGCCCCCCCCATTATAGCTAAGAACTATCTTGTTTACCTCAGCTTTGAAACATAAAAAGCCGCAGTTAAATTGGTCCATTCGTTTGAAAAATACGATTCCCCCCCCCTTTTTTTCAACTCCTCCCCCCCTTTTTCAACTCCTCCCCCCTTTTTCAACTCCTCCCCCCCCCTTATAGCAAAGGAACATGATGAACCATCTCGATCACATCCTTTTTAAAACATAAAAAACTGCATCAAATTTGGTCCACTCATTTGGGAGCTATGAACTTCACCATATCCCCCCCCCCCTTATTATAGCTAAGACAAATTTTGTTTACCTCAGCTTTGAAACATCGCAGCATCGTAAAAAATCGCAGCTAAATTGGTCGATTCGTTTGAAAGGTACGATTCTCACCCCTTTTTTCTCGAAACTCCCCCCTTTTCTCGCCCCCCCCACCCCTTATAGTTAAGAACCATCTCGATCACATCATTTTCAAACATAAAAAAAACTAATCAAAATCGATCCATTTGTTGGAGATCAACGATCCTAACCCCCATCCCCATCCCCCCCTCCTCCCTCCCATTATAGCTAAGAACCATCTCGTTTACCTCAGCTTTCAGATATAGAAAACTCGCAGCTAAATCGGACCATTCGTTTGGCCGCTACGATTCTCACCCCCTTTTCTCTCCCCCCCCCCCCATATAGCTAAGCTAAGAAACATCTCGATCACATTAGCTTTCAAACAAAAAACCCGCATCAAAATCGGTCCATTCGTTTGGGAGCTTTCTTATGAGGATGCCACAAACAGACACACACACACACACACACACACACACCCTCTCACACAGTGATACACACCCTAAACTTATAACACCCGTCTCTTTGTTCGGGGGTTAAAAATGTAAAACAGTAAGCAGTTTAGTTAACAATAAAAAAAGCCGCAAGTAAATTGACAGAATTCTTTTCTGTTTTTGAGTTTTTTTCTAAATTATCTGAATTTGAATTATTGTGACCTATTTTGTTTTAACAATTTGACGGTTTAATTCAAGAAAAAAAAGCATTGAAATTGTAAAAATAACGCATAAAATATGTAAATGCATAAAAATACGGAACAAAACATTTCAATAAATACGTGATTTCGATCCACGCACGTCTGTGTTGGCAGGCAGAAATACTCCCGCTAAACCAGATAGTATAGTGGCGAGAGAGTCGAAATTATGATACCATTTTAATGTTTATGTAATTTAAATGTTTATATTACATTTAAATTACCATAACTTTGAATACCTATCCCGCAGGAACCCTATATTTTTTGGGGATAAAAAGAATCCATAATTTTAATACATAATATGTACTTTGACTGTGCCAAGTTACATCAAACTCTGACCAGTAGTTTCAGCGTAATATGTGTTCTTTTAAATAACTTTTAACCCCATATCCTGCGGGAACTCATGATTTTTTCGGGATAAAAAGTATTCTAAATGTTAATCCATAACATAAGCTATGATTGTGCCACGTTGCATCAAAATCCATTTGGTAGTTTCAGCGTGATGCGTGTTCAAAGAGACAGACAGACAGACAGACAGACAGACAGACAGACAGACAGACAGACATACAGACAAAAATTAAAAAAAAAACCTTTTTGCACTCCATATCGATTTTGAAGTTTATCTCAATTATAATTTTCAAAAAATATTTAATGTACAGATTTAGCCCAGTTACAGTTTTATTATGGTATAGATATATATATATATGTATATATTCCTATAGTATTATACTAGTTGCGCACGCAGCTTTGGCCGGGTGCAAAATTTGCCACCCCCACTCATTGGGATAAAATTTAAAAAAACGTCCTTAGTGTACGCCTAGCGTACTTAGGAAATATTTGCTCCAAATTTTTACTTCTTGGTCCACCGGTTGTTTGGATGAAAAGATAGATTTTCAGCAGCAGACTCTCAACTACTGGTTATGATATTAATGAAAAGTATTTCTTAACTGAGTCTTGCCAGAAGTTTCAACAAAACCTTCACACAAAGGTAAAAGAGTATGATTTTTTAAACAAAACTTTTAACATTTTCTTTGCATATGAGATGTTGAAGTTGATAAGTAACCAAAATTGGCAGTTGCTTTCACACTTTTAGGTTGACCGACCAATTTACTGTTATATTATTGGGTGCGATTAACGCAAGGCCTTTGTGATCGTTGGTTAATTATGTACAGTTGAAATTGTTTGGCGGTATAATTAGAGCATGTTCGCTGGTAATATGGGAAGTTTGAAGCCGGGTGTTTGCTTTCGAAATTATTATGTGGGAAAATATCGTTACAGTTTGGTTTAATTTTATTGAGTTCTAACTTTATACGATTATTGTAATGAATTTGGGAGTTGTTTTAGGGTATTGCTTTTTCGTATCAATGCATAGAAAATTTCCTAAAAAAAATACAGTGGTCTCTGGCTGATAACAGTATTTTATCATATGCCTATGCCTACGGCTTGGCCTATGTGGTCATTTCTCAGGGTTAAAAGTACCCTATGTGTTACAGGACCGAAAACCCCTTATACCAAATTAGATTAAAATTCCTACAGTAGTCAAAAATATTTTTAAATATTGCTCGGCTTGAGATAAAAAGTACACCAGATTTTATGTTGAAACCTAAGTAATCCAACAGTGAAAACCACATTTCAATTGGTTCAGTAATTTACGTCATGCGTGAACAAACATCCAGACAGACACACAGACAGTCATGAATTTAAAAAATGTTATATTCATGTTTTGTAGTTAATTTTAAGTCAAGCCCATTATTTATAAAATCATATTTTTTGTACAAACTTTTTGTTACTTTAGTATTTCCATAAATATAATATAGATTAAGCAATATACAAAATAAAAACTTTGTAATTTCAGATAGGTACGTATACTTAGTGTCGAACATAACAATAGAATGGTATTATGGTACAATTGTCTTCAAAACTTTCGTACTAGAAAAATATTATTTTACAATCCTTAAAGTATTCTTCCCATAAACCAACCACTAGCACCGTGAGAATAACAAACAACAATAATGAATAACAAACCCATCACTTACAGTAATAATAACCATTACGACCTTTAATAAAAAATAATTCATAAAACATGTGCCATTGCCATAAACGGGTGGACTGCACCAAATATTAAACTGTAATAAATAATGGCACACCCCTAATTTTAGTCTTCGTTGCGCACACGCACGTTTAACTTGATTTGTACTCCGCACAACCCTACGTTTAAAGTTGACATTCATTTGATTGTCACACAAAATGTTCGCAGCACCACTTATTACGTCCCCGCATGTGTCAGTAAAAAGCACAAAGAGATATTCGAGATTATTACATCTTTCCACGTTTGATTGTACACAATGGCTAAACAACAAAAGGTTATTCCTACATTTGTAACAGTTGCACTCAAATTCATTTCAATAGCGCATATAGAGAATGACATTCGTTGTGGCCACGATTTTCTATATCAAAATTTGAATGATAAAAGTTAGACGAGGCCCGACGCGCTTGAGCATGTGAATAAATGAAGATATATTAATCCAGTTGGGGTTAAATTGTTATTAAAACTATGATTAATGAATCCCGTTAATGGAGCACAGATTAAGGAGCGGGCTACACGCAACTACGCTCGAAATTAACGTCGGTTACTCCATGACATAGTGTGGATTTATCTTCATCATCAGCGCGTTAGTTCCGATCAGAAAATTATGAGTTAGACTAGCTATGACAGCTACTAATCGTCCATCACGTAACTATTACTAAATTATGATGTTTTATGTACAGCCAACTCTACCTTCAATAATGAACTCTTAATAACCAATCACAATGACGCGTATCTTAAAATTCACGTTTCCTCAACATAAGAAAAATTACGGTCCAAACAGCGATATTTATTCTCAAACGCATAAACGGTAGTAATAACCACTTCAGAATTACCAAGAAGGTAACTGACGTAATTCTTGACATCCATAATCTTATGAGTACCCTAAGACAAACCGAAAGCGATTGCTGCTGAGAAAATTATATGGATAGCAAACATCGTAGCAAACATTGAAGCTGATGTACGTTTTATCAACTCATTATTGCTAGAATTTCATTTCACGTCCAAGTTTTACCGCCTGTTGGTATACAAACAGAATTATCCGCTTTCATAGCCTGGGGTGGCTGGTTCCCTTCGATTTTCTATGATAAACAAACTTACATCGGTGTAATGTAAACACGATCGTAAATTTTACTGCAGTGATTCGCGGTTCCGGGAATCCTTGGAATCAAATTTCCCCACTTTCTCATATTTACGTCTTTCAGTTTTCGATTCACTTTCATTTTATAGAACTGGACAATTGTATTCAAGTGAGTAGATACAATGTTTACTATGTCCTTATTATTATTGCTTTTTTATGAGTTACGGTACAGCTAAAAGAAAATCATCTACTTTCATTCACTTAGTCACTTTTCATGTACCTATATTGTGGTCTATGTTCTTTACGGAGTGACGACCTGTGAAAAGCGGCTGGAAGAAAATGGATGAGGAGAGCTGAAGACCGAGTTCAATGACGTGCATTAAGAGAGGCCTACGTCCAGCATTAAACAGATATAGGCTGATGATGATGATGATATTCTTTATAGATGTAGTTATGCCATTTAATTTATAAATTAACAAGTAATTGTAAAAATAAAAATCTGGGACAAAACAAATGGGAGCCAGAGCGTAACGTTTCACGTGTTTACAAAAATAACTTTATCGAGTAAAAGTTAGAGAACTCACAATAATCGTCTTATACATTTTTTCATTTTACCACAAAAATTGTTTGCCATTATAAAAATCAATTTGTTAAGTGCAAACTCATCATTGGGCTATAAATCAATAAATCCTCCAACTGAACTTAATCGAACAAACCCTTTTATTGGCACACAGTATGTTACATTATCCATTTTACCAATCGAATTGTATAAATTGAAAAAAAGCGCGTGCTCGAAGCGTGATGAATTGAATTTTGTTAATAAAATTAGCATAATCAATACATTGAAGTCATTATCGGACCCCCTGTATAGCACTGTATATGTATTCTGAATTTATATAGTGGCAGTTACGGACCAAAATCGCGGTTTATTGCCTATATTCACAAGTTTATTTGTATTTAATGCATAGATTTATCATTGATTTTAAGCATTATTCTATGCAAATTGACGAAATAGATGAAATTTAAAATTAGATTATTTCTTGTTCTATGATTATGCTTACATAAATTACTATCTAACATTAATATCTGCTTGAACGTGAATTTCAAAAACGTCGTTTATTGTTAAAACTTATTATTCTCTTAAATTATATTGTTCAGTTTAATCACCTACAGAGTTTTTTTTTTGCATGTGAACCATTAGTCTAAGTTAGCGATATATTTCATATCATTAGGGAATGTGCCAGGATCGAAGGCCTCCTTCGGTAGATGTTTGCTGACGCCCACGCTATCTGGCAAGTTGGAGGATGTAACGCGATATTGTCGCAACCACAATCAACTGATAACGGAAGCTATTTGAATCATGTATGGCAGCAATTAACCTTAGATCATATGGATCAATTGTTTTTTTTTTTGTTTTTTTATTATCAAACTCTGTTGGTGACATATTCTTGCAGAATAAACACTGTATAAAATAAAAAGACTTAAAAAAAATAAACAGTCATGAAATTTATTCCATCTGCCTGTTAAAAAAAAACAAATGTCTGATGATAAAATCAAAACTACATAACCCTTTATTTGCTTTGCCGTAGTCGGGTAAATAATAGTATTAAATAATAAATATATTTTTTCTAGCCAATATAGGAATATCGTAATCACAGGGAAAACTACTGACAGGAACCATGAGAATTAAAGAAAATAAAAGAGTCATTATTGGAGGATGTCTTTTTGGAGTTTTATTTTATTTTTTTGCCAAATTCGATTGAACGTTGTATGAATGTTTTTTTTTAATTTGTCTCCGCTCTCTACTCTCTCTCTCTCTCTCTTTTGCTCTCTCTCTCTCTCTTTCTAAAATTAAAACTATTTCAAATATCTAAACTAAAAAATATATATAAACTTGTTGTTCTTGTATTCTAGATACTGTTTTTCGTATCAAAGTATTTTTATTATTTATATTTTGACCAAAATTTTTAAATATTTTGCTTGTGTGCTATGTGCTATAGATTAGGATTTTTCCATAGTGGCTAGGAAAAAACTCATCCTGTTTAATACAAATTACAAGACTGAGTTCGCAAGACAGAAATAAGATGACGTACAAAGGTAGGACACTTGGCTAGGCAGACTGAAAACAGGCCGAGAATGAGCAACAGAACTCCTCGGTCGTCCAGTGGCGAGGTGGGTTAATGGGCTTGGTAGTGTCGTTTATTGGCAACGACACTACTGGTAGTGCGGCTGGTAGTGTCGTTGCCAATAAACGGGTCAAAGATATAGTGAAGATCGTGGGTCGTGTCACGTAACGCATGGGATTAAGGAAGGGGAGAAATGGATCTCTCTAAAATAGGAGTAAGGGGATGTATCTGCGAGTTACGCCATTGGGTGACGTAAAGATTAGGTAGATAGGAGGTTTTACCTCTTTGCGTTATATTATGACGTACGCTTGGAGGTAAAATCAAAGCTTATCTAGAGTGAGATAGGAGGTCTCACCTCTTTGCTCTACGCTGTGACGTAATGCCCAGAGGAAAGATCTATAGGCATAGAAGAACGTTATGACATAAGCTTCAAGGAAGGACTGGATGGTAGTGGTAAGGTAAGATTATGAATTACCTACTTCCAGTTAGAAACCTTTAGTCTATGACTAATGGACCGTAGAGGTAAGGCGTTATCTTACAGTTTGCAAGATTATGAATTACGGTTACCTCTGCATTAAGGCCACTAGTAGAGGGTATGAAGTCCTATCGTTCTATGACAATGGCTTGCCACTCTAGAAGAATAGCCGTAAAATGATGGATGGGGATTTATGCTTTTTAGACATAAATCCTCATGAGCATGAGACGTTAACCTGGCTATTGTATGCGTTACGACAAACAAAAAATAAAATTAAAGAATAAATATTATGTATATCAATACTCTTTGATTTTAAATATAATGACAAGACACGAGAGTCTTTTAAGATATGTTGAAGATCTGTTTATGGTATTTAAAAATTGCAGAATGACTCCAAGATATCTTTATAGAATAACCAGAGGGAAATCCGGAGGTTTACCTCTAGGTACTCTATTAATCAGAGACTATCTTGAATAATCTATAGATAATTGAGGCAATCTATAGAATTACTCAAATCAGTCAAAGGAAATAAATTTATGACCAGACTTCGAAAGGTTAAATGATTTTTGGACTCCAAAGTTTCCCTATCAGATATCCCTAAATTTATTAAATTGAAGGCCTACCTATCCTATAAGGGGAGACTTCCTATAATTAATTATATGTAAAAAGCAAATATTAATACGTTACGTTAGTGGAGTCAGTTATTCTTCGTCTGGAACGAGCGTAGTATCTGGAACTGTTCGAGAGGAAGGCGGCAACTCGGTGAGGAAGTCGGCAACTCGGAGAAGAAGACAGTAACTCGAAGCGGAAGACAGCAACTCGGAGAGCAGGACAGCAACTCGTTCTCAACTGCCTCGGAGTAGGTTCTCGGTCTGATGAGGAGTTTCGGTCTCCAACTTCAGTCTTCGGCGATGTGGTGGAACTGGTCCTGGAGTCGTCTTATTTATTGGAGATCTGCGGGTAAATCAGGTGCCTAGGGGCTTTTTAACTTCCATATCAGATCTCAATGGACGAGCTCCTTTCAAATTAAATCCGTCTTGGTTTTCAACAGGTGTTCCTCCTCCGAGAAACTTTGGGGTCCGATGACGTCACCTCCCAGGCGAAGTCGTTGTAGCTGGTGGAGAATGGATGTACTGCAGCCTTGTAGATCTTCAATAATCTATGAGTTCAAGGGGAATATTTTTTATAAATAGTTCAATAAATTTCAAGAGATGATCACTTTTGCTAATTAATGCACACTTTTAATGTTTAAGTCACTTTTTATTTTATTTAACAGTTTATACATGGATTTTAAAAAGACCAAAAGATCTTAAGAGGAAATCACTTTTACTTTATCATATTTATATGATATTTGTTAGAAATATAGATCACAACTCATTTTTATACATTTCACCAAATTTTTTAAAATATTTCCAGTCTTTCATAGTTCATTATTAGAGGCCAATATTTTTTACACAATCTCACTAACGATTTGATAACATATACAGTCTTTCACAATTATGTATTTGAGGCCAATACTATAAGAGGCCACAGCCGAATTAAAAGATAAAATAAGGTGACTTGAAGACTATCCGAACGTTACTGATGTTCTTCCCGAAATATCTATGAAAAGTCCTAATTTTGAAAATATAATTAAAATAGAATAGAATACAATTTAAAGACAGTATCACAACAATAAAACAAAGAGGCGAGGTTGAACGAGTTTCGCGTACAACCTTATCCCTTTGTAAATAGTAGTCCTACTTCAAACAGTATTACAAAATTAAGTTTCAGTTACACAGAGAAAAATACAATTTAAAAAAATTAAATCAATAAAATGAAATAGCTACATTTAACAGAAAGAAATACAATAATAGAAAATTGAGTCAAAAAATGAAATACTACAGTCGGACATGGGTGCGCGCGCACAGGATCGAGATAGGTGGCTTACAAAGAGAGAGGCCTATGCTCAGCAGTGGGCAGACACGGGCTGAACATGGTGGTGGCCCAAGTTTTAAAATGACGAACAACACACGACAATCTAATGTCGAGAAGTATTCAAACAAAGATAAGATTGTTTCTCTAGGCATAACTAGTATTTATTACACAATATGCTTATAGTGTCGATGGTTTTTTTTCGTATCCACCATAAAGCTGACAGATTGAAATTTCCAACAACAAAAAAACTGCAACTATAAACTAATACTTAACTATGAAAAAACGATTGGCTTATTTTGTGTTATAATTTAATACACAAAATAAAAATATGTAAAGGTGAACGTGAGCTCATTCATCATTCAATTATTTAACCAATGTAATAAAATACCCTTATAGTGTAAAAACAGGAAGCACTTGAAAAGTTCAAGATACAATCTCTTTCTTCTAAGAATCAATTACCTTTCAGCTTCATGGTAATGAAACAATACTCTCTCAATCCGCGTATTAACCTACCCTCAAAAACTTCCAAACATTCGATTTTTCAAGCGATATGTTATAATAGGGTATGTTCGATTCCGAGAACAATTTCAGTTTAAAGTCTATACATATCTTAGCAGGCACTTTCTGAGCGTCTGGCTAGATAATACCCTCAAGCAGAAAAGATCTTGCCAAGATCCTTTAAGGGTATTCGACAGATCTTGGACCGAGATCCCAGAGCAAATCACTTGATAGCCAGGGCGAAAAAGTGATAGCTGTGTAGATGACGATTGAGGAGAGATTACCGTAAATCTATCTTAAATGTTACAGATAGAAGCCATGTGATCAGGGTGGTTTCAGATATTTAATACCAACAAACAAGAACAAATTAAGAATTTATATAACCCCCTACCCCCCATTATAGCTGAGAAGCATCTCGATCGCATCAGTTTTCAAACATAAAAAACCGCATCAAAATTCTGTCCGTTTGTTCATTTACCTCCTTCTTCCTCATTATAGCTTAAACGATCAGCTCCTTTACCCCAGATTTGAAAATCAGTCCATTCGTTTAGGAACTACGATGCCACAGACAGACAGATACACAAACACAGTGACACAGTGATACACACCCTAAACATATAACACCCGTCTCTTTGTTCAAAAAAGGTGATGTCCAGCGCAAATTATTTTCAAGTCATCTTATGGGGGTTGACACGTATTGCAAATTTGACAAACATATTATGGGTCTTCCATAAATCTTAAAGTTAATAATAATAATAATAATAAACACTTTATTACACCATATAAGGACCAAATACAATAACTTGTAAAGTTATTCCCTGTAATGATAGTATTTAATCTATTTGAAAGAAACAGACTTAGCTAGGTCAACACAACGTTCAACACATCTTGTACAAGTACTTACTACAAATTCAAGTTAACTGACCTAATAAATTTATCTTGCCATAACTAGGTATATTTCTGAATTATGCCTGCGCCCGACTGTGAGTGTTTCCATTGGCGGCGGTGACTACTTATTGATTTAAGGTACAACATAACTAATAGTACGTTATGCTTAGGATTAATGCAAATAAATGTCCGGATTGTCAATTTAGGAGATAGGACGTATAGGCATTGTATTGGTGTATTGGTGTTTGTGACAGATAGTTTGCGCCGTGAATGGCTCGAGAATTGGCAGAAGTTGACAGAAGTAGTGACTACTGTTAATTAAATACTCGTTGTTATTAATTCACTAAGGCCCACTTGAACAGCTGTCAGTCCCGTCAGCTTAAAATTTAAGACAAGTTACATAGAGCGACATACGCAGACAGTAGTGCGAAAGAGATAACAATATTTTTTGTACTAGCTAGATACTTTGTTTTGTTTTCGTGCAAGTGGACCTAAGTTCGGTAGGTAGGGAAGGAAAGCACATCCTCGTAATATTATAAATGCGAAAGTGAGTTTGTTTGTTTGGCTATCACGCTTTAACTACTCAACCGGAATTGCCACATCGATGTCAAAGTGAAAGGTGGCAAAGTGACAGGCGTAAAAGTGACAGGTATCAAAGTGACAGATGTCAAAGCGACAAGAGTCAAAGCTACAGGAGTCAATGTGACAGGTATCAAAGTGACAGATGTCAAAGCGACAAGAGTCAAAGTTACAGGAGTCAATGTGACAGGAGTCAAAGTGACAAGAGTCACTTCACTTCTTGATTTATGGCATTTGTGGAGTTGCCATTCCACAATTCCGCCAATGTCACGTAAGTCGTATTCCGAAAAATAAGGGAAAATACCAGAATGATATTAATCGGTAAAAGTGACAAGAGTCAAAGTAACAGAAGCCAAAATGACAGAAGCCAAAGTGACAGATGTCAAAGTGACAGGTGTCAAAGTGACAGGTGTCAAATTGACAGGTGTCAAAATGAAAAGTGCTAAAGTGCTTTTCATTTGTAAGCTTGTATTTTGAACATTGGCTAAGAAAGCTATTGTTACTCTTGCACTAGTAACTGATATACAAAAGAGGAGCATGAATATTTTTTTACAGTATGTATAAATAAAAATATATTTATGTTCTAAATGCATGCAGAAAATTTAATATTAAGGATCGTGGAATAGTTATCAGTCTTAATGTTTTATTTTATTTTAGATGAATCTCAAAAACCTGTCTCCTATAAGAAATGGAAACGCACCAAAGTCTCTTCCTTGTACACAGTTTAGATGAAGATATATGTCTACTCTAAATCACACGTTGCATTATTCAAAACAACACAACCACTAGCAGTTTATTCTATTTCAGTGCACATAAATAGTTTGAAACGTTCCCACAAACTTTTCAGTGTAAAGTTTCAGAATGGACGTTACGAAGATGATATTTTCGTTATTTTGCTAACGGTGAATGAGGGCAGACACAGACAGCTTTGCGTGATATTTATACTTGATCTCGTGCAGGCTTTTTTTTAATTGAAGGACAAGACACGCAGGTCTTGCGCCTGATGGTAAGCGACACTCTTGTCTATAAAATTGCATTGCCACCCAAAACTTTGGTTGCAAAATCTGGTTCGTCACTGCTCACGCACTGGGTCTCGTCATGGGCAAATAATGTCATACTTGTAGGCAAACTTATTGTAGGACGTTCCAGGCTAGATGAAGTGACAACCTGCGTAAAGTAACTGGCAGCAATTACATGAAAAAAGCCAAAGATCGGGCTCAGTGACGCGCATTAGGAGAAGCCTATGTCCAGCTGTGGACGAGTACAGGCTGATGGTGATGATGAAGAATATCATACGCAAGTATTAGAATAAATCAACCACTGTTGTGAAAAGGAGTGGCACTTACCACTAGACGGACGACATGCTGGTCTCGTCACTGTAGTTTAAAAATACAGAAATTTCAAGGCTGCGCCGACTTTTAATACAATTGGCTCGATAATAATGTTGGAAATTTAATACTAATGACACGTATATAGCTAGCTTTATAGCATTATTTTAAGAAGAGCAACATGTCTGTCAAAAAACTAATTTAGTGTATGGTTTTGAGTTGCGGCAACATGAAAACTGCTGACATGAAAATAGATGGTCCACTCCAGTGGTTGATAAAGCCTTTGCTTTTAGTTAAATGTTTAAAATAGTAGCTGCGGGTTCCATTTTGAACTTTTTCTAGATAAACTTTTTGTTTTATAAAGTTAAATGTACCGATATTTACGCTTTTGATATTTGATCTAGCGTAATAACGAACGAACGAATTTGTAGCGAATTTGACTGAATCGATAAATAACAGACTGCAAGACATAAGTTTTATATCAGAAGGTATTATTTTTCACATGCTCCAATAGTCAATTTCTAACTAAGTGTTAGTAATCGATTTTCTTCTGTGTGGATTTTGATGAAACTTGTTATGCAGTTACTTTAGGTCCGAAATTACACATAGGATACTTTATTTCACGTCACTGTCCTTGCGGGAAACTGATTAGTTTTTACCGGACTGCGGCGAAGCAAGGGAAGGGTAAAGAGTTTAACAGTCTATGTATGCATGTGGATGTTCCACCATAGCATCGTCCCTATTGGTCCGATTTTGAACAGCGAGGTATCAATTGATTCATCTTCAGGTACAGGTATAGAGTGTCATATTTTTTACCAAACTACGTCAAAGCAATGGAAGGGTTATGTGTTCAAAATAAAAACTTGGTCAGATTATGACAAACGAGGTATCAATCGATTCGTCTTTATTTATGAAATGTCGAAGGCCTTTTTTTTACCCGAATCCTGCAAAGCAAAGGAAGGGTTATGTCTTCAAACTATAAACTTGATGCGATTTTGAGAAACGATGTATCAATCGATTTGTCTTTATTGCAAGCGTATCATAGGCTATTTTGTAACCCGACTATGGCAAAGCAAAGGAAGGCTTATGTATTCAAACTAAAATCTTGATCCAATTTTAACAAGCGAGGTATTAATCGATTCGTCTTCATCGCAAAAGATGCTATTTTTTACCCGACCGTAGTCGGGTTCTTGTTACCTATAGTGGTTCCGTTGCGAAAACTAATGATCAAACTAGGTTCCGTTGCCAAAACTTATGATCATTCCCTGTTTTACTGCTAACGAACGGACCAAAGTGATATTTCGTTCAAAAACTAACACCGCATTCAAACAACAAAATACAACATAAGCCCAGAACATGTCGTTTTAATTCAAATGAATCAAAGCACCCCAATCATTCAACTCGCACATAAATAAATAAATACCAAACATTGAGTAAATGTGGGGATGTAAGCAAAGTTAGTCGCGTAAAAACTAATAACATGGCCTTATAGATGGGGAGAGCTGGATGTGACATAAAAAAAACTAGTGACATGGCCTTATAGATGGGGAGAGTTGGATGTGATATTACATGACCTTATAGATTGGGAGAGCTGGATGTGACATAACATGGCCTCACAGATGGGGAAAGCTGGATGTGACATTAAAAAACTAGTGACATGGCCTTATAGATGGGGAGAGTTGGATGTGATATTACATGACCTTATAGATTGGGAGAGCTGGATGTGACATAACATGGCCTCACAGATGGGGAAAGCTGGATGTGACATTAAAACACTAGTGACATGGCCTTATAGATGGGGAGAGCTGAATGTGACATTAAAAACTAGTGACATGGCCTTATACATGGAAAGAGCTGGATGTGACATATAAAAACTAGTGACATGTCCTTATAGATGGGGAGATCTTGATGTGAAACTAAGTAACTAGTGACATGGCCTTATAGATCGGGAGAGCTGGATGTGACATAACATGGCTTTATAGATGAGGAGAGCTGGATGTGACATTAAAAAACGAGTTACATGGCCTAATAGATGGGGAGAGCTGGATGTGACATTAAAAATGCAAAGGTACTATAGAGGTAGATGGCTGGTGATAAGGTGGTAAGGTATTGATATACTTAGGCTTGATTCAACTAAACGAGAGTAAATTTTATTCTTAGAATAGTAGCATAGACAAATGACAGCTATTCCGTCATTTCTATGTCACTATTCTAAGATTATTTGGTTGAATCCAGCCTTAGTGATTTAAAACTGTAAAAAATATTAAGGTATGTTGCACAACAATATTGTACTGCGCAGTAGGTACTTATTGATGTTTTACAAATTGTTATAAGTATGCAATATATTTGTGTACCTAATTTAGATAATCCAATATCTTAAGGCAGCGGTTTTTTGTTTTCACGGAAAAGAAAATGGTAATAAATAATAGTTTAAAAAAACTAAAAAACACGCTTTATATAGAAAACCAAACTAAAAAGTAGAAAATAATTTTTAATACTGTAAAAAGAAAAAAATGTTTTATTAAAAAAAGCGTGGGGTGCATGGGTCAATAGTTATAAATATTTCATTGACAGATATGAGAAGAAGGATTATCATTTCGATAATATCTTAAAAAGCACCCCACGTTTTTTTTTAATTAAACTTTTTTTTTTATTTACTCTATTAAAATTTATTTTCTATTTTTTAGTTTGGTTTTCTATATAAAGCGTGTTTTTTAGTTTTTTTAAACTATTATTTATTTTCTACTTTTTAGTTTGGTTTATTTATATGAGCGTTTTTTTTTATTTTTTCGAATTGTTGCATTGGCATCGGTCTTTGGCAGGTGTGCAAAATTTTAATGAAATCTGACCGTTTAAAGTGGGTCAAAATAGCGTCCAAAGGAGTCGGTTACAAACATACAAACATAGAAGTGAAGCTAATATAAAGCGTATAAAAAGATATCTTGTTTTATAATTTATTCATTTCTGTAGTGGTTCTGGAGCTCAATGTTTTTTTTTTTAAGTATTTCGTAGACCTTAAATAAATATTATCTATGATACATCTCATAAAATCAATGAAGATCCATTTGATGTGCTGCATATGATTACAATAAACATATTTATGAAAGACAGTATCATTAAAGAAGAAGAATATCCTACAATTTATAAAATCAAGCGGTATAAAGTAAAATAGCCCACAATTTTTTGCAAACATTACAGATACTGTTGCGCCAAACATTTCATGACATCGTAAAATTAAAATTGTAAAGCTGACCACCCGTCGCATCACTATAATTAAACATTTAATGAACCAATGAATTATCCACTCTTATGAAACGTTACGAACTTTACGCAAGTTACATATATTTTTATTATCATAGCCGTGAACGCTACAACGGCTATTTATTTATTAGGACTGACAGCGAATTGTCCATAAATAGCGGAATAATATTTCCGAAACAAATTTTGCAGGCGAGCGTACCCGTACACATAACCACAGGACGCACACGTAGAAAGTTGTTTGTGTGAGTTTGGAAACTTTTGATCCCTGACATAAATCTCCATCTGAAAATAGGGAGGGCCGTAACCGGCTTAAGCTTAACTGTGACTAGTGGCCCCGAACCTTACTTTAAATATATTGTAATAATGATAAAATATACTAGTTAATTTAGACCTCTATTTATTTTGCAGTAAAGAGCTTTTTGTCATAACATCCCGCTGTTTGTAGTAGGAACGCGCGAGTTTGGCAAATATTTGTTTCATATTTCGGCTCTCTTTGCTATTGTACTGGTAAATAGATTTATGTTATTGGACCGGGTAATCTTATTTAGTTACTTAGCTAATCTGTTCTTAGCGCTAACTGGCTAGTTGAACGTTGTATCATCACTTATCGTTAAGTAGCAACTTAAGTAAAAGGTTAAATAAATGGTTTTGCTGAAAATAGAGATAAGTTAAGCTCTTGTATAAGTATACTGTCTATGTGTGTCTCTACTATTACACTCAAAATATAGTAAGGATTTTGTTACGAATACTGTATTTATTTGGAAACGGAGATAAAATTTAGTAGATCTGGGCAGAATAGAAGATTCAATAGATTACTGTAGTTATATGTAGGTACGTCTTATCTTAGGTTAGTCGGCTATTTTTTTAAGACTTAAAGTGACTGACAACTATGCGGATAAGGTCATATCTTTTCCCAATCACTATCATCCTTACAGCAAATTGAAAGAAAGCCATCCTGAAGACTGCCAATATAGCACATAGCGTAGCGAAGAAGCCGTAAATCAAACAATGTCAAAGTGATTTCGCAGCTAAATCCTTCTTAAACTTTAGTTTACTCTTTTAGATAGACGCAAAGATTGGGGAAAATGTCCTCCGTATTATTAGACTGGTATTTCTTACGCTCGATTGAATGAAAACGTTTACGCTGATTCTCTTGGATGGAACTCGCATCGGTTTTCTGACGTGTAAAATCGGGTTTACGCCTGCTTGATGACGATTCATAAAAGTTTGATTTTTTTGTGAATCGTTCTTCTCTACATACGTTTTTCATATATCTACTTGGAAGTGCATTGGAGATTGGATAAGTGATCGAATGATAATACAAAAAGTGAGGCTGGATTGGTTCTTGAAATTGCAGCATTAGAAACTGAACACTTTGCACTTTGCTTTGGTAGTTGTCTTGATGAATAGACAGGCAATCAGAAAACAAAATATTTATTTTCGTAGGTTTCGTTTTATCGAACCTCGTAAAACTTTAATTTATCCATTTGAAACGGGATATTTACCATAGATACTATTTTTACTGAGTTCCCGATATTTCGGCACTGTTGAAAGCGCCGTGATCACGGATAACTAAAGTAACTGCAGGTGGATGGAAGTTTTTAGGAGCAAACAAAATGGTCTACCCTCTTTCTCACTCGTTTATTACGCGCGACACCAGAGCCTTTGTTTACGCTTTCATTAATAACTCCATCACGACCAAATCACGACACACAACACTAACAATATTACCTCGCGTATTTGGGACGGTATTACTTCAATTTTCACATAGACGTAGGTACCAGTGGATTCCAGACACTCGACAGTTTAAACCTATCGTCACGGATGAAAATTTTGAATTTGGTATCTTCAATCGCTTTTCTAACAAATCGTACCCTACATCTACCTTACGCTAAAGGAGTGACAGATAAGGTTGCTACTAGAACGATTTAATCGTTCTAGGGTCGCTAACATTCTAAATAAGTTCTGTAGTGTATGCAAAAGTTTAGATACGCTGTCTCGTGTGTTCCTGTATTGGTTAGCAAACGTCGCTGTCACGAGAGCCACGGGCGAGAGTGCACGGTGGAGCCATTACCAAGGACGAAGGCATTGTCGAACCAGTTAAGTGATAAAGTACATCAAAGCGGCTCGTATAAATGGCAACGGGAATTAAAAAAAAGGTAACACGTTTTACTAAAATTTCAACCCGACGCGACGTGTCGGTATTTTTGAGGTAACAACCCGGTAGTTGCGAAAAATATAAAAAATTGATACCTTGACAAAAAATGTAAGTTGATTCGACCATCGGTTCGAAGTAATATAGCTTTTTGGTTTGGTTTGAACGATTGCCATAGTTTAGTTCTCAGAGCACTGGAAAATACACCAACAGTTATAGGAAACAAAATGGAGATATAATACAAATAATATAAAAAGAGAAAAAAAGGAAGTCTTAAGAAAATGGAAAGAGGAAAGATGGAAATAAGAGAAGGAGAGCTTAAAATTGCAATGTGAATGTGTTGTGCCTGAAGCAAATAAACGAATTGCTTACACGCAGTCACAGACATACAAGTAGCGGGGTGAAGTGGTAGTATTACGAAAACCACGGGCACGAGTGGCTGCGTCATTTGCGTACATCTCCGTCAACTCTTGCGTATTCTACCGTCATAGAAGGATATGGAGTTGTTAAGTGGCTGGTGTATAAGATTCCCTGCGACGGCAGAGTAATGAGATAAAAGGAGAGGAGTCACTGAAGGAAATAAACTCTATGTCTTAAGAAATAACTAACTTACTGCTGAAATGGAATGTTGTTCATCTAAATGATGTTCATCTGAAAAAAATAGGAATAACAGAAGGACAATGTGACAATGGTTCAGAAAAAGGGTCAGGACGAATACAAAGGCAAAAATAATGAAAGGGAACGAACGATGCTGTGATTTGCTGAATCTAAAAATCTTAACTACTTACTCAACCTGATTAACTTACAATAATAAAAATACAATTGTTAACAGATAAGCCATATATAGATAATCTAATTTTAGATACTGTGTTAACCAAAAACTTGGCAAGGTTGAAAATACGAACCTATACATGAATAATGACTTGGTTTAATGTTTGTAAATTTATCATCAAGGGATGGATACGGCGTGTGCATTAGAGTATACATGTCTCGTGTGTTCCTGTATTGGTTAGCAAACGTCACTGTCACGAGAGCCACGGACGAGAGTGCATCAGCCAGTGAAGTGATAAAGGACATCAAAGCGGCTCATATACTGTCACAGTATTTACACTCACCTAAATATAGTTTTACCTTGGAGAGACCAGGAGTTTACAAAAATTGACTGCAGTTGTAGGAGTTTTTATATTGGCCAGAGTAAAAAAACAGTCTCATGCCGCATAAAAGAGCATATCCGGGCGGTCAAACACAATTTCTCGCAGAAGTCAGCCATCGCTTAACATATTTTGGAGTTGGGCACAAACCACTGGATTTAGTATGTTATAACCCTCATATACCATCTACAGAACGCCACTACGTACCAAAATTGGTTAGAGAAGCGATTAAAATTACCAAATTCAAAAATGTCATTCGTAAGGATAGGTTTAAAATGTCGAGTGTCTGGAATCCAGTGGCACGTCTATGCTTAAACCGAAGTAGGTAATATCGTCCAAAACACGCGAGGTGATACTGTAGTGTTGTGTGTCGTGATGGAGTTATTAATTACAGTGTGAAAAATGGTACTGATGTCACGCGTAAGACACGAGTGAGAAAGAGGGTAGACCATTTTGATTGCTCTTAGAAACATATCCATCCACCCGCAGTTACTTCAGTTATCCGTGATCACGGCGCTTGCAACAGTACCAAAATATCGGGAGCTCAGTAAAAATGGTATCCATGGTAAATATCCTGTTTCAAATGTTTATACTTCTAGTATAATTTATTCGCGTTATAAATACTGACAAAAGTTATACTTGAAAAGCAAATGGTATCGTTTTCAGAAAGCTTAATTAATTCACACTAGCTGCAAACCGTGGTTTCACCAGCTTGGATGATTATGCAAAAAAAGTATCCTATATGTTATTCCTGGACCTAAAGTATCTGTGTACCAAATTTCACCAACATCAGTTAAGCCGTTTCCGTGTTGAGCGGTATTATTTTTAATAATATCGTTAGGATAAACTGGGAATATAATAAATAATTTGTTTAAACAGTTCTTATGTGTAATAACCGTAACTATCATACGTAAATCATAGTCATTAACGCCATGCTTTTATGCGCTTCCCATGCCTTTATGCACTCGCCAAATGCTTGCGGGTTTCCAGGTCTGTCGTATTCAATGGAGAATAATGTTGTCATATCGAATATTTTATTTATTCGAACCAATTTTAATGTAAAGCAAATATTTGTTTAAATTCACGTGCTATTGAATGGATTTTGAGATATTTATGAAACATTTGTAACGAAAATAATTAATGGGGGTTAAATTTGTTTATCGTCAGATACAAACGTAATAGTTTATGATGCTGCTTTTGTAATAAATTCACTCACAAACTGACAACTCAATCTCTGATCAATTTCAAACAAGTTCATACGGTATTGCAAAAGAAAAATAAATGTTTTTTTTTTATTACGGACTAGGCAATCGTTTGTCCACGATCTCACCTGATGGAAAGCGATGATGTGGTCGAAGATGTAGCACGCTTGCCTAGTAGATACCTATTCACTCTTGACTTGAACACACCGGGGTTATAATTTACCGGAAACACTGACGAGGGCAGGGCATTCTACTCCTTTGCAGTTCTTATAATAAATGAAGAAGCGTAACGCTTGCGTAAAGGGTGGCGCTTTGCTGATCGCTGATGTGCACACTCTCCATAGTGCAATCTGTAGAATACCGCCAGGCTTGCTACCTCACGTCGATGTGCCAGACTTTGAAGCTTACTCTTTACCAGAGTGTCATCCCCAATGAGCCTGATAGCGCGTCTCTCAATTGAATCCAAAGACTCGAGCTGATACTTGGCAGAACCGCCCCAGAGGTGGCAACAGTACTCCATATGTTTAATGAAACCTAGTAATATTGTTTTGTGTTTTTAATTGTGATAGTTAATGAAAGCATGTAGTAAGCTTTTTGTGACTACGTTGTGTTTTGTATCTATTTTAAAAGTAAATATTATTGTTCGACGATATGTCCGGCGCATGTCTGGCGGATCTCCGGCTGTTCTCCTCTACAGGTTGGATTTCTCAACCGATTCTCATGAAATTTCGTGAGCAGGTTTGATAATTAAGTATATGGAATTATAGAGTCGATGAAGATTTTCGAAATTTTCAAAATGGTGGAGGCGAAGAGTGAGCGATGCATCTTCGTTTCAGCTTGGGTAAAAATGTTTTTGTATGTCCGCCGGATTTCCGACTGTTCTCCTCTACAGGTCGAATTTCTTAACCGATTCTCATAAAATTTTGTGAGCAGGTTCGATATTTATATTTATATTTTGTAGATTCTGTGCTTCAAATTTTTTTTAAATTTCTCTCACCTTTATGTTTTAAGGTGAGAGAATTTAGTTTTACGCTATGCAAAGACAGACTCGCGAGGTCTACAGCTCACAGAGCCACTAGTATTATTACTTTTAGATATTATATTTGCATTAGAAAATTATTATGTATAATTACGCTAAGCAGGCGTTAATTGCTGTAAAAAAACATAAAAATATGGATTTGGGAGGCGTTATCTTTCAGACACGAAGTTAATCAATATTATCCGTATTTGGTTGGTTAGTTCGTAATACTACCAATGGATAGCGTTACCGTCTCCATAAGACGGGTTCAAAGAAGCTAGTGGAAAGATTTGGTTGACGACGCATAGGTCTCGGTAGCCGAATTGGTAAAGGCATGTGCCGCGCTGAGGCACAGTATGCGAGTTCGAATCTCGTCCGTGATCCAAATTTTTCCATTAGAAATTTATTATATAGTATTATTACTCTTTTAACTACTAATAAAAAAGGAAGTCTTTCCCGATACTTGCGCGGCTGGTTACATTGTTACTCCCTTGCGGTGTATTATTGAACTTAATGGCATCATTTACCGTTTTCCGATCCTCGAGGGATCGCGGTGTCCGTGTTACGTAATGGACCTTTTAGGGTTCTGTTTAAAACGTCGATATATTGAGGTGCGGTACTATTTTAACAACAGTAGAAAAATACTTGTTTCATAATTCAGTTTGGGTTGGCAAATAGATTCATTAAGATCGTTCTAAAGTCACTTTTATTCGTCTAGGTTTAGATTACAAATTCTAAGTTACAAAAAAGGAAGAGTCTAAGCAGAGGTGTTTATATTTTTACACGACTGCCCAAAAAAGAAGCGTAATGTTTTCATGTATGTTTGTATATGTATATGGGTTTCTTTCACCATAACTTTTAAATGCCTAAACAGATTTGGACGAATGGGGTATCGTTAAAATCCTTACATTATCTTGAGTTACAAAGGCTATATTATTTTTTGGTAAATTAACATAATGATGGCAATATGGCTCCATTTTCAAATCTGTTTCTTTTATTTTCGTTGTATTTTACAATATGGGTATCAAATAGAAGGCCTTGATAAGCATGTTCCAACAATATATATGTTATATACATAAGTTTTTTTACTAGGGCAGGCGTGTTTTTTTAGTTATGGCTTGTTTATAAGCATATACACATTTCTTGCTTTGGTGTAGGACTATTATTTATTTTATTAATGAAGATCTTAGTGTTAATCTGTTAGAACTACGAGTATCTATAGCATTCTAGCTAACCAAGTAACTTTTAAGTCAATATAAAAATTAGGTTACTAGCAACTGAACTTTAAGAAACTAAAATTATGCCTGGTGGCATTTTGATGTACTTTGTAAGTATTTCATAGCTTCATATCACAATACCACACTATTAAAAATACGAAAGTAGCTTTGTCTCTCTTGATTATCTTGGTCAACATTTCACGACAAATCTTACAAAATGCAATTTTACATGGAAATTGTGTGCATCGTGACATTATGAGAAATTACACAGCTGGGCTTTTATTACTCCGTAAAAAATCCACGTAGTCCTAGCCACGGGGCGCTCTAGTGCAATTATAATTGGTTAAAAAATATACGGTATTTTCTTGTTCATAGATTCAAATCCTGCTTTGTGTTATTTTTACTCGACTGCCCAAAAAGGAGTGTAATGTTTTCAGGATTCATGTATGTATATGAGATTATTTATTCCACTATCACTTTTAAATGCCTGAACAGATTTTGCAGTATGTATTATCGTTAGAATCCTTACATAATCCCGAGTAACATAGGGTATACATAAAAACAATGTGGTGGTAGTATAGCTCCATTTGCAAACGCGAAAAAGAAAACTCTTCGAATTTTATAAACAAATAGAAGGCCTCAATGAGTACATTCCAAAAATAATATAATTTATTGGCATACAAACTTTTTAGTTCTTATTTGGCATGGTAGTCGTGTTTTTTTAGCATTTAGGCTAGTTATTTATATCATAAATTTATACTCGTGAACATACAGAACCCACAATAGATTTAATAAATGACACGAAATTCGTTTTTCCCGCCCATTTGACAAATATTGATGTTGTTAGGATGACTGATCATTCACAAAACGATCGGAGCAACTGGACGCAGTACCAGTTCCATTGTTGCCAGCCATAAAAATGCTTTCTATGTTTCAATCACGGCCAAATTATTATTTATTGACATTAGTTTTGGGTGGTGAACATCACCCCACATCGTTTTTATGCATCATTATACTTACCCGTTGTAACTGCGGCATTTTCCCTTAGAAATATGAATTATAGTTTTTGGTATTAGTATAAAGGTTCTCGAATGGCGACCACGAACAAGCAAGTGAAGAAAATGAAAATTACCGATATTATAGCCTATATAATATAAAAATTGTAGTGACAATGTATTAGATTTGCGATCGTGATTTCTTTGAAGTAGGTTGAAAATTCTATGCCTCTAATTTTTAAGGAATTTAGTTGATAAGCAACACATAAATTGTACCTAAACACATAATTACACGGTTGCGGTTATCTATGAGGGTATAGTTATACCCTACTTACCAAGTATTCTGAGTTTAAATTTTTCAGTTAATGCACAATTAATGAAAGAGTAAATTTCCAATTCGTTGTTTAATCATATCCCTTTATTAACGCCCATATACCGATTCGTATTAATTATAATTTTAAATGTAAATTGCTTTTGTCGCGTGGTATTTTACAGCAATTATTTACATGGAACAAAGAACGTGATCACGACACTGGAACCAGCTCAGCTATAATGCGGGTTTATTCAATTTTAAAATTACCCATTCATTAATATTTTTAATGAAAAGTTCGTTAAAATGTTGCTCAGTTATCTTTTGGCGTATTTACCGATAATGTTAGTGTTGTGTGTAGCGATCGGGACAGTTATGATTTAAAAAACCAAAAGAGGGTAGTTGGAAATAACTCCCGCCGTTCACGACGTTGAAACCCGCATTCTCCAGTCTACTCAAGGTCACGGCCAATACAACTTGATCGAAACGTCGAAATTATTCAAAATTGTATTTTGATATTAGTTTGCGCGCGAATGTTTTCAATCTTATAAACCCAAAAACTCTTTACCAGTCAACACACTTTCTGAAGAAAATTCTCTTTGGTAACAACCACAAAACAATTCGAAACACCTCAAGATATCCAGCAGGACTGTTAAATTTGCGTCTACAAGCAAAACGCGCAACGTCGGGGTGAGTCCGCCAAAATCGTATTTAAATTCACGATCGGGTACCAGATAAGCAAAATCATGAGTTCGTTTGGAAGGGTTATAGAATCCTGCCGCGTGAGGCCGCATAATTCCGTCTCCAAGGGGTGTCCATGCTTTGACATTATTGTGCTCTTTAAAACCATGATCCAACAGGGTCTTTGTACTAGAAATAAAAATATTTGTTCTTGTGTCATGTAAATCATACACTCATGATTTTAATTCATGTGAAATTGAATCTTTGGTCCATTTGATAACGTTTTTTACCACGTTTTTATTTAGTGTCATTCTTGATTGTCTTTCTGTCTATCACTCGTTCGGGGTGGAATCTTGCAACCCACGAGCATTTCCCGATTAGCTATTCGACTGAAACTTTCGAATAGCTAATCGGGAATGACAATGCAATTTAAAAAAGGTGTTTTTAGATTAGATTTTTAATCTACATTTGCTTGGCAAAACTTATTAGAAGCTTGTAATTTTGCTGTTCTCTTTCAGCAAAGTGAGTTTTCCAAATCATCTTTGATGAATCGGCGTTTGTAATAAGTGTGAGTTTGTTTGTCTGACGATAATTTTCACGAAAAAGTGAGAATATCAGTTAAATGGATTTCACATAAAATAGCTTTCTTCGTACTTCATTACAAAGCTACGACGCGTACGGGTAATATGCACTTTTTAGTTATCTAATAAAATGTAGGTCTAGTCTATTAGTGACGCAAACCTAATAATAGGCCAGCACTACCTCGTACGACACACAAACAAACAATAATAGGAACTTCGCCAGTGATCGCAAGTTTGGTCTACCTAGTGAACAATCACACCAAGTGTCAATGTATCTCGATCTCGAATGGGAAAGCTCTTTAGCGTCTTTTCCTGTGGTTTCTTTAAAATGTCCACAAACGACAGCCTTATCGGAAGATCATGAATTTGTTTAGTCACTGGAGTGCTACTTCGTTTGTAGATGTCTTGGATTTCTGGAAGAACAATATAGCCACGTATCTTTTTAAATTGATTATTTCTTTATGCGTGAGTTGTATGTCCAGCACTACCTCATACGAAAATTTCTATTAAAGACAGCAGTGTTTCTACTCGTAAGTATGTAGTCCTTTGAGGTGTATGTAGTTTAATTAATAATTTTGATATCACTATATTTTTTCAACAACTCCCAATCAAATATTTATGAAATCTGAAATATTTTCGCGACTTATTTACCTAATTGGTGTGATAACGTTTCCTCTAATTTTAATTGTACAAAACCTTGGTATTAATTTAGCGCTTATATTTTTGACAAAATCTCTTGCTATACTTAATTATTTAGCTTTGGAAATTATGTGAAAACACCTTAATAATTCTAAAATTTTATCAAAATTTTTGGCAATTCATTTGGATCTGTCAGATTTTTCCTCCTTTATCCGCGACCCCACATTAATTTAGGTACCCTAATCCACAGCTCTACGGGGTGCCGTTTTCGAAAGGGGTGGTAAAGGAAAAACTGAGGGTGATTAAAGATAAACAGTTACGTGAGGTCGTGATTGCTGGTGGCATAATTTGCAATTGTACTATTATCTCTGTAAGTTAAACGAGTTTGCTTTTTGGTGAAAGATATATGATGGCAAAATAAATCGTTTAGCTGGTTAGTTTAAAAGATAAGGGTAGGAAGTTAACTTAAATATGCAGAATCAACGATAAGTAAAGTTTATTAAATCTCCAGGAGTTGCTAGGAATTTTATGTACCTAATAGATAACTCATGAAATTATCATAATTATAATGCATGATAATCTTATGCATAATATCGTGTTTAGTCAACTTGACATGAACTGGTCCATATTATTTATACTTACCAGGTTTAAATTATTTTTAATGATATTACCCGCCTCTTTAATGATTATAAAGATCATTTCAGGCTTTTCCAAAATACCAAGCAAAGCATTATAAATCGATTAGATAATTTACAAACGAAAAACACCTCAAAACAGTCTTACCTTAATTATGTATAATGAATAACACGCGTATGGTTTTACTTTGTCATCCGTTTGTCGACATTTTACCTAGTCTAATTACTTTTGGTGGTGACTAGAATAAATGTAGGGCAGACACTGCGTCGCAGGTCGAGGGTTAATTACCAGCCAATCACGCAATAATGAGCTTGGGTATTAATGAAGGATCTTGTTAAATTTGGTGGTATAACACTTGGCGCCAGGTTAGCTATAATACCCTAGTAAACATATACTACTGTACACTTAAGTAAAAAACCGAGACAACACCAAAACGTAGCCTAAGCCGAAAATCTGTCACCAAGCCGGTTTCAGGGTGTTCCGTCAGCAGTACATGAGATCCAGTCCCATTCTTGGCTTACTTAGCGTGGTTTAAATCTTCACATCGTCATTTCACACCAGATAGTGAGAAGTGGTCCAATTTTAGTATAACTAAAGTACGTAGTTATGGTTATGATAACTATAACCATATAATAATACTATGAAAACAGTAGCACTGGTGGCTGATAGATATTAGTAAGCGGTCACGGGTTTGAATCCCGCAAGGTGCAATCATTTGTGATGGATTACAAAATAAATATTTGTTTCCGATTCATGGATGTAATATTTGTATCTATGTATGTATCATAGTTTGGGGCTAGGTAATTGGTGTAAATTGTCCTAAATGGTTATATTTAATTACTATTTTAGGTTTTCTTCGCTCCTTGCTTCGGAGGGCTCAATAAGTTGTAGCTATGCTAGCTATGTAACTGTTATTGGTAACTAGAAGTTGTTAAATCAGTCTGCAGCTAGACGCCCTAGGGCCTCTGCCAATCTCTGACACCAAAGACCAGCACTACCTCATACAAACAACAACTATGACAATCACGTCAGAAATGTTGGAGCCAGCCTTTGTTCTATTCACACGAACACGAGCACACGAGCTTCACACGAACGAAGGCATTGTTTTTTCTCTTATAAAAATGTTTTTAATTATGTTTGTCTATGGTCCATACTTCATAGTACTCTCTAGCTTTGTGTGGCGTTGTTTCGATGTGGAATTAATATAGAATAACTTTTGTAGAAGACTTCCAAAATATGGATTCATACAATATATAAAAAGATGAGACAACTAGCATTGGTTGTCATTTTTACTGTCTGGTGTAGGTCTTTGTATTTCGTGGTTTTTTTACATTAATATATTTTGCGACAGTACATACTCGCGTCTACAGTAGTCGCAGCCAATGTATATGTTTGTGAAGTTAGGCTCTGTGACGATTGCGCAGGTACTGCTGTAGGGGTAAAATAGCATAAAGTAAAAGCGAGATAGAATATGCGAAAAACGTAAGCGAGTGAGCGAGGCAGTTATACAATGCTCTCTTCACAATCAACATTCGGATTGCGCCTGAAAAATAGCAGTTTGCGCAGCGACTAGCAGACAACTTGCGAGACACATGCTTTCGCTGCGCCTACTTTACGATTTCGTGGTATTTTGTTCTCACTAAATAGGTAATCAGTGGTGAGGGAATCTGTCAATCACAAGTATTAAAAATCTATGATCCTGAGGTTGTATTATGTACTTAGATTATATTGAATGCTGTAGAATATGTTGCACCCCACCATGGGGAGATTGTATGGATCTTTAGCTTTACATTACCAACTTTCTTCAATATATATCTATGACAGTAATAAATTTAATTTAATTTAATTTAATAAGTATAATTTAACAATAAAAAAAGCTTTTACTGGTTCATTTTTTTGCTTTTTTCCTTTTCTCATTTAACAATTTAAAGTTTTTTTTAAAACTTTACTTTTCTTCTTTTCTTATTTATTTCCTTTAAATTTTTTTTTTTACATTTTTCTTTGTTTTATTGCATTGTCCTTGGTTTTTGAGCTACCCTGAAAGTTTAAGCTGGATAGCTAATCGGGAAGTGCTCGAAATTTGAATTGCAACATTCCAGGGCCCCGATTCTGTTAGCTATTGAACCGCGATATCGCGGTTTTTTTTTTGTGAAATTTCCCCATTTTCTACTTAAAAGTGCTGGAAGCGAAAATTTTCGTTTTTTGTTTCTTTTTTTGTTTTTTATTTTATTTTTTGAAATTTTCCTAAAATTTTCGCTTCTAGCACTTTTAAGTAGTAAATGAGAAAATTTCTAGCGATCGACTTGCGTTATCGCGGTTCAATAGTTAACAGAATTGGGGCCCAGGACAGACAAAATACATATATACATACATACATACATACATAGATAGATAGATACAACTGAAGTTAAATAAAAGCTTTTAACTTTTTAAAAGGTAAAAATTGCATAGATGGCGTTTGTTATCTAAAAACTCTGTAGCTTCCTAACTTGGGAATTATACTGGCACTGAAACACTAGACTTACAATATATTCTACTGTCCTTCCTACTAATATTATAAATGCGAAAGTCTGTTCTATTATTCTGTGGTGTATTATTGTGTGGTGTAACGGCTGAACGGATTTTTATTAAACTTATCAAGAAGATAGGTACATAAATACAATATACATCATCATCATCATCATGTCAGCCCTAAGAAGTCCACTGCTGAACATAGGCCTCCCCTAAAGAGCGAAATGAAGAGCGATCTTGTGCCACCTCCATCCACCGACTTCCTGCGATGGCTACAATGTCGTCGATCCATCTCCCCTTCGCTTGCTTGTTCGTGGCTGCCATTCGAGAACCTTTATTAGCCAGCGGTTGTCGGTTTTGCGAACTATATGGCCTGCCCATTGCCACTTCAACTTTTAAACTCTGAGAAATATGTCGGTAACCTTGGTTCTTCTACGAATTTCCTCATTTCGGAATCTATCACATAATGAAACACCGAGCATAGCTCTCTCCATTGCACGCTGCGCAACTCTGAGCTTTTGTATGAGACCAATAGTTAGCGACCACGTCTCAGTGCCGTATGTCATCACTGGCAACACGCACTGATTATAAACTTTCGTCTTGTAGCTTTGCGGTATCTGCGACGAGAAGATATGGCATTATTTCCCGAACGCTGCCCATCCGAGTTGAATTCGTCGGTTGACCTCTTTGGCGAAGTTGGATCTACCCAGTTGGACCGTCTGACCTAAGTAGACAGTGATTAACAGCTTCGATAATATCGTTCCCAACATAAACCGGCATGGGTACGACATGATGTTAGTCCGACATATGTTCATTTTAAGACCCACCTGTTAGGCAACAATATTGAGGTCACTGAGCATTGTATGTTACCTCATAATTCCCGAATTTCTGAACCGATTAAACTGTTTTTTTTGTTTTATAGTTTTATAGACGTCCCATACATTTCATGAAAATTAGTTTAGTATTAAGCTATGAGTAAAACAATTTGAAGTAGGCTTTTTGTTTCAAAGAAATGTATTGGTATACACACATACTCGTATTTCTGCTATATTCTCTTTAAATTTATGACAAGTTTCACGACTTGTCTCTCGATTTTATGTAGAAGATCTAGGGGCAACTGCCCCTTCTCTCCTTACTTACAAACGACCTGAGATCATCTTGCAGATAGTCACGACAGTTACCGCAACGTGAGCAAATGTGTTGATATCCGCATGCTGGTTTGCTAACAAGCTTGCCTGCGACCGGAACGAACGATGTCTATCATATTGTTGAAAATATTAACAGAAACACAAGATAATTAAAAAAAAGACGAATTCTACATAGCCAAACAAACGAGCGATATAGCAAATGGAGGTTGCTTAAGTATGTGTGAGTGGTTAAATTTTCATGAGAATTTGACACAATTAACACGTTTAACAAGGACGAGATCTTGCGGCGATGTAGCGGCCGATCGGCATAATATGGTGTAAATATGTGCGTAAAGCTTGTGCGTACGAGCCGATCGGCATATATTGGGTGCTTCACTCTCAGTTTGGCGGTGAGGATTACGTCTTTTTTAAACTTCTTGCCGAAAATGTACGAAAAACTTATGAAACATCAGCTTTCATTTTTAGTGAATGACAGATCTTATTGCAAGAAATTAATTTACTTTAACTAAGTACGAATTATATGTTCTAATTGATTGTTCACCATTTTTCAGTTGAGAGTTAGTGTGCACCGTAACTCCTCTACCTAAATTGTACCAGTAATGGATAAAATTGTCTTACTAAACTGAATTTTTTTAGAGGGCCTTAATTTTTAGTAGCTTGTGGTTGAAGCATCCACTCCACGGTTCCTTTAAAATGTACTGTCCCTGTTATTAGTTCTTAAGCCGACAGCATCAATAAAAAAAAGAAGAAAAACAGAGCAATAAAATGGAACCAAAATCTTTGCTTAAAACAACCATCCTATCCTAATGCCCAAATAAATCCTCCCTAACAAGAACAAAAGACAAACCTCAGAGGGAAGAAACACCCGAATAATCCTACTTCTTTACAAAAATAATGCAGCTACAATATTAGAGGCAATACTGAAACCAAGAGTCACTGTAATTTAACATTTACCACTGTAAACATAAGGTTTATTATGCGTTATTATGTAAGGTTGGAATATGAAACATCTTCGTTGGTTATGACACAAATTCGTACATACATATAAAAATATTCATAGGACCTATTCTCAAGAGGAATTGACGAGACTTGATGAAATGTACACAAAGAAATATTTACAACGATGTTTGTCTTTTATTTTTGTATCTGATTTATGAAGGCTATGTGTGTATTTTTCGTGTTTGCAAATCATGTAATATTAAAAGCATCTTAGGCCCGAATATTTGATAAAATATTACGCGTCAGCTTGTTTGCGAGTTATATTTCAAAGATAACTCCGACAAAAATATTGAACATAATAGACTGGACAACTCACTTTTAAACAGTTACTGTTATTTGTATGTTTTATTAAAATTGATGTATATTGACTACCAGTACATCGAAGTGTTGAAGTGTTTGTACAGCAAGGCCACCATGACAGTCCGTCTTCACGATCAGAGCACGAATTCTATCCAGGTGCAAAAAGGGGTGAGACAGGGAGACGTTATTTCTCCGAAACTGTTCACCTCTGCACTGGAAGATATATTCAAGCTTCTGAGCATTGCGCTTAGGTCTTCCAAGGTTTCTGCCATGATGACTATATCATCGGCAAATCGAAGGTGAGTGATGTATTCGCCATTGATGTTAACACCATACCCGTTGCAGTTCAGTTAAACTAATTTTCATGAAATGTATGGGACGTCTATAAAACTATAAAACAAAAAAAAACAGTTTAATCGGTTCAGAAATTCGGGAATTATGAGGTAACATACAAAAAAATATTGTCATATACCTACATTTTAAAATGACAAAATCACATTTTCTAAGTGGAATTAAAAATAGCGATTTGTAAAATGCGGCTGTCAATAACTATATGTAGAGAACTGAAGAGAGAGCTTAGAGGCGTTTTTAAAGAGTGGTCTTCTAGCAGTAAATGTATTAGTGTATCGATAAATGTACAGTGTATCGACTTACTTGTCGTATGAGCAAAGATTAATTATGGTTGAGCCAGGTAGTGCTGGCCTCTGGTGTCTGAATTTGTCAGGCTGCCCGAGGGCCTCTGACATGGCTTAAGGACTGCTTAACAACATTATTTATGAAATAACCCCACCAACAGCTTCCCTACGTACATTCACAACAAACATGTTATATTGTATTAAAAACCCATTTGCAATATCTGCATTATACGTAATACCCAGTAAGATATCTGTTACGGCATGGCTATTATTTGTAACAAGTTTGGAAGTAATTTAAATACGAATACGAGCGATGTCCGGTCGAGTAATATAGTAAAAAATGATTTTTTGATTGGACCTGCTGTAATGGGCGTCACAAGAAGGTGGGATCTTTAAAGAGCAGATATGTTACTCAAGAAATAATCGTATGTTGTCCGAGATTAAACATTTAATTTTATATTGCTTTAGTATCTTTAAATATCTACAAGCAGCAAATGTAGTTTTTTTTTAACCTATGTTGTCCCACTGCTGGGCAAAGGTCTCTCCCATTTCCTTCCAGACATCCCTATTCCCTGCAATTTCTGACCATCCCTCTTGGAAGGCATCGAGGTCATCACGCCATCGCTTCCTGGGTCTGCCTCGGCGACGACGCCCCTGATCAGGCACCCATGGCGTGACAACTCTTGCCCAGCGATCTGGGTGCATTCGGCTCACATGTCCCGCCCACTCCCATTTTATCCTAGCAGTCTTACTCCCCACATCAGCGATTCCTGTTTTTGAGCGAATTGTGGAGTTGCCTGTTGCCCGTTGACTTCAATCCTACGTTTCGTGCTGTTAGACATCACTTGTGTCTTTGGCCGGTTCATCATTAGTCCAACCTCAAGGCTTGCTGTGCTCAGATCTTGGAGCATGTGTTGCAATTTGGCTGCTGTGGGGGCAAAAAGGACAATGTCGTCGGTAAATCGGAGATTAGTGAGTCTTTTGTTACCAACTTCAATGCCCAATGTTGCCCAGGAGACTGCTAGAGTTTTTAATACCTCTTCGAGAGTGCTAGTAAATAGTTTGGGAGACAGTGGGTCACCCTGCTTAACGCCTTTTTCAATTTTAAACTGTGGACCAGAAGAATGTAATTTTATATGTGCAGAACAGCTGTTGTAAATTAGTTGGATGAGGTCTATGTAAGTTTTATCTATGTTTTGGTTCTCTAAAGCTGAAAATATTGCATGGTGTTTGATGCTGTCAAAAGCCAGATACAGTGGATTATTAAAAACAATACTTTTTCTAAAATATTATTTAATGTGTGTAGATGGTCTGTTGTGGAGAAGCTGGGGCGAAACCCGGCTTGTTCTAGTGGTTGATGTTGATCTAGCTTGCCGTCTATACGTTTTTGAATTATTTTAATGAAAGCTTTATAAAAATATGACACTAAACTTATGGGCCTATTGTTACTGATATTGCTCTTGTCGCCATTCTTATGGAGCAGTATTATGTTTGAGTGACACATTTTTACTGGAACTTAGCCTTTATGAAAAATGGAATTGAAAAGATTTGCTAAATGGGGAACTAGAATGGGGGAACCTATTTTTAAAGTTTCTGTCGTAATTCCATCCTTTCCAGGACTTCTGTCATATCGCATAGTTGTCAAAGCGTCGTGTACTTCACCGCCTGTTATAAAAGGTATGGTATCAGAGATTCAGTTTGTGAATCTATTTTGGTAGAAACTGAGTATAAGTTTGTGTAAAATATTGTGCAAATTTCCAATACATTTCTACGGTTGCTATGCTTTACTCCATTATCGTCTTTTAAGCTGTTTATATGTGACGTTTTTTATGTGACTTGCCAGTAGACATTCCTTGTTTTGCAACTCTTAAAGAAGCATGCCTTTCCAAAGCTTTCTTTACCGTGAATGTATTTTGTCATCTTATGTCCTGTCTTATACTTTTTTTAACTTGCTTATCTATTGTTCTGTATTATTGCGTTCCCATTTTGTTTTCTGTTCTTAAATCTATAAGTTTTATTGTATGTTGTGACAGTTTGTTTTTCTTTTTCTTGTCTCCTTTTATTTTTGCACTGCTAGTGTGTATGGCTTTAACAATTCTTTCATATTGTAACTCTACATCTTCAATATCTTCAGTTTTATCAATTTTTATGTTACTGAAACTATTTTCAAGCTCTAATTAAAATTTATCAGAGTTGTTTATGAGCGTTTCTTTAACATGTTTGGTAATTTTGTTTTTAAATAAGTATGCCCTATTTATTTTGAAGTCGAATTTAATTTTGGCTCGCAATGGTCTGTGGTCTGAACTGTATTTTATTAGATTTATTACGCTTAATTTATGTCTTTAAATATATGATTCAGGGAGCATAGCACAAAATCTATCTCATCGTTTGTTTGGCCGTCAGGTGACTTCCAAGTCCACCGTCTCTGAGGACTCTTTTTGAAAAAGCTGTTGGCAATTTTGAGATTTCGTCCAAAGGCAAATTGAATTAGGCGAGCCCCTCGCTCGTTGCGGTTCCCCAGTCCATATTTACCTAGGATATCTGTGTTATCTGCTTCTTGCCTAGACCCAATCTTTGCGTTGAAATCACCAAGAATTACAGTCGAAGTGCCACGATGTTCTTCGTAAACTTTATCAAGGTGGTCATAAAAGTCCTCAACTTCATCATCAGAATATGAAGAAGTTGGCGCGTAAATTTGTATTAGCGTTAAGATTTTGTTAGTTGTTACCTGGAATTTAAGTATGGCTATTCTTTCTGAATAACCTACAAATTCGACAATGTTATTTTTCCACTTTTTTGTGACTAGAAAACCTACACCGTTCATTCCGCTAGTTTCTCCTATATGAAAAAATACATTGTCTTCGCGTTCTATAGTCTGTTCGCCCTGTTTTTTTACTTCTGCAAGGCCTACAATGTCCCAATTGATATTTTTGAGGGCGTTTTCTAGTTCAAGCAGTCGCTCGTCTCTCATCAACGTCTGGACATTATATGTGAATACATTAAGCAAATCGGTACCTTTTACAATGTTAGACGTGGTCGTTTGACGGTTTGTCGATCCCGTCCGGAGATTCTTCGCACCCCCAACTCCAATGCTAGCCTGGTACCCGTCAACGCTTTACCAGCAGTTGGAGTCACTGGGAACTTGGAGCCTTTGTCTTAAAGTACTATCCAAAATTGGGAGGAATTGGACCGTAACCCACCACGCTGGTCCAGTGCGTGTTGGTAAGTGAACAGTAAGCCTTCTAACTCGGCTCGGGGCTGCCGCCGTTGACACTTCTATGAAACGTTCTTCCGCCGCCAGCCTAGGTGGATATACTGCCCTTATATCAACCATGCCAATGTGGCCTCTAATGTGCTTAATGCCCATAAGCCCAAATTGGTTCAGCTGTGACTCTCTTTGAGAGCTTGTATGTTACGCCGTTGACCCCACAGAGCTCTTTCGCCGTAACAATTCTGTACATTTCAGCCCGATGTACAGCTCCCACTGCAACCTGAGCTCCAAATATGTTGGAGTAGCTTGTAGTGAGCTTGCTTGTTTTAACGAAGCGTCGTTAAAACAAGCAAGCTCACTACGACGCTTCCTTCTGCGGCCTTTTGGTCCTCGGGAGGAATTTTATTTCCCTCCTACTCTGAGACATCTTTTGTAAAGACATCCGACGAGTGTGCCCCTATCCGCCACCTGGGGACGCTTTCTATAGAGATAAGGCTACCCCAAGAATGTAGAACAAAAATCTCTTCTTTTTTTAATGTATTTTCATCGAGTTGTGTGCTACCCTGAAAGTTTCAGCCGGATAGTTAATCGGGAAGTGCTTAAAATTGAGTTGCAAGATTCCACCCAAAAAGACAAATAATAAAAGTGTTTTAATTAAATCGTGTTAATAAAATATTTATTTATGGTCCCCATTTATTTACTGAATGATTTTGTAAATATGTTAAGCCGTCATTTTTTTAGATAACTGTATCATTTATCTAATCTGATATCGAAAATGTATTTATTATGCTTATTAAAAAAAACAATCAATAATTTTGATGGTCTAATCACGTCTCTACACTGACCTCTATTATACAGTGCGTCTCTGTCTTGTAAGAAAAATATATACCTAATAATTATGTAATTGAATAAAACATACATCAAAGAACAATATTATATAGTAGTTGAATTGATTTTAGTACAAGCATATCTCACGATAGAAACTTGCTTAATATTATGCTCTATTAATACCTCTGTAAGAAAATATATAATAACACATTAACAGCTCTATAAAGATACCTCGTCAGACGACGAGTCAGGTCATCACGACTTCAATTGGGACGTCCCACTGTCGGCGGATGGCTCATGTTATTGACCTATTGTTAGCCATATGGCAAACGAAATTACCTGGTGCCCTCGCAAATTAGCGAAAATTTCCCCATAAACCTGTGAAACTGTTGAGAGGTCCGCGTATTTTCGAATTAACGAGTTGCACTCTTTTACTTCTTTTTGCCGACGCTATTCGTAATGGAAAGTTAAATTAAAAAGAAGAGGTTTAGAGAAATAATAGCCTTACCAGACGCTCTGATAAGGCTGACATGACCAAGTACCTACTACGGATATGGACCAATCAGATGTTCTAGCCCTAACCACAATAAATAATAGTACTCCAAACAATAGTAGATGCAGTTGTCTGATTGTGCGATATTCGAAGTAGTTAATTAGTCGTGTCAGCCAAGTCGGAACAGCTATTAAAATTGTAAAATATAATAATCAAAACGCCAGTGTGCGGACGGAACTTAACCGTCTGTAATAATAAGGGTTTACCCTAGTGGTTTTCTATAGTAAACTATGCCAAATATTATGATTTTGATGATGGTGATGATGATGATGAAAAAGAAAACTATAATTCCTATGAAGGAGTCGACTCTAATCTAAATAGATTGAAGAATCTATAGCATTAAAATATAGGTAGTTAATAGTTGTCTAAATGGTATATAGCCGTAAATTCATTTCTATAACTGTTGGGTTTCCACGGACTTTAAAGTTGTAAAATATAATCAAAATCACTTAGCACAGAGCTATAATGCGAATCTCATCTTTTTTAAATAGCCTGTTGATCCCTTGCGGAAAAAACTTTAGAAACAAGAACACCAGTGGCTCTGTGAGCTATAGACCTCGCAAGTACAAACTTTTTTGCAAATGATCTAGTAGTGCACAGTAGCGTCATCTAGTTACCTTATTTTAAAACTAATATCAATAGCCAAGGTGCTCCATCAATCCCTACCTAGTAGGTAAATGACTGATTCCACTGGTAGAAACCTAAAAGGGAGCAATTCTGCTTATCACGTCTAAGATCCTTCAACAAATTGTTGAAGAGACCAACATAAAGTTTCAAATAAAAATAGAACCATCAACATCGGATCATATAAGGCGGAGGTATTGAGTAGCCCCCTTTTTGCCCCTTTTTGGGGGAAGGTACCCCCAATCAAAAATCCCCGACGACTGAAAAATTCTAAAAATCGTTTAACCTGTATGGTACCAAGTTACATCTAGATCGGTTGAAAAATGCGACGTGTAGAGGAAAACAGAGATTTGGACAGAGATCCGGAAATACAAAAGCATATTTGCCCAAGCTGAAACGGAGAAGCTTCGCTCGCGCTTCGCGTCCGCTCGGTGAAAAATACATTAATGATGAAATAGACCCATTCTCAGAACGAGTATCCAAACAGCCTTGCGGAGCCTTGTGAGCTCCGCAGACGTTGCTAGCCAAATGGCCATCCGCGACATATGCTCCTCATCATAATGACACCAAATTATGGTCAAACAACGGTCACCAATTACCAGCGATAGACAAGGGTAGACGTGATAAAAACAGATCTTCTAACACGTAATTACGTAATTGCGCGCCCCTGCCGCCTCGGGTACGACGCCGCACGAATATGTTCGACCAAAAAGTAATATTGTGTATTGAGGTTGGATTAGTGAGGATACAACTGCAAATTACTAAACTTACAGTTCAGTTATGTTTTATACTTGTCTAAAACATTGTTGTTTTACTCTTTGATTAATCATTGTTTTAACAACGGTGCTTGATCGGAATATCGTTTACTTGGTGTATAGCATTTAGATTTGCAGTTTAGTTTGTACAAGTTTGAATTCAAAATTTAATTGTCTCATAGTTTTATATGTAGGTTGTATGTTTAGCAAATCTTTCATGCTAATAATGGACGACTTGTTCTTGATGTTAGTCTGGCTTTAATGATGCTGCCAGGAGTGAAACACACGGGAACTTATTTTGCCATTTAAGTGCTAGTATACCATGCCTGTGCTCATTTGGATCAGCAAATACTTTTTGGGTATTGCTTTTTGAATCATTGTAAATATTTCTTCCATAACAGTTAGATGAGCGTTCCCGCATTTCGTTAGTTTGTTGAACGTTCGTTCGTCGTATATTATTATGCTGTTTTTACTGCAGACCTCTTCCAGCTATAACTGCTGCACTCTAAATTTATGATGCAGACCTTAAACAGTCAAATGTGGAATTTATCACAAAATGTTTAAGTATTATATTTTCATTAGCAAATATTTTTAATTTTCTCTTGTGATAATGCTTTGTTAGTGCAGACTCCAAATTTACAAAAATATTGTAGTGAAATCAAAGCCTGTAAATTGCCAATAAATTGTGATGAGAAAAAGAATAACAAGTGATGGACTTATAACAAAACATGATCCACACTTTTTCCCAAGCGATGCGTGAACAGACGAAACAGAGAGGGCCCAAAACAAGTTTAATAAGAATGTGGAAATAAAATATTTTCTGTACCGGAATCGTTAACGCCGCCGCCGTTGCGGTTTGATGTTCCGTCTGACGAACCCTTTTAATTTGAAGCCTGCGCAGGAGTTAACAACCTGCCTAATTATAGCTTAGATCAAGAACAAACAAGATCCGCAGGCTTGTTATATCAGGATTATTATAACGAATAGGGTTGGACGTTTCCAATGTCGACAATAAAAAATATTTCTCGACATCGTTTTCGAAACTATCATGACGCCACTTGGTACTCTTTTATATATGCTTTATTGCAGTTTTCATTTTGAATATAAATTTTATTTTAAACTTTTATTTGAGAGAAACTATATACATTTTTCGTTGTAACTAGGTTTCTCCTCCACATTGATTTGTTGATAAACAATACTACCGTTCAATAAACTTACATGAATTATTTGTGTTTATGTGTATACTCTCTCTCACCCTCTCTGATGTATGATAATAAGGTTATCAATTTATCTGATTGATGATTCATGTATATATAAATATGTATCGATAATAGTTAGTATCCCTAATGTAGTAAAGTAACGCCGCCATGCCATACGCTATAAATTGGAGTATTTTGCCACGGAATAAATAATTTGCGTTATTATCTTTGCAGCTATTGAGTTTTGAATTATTAGTAAGATTATTTTTATGAAAAGATTTACGACATGTTCAAATTGTTGTTTTGATTTGTATTGATACGATTTTAGATCGTTTATGGTTCATGATCACGACATTTAAGCAAATATTAGCTCATCCTACTACTACTACTAATATTATAAATTAGCTGCGCTCCGCGTCTTCACCCGTGTGAGGGATAATGATGATGATGATGATGACGATGATGATGATGAAACGTATCCTACGTGTTATTCCAGGGTATATCTATCTCCATTCTAAATTTCATCAAAATCCGTTCAGCCGTTTGAGAGTGAAGTATAATGATGATTATGATAAAAAGTATCTTTTGTGTTATTTCAGGGTATAAACTATCAATATTCTGAATTTCATCAAAATCCATTCAGTAGTTATTGCGTGAAAGCTCCCCAAACAAACAAAAAAACAAATAGTCAACGTTACACTTTTTATATTTTTGTGGATACTGACGTATGCATAAATGTTCAGTAATAGCAGAAAAAGGTTAAAAAAAAAGATGAAATTTGGTATGTACCAAAATTTAGTCCTGGAATAACGTCAATAGTTTTATTGCCGAAAGTAATGGGTACAGTTCCAGTGGGATAATTAAAAAAACACTTATACGGATGAATCCGCAGGGTGTAGCTAGTGTGGCTTCTATAGTAATAGTGTGTAGTGGTTTATAAGTTATTTTAAGAGTTTTATTTTATAGGAATGAAAGTACTTTTTCGTACCTACCGTACCCTAAATGTTTCTGTCATTTTTCTTTTAATGCAGTAGTATACGTTTTCATGATTGCAAATCATTATGCTCACTGTTTTGAAACATGCCAATAAAATCAAAGCTCTAATAATATTTTTAATAATTGATACCTCTGCACATAAAATCACATTATTCAACACCCTTGAAGCTCAAACTCGTTACAAATTAATGCACAGACGAACCACAATGGTTGTGTGATAAACCGAGCTCCATCAAAGATTTTGAATTCATTACCAAGTTTCCGACTTAAATTACCTACCCAACTCTCCATTGACGATAGTTGGCTACAAGATTCATCCTTGTGTTATGCATATTAATGAACCTGAAATGTTATTATGACGATATGATAGGAGCACTGCACGTTCTCGAGTCTTTTGCCAATGAACGTCAACACAAAATCAAAATACCAGCACAGAATATCAAAATCTTTGCACATAACAGAGCCTTGGTTTAAAAACTTCTAATGCAAACTACTTAAGCAGCGTCTTAAGAGACACTTTAGTTTGCTTATACAGATCAACACGAAAAGGAAAATGTCGACCACACCTTGTACAGAAGTGAGTTGTAGCAAAACTGCAATAGATGCAACAGTTGTTGTTATGCCGTTTTCGTACGCAGGAATGCGAGGCGCGTCCTCAATGGTCTCTACCTTCTACAAGCTTCTCCCAAGCATCATACTTGATGCTGAATATCTCAGAACAGAATATTTCTCCGTAAATTTTACTACTCCTAGATATCAAGACTAAACAATCTTAACTGCTAATTTTCTCGAGAAACGTCGCTCTAGGCAGGTATTCATTAGACATTTTAATTAGTAGATCTTATCTTGTCAAGGAATATCTGCCCTGAATTTCAAACAAGAATACACTTTGGGTTTATTTACTGTAACGAAATTTTCATGAACATTAATTAGGCTATTTAAGTTTTGACGTCTCTAGACGACCGACAAAATTACAAGTTAACAAATTACCGCCGCTTACGACACTTTTTAGCCTTTCGAGAAATAAAGAGGCACGTAAACAAATTATACAGCCTGTTTAAACATTAATATTTATTTTATTTTATGAAACTACAAATAGTTGCTTTTGTATACAGCAAACATAAATCCTAGAGTTTCTCGAAAATGAAATAACAATTATGATAATTATCACGCCGTCAAAACTTCTCTCTTCGACATGACCATAACTAATAATTAAGACCATAAAAAACGTTATCTCCAAGAACCAGTAAAGTTCAAATAAGAATAGTAAAACTCTTAATTTTAAATCCATGGTTTGTATAAAGTAGTCTCCACTCAAAATTGAACTCTAAAATGTATACACTATTAAAGCAAAAAATACTTTGCGTCTGTAACATTTTTATATTAGTGTCGTGTGTAGCGCTTCTTATTAGATAAAGTATCAAATTCTCACAAAACATTGAAATTAAGAAGCGGGTTCCTTTTTCAAAATCAAATTAATTATAATTATAAACAATTACTAGCTGATTTAATTAATGAACAGAACACAGAATTGGACGTAGAGAGAGACGAAGTGCTTGAATTAAAACATGTGGAAGAAGGATATAGCATAGATAACGCCTACGTTTCTTTGAATGTATGATTATGTGAGAGATTAAAATCGTCGGTCTTATTCGTCAGACTTTTTTTAATTACCGAGGCGTCTTACATGTGAATTGACAGCGGCCATTGTGTGAAATAAATACGACATACAAGCTAGACTTGGACATTGAGATGGACATGTCATAAAGAGAACTGCAAAACATGATTTAAATCAATGTACACTGGTGGCAATGGTTCGGTTAGGAAGCTCGGTGGCTAATAGTCATTGTTTTGATATAAATTGTATGGTACATTTTAGGTTAATGAAAATAGAGAAGACTTATATTCGTGATCATTATCATTAGTCTATTAGTTTACATTCTCACTGATAGCATCTTCTCACGTATAGATAGATAGATAATGTATCTGAAATAGACAGAGAGAGAGAAAGAGAGATAGAGAATCAGAGAATATAGACTTCCCTTATGGTCGTGATAATCCATTGCGCTGAAATATAAATTATATATACTCCTGCGCTGGTACAGTGTGGACTGGTGTGTCACATGAAATTAAAGCTAGAAAAAACATTATTACGAGCCTGTTGTGTCCCTATGAAGGACAAAGGCCTTCCTAGTCCTACCTTATTTCTATATCTCCCTGTCTGGTAGGTATACCAGTTATATGGGTGCCAAGCTATAACCTTTATTTAAAATGTTAAATTTACTTTTTAAAATTTAGAATAAGTAGAAATAAATTAAAGTCATTAACATCTTAATCGTTACTCAAATAATCTACGCAAAGCAAAAACTTGATTCATCGCAACCATAGACTTTATTAATAGGTAATTCATTTGAACAGACGCTATAAACGCTATCAATAAAAAACTTTATCAGACGATGGCAATTTGTCTTCTCTTTTGCTATGCTTTTTGTTTTGCTTTCAATAGTATAAGTGGCAGTTGTTTCTATATAATAATTTGCATGAATTAAGTAAAGGTTAACGCCGTATAATCGGTATTTCTAATTAGTAGTTACAGAGCAAATAAAATTATAAATACTGCTAATTAGAGAAGGTGAACAAAGCTAAATTATGGATAAGGTGGTTGTGTTTTTATCTTTTAAATTGCATGGTTGAGATTTGGTTCGGAATTTTGTATTGGTAATAATTATACTATCCTAGTAAAATAAACTTTTCTGTTTAAATTTAATGTTTGACCATTATAACTACCTCGTGTTAACCTGATAAGTAGCGATATTTTCGAAGATTTTTTGATATTATAGCATATTTTTTGCAACACGCTAATTGTTCAAATGTTGCGCCCTCAAATAATGCTGGCAAACTACTCATTTTTTTTTAAATAAAAGTTTGTATTCATAAACATAACACTGATTATATAAGTATATACAGTTAAAAGTATCATAATTATGAAATCAAAGCAGTTCGCATATGTGTGAAGTATAAAATAAACGGGGATTTAAAATTCTCACGAACTTTATTCGATAATCCTAGGCAAACATACATACACTACCAGGCTACCGTACAAAGGCAGGTGGATAAACTCTTTCATTTGGGACATATTTAAAAAATCTATAGATTCAAAGCTATTGAAGTAAAATCACAATAGAGAGGATATGTGACAGACCGGAGGACCAATACACAAAAGTTTTTGAGTGTACACTGACCAACATACTCATGCGGACAATGTTTTAATTAATTTCCCTTATTTTTATTGCAATAGAGTAGAATATGGAATGGAGCATCTAGTTAGTAATGACTTTAACGATATATGGCACGAATGACATTTTCGAAAATGTCTCCGAGATGGATTTTTAACAATGCACTGTAATTGGTGGGTTGGGTACCTGGTTTCGATGGTTTTGTTATTAACAATACCATTGGTTATCACAAAGAAGCACATGGAACAAGAGCATTGAAGTAATTTGCTCATTGAATTCTTTGTAATGTATACCATTGCTTTAATAGATATGATTGCGTAGTGATTTTAAGTACTGGCATTAATATCTATACATAAAATAAAACTGTAACCGCTCCAAATCTGTACATGGAAGTTTTTTTTTTTTATGGAGGCTGTTCTGTGTTCCGTGCTGAATCCAAAACTGTTTATTTTTTTCATTGTTGTCTTTCTGTCTGTCTGTCTGTCTGTGTACCTGTCTGTCTGTATCTTGGCTAGGCATCACGCCAAAACTACTGAATAAATTTAAATGAAACTTGGTGTAATTTGAATTCATACTACGAGGTAGGACATAGGATACTTTTCATCCCGAATAATTAAAAGGTTCCCGCAGGATAGGGGTTGAAATTTATTTAAAAAATACTTACCACTCTGAAACCACTGGACGGATTTGGATGCATCTTGGCACAGTCATAGTTTATATGATTAGTGAAAATTGAGAATACTATTTATCCCAAAAAAATAAAGGGTTCCTGCGGGATAGGGGTATAAATTCTGTATTTTGGATGCGTATCACGCCGAAACTACAAATGAGACTTGGCATGATTTGAGTTCATACTACGAGGTACATCGGATACTTTTCATACCGGTAAATTAAAGGGTTCCCGCAGGATAGGGGTTCTTTATTTGGAGTTGGTATTCATGTTTTATGGTTTATAATTACCTCCGTAGTTCACCTCTAGGATACTTAAAGAATATTCATCCAAATTTCAAATACTTAGGTCCACCGGTTTAGGCTGGGCGTTGTCTGTCCGTCAGTCAGTAGGTATGTCACGGTACTGTTTTATAGGCATGATTAAAATAATGCAATAAAACATATATTTTTATTATTCCGCACATAAGTGAAGGACATCTATACTTATAATAAAGCAGTAAGTAATAAATCTGTAAAAGGAAGATATTTAAAAAAAAATGGGGTACTAAAAATATGCTACTGAAAAAGAATAAAACATTTTTAAAATTCATGTCGATCTGTTTGTCTGTTCACGCAGTCTGTTCTCGTTAAAACTACTAAATCGATTGCGATGCGTTGGATAGCTTAGGGTTAGACTTTAAAACTGGTGTACTTATTATCTCAATCCGATAAGTAGAAGTCGAGCAATCATTAAAAACTTTTTGACAGCTGAAGGAATTTTGTTTAAATGTTGGAATAGTAATAGAGTTCTTTTAATCTAGAGAAATGGCCAAGCGTGCAAAGCCGCGGGTATAGCTAGTGTTCTATAAAAATGTCTGAACCCACAAAATCGTATCGAAATGAAACGCCTCCAACAGTTTGAAAAGCGGCTATTAAATAAAGGATGTGAGTGAAAACGAACGAGACAGTTTTTTTTAGTAACCTACAAACTCATGTGAATACCTACTACTCGTAATATAAATAAAAATATTTTACGAAATGAATTACTGACCTGTTTTCCATTAGAGACAACCAGGAAAGACATGAAAAGAAACACAATATCGTTGGTATTCATTTTTCATAGCACATAATATATAAAAATAAAGATATTTGTAGATTCATGTTTATAAAACGCTTTTAGAAGTGTATAATAATTTAATCTAAGTATAATAATAATAATCTACCTACATTACAACGTACGATATAACCCTTAACTACTAGCAAGGCTTTTAGTTACGTCGAAAATCGCAGACCGCAACATCTGGTGTGTCCTCTACCACCAGAATTCCCGTAGATTGCATTTCGTCTACTTTCATATGATAAACTTCTAACATTCTTATATCAACTTTATCATTACTATACAAAGAATATTTTTGCTTGGCGCCTGTAGTGAGATTTTAATAGAAGTTGTGACCTTCTGTTACCAACTGTATGTTCAATTTGTTGTCTCGTCTGCTTCAGTATTATGGAGCTATTTGGTACAGGCACGGATTGCGGAAAGAGAGACGCAAACTCGATTTCCACAGGGCCAATTTTGGGAAAATGAAAATGCTAAATGATATAAATGAATGGTCGATAAGTAGATATCTAAGTTATAGAAACCAATGTGGAAGATATATAATTTGAATATACGCCTTCGATATTTTTGGAAGCTTGAAGAATATTTTCATGCTGTGTTCTGTTCTGGCTTTTTAGCCTCAGAACTCGAAAAGAGAGGGGAGTTTAGGGTGTGTAGCCGTGTATGTCTTTGGCATCGAAGCTCCCACATGGATCGATTTTGATGTGTTTTTTGTCTGAAAGCTGAAGTATCGAGATGGTTTTTAGCTATACTGAGGGTATAGCTAAAAACTATACGGTCGGGGGTTATATACATTTTTAATTTGAGCCCTTTTGAAAAAAAAACTTTCCTAGATTAAATAATGTATTTACTTTTTTATATCTGTTCAGCTTAATCTACAGCAAAATCATTCCCGTGATGCAAAAAGGTTGTGTAACTTTCTTGACCAACATAAGTCAATTAATTACCTTACATAGTCTAAGAGCTATACGGAACAAGTTCTCACCCACTGATTTATCTTAATAGAAACCACGCACTGAGACAATAGTTCAATACGCCCATCAATTTTGTATCGTATATGATATCTATCTCCACCACAGACCTTAATAAATCAAGCGATATAACGTATGCGATTGTTCCGATTCGTTATTGTCTCAAGTCGATAACTGGCTGTATTTACACAAGAACGGTAGGCGTGTATGTCTCTGAGGCTTTACGCATTGGATCGTGAGTAGGTATAAGTACTTATAGAACAGAGTAAGCTCTGTGGTATGTTAGTATATATATATATATATATTTCTGAGAAATGGATGTCTTTTACCCTTTGATATTAATAGTAATTGTCTTTTGAAGGTTTTCATTCATCTTTAATAATAGAAACTGTCCTTTAGAATTTTTATGCAGAAAATGTTCTTTGTTAGGGATCTCAACCAACAAAATCAGGCACTCTTATCAGAGTGGTGGTGCTTGTACTGATGGTGTACACGATGGGTCTTCAAAGTCGACGTTCTCCTTGGCTAGGACTACTGCTTTCACAATATTCTTCCATTGATCACGGTTTGTAGCGTTGCAAATACCCCCCGAACAAAGAGACGGGTGTTATAAATTTAAGGTGTGTATCACTGTGTGTCTGTCTGTGGCATCGTAGCTCCCAAACGAATGGACCGATTTTGACGCACTTTTTTCTTTTTGAAAGCTGATGTGATCGAGATGGTTCTTAGATATATGGGGAGGGGGGAAGTGAGAAAAAGGGGTGAAAATCGTAGCTTCCAAATGAATGGACCGATTGAGCCGTGGTTTTTATGTTTTAAAGCTGCGGTAAACGAGATGGTTCTTAGCTATAATGGGGGGAGGAAGTTGAGAAAAGGGGGGGGGGGGAGGGAGGAAGTTGAGAAAAGGGGGGGGGAGGAAGTTGAAAAAATGGGGGGAGCAAGTTGAGAAAAAAGGAGGAGGAAGTTGAGAAAAGGGGGAGAGGAAGTTGAGAAAAGGGGGGTGAGAATCTTATCTTTCAAACAAATGGACCAATTGAGCTGCGGTTTTTTATGTTTCTCTAAGCCAAAATGAAAAGATTGTTCGTAGCTATAATGGGGGTGACAATTGTAGCTCCAAAACTGATGAAACAATTTTTATGTATGAAAACTGATGTGATCGAGATGCTTCTTAGCTATAATGGGGGGTGGGGAGCCGGAGGTTTTATAAAATTTTAATTTGTGCTTGTAAAATGTATCATTTAGATGCTGTTACAATAAAGGTTTATGTGATGTGACGATGGGCGATGAAGATTATGAGCGATGAAGATGTTGCAAACGGTTGCCCGCAGTGCGAGGCGAGACACGTTCGTGAGCGTTCCATACTCTCCCTCACGGGATGTGGTTGAAACTATAGTTGGAATAATTCAAATGCTATACGTATGCTACTCCCGTTTTTGTGATTAAAATGTTTATTTACCTATCAATATACTCAAAACCAAAATCATAAATAGTTAGGACGTAGTGTAACGTCTCACTTCATCTCACGTTGTTTTTATTCCGTTTAGTTGAGTTTTCACGTAGTATCAACAAAAGAAGTCCTTCTTCACAATAAAATAAACAGTCGATATTAATCAAAGAAATACGTAACCCTAAAATGTCTATGTGTTGTCAAGATTTTGAGTAATTCTTGTCTTTGAGTTAGTATGACCATTCTACACGTTATGTTATCTACAATTGTAAACAGAAGTTTAACTAAGCCAATAGGACTTGTTGCAAACAAATTTTCACCGCAATATCTACTCCAACGCACCGTATTGAATGACCGTAATACAGGTTCTGATTGAAACAGAATGGGTGGTTGCTACACTAAAATTACGAACGCGACGATAACAGAACACACCAATAAAAGCGACTAACTATCCTGTGGTGACGAATGGTTCTTTTTTAGCCTCGTGATTTTGGCTTAGAGAAAGTTTTTCTAAATCATTTTGTAAATAATATTGGATAAACCTTTGTCTTCAATTACCTGTTTACCTAGTGAAAAAACCCCAATATGGAGTAAGTGTTTCATATATCGTGTGACCTCTAAATGGCTTCTTGCTCTAAACTACTGGCTATCAGGCCGTAACATTTTGGTTAAAAAATTGTATGTAACGCTTGTGAATCCACGAACTGATTGTTTTACATTTATCTGTAATCTGGTGTATAACTTTACTGTGCATCTTACGTGCCAGGATTTTGATATTGCAGATTGCAATATTGCCCGGTACAAATTTTAAATTTAGTAACGGAAAATTTTACTGATATTGTTCATATTTTTTTACTTTCCTTTTAGTTTATTCTGTTAGCAAGTTATTGCGAAAGTTAATACGGTCAAACTATGCTTGTTGGTCGCATTTAGTCATACCAGCAAACGCTTTTGCAATGACTTGACTTTTTAGTATGTACCGGTTTTGTATCGCTTTTGTATTCCCTGTATTTCGTGATAATTTACTCCCAACTGGTGAAATTATTTTAAAACTATGCTTCTTACGTGCTGTATTTCTATAGTTATAAACTTATGTCCGACCCTTCTGGCCTTTCACACTTGTACTTTACTTTTAACTTTTTATTTATTACTTTAATGTCAACCTTATGGACCATACTGGCTGCTACATCTACTTCCTTGGGGCTTAACTGAAAGAGACCTCGTCCGGCATGGTGAACCCCAAGGAACGAAGACCTGGTGATGTACGGCAGCCAGACCTATTGAACCTGGGCTAAGGCGTCTAATTCTACCGTTCCAGGGTTTTTTGATACTCTAGAGGTACGATCGCCGATCAGCACGCTGTCACGGGTCTGTGGATACCTGTCCCCCGGGAGCTGCTCTGAGCACTGCTGCGTTACTTCTGGCTGCTGCACTACTTCTGCACCATTTCTCCGCGGAACGTCTTCCCACGCGCGCCTCTAAACTAAGTCTCAAGCCGGAGGACAATGTCATACCCACGCTACCTCCTGTAACTCACTCCCTGAGTTTTTGTTTCTTTCTGATTACACTGGTAGTTTACTATTTTAAATCTTTTTATTCTTCACCTACCGCCACTGCTAGGTAAGTAGGCTTCTCTTTATTATTTCTTAACCTAAACTGCCAGGTGACAGTAGGAGTAGTAATAGCTATACTATTGAATTAATTAAAAAAAAACGCTTGATTTATAGCTGAATGCTTAGGTGATAAAAAGCTCAAATAATCATTAAAATTCTGTGTGGAAATGGTTCATAAAGTGACTCATTCCATTATCGGCAACCAAATTCCAAGTCCACACAAAACACACAAAAGCATCTTTACAGTCGAATGCGTAATTTTCTAAAGCGGACACTCACATCACCATTCCAATATACTTCAAATATATCCAGCCGAAGACACTCCAGTTTCTTGGTCCTAAACAAACATGTTACCGTCGTAGTAATTGCTTACCATGTTTACAGTCTTTTATTGTGTATTATAGTTCAAATATTATCTTTGGATGCATCAGTTGTCTTACCTACAGCTGCGATGGATATAGGAGCCAAATATTCGGAAGTTAATTTAGCATTGATTTTTATTTTATTGTGCTTGCACAGGATCATCGGCAAATACTTTTTTATGATGACAGATTATAGCAAATATAGCAAAAAGTTTGAAACAGAGAAGAGAAGCATTATAAAGCGTAGATAGATAAAATATTTATAGAAACAATACATAACAGAAATGTTTAAAAAACACAATGATAACTTCATAATTAATTCTTATCAATAAAATGAAAACTCAAAGCTGATCAAAGTACTGATTGAATATTTCTAAATCCGATAAATATCAAATGAATTTAACAAAACCGATACAACAGTTTCACATAGATTTTACCAAAATTTTGGATGGCACTGCAATTGGCAGTGGGCTGACCATCAGGCGAGCGACCTGCTCTCAACCGAATAAAGATTTCTACAAAAATGAATTTTGATTACGTAAAAATAAAAAATAATGTTTAATGACATTTTAGGACAAAAGACACAAAAAACAAATGCCAAAGACGTGTAACTAAGTTGCAAGGACTATATTATGCAGGTGAAGATAAATAATGTCAGACCAAATAAATAATTTTCCCGTTTTCTGATTTTATAGCTTCTTGACTCCAGACACCATAAAACTGATTCTTACCCACCCATAGTTACACCCATCAACAAACTACTGAGTGGCCGCTTCAAAATCAACGAAAAAAATGGCGAATAGTAACCTAATATGAATGAACGGCACCTACCTTCGGCTCTCTAAAGTTACAGCACTACAAAGACGCTACCGTGTAATTTGAGAATCTATAGGAAACCAAAGCGACAGTTGACAGATTGGAACACTAAAAAAACACATTCAATCGAGCGAGAAAGAAATTCAATATGCCATTGCAACGTGGATTAAATTTTGCACAATCTTGAGCCGCAGTCGACAGATGTTGCCAGAAATTTAGCTAACCATTTATGTGATGAGATTTCTCAGAAGGCTTTGAACTTCTACAATTATGGCAAAAATAATTAAAGATAAGGCTGCGGGAAATGATAACGCGTAAAACTTTTTACAAGAACAATATTAATCAAAATTGATGAAAGACTTAATATGATACAGAAATTTTTAGAGCATGTAGGTCTGTAACTGTTATGAATGTCAATTTAAATTGTTACGAGATATTCTTTATTTTATTGAATTTAGTATTTTTTATATGCATTAAAATCTTTGAGTCAGACATTCTAAAAATAACAACAGAATAATAACAAGAAAATTACCCTATAAAATTTCCATTACCCGAAAGCACCGTATGGTGATGTTCGGTGTTTATCTTAGCCGTCGCGGATGCCAGGTTTTATGATAGTCATAACATCAGTTTTCAATAAAATCACGATGTCAAACTCCTCTACGGAAACAAGGAGTAAGAAATTACCATATAACAATAATAAAATGTGAATTATAGTAGCAATTCCAAAATTTATAACAGTTTTATGATTGGACTAAAAATTGTGACGTTAAGAAAAATAGGACTTTTAGAGTATGTACATTAATAAAAGAGAAAACAGGGAGATCAAAGATAAATAAATTATCTTGTTCTACAAGGTCGCGTAATAAGCAGTATTCATTGATAGACAAAGTCTTAATATACTTTGTCCAGTAATTTGAGATGTCTCCTAGCCACTAAGGAAAAAACATCGAGCGAGTAAATAAAGTGAGGAACACAGTACGGCAAACAATCAACCAGCCTTTGCAGACGTGTAATCGGATACAAAATGCTCCTTGCTACCACTCAAGACCGTGGCGACTCTACAAACAGTAGCTCCTCTAAAGGAAATTACAAAGAATTACAACTTTTCTCCCTGTAGAGAGGTATAAGCCTCACGTAACGTGTAGTTGGAATATCGAGAATTTCGCAAGTTTCTATCATTGGAAATACAAGAAGCGCTTGAATTTTGTATGAGTTTCTGAGAAGCAATTGTTTTCAGTTGCTTTGTGTCTATTGAAAATGTGATTTATTTCTCAACTCCCGTACAATAAAATACAAATTTTAAGACTGTATGTTTTTTAATATTTTCTGTTCTCTAATACTGGTTTACGGTATGAGATAGTACTAGTCTCTGGTGTCAGAGTTTGTCAGACCACCCAAAGGCCTCTGTCATGGTTCTATGACTGCTATTAACAGCCGAGACCGATAGCTTAACGTACCCGCCGAAGCACGGATCGATGGAAATAACACAAAACTTAGAAAAGTCATTGGTGCAGAACCCAGGCCCGAACCCTGTATCGTTGAAGTCGCACTAGTATACGTCCAAGCTATCATCGCTCTCTAGTAAAATTCAACCTATACGTAACACCAAAAATATATTATGTATTTTAAATTAAGATGTCTTATAAAATTTCAATTAGATATATAGCCGAATTGTAGTTAAAGCAAAAAGAAGTGTGGTACTCGTACAAAGAAATAGCATTCGCTCTCAACCCATTATACTGACAACTCAGTGATTTTTGATACCTTTCTTTCAAATAAGAAATGTTGACTATAGTCAGTGTAGTCAGAGACCGTCGTCGGTTGCTTTTATTATTTCTCTCTCGAAAGCTTTTTACTGCAAACGCTCTCATCGTAACGACATTGAGTATCCTTTGTCTTGAATATAAGAGCAATTTTTATTCCAAGTTGAATTTTTTTTCAAGTATGGGTAAATGATTCAGCAGTACGAAAGTTTCTGCGCTTTGTGTTTCGTGTCTATCTTCGGACGCCGCTGAATATGCAATTTTATGGTTATTCGTCTGAATGGTTCGATTTGTGGCGTAATCTGCTATGATGGATGGCCAATGTGACTCAAGAGATGCCGAGTGAGTGACTCTTCAAAAGGATGCCAATTTTCTGGGACAAGACATTTCTGTGATTTGATATTTGCAGAATAATTTTTTTTCTTTCTTATCTAGCAGACTTTTTGGATAAAAGATTTCATTGACTGATGATTTTATTTATGAACTTCTTGAACACGTGGACGCTTGAACCCTAGATGTTTCTCACGAACCGTTTCTGTAATCAACTAAAAAGGTTACTCCTTTTGTTAAATAAAAAAACCAGTAGACTTTGGTGACATATCAGAGATCTTATCCGCACTAAACCTTCGCACAATGCCTGTTAATAATGGCCACACAAAAAATGATCGGTATCAAAAAGCAGCAGTAAATGGGGACAAAAATATCCACAATGCACACATACGAGCACAACTGGCGACAAAAAACTAAAAAATATTTACATGTGTGCGTGTCACTAAAGGGTTTGGTCCTATAGATCTTTTAGATTGAATGGGATCGGTAAAAAACGGGTGCACAACAGAAAACATATTTTTATTAAAATGTTTAATAACAGAGCGGCTCGTAAAACTAGCTCTATTTTTCTTTTGCGTTGTCAATCTGATCTTCAGATGTGATATCGTCCTCGCCTCTCGGCCACTCTCGTTAATGGGGTACCTATGAGGCCGAACCCGCATTGTATGTACACGGGAGATTTCTATACCGGCGACCCTACGTGACAAAACTTTGTCCCTCCCTACATTCAAATATCTGGAGGAGCAATTGAAATCGGAGATGTTAAAGAGAATTAGAGCGGGGTCTTTTTGAGCGTTCGTTTTGTTTCGTGCGCGTTTCAAAGCGGGGCTTCTTTTGAATCTCGATCAGCCATCGAACTGGAAGTGGGGGGACATTTATTAGGATTCCCTATGGCGTACCAATCGGTCGAAGCGACATCGTAATCTAATAGCTTATTAATGAAGGGGAAGTTTTTACGGCCCCTATTTTCTATCGTAGTCATTTTTTTTATTAATGGATTACGTCTCGCTCGTTTTATTTATTGTCGGCTCATTGAACGGTATCGCCGTCTTGTTCCTGCGTCGAGTACCTACGCATCGCGAAGTGGGATGGTCGATAGCTCCTCCCACTAAATTTATAATACACTAAATGAGCGAAGCCACGGCGCGGAACCGGCCGCGTAGATAACATGTAATGTGAGGTTATTGCGTAAAAACAAATGGCAAAAAACCGTCAGTGAGAGAGATATACGGTTTCGCTTAGCGGACCTTTATGATCCGAGCTGGAGCGAATATACGACTGGAAGATTCACGCCATGGATTATATGTGCAATAAAGAGGATAATTTAAAATTACGTTCGCCACAATCTTGCTATTAACCATAGCCGGGTGAAACATACAAGTTACAGGATAGCTAACATCGTTAGATATTGCGTACGTTACGATACGGGTATGAAACATTGTTTTTGTTAGAAAGGGGTTGTTGGTTTACATATATTATTCAAAAAATAAGTTTTGACCAATAATTAGTCATTTATGCCAATTAATTCTAAAGACCTCGATATCCTTATTAGCTTTTCTTATATTTAAGGTTCCGTACGTCCAAATGAAAAAGGATCACTTGTATGTCTGTCTGTCCGTCTGTCACAGTCAATTTGCTCCAAATCTACTGGACCGATATATCTATACAATTAAAGTGAAATTATCCTTTACATTAACTAATATTATTAGGAACGGCTGAGCTATAAGAAAGGAAATGATTTGTATTTTATTACCGCACCGTGAAATGATGAACTGATTTCTTGTTGTTTTCGATTTCAAATTGATATGGTAGCTAATTCACCATTTAACCAAAGGACCACCCTTCGTTTCTTAAAAAACCCAGTAAAGCTACGATTTCTGTATTAACTCTTGTATAAGTAGTAACTAAGTGCTTTTCTTTGTTACTTTTTAATCTTCAAATCAAACTTCATGGAAGTGTTACAAGAACACACTTTCTGACAATGACTAGGCATTAAAAGCTGGTATAAAAGTTCAATACAATACTTACCCAATATACCATATTACTATGACTGTGAAACATATTCAGCGCTCTAGAAGCTTGCATGTTTATTGCTCCTTAAATTGCTCTACTGTATTTTTAAAAATCCAATAAGTATTGGTATTTTATAGCATGTCGCATTGACAAGTCGCTTCTGTGTTTTTACCCGACTGAAGAGGGTTATGTGTTTGGGTTGTATGTATGTTTGTACGTTTCTTAGCCGCGTCCCACAGTCTAAACGGGTTAATAGTTTTTGATAAATGAGGTATCATTGGATTCGTCTTGATCACGAGAGTGCTATAGAATATATGAAGTGTCAAGAAAACTAATATGGTGGCTTACAGTTGGCATATTGTATTTACGATGGTACAAAAAATGACCAAAACCTATCGAGTGAGGTATCAAAATACAGGTATTTAAAAGACCATTTCAAAAATATATAATTCTTAAAACTTAACAGTAGCAAATTTTTTTAAGCTTCTTATAAAATTTTCAAATTTTGATTATTCATTATACCCGCGTCCCTGAGGAACCATACATTTTTCCGGGATAACAAGTGTTAATCAAGGTAATCAAGTGTCAAGCTTATGTTTTAATCCAAATCCGCCTTTTACGCGTGAAGAAGTAACAAACACACACAAACACACACCCTTATGCATACAAACTTTCAGCTATATAATATTAGAGTGATTATTTTTGCAGGCGGTCAGCTCTTATTTAATAATTTTGTACGCAGTCGTGTTTTTTGTATTTCAATAATAATTTTACTTGTTATTAACTAAAACTGAGCCATGTTTGTACGCGTAATTGAAAATGTTTTTGCAAAGCTAACTACATATTTAGAAACTAAAACCGTTTTATTTTTCGTCTGTTTGTTTGTTAGGTTGAGATACCTGAGAACCTCGATAACTATTAACGGATGTTTGATGAGAATTAGTTTCAGTGTTTTTAGCTTTAGGTTTAACCTAACAATATGATGCATGTTTCATAGATTTATAACTAAGATTTATTTCCATAGGTTGATAGATTTGTAAAACAATGATTGGTAAAAATTGTACCTAAATTTTATGTTTCTTCTTAAATGATTCGATAAATGACTACTTTGAAACGAATAATTATTAGACCTAAATCGTAGCCCACGCCAACAAAGTCGCGATTAAAAGATTAAAAATTTATAATAAACTCTTTCAAATAAGTAAGTAGCAACATGAATTAAAGAAACCTTGCATGCGGAGAATAAGTTACCATTCTATTAGACTTTTTCTATTTTCTTTCTTCAAGTAATCCCTAATGGACTTGTCATGTTATGATAATAAGATACGTGGCGATAACGTCATACATCATAATAATGATATGTAAGAATACCACCTATGCACAATTCAGTAGGTCCTTTCTTATCACTATTTGATTGATGTTTGGGCAGTGCTGTGGATGTGCTGATATGTGTGGTTGTTTTATTCTTTTTGCACTCTGTGTGCACTCTGCATGAAAATCTAGCTTTTAGTTATTTATTCTGTGTTTGTGTTATCATATTGTGTTGTTTACGTTTCTCTTTTGTGTTTTCATTTGTAAAATGGCCCAATGCGAGGGTAGAAGTAATTATGGTAGCTTTTTACCCAACTACGGTAATGAGTTTAACAGTCTTTGTATGTATGTATGCATTGTTGTATTTGGTTGGTATGTCAATATATGTACGTATATATATATATATGTATGTGGGTATGTGGATGTTCCACTATAGCGTCGCCCCTATAGGTCAGATTTTGATAAGCGAGGTATCAATCGATTTGTCTTCAGGTATAGGGTAAAAAGTGTCATAGGCTATTTTTATACGCGTTATATTAGCTTCACTTGTATGTTTGTAACCGACTCCTTTGGACGCTATTTTGACCCACTTTAAACGGTCAGATTTCATTCAAATTTTGCACACCTGTCAAAGACCGATGACAATGAAATAATACGAAAAAAATATATAAAAAAAATAAAAAAAAGTAGAAAATAAATAATAGTTTAAAAAAACTAAAAAACACGCTTTATATAGAAAACCAAACTAAAAAATAGAAAATAAATTTTAAATATAAATGTTTTATATAAAAAAAAGCGTGGGGTGCTTTTTAAGATATTATCGAAATGATAATCCTTCTGCTCATATCTGTCAATGAAATATTTATAACTATTGACCCATGCACTTTCTTATATTATCTTCTTATTTACACTATTAAAATTTATTTTCTATTTTTTAGTTTGGTTTTCTATATAAAGCGTGTTTTTTATTATTTTTTTAACTATTATTACTACCCGACTACGGCAAAGCATAGTAAGGGTTATGTGTTCAAACTTAAACCTTGGTCCGATTTTGTCAGGCGAGGTATCAATCGATTCGTATTCAGGTATAGAGTGTCATAGGCTATTTTTTATCAAACTACGGCGAAGCAAAGGATGAGTTATGTGTTCAAACTAGAAACTTGGTCCAATTTTGACAAGCAAGGTGTCAATCAATTCGTCTTCATCTCAAGAGTGTCATTAAATAGGCTATTTTCACCCGACCATAGTGACTACCTACTGAATATTCAATATTAATTGCCTGTTTTCAAAATAAATTATTGTATTTGTTCTTTATATGGTGTAATAAAGTGTTTTTTATTATTATTATTATTAAAGAAATCAGTTACTTCTTCCAAATAGTAAGGTACTTGTTGTACCTACTCTAATTCGGTTTTACTCGGAATATTAGTTTTCATGTATAAACAAAGTAACAAAAACTGTATAATAAATAGTTCTTAAGTAATTCAAGGCAATAAGATAACAAAATTCTTACGAATAAGGAACTTTATCACTCAAATGGTGTTAGTGACCTGGAATGTTCCGATGTTATCAGATGAGCTATGGGCAATAAATAGGTCAGTTAAATTGTTTTGGGGGCAAAATTATGTGTTGACTATCACTTTGAGAAGACGGTCAGATAAACTTTGGTGCTATTACATTAAATGGTGAGTGTTGAGATATCAAAATAAACAGTAGAAAAAGACAACCAGATTGTCGATACCAAACAAGTTTAGGTTTTAAGCCAGAAGTAGATGATTGGATTATAAAAAACTTAAGCAACTGGTTGAGTTTGGAACTTAAACTACTTTCAAATTCCAAAAGGACGAAGTTCTCATTTCCTTTTTTTTGTAATCATGTAGGCACACTATGTTTACTGATATCTCCACGGCGCTCAATAGATTTGGAAGTTTTTTTTTTTTGAAAGGGTAGCCCTAGATAACATTATTTAGAGAATGACTTTTTGGTTTAAATAAATTTTAGTTAAAAGCCTTTGACTGGTAATATATCTTCATCTATATTCTAGAAACTAATAAGATTTGGTGTGTGACGAAAAAAAGCCAACGGTAAAAAAAAAATAGAAGCATCTACGGTTTTTTTTGTTGCTTAGTAACTTTTTACGTTTTTAACTTATTATTTTTGCTGCCTTTTCACTTTAAACGTTTTTTTTTTCATTTATTTATTTACTTGCCTTTTAACTGTTTACGTTTATAAGTATTTTTTTCTTTTCTTGTTTTTTTAGTTTTTTTTTGCCTTTTCACTTTCAAAGTATTTTTTATGTTTCTTATTTATGTTTTTTGCCTTGTCACCGGTTTGTGAGCGACCCATCCTGAAAGTTTCAGCCAGATAGCTAATCGGGAAGTGCTTGAAATTTGAATTGCAAGATTCCAGGACAGAAAAAATACAAAGATACATAGATATATCGATACCTAGATACATACATAGATACATACAAGAGAAGTTAAATAAAAGCTTTTAAAAATATTTCCCTTTGTTATTGATCTTCGAGTGGGCAAGAAAATATACAAAGCAATAACGCAAGTTAGAAGAGTCATTCTGATGCAAACAGACAAAGCCTCATGCTTCCATTACCATGAACTAAAGTAGTTTCCTAAAACGATCACGTACCCGTTTCTCATATTCGAGAAGGAATAATTTCCTCGCGTGTGTTAACGGAACTCAAACAAACACAAAACGGGTAGGTACTTACTTGTAAAAGAGTACCTGTTTCAATGTTCTCAGAGACCTCTGAGTGCTCGTGCGTACTCTTTGACAAATACACACACATTGTTGAATTACTAAAGAAAGGGAAAAGACAAAAGACTCGCGTAATGCTAAAGGGGGTCGCGCCTCCTGTGACATAACAGACTACCCGCAAATGTAAATAAAATTTAATATTATCACAGTGCAAATAGACTGTAATATGACGCTCTAGTTTAAAAGAAGCCTTTTACCTATTTTGATTGAATTTTTTTTAGGTCGTAAAAATCAAAGAGATTTATTTTAAGAAATTCAATTAGGATAAAATTGCGCTTCCTTTTTTATATTATTTAATTTATTAAGGTTAATATTACAGCTGAAATTATTATTTATATGTATTATTTTCTGGAAATATATACATATTGGTATTCAATTACGAAGAATACATAATATAAGAAGCTATGTCAACATAAGATATCCAGAAAACTGTTTGAGCATCTGATTGAATTCACATATAAAAAAAAAACTTCGTTTCTTTGGGTTTCGTAGTCGTACAAGGAACCCAAGTTTTACCATGCCGTCTATCCTTCTTTCCGTCTGTCTGTCAGTCAGATAAGATGTATGTCACAGCCATTTAATTCACAGACACTATTAGTGTACAAAGTTGAAATTTGGCACGCGTATAAATATTCCGCTATTATGGTGAAGAAAAATATATTACACTAGCTTTCCCGCCCGCGACTTCGTACGCGTGGACTACTGTTTATCGCGAAAAATAGCATCCTATTTTCTTCTAGGATATTAAAAACCAATGCAAAAATAGGTATAGCACCAATGCTCCTAATGTTTTTTGACAGGCTTGTTATTTCGTTTCCATGGCAACCACGGACCATTCTGTGATGACAACTGTTCTTTACTGTGAGTAATCAATATTTTTCAGTTTTTCCGTAGACACTTACATTTTTCCGGGATAAAAAGTATTCTATGTTTTATTCCAGGGTATAAGCTATTTTAATTCTAAATTTCATCAAAATCCGTCCAGCCGTTATTGCGTGAAAGCTCCCCAAACAAACAAACTAACAAATAGACAACGTTTCTCTTTTATATATTGGTATGGATTTATGAGTGATACATAATGAAAAGTACAAATGAAAATAACATATTTTTTACCCTATCGAGTGGGGTCTCTCGTTAGATAGATATTTTTAATTATAAAGAGGTTTCTTTGCAAGTTTTTTTTTAATTTGTTTCCGTTAACGAAATATTCGGCTTTAAAGAGACCTTTTTGCTTGAGTTGTATGTCCCCTCTAAAACAAGTTTTTTAATCTAGTGTACTAGCGCGTAGTTAGAATTTAGTAACAAACTAACACGGCTATCTAGAATTAACTATGTTACGAGATAGCTGATCAAGTAAGACCAACTTGTTTACATATTATCACATAAAACTACTGGAGCTGTTACAATGCAGTTTTCATAGTTGAATAGCTTAGGGTCCTGACTACGGAATCCAATGTCAATCGTGTCAAACATTCACCTGGCTTGTTTTTATTTATCAAATCATGGGTCGCAAAAAGCGTGCCCAAAATTATATTACAGAATTTTACAATAATGCGTATATTATACTGGTAATATTTATCATGTGAAGCGACTTAGAACTTCTTCATTCATGCACGTGCCACATCTTAAGATAAATCGGCGCTTCCCACAAATAACTTCTCGTAACAAAAACTCACGTATACTGGACTATGCATACTTATGTTAAAGCTACAATTTATTATTCTCAGTTCGCTTCGATCCATTGACTTTTGTGGCTATCCGCAGCATCTTTTGTCATCGAGTCGAGAGCAAGCGGCCGTGTAATATGAATTAATAAGCACAAAGAATGATTATTATACGTTTATTTGTCGCGAGATTCCTAGACAGTTTTGGCTGTATTGTGTGAAGACGCTAGCTATACTTGTCCGGAACGAATTTTGGTGTATCGCGTGCGCAAGAGCACGATTGTTGATTTTTATAGTGATGAGCAGTTATCACAGATGGTAAAGTTTCTGTAAAACACATGATCAACGATCTATATTAGTCCACCGCTGGACATAGGTCTCCCAAGGCCGATCTTCAGCTCTTCTTTTCCAATGACTGCCAGATAACTAATGAATACATTATTGTCTTACTAACATTCTCGGTATTACTGATAATTTTCTCCTGTATCATCCATCATCATAATCATCAGCCGGAAGACATCTACGCCCACGAGCAGTTGCTCGTTATTCGTTTCCCATGACTCTCACCAGGACTTTCAACACTCATCTCTCTTTCTGTCTTTGTCTCTCACCCTCTCTGTCTCTCCTCTTTCTCTCTTTGTATGATTATTTTTTACATAAAAGGGATCTCCCATGTCCCATGTAATTTCATCAAAATTGTATTTGTATACTAACTTGTAAGAAATTGATTCTTTTGTTTGTTGTTTGTTTGTCGTATGAGGTAATGATGGCCTCTGGTATCAGAGTTTGTCAGGCTGCCCAAAGACCTCTGACGTGGCTTAACGACTGCTGTTAGTCAATAACAGCCGGGACCGACAGCTTAAAGTACAATCCAAAGCATGGAACGATGGAAAACTGCACATTACTTAGAAATGTCATTGGTGTGGAGCCTAGGATCGAACCCGGTATCGTTGGATTCTAAGTTGCACTATTGAACCTTTAGGCTACCATTGACTCCCTGAGGTTGTAGGTAAAATATTACAGAAATCAAAGTAGTTGACTATTTGGCTAAAGAATGATTCGACACAACACAAGATGAAAGGGTTGCCGCACGTCTTCAGTACCCGAAGTGTTATGTACAACTGTGGACTGTGGTTTAAAGGTTGTTGAACTGACGCGTTGTTTTTTGTGACATGTTAAAACATAATTTGTTTGTTTTCAACTAACAATATACTTAGAATGAAACCCGTAATATCAGACTTTAACGGGCAACTTGCAAAGAGTTGAATATGGAACATTAACGAATTTATTATGCTGATGATGATTAAGTTTTCATTAATGAAGGCAGAGACTTTTTACAAGAGGAGTGTGGCACTGTTAGTATTTATGCTCCATATTTACTATGGACTTCCTGTCCTGGTGTAAAACTTCACCTGTGCAAGATATTTTTGCTGTGCAAGGCACGTTATCTAGTAAAAGTATTATCATAAAATCTAATGTCTTATCAATGTCTTCTTGATTGCTTTTCCAACTAAAAATGTATCTCATCAGGACATCTGTTCCTGTAAAAATATTGTTTCTACCCAACAATGATTAAAAGACATAAAATGTGACGAATAACTAATATGGTGACAAGATTTTATAATTTCCTACAAAAGTTATGTCGTTGTCTTCCAAAATTTATTGGTAGATTAGAACGAACTAATAAAAAACTAATTTAAAAGTGGCTTAGCGTCACATGTGTTGAAAGACAGAAATAAGTTAATGTCTCTTTATGATTGAGACGTCATTGTAACTTAGGGAGGTTTTAAAAGTGATCCTAAAATGTACCATTCATACAGTTTTTAAGGTGAGATAAGAATTGAAAACTTCTGTTTTGCTTTTCAGCTTTACTTGAAGTTAGAACCATTTTGTTTTCGTTTAATTGTTGTTATGTTGTTATATATTTGTCTTATAGGTAGATTTTTTGGCTATATTTTTTTATTTATCTTTTTAGGAATCCACTTATATTAACTCTTTTTATACTTATTTTCTCAACAAAATCTTGCCATAACCGTGTCAAAATTCTCCTAAAAAAATAAAATGTATATAATTTTTATGTTATTATTTTTTCTTCTATAAGGTTCAGATTTTTGCCATCTTGATAATATTAATATATGGTAATTATTTAAAAAATAACACATCAGTACATCATCCGTATCATTATCGCAGTTCGTGCACGCGCGCGCGCATAGACCGGTTTTGGTACTGAGTTTTATCTGCCGCGTGCCGTGAGCCTTTAGAACAAAAATACTATATTATATTTTCTTGCTCCCGCGAAAAGAGCATAGTTCATTTCATAGTTAGTGCCACGCGAACTTTGATGAATGTGAAACCATTTGCACGGAACTCTTAAAAGTAAGTAAAAAAAACATTATTGGAAATTGGTCTATTTAATTAAGTAAACCTTAACTAAAAATTTTACGGAACGGTACGTTTGACTGATTCCCCGAATCTACCATCTCAATAAATTCTACTTCATTTTGTTACTGTAAATAAGACTTTCTGTAGCTGATTTCTTAATGAGGCGTATCTTATAGTCTATATTTGGAGGGATCTCTCCAGGACTTGGAACGCCTGAGGTCACTTCGTGCCAATTCTCTGTACGTTACTATTTTGAGGTTATTATCGTGTTTATTTACTGATTAGGTAGGGAGATACGGTACCGCTTTAGTTTGGATGTTGTATTTATATATGGGTACCTACCTTATTGGATCCGAAAGGTACAAATAGACCTATGCGATGCCATACAGTCATTTGTCGACCGGTTGGCTAAAGTGACCCTGCCTGCCAAGTCAACCAACGGTCGCGGGCTCGAATCCCGCAAAATGCAATCATTTGTGTGATGAGTAGAAATGTTTGTTTCCGAGTCATGGATGTAATATTTGTATCTATGTATGTTTATCGGTTATCTAGTACCCATAGTACAGGGTATCCTAGTTTGGGGCTAGGTAATTGGTGTGAATTGTCTCAAATATATTTATTTATTTGCTTTTTATAGTGGACATCAAATAATTGAGAACCGAAAGTTAGGAACTTATCTTTTAGAGTTGAGGTCATATCGTTAAACATCAGATCATTGTCTGTTAGTATAAGAATGGTGGTGCCCTGCTCGACTCTAAAAATGTGTTGCAGCTGTATCATATACAACAAACCAGCTGATGTTACTGTATCTAATTAGATCCACATTCATAGATTTTAATAAAAGTAAGTATCAACCAATTGATATAAAATGGCATATTAACGAACTACATGATAAAATTTATCACACTTCACACTAATATTATAAATCAGAGAAGTGTGAAGCCACTGTCGAAAATATGCTAATAAGAGCTTGAAGTTCTAAAGATGAATACTTACTCTCTTATCGAGCGGAAAACGTCGTATGCGCGATGCAAAACTCCATACATTAGAACTTACTATGCTCAAACGGCTGAACTGATTTGGATGAAATTTGGTATCAGGATTGCTTATATCCTGGATTAACACAAATACTACTTTTCAACATCATAATCGTCTATCATCATAATCCACGCGTGTATGCTATAAGCTAAATTCAAATTACCTATTAGGTATTAGCTCAATCAACAAATTGAATGGATTTTAAATAAGGTTAGCCTCAGTAATGCGTCCATTCGAAACTGATTCAACTGCATTTCCATATACCAAGTGTTAGCAAAGCTTTAATCAGCTAAGTAGTCATGTTCGCAATCAAACTGTTCTCAAAGTGAATCAAACCCAGGTGCCTCTCTATCAACCAGTCAATTAGCCTAATAAGAGCACCAGTAAACAAAAAAACTGGAAGCAGTGGTTTAGGGAAATAATTGAGAGTACTTTGTAGGGACACAAACACAAAAGTTGATAAGTGAGATGAACATATTTCAGTATTTCGTTAGAATAGTATTTTTTAAAACATATCATAATTTTTCAAAAACTTAAGTTGCTGTATAGTTATTCCATGTTTATACGCAATTTTTAAAGCCAGCTTTTTCAGCGTTTATTTCTTTTCATTTATTATTTGTTCTTCGGATATTTAACCGACAATACTGAAATGGCACAGATATTATTATACTTAAAATTTACCAATAGTTTTCCTAATGATATTAACATATTAAATCAGAAATTAAGTTCCCATAGAAAATTATATTAATTTACTACTGGACCACTTCTGGAAGTCAAAACTATTAATCTTAAAATTAATTTCGCAATAACAACGATACCAATCAATTGATAACTAATTAGCAATCTGCTTAAATGACCCGTTAATCTTGACCAGCTTCCGAAAAGACTACTTCATTATAAAAATCAGTATTTTATAGGAAAATATCAATAAAATCTTCCCGACTAGACTCCAATAAACGTAACTGGGATTTAATTAAAAACATAATCATCAGAACATGACGTTAACCGATTGAAATTTACGATGCCGCTAAAACAGAGAAAAGCAATAATTCAAATCATTTTTAATAAGAAAATTATGTAAAACGAGCCTATTATAATTAATAATTCAGGTCAAAATGAGAAACACATTAATATGGGGCTTTTAACGAGCGAAGACGCGGTATTTTCTAACAAATTAAATGTGTTCCGACATTAAAACATTACCTAAGTTGCCACATAGAATGATAAATATTAATCGTAGCTGTTATTATGAAAAAATATATTTAACTAACATTATTAGTAAGGACTAAAATAATTGTTTAGTAATTTTGCCAAATTGCTTATCATTTTAATACATGAAAATAAAAAAAAATATACTACTTAAAGACTATTAATGTTCTAATCTATTAAGATCAGATAAATAATATTCTGTGAAATCACGTATGAGTTAACCTTACCAAAGAATTTATAATTACCAACATCAGAATTAATTAATCACAGTTGATCGTCTCCATACTAAAATATATTTTACGCAGTTGGTACTTAAAATTGTAATTAAATGAGTCTCATATCTATTAAGACGAACTTAATTTATAGAATCACATGCTTTGGGAAAGCATACGTTAAAATGAAATCAAACAACTTTAACAAGATAACGTAACTACGATAGTAAATGCAACGCTAACCATAAACTGAGTATAATAAAATAAATCACTAAATTAAGTCTTGATAATGTACGTGGAAGTGACAGGAGATTAATTGGGTTACTGATTTATGGGAATAAAATTATTTCAACGTTGAATCAAAGTTATCATAATGATAATTCTGGTACAAATGTTTCAAATAATGATTAACTCAAATATGATCTTCGTAGAGTTATCAATATAGTACTGCTAAAAAAACTGCTAGATAAAATCAAACTTTTTAGACATAACATAAAAAATATTTAAGTAGGTATATATATTGGTATCTACTTGCTATAGTGCAAATACTGAATCAAACCAATTGACCAACATCGCTAACTTGCTCTTAGAAGAATATGCATTTACAAAACCATATCACCATACAGTATAAATCAAACTCCCTTAATGCAAAGCAGTAATTCAAGAAATTACTATTAAATTTCATGCTCGAGGCGCTATAAAAAGTCGGGACCATAAAAACACTCCCGTTACCGCCATCTTGTATTGGTGGCGGCCGTTGCGCGCGCGCATTTTGTTCGCATCCAGGTGTTTCTGACAAAACAATCGACTCTCAAGCGAGAAAGGGGCGGAGGGCCCATTCATTAAACTTTTACAAACTCCACTAAAAATAAAAGTGATAATGCACAAAAAGTCGAAAGCTTACTTTATTCGATACACGGTGGTAACAAATAATATTAACAACTCATGGATTTAAAGAATGGCAGTGTTACAAAATTATGATTACCAAACTTTGATGAAGGGATCAGCATGTTTGATTATGTGATTAAACATTGATGTTATTGAAATCATAAAATTGATTAGTAGTAAAGTAACTTCACTTATGAGCTTACAGTCATTTTACTACGCACAACACATACATCCAATAATAAACTGTTTTGACTTTAACTTCAACATACTGTGTTGTAAACCAATTACTTTATAAATAATCATTACTGTGGCATAAAAACTCTACCCTACCGCATGTCCAGTCCCCGACCAGACACATTCAACAGAGAAAACGAACCGTAAAATCAGTGCACTTATCACAATACACCAGATCACGGATACTACTGTATTGTTACATGTTTTCATAAGCCTCAAGGACCGCCTTTACTCTGGCCCGAAGATCGCCACGCACCGGCGAACTTCAATGCAAATAATTAGGTGTATACCTTACAATTTGCCAAAGATCTCTATTGTACACATTATACTCTAAGTGGATTCGTTCTACAAAGGATACCGCTTAACATAGGCTACCTTTCGTATGTATAATCTTATTATTCTCAGCCGCATCTGTCACAAAAGCCGTTGCGTTGTAATTTTACAGTTTAATCAGCGTTAAATGCTCACAAAGTTACCGCTGGAGAAAAAATTAAAGAACCCACAGAGACGCTGAGGAATGTAGGGTTCATAAATCATTGGGCTGTCAATGACGGTTCATAAAGCGCACTCCATTTGTAGATGACAAAAACAGGAACGAAAAAATATTGAAAGATTGCTGTAATAAAATTCCTAGCTTTTGTGACATCTAAGTACTTATCAATCTTTCCTAATCCTTCATAATCTTACCTCTGTCAGATCGAGAGCTAGAGACTGTACAAGTACAATATGATAGTATAAGATGGTGCAAAAATGAAAATTAATCAAGTCATCGAATAAAACGATACGACGTATGTACGAATATTACTTATATTAGGACACACAAACGTGTAAAATGTAGGTAATAAATTAAAAAACTCTATAAAATATGAAAATGAGTAACAGCAGTCTCATCACTATTTTAAGAATGAAACAAATATACCAGCAATACAAATATATACATCAACCATGTCTTTACAGAACTTACTTTTTCAATACCATTCGGTAGCGTTCACAGTGATAGATCTAAATGCACGTATCAAAAGGTTTCAGTTTATATAAATAATAATATTAAACGACTAGACGTGAGTTCATTTATATACAAAGAGATATGTATCATCCATTATGTCTCATTGTGGACTGACCACTTAGCGTTGAGAGGAAATAATTTATTCAGAGCAAGCCGCGGTCTATCTTCGAGTTCTGTGCCACTTGGAGATATTCTACTTTTGTGTTGAAGTTTCGAAGGTAAATTGTTACAGCAGTAGAGGGAAGTTATCAAAGACATATACTTAAATCTTTTTAGAAACAAGCTACAAGCTCATAAAGCTGAGTATAAACATTTGATTATACCTATCATTTTATCAACGGCTCAGAGATTAATTACTGTCACCACATTATTAAATAGGTGATAGCAAACAAGCTTTTTCTATTGTATAAATCCAATTACTAATTTACAACATTTTATAATGGATACAATGATCAATTACACTATTGACAGAGACATACAACTGGATACATAATAAATTCTATCAATAATGAAGGTTTACTGGAAAAGATCACTTTTAGAGATAAGTCCGCCAATTGTACTTGAGTTATAAGATTTTTCCTTTGCACTGTATATTTTTGTAAACCCTTTCGTACTTTTTATTTCATTAATTATTATCTATCTATCCAGTCCTACCAACCATTAACACGTGTTTCGCCAAATACATTATTTTACCACGCCTTTCCTAAATTGATTTGTTATTACCAACAAAATGGTGTGAAGAATCAATTATCGTCTGGTAGCAAATATTAATTAGATTCCTCCGGTCTGGTTCACAAAAACAGCAGATGTAAGGTTGAGTACACAAGCTGCATTATTAGCTGTTCAGTTATGTTCGCTTTTTTTAGATTTGCTAACCGCCCGCACTATAACACCATCTGTGTTCAGCCACGATTCGGTAAGAGATGATGATACATACTGTCTTTAGGAACGAAGAACAAAGTTTTCCGAGGTGATGATGCTGATAAAGTTAGACTTGTGATCTTGTTTTGTTACGAGTATGTAACAAAACAAGATCTCGACCACTTTATCAAAGTTTCAATTCAAATTAGGGGATTTTGAAAATAGAAAACAATAAGTGGTGTTGTAAACCAAATAAAGACTCCCTAAATGGACACACGTGTAATGAGTTTAAATTAAACACAACAAGTAGAACCTTATTCAATCTAAGGATGGCCAAAGTCAACATAGGAAGCAAAATATTATCCAGTCTAAGGTTGACCAACATTTTTAGTGGTGTGTATAACCGGAGCTTCTTAATTATAACACTTGTCTATATCCCGTTATTGTATGTATGACTATACATATCAAAGATTTATAGCGCACTTGCCGCTTACGTTTGCTCGACTTTTTGTTCAGATATTTAATCACTGGATGATCTTTTGGTAATGTGTTTTCGGTATTGTCTGTAGCCGGTGTAATTATTGTTGTGGATTTACTTTCTTGCTGTGTTTTATCAGTAAGAATGTTATTTGTTGACTATGTTTAGGATTTAGCGAGCTCTATTTATAATTTTTCTTCAAATATAAGAAGTTATATTTCATAATTTTTTCAATATCATCTAACAGTAAAATTTCAAACACAATTAATTGGTACCTATCGTTGATACACATGCATAGAAGATGAAACGGCCGTGCATTGATAAGCATGAATGTGCAATCTATACTTTTAACAAAACAGTATGTAGCAAAAGATCAATAGTCTATAAATTAACTACAGAACGAGAACGAGAAATAGTGTCTGTATGTCTATTTGCGCATCACGTTAAGTTAAAACTACTAGACCAATTGCGATGCAATTTGCTGTGTTGGATAGCTTAGGTTTTTATATAAAAAATATTTACTTGGTATGTCAATCCAATGAGAAGAAGCTGACCAATCTATAAAAATCTATTTGAATCTAAACAATTTTTTATAAAACTTTTGGTTTTAGAATAACACTTAAATCGCTTTATATCGCAGAAAAATTACCACGTTGACAAAACTGAAGGCACTGGTAGACTTAGTGTCTAAATAATATCGTCAAGAAATAAACATACATCCTTAAAATAATACAGAAGACAAATAAAATAATTATTCAAACACATACCTCTACATAATTCAGTCTAAATGCTAAATAATGGTTCATTAACACACACCTATTACTTATTACAACGAACGTCATAAAATTAAGAGTTCCTTTATTGTAACTGGTTCCAATACATAATATTTATCATAGAAACTATAACAAGCTGGCGGTTGTGCTCTGTATCTTGTACTAACTCCAAGCTATAAATCTGTTTTGAATAGATTACCGTTAATTCACAAAGAAATGAACCACCTATCTTTAATTAGGTTTATGATCATTGCGGTCTGTTTCTCTTCTCTTATTACGAGAAACTGTTTTTTAGATTTTAATGAATAACGACTGATCTAAATGGTCATTGTAAAGACATGAAAATTTGATAAAATTTACTAAATTTATATGTCGTGTATATGTTGTGTATATGTCGTGTAAATGTCGTGTACCATTTATATGTCTACCACTGACCATTTACATTCCATCAATCAAGTAATAGAAAAACACACTGAATTTAAATTACCCATATATTTGGCATTCGTAGATTACTCCAAGGCATTTGATAGTATCACACACTTGTCCATATTTCAAGCACTCCATAACCAATAAATTAACCAAACATACATACACTTACTACAAAATATATATCAAAATAGTTCGGCATCAATAAAACTAGCCAATACAGGACCTACCTTCCCCATTAAAAAGGGAGTCAAGCAAGGTGACCCGCTATCTCCAAAATTGTTCACCGCCACTTAAGAAGAAATCTTTCGGAAAGTCACACCTAGCTGGGAAGGGAAAGGCATTCTCGTCGGAGAAAAGCGCTTGACGAACCTCCGATTTGCAGACGACATCGTGCTTTTCTCCTCCTTAGCGCACAAATTGGGTCACATGCTACAAGACCTATGCAAGGCAAGCCTCGAGGTCGGACTACAGATGAATATGTCGAAGACCAAGCTGATGACTAACATCACAAGACGTAAGATCCACGTCGAGGATGTGGAGGTTGAATATGTTCATGAGTATGTATATTTGGGCCAATTAGTCTCTTTCCAGGCGAGACGGGATGCAGAAGTTGCACGTCGCACTGAGAACGCCTGGAGGAGCTATTGGTCCATGAAAGACCTTATGAAGGGAAATCTGCCACTATCCCTTAAGCGCAGACTCATGGACGTGTGCATTCTCCCCATTCTCACATACGGTGCACAGACTTGGTCTTTGACTGATCATCAGAGGTCTTATCTTGAGGTATGCCAGCGTGGAATGGAACGCAGTATTCTAGGAATTAAACTAGCTGACCGAATAAAGTACACCCTATTGCGTTCCAAGACTCAGATTACAGACGTGACCCAAAAAGCTGCAAAACTAAAGTGGGACTGGGCTGGACATGTCTGCCGCATGTCGGATGATATCTGGGCAAAAATTACCACGCAATGGGTACCCCAAGATTGCAAAAAACATCGCGGCAGACCAAGAAAGAGATGGCGGGATGAGCTTGACTCCCACAAAAAGAACTGGTGTACCATTGCAACAGATAGAGAAAAAGGGAAAAAGGGTAGGGAGGCCTTTGCTCTGCAGTGGGACACTACAGGCTCGTAATAATAATAATAATAATATGTCGTGAATTTAACCTGTGTTGAATTTTAGTTATCATCACAAGTAAAAAAATAACTTATTGTTTAAATAGAAAACTTGTATAACAGTTTGGAAATGCATGCATGTATCATATTGTAGGAATTTCACAGTAGTGATTTATACAATTAATATCGATGACTTGTAACATACCGGATGAGACACGCATCTGTTGCCATGAAGCTAGCTGGTAGTCAAAAGATATAAATCAAAATTCCATCTAAGCCCAGGAAGTATAAACAGTAACAACACTTTCTTTTCAAAGCGTAATAAAAGTTGTAAATAGTCTTCCATAGCTCATCCCTATAAAAAACTATAACGACGCTTGACAAAATGATATTTAATGTCTCTTACTTACACACATGTGTGTGTGAGTAAGTAATTACCCGAAACTCATTTAGGAGAAAATGCCCTTGAAGAATTCATCCTTAATTTAAAGGACGCGTTTTTTCAACGCCACTCTTCCATCAATCTATTATTCTTGAATGCTATGCGTGTCCTTGTTACTCTTTCAGATCTTTTGTTCACAATACACGCATTCAAGCAGCATCCAATCTTGAGTCAAAACATTCCCATTCACCTACAGCTTTCTTGTCTCTTTCAATTTTGTCCTTGCGGTCTATATAAATAGTTTCTGTAACTACCTAGATATATGTAGTCATAAATGTTTCCGTTTGAGTCTTTGTAATCTAAGTGTCTTCGTTTTTTAAACTTATGTACTGTTTCTCTCTGTTACAACTCACGTCCTTGTTACTCTTACTCTTTAAGTCACATACAGAGGGCAACAAATAGAGAACGCATTATCTATTTTGTCTTGTGACAATAATTAATGAGTGGATTTAAACGCATCCTCACGCCCGTGACATTAACGTAAATAGAATGATTTTCATTTGTTGTTTGCCCCTCTTCGTAACTCCTTTGATTCGTGTATTTTTAGCTTCGCGGTCTTTAGATTTGTGTATTAATTTGTTTGTCGTGGTGTTACTGTTTTCAATGCTTTGATGTTTCGTGTTGGTGTCTGGTGATTTTCAAATTAACAGGTATTAGGGACTGGGCAGTGTTATCTGTTTTGTTTAATGCTAACAAGTTCTGATGGTATAATTATTATAGTCAGTGTATTGGTTCTTCTGGTTTAGTTTAGGTTTGAGCATGTACAGATTGTTTTTTTCAAAGATACTAAAGTTACAAACTTCTATCTACTACCTATGCACGCGCAGTATGCGCGTGATAGTGCACGTGGTACCATTTTCAACGCCGCTCATCCATCAATATGTAATGTGTGTTTTAGTAGATAGGTATCAAAATCAAGAATTGTTTGGTTATATTAATAATATACTTAATGCGCCCCGCAGATTTGTCCGCGTGCAAACTTTGCCCGTCACCCCTATAAGAATGAATCCTTATTGCACCCCTTGGGTTGACATGTGTAACTTTGACACCCGTCACTTTGACACCCGTCACTTTGACACCCGTCACTTTGACACCCGTCACTTTGACACCCGTCACTTTGACACCCGTCACTTTGACACCCGTCACTTTTACAACATTCACTTTGACACCCCGTCGCCTGAGTACTTTTTTGTTATAACTACCAATTTTTACGAAAATCAACTTTAAATTCAGTAGTTTTAAGACTTAAATTTCAATGCTATTGGGTAAGTTTTTTTTTCTCACTAAAACAACTAAAAAATCATTTAAATGTTAATACTACACCGTATTCAAAATTTTATGCTTTTTGTACTATGTTCAGTGTTTGTTTTATATCCTACATCGTAAAAGATGCTCGTCGTTGAGTGCTTGAGTGTTCCATGTCCACTCAATCGACCAACCACGGCCAGCGACGTCATGTCTGTTATTTTGTTTGATTTGTCATTGACGTAGGAAATGTCTGTTACTCTGTGTTGTGGCTAGAGACATCACAAGAATCACCTAGTTGCTCCCGCAAAATTTATAAAATCATTTAAATTGTTGTGTTTTGATGCTTAAATTGTTGTGACAAATGACAAATTATGTCTAAAACATACTGTTAAAGTAAATATAAGCAGACGCAGCGACAAACTGAGCAGTAAGTACTTTTTAATTTACACTCGAATCCTTTATGAACTTGAAACATGTTGTGTTGTTTTTTAATGCCTTTGACCAACCTCTAAGCAAAACCCAAAAGTGCGTTCATATAAGTAGCATAATTTATAGACATAGACATAGACATATCTTTATTGTGACAAAAAAAAAAACAATGAACATACAGATTAAACAACTGATAAATATGATTTAAAATAGGTATTACCTACTTTATCGTTTTTTTGCCACAAGCCGGCTCCAACTCAGCATAGTGCTGATTGCAAAACAACCAGTTTTAATGGATTTAGAATAAGTACAAAAACTGAACAATGTTAAACCAAAAAATACAAGTGGGTAAGGAATGATTATATAACACTGGTGTCAGTTTTTTAAAAGTTATTTTTTCATCTTAAATTTAAATCCATGTATACTTTGCAGGGTCCTTATTGGTGGAGGGATGTTATTCCAACACTTGGTCGCAGCATAACGGAAACTTCCTCTGAAGGCGGCTGAACTGTGCCGCTCTTTCACGAGCAGCGTCGAGCATTGGTGGGACTCAAGGGACTTGCGGGTAGCATTCCAAGACAACTTATCATATAGATAATTCGGCTCTTTGTACTTAATGTTACCGAAGAGAAGACAAGCCAAATGAAGTTTACGGCGATGCTTCATTTTCAAAAGTAAGTGTTTATTTTAAAATGGTGTCACATGTGACCTTAACGGAATGTCGAAGCAAAAACGAGCACACGCATTCTGGACTCTGCATAAATTTTTGTGTTTTAAACAATAGACGAGGACCAAAAACAGTATCCATGTAATTTAACTCTGACAAAACCAAAGATTCAGCTAATTGGATACGAAGTTCTCCTTTTAAATAGAGGTCTTATTTGATACAATACTATCAGTTTATAAAAGCAATTATTTATACATTTTCCAATATGTTTTTGAACTGCAGTTCGCAGTCTATAAGTAAGCCTAAGTTATAAGCTTCATATACACACTTGATAGGCTCACGCACGAACATGAAACTCGCAGATGAACAGATACTAGTAATGTGATAGTTACTGCCAAAAAATATGTATTTTGTTTTAACTGGGTTAAGTAACAGGCATTTATTGAAAGACCATGCAGCTATTCTCACGAGATCTTCGTTGAGTTTGGCAATATCCAAATCAACGTCAAGTGGTTTGCAGGATATGTACACCTGAATATCATCCGCATAAATATGAAACTTGCAATTTTTTATATGCATTACGATGTCAGCCGAGTACAATATAAAAAAAATAGGTCCCAAAGTAGAGCCCTGCGGCACTCCTCTATTCACAGCCAGCCGTTCTGAAACCAAAGAGGATCCATCAGCACGATCAATCCTAACATTCTGGTAACTATAACTGTTGAACCACTGCTTTAGAATAAAATCCATAATAACTCAATTTAGGCAAGAGTAGGTTAATATTTAAACAATCGAAAGCTCTGAAAAAATTTAATAACACCAAAAGTGTACACATTCCCTTATCTTGAGCATTAAGTATATTGTCAGTTACATCAAGTAAAGCGGTAGTAGTACTACGCCTTTTCCTAAAACCTGACTGTACATCAGGCAACATGATATTAGTATCTAAGAACTCTGTCAATTATGAACATACTGCCTTTTCCAAAAAAAAATGACATACATGGCAAAATACTAATTAGTCTGAGGTCTTTTAAGTCAACTGGATTACAGTGTTTAGCCAAAGGACGCACAATTGCATGTTTCCAAACATCGGGAAATATACTAGTCTCAATAGAGGTATTTATATGAGCTAGTAAGCAATCTATTGTATCAGGAAACGTCATGAGTAGCATATCCAAACTAATACCATCACAGCCTTTAGCATTCGATTTTAAACTTCTAATTATGTTAATCAGACGAGACCAATTTGTTCGATACGAAACACTGCATTACTAAACGTATGACAAAGAAAGTCAAGTGGGAAATAGAAGTAAACGAGTTTTCAGGAATACTTAAAAAGTGATTATTTATAATATCAGGGTTATTGAAATATTGCCGGTAATTCAGTACCATTTTTAGGCAATAAAGTATTTTTGAGATTTTTCTACAGTTGGTTTGAGTTTCCGATGTTATTAATAATGTTTTGTTTGACATAAGCAGTTTTTTCTTGAAAAAGTGCTTTATTTACTGTGGATTTTTTGGTATCATCCTAGACACAGGAAAGGATTGTCAAGTTTAGAAAATGTCTTATAACTCGGACGGTGTTACTGTTATACGACTCCAGACATTCTGGTTTCCTTATACTGAGACCAAATTAAGGTGTTGTCAGGCACATGTTTTTTGTATTATTATATTTTGAGTTGATAAAATCAATTGATAATATTGATATTTACCTACTTTTTACTGCAATTTTATTACAATCGGCTATTTATATTAGTTTTTTAAGGGACTTGTCGTGGCTGGAAGCATAATGTATATTTTATGCATTTATTATGCATTATTTAGCATAATGTTCAGTCTATGTCTTCAATATAATTTATCTAGCCTATCACACAGTAGTTTTAATCACGTTCGGATACAAAGACCTGGCGGAGACGATTGCCGACGGGGAGGGGAGGGGTAGGGGGGGCGCAGATGGTAAAAGTGTTTTGTTTTCTTTCAAACTCAAATAATAATTGGAAAGAAATTTTCAGAACTCTTTTGATCTAAAATAGGTTCATAAAGCGTTTTTTTTATTTTTAATGAATAGTACGGTGAATTGTAGTACCGCCCTGTATATACATCTGGAACATAGAACAAATAAGCAAGCAAAAGGAAAACAGTCACTTTTTCCTATATCTAATGAGGTAATGTTCTAAGTCCAGATTAGTAATTATATTTATGTATCTTTGTATCTGCACATTAAAACTTGTAAAAGAAGGTATAATTAATTACTATGTTTTATGAAAATTATAACTATCAAGTCATAGGTAACTCGTGTATTAAGAAAGACCTTCATATCTGGAAAAGAAGGTTTTTTTTTAAAAAAATAGAGCTAAATCTCTTCTACTGTAAAATGTAACCAATGTTAGATAAGACAAATAAGCAATCCGATCCATCACTTTGAAACCTGTCTCTTTGACACCAGTCACTTCAATACTGTCACTTTGACACCTGTCATTTTAATCCTCGTTGGGGTCATCAAATGACCCTACCAAAGTTTCATTTGATCAAATCAATGTGATTAATGGTTTAGGAACTCATAGAGGAAAACATACAAAAAAACATATATATATATATATATATATATATATATATATCTATCTATATTTATAAAAAAGACGGGTTTGGTGTTTGTTCGAACACTTATATCTCGAGAACCGCTCGACGGATTTGGATGAAATCTGGTACCAGGATAGCTTATATCCTGGATTACCACAAAAGCTATTTTTGATCCCAAAATAGGAAAAATAATATATTTTATCGTTTACTATATGAATTGAAAAAAAAAGAAAAAAAAAGAAGTATTATTTCTAAGTACCAGGAAAGAGATACAAAATTGACAAATAAAGTTATTAAAAGTGAGTATACTGTCACAACTAAGCCCCATGGACATTAAATGGTGTGCTTATATTAAAAAAAAGTATTTCTAAGTACCAGGAGACCAGAAACACTTACAACAAACACTACAAAATTGACAATTCTGATAGTTTAGAAGACATGTTTAGTCATAAAATAACTAGTTTAGTCCGTCACATACAATAATAAAGAACACGATTGATGAAAATAGCATCAAAAATTTCACATGTCAAAGAGACAGCGACCTAAAAGTATTAGGAAGAAAATGTAGCTTCGAAGTGACTGAATTATAGCAATCAGGTGGATCACTTTTGTTTATGTTAATTGCTTTGGACAAAAGAATGGTTTGTAGTACCTACATTAACCTTTATTAAACCATGACTAAGTTTACTAACAGCATGCTCTTTTTTTGAAGTAAATTCTTTACGTGTTTGTTTATTTAGGTACACAAAAAAATATATGAAAAATAGGCTTTATGAAAAATTATAACAAACTGTAAGGAATGGACTATTGCAAAAAACTGTATTCCGCTAGTTTGCTACAAACCTCTACGTTGCCAAATAGAAAAAGCCCGATTGATTCTAGCCTCTGTGGTTACCAGACGACAACATGTTTATTTAGTTTTGATTTATGCAAGTTTTATCGTATGGAGGGCCATTTATTTAATCTTAGGTACTAGTTATTTATCATGTAGCAAAACCATTAAACGCCATAGTATAACAAACAGATTCATTCCAACTTTAAAAATAATATACTGTGACGCACGAATCGGAAGTTTTTTTTTGTTACTTTGAAATATTTTGTAATTCTGTGAAAGTGTAAATATGCCGTAAGTTTAAGTGATAACAAGTATTAAATATTAAATTTATCGTTGTTTAAAATTTATCAAAAACATATCGATTTTAGTCGATTATTTTAAAAAAAAACAACATGATTATTTCGTTTTTATTGTTATCTGTTGGAAAGGTACATCAGATAAAAAACCATAGGTCGTCGCTGAAAATTTAGAACAAAAAATATTGAAAATATCAACCACGGATTTTGACTTTTCTTCAACTGCCAGCGTGTTTTTATAAATATTTTTATTTAAGATGTACTAAAATAACACTGCAAATCTATGGGATATTATTATAGCTACACAGAAGAGTAGTTTGTTTAAAAAACAACCGAATGAAGCGGACATGAAAACGGTTTGCTTAAGCAAGGTAGCTGCCGGCAGATGGTTATCCCGCCTAAATTTTGACAGCTCAGCATTCGACCATCCTGTCATTTTGAAACTGAGCAGAAGAGCAGAAGAATAAAAAATATGTTTATTAATTAAATATTTTTTTACTTTAAATATTTGCCCCAGTCGATGGTTTCGGACATACCAGTACCCTCGAAAAAGTTTTCCTTTGCCGTTTTTGAGCAATGGCATCGTAAAATCACACAAAACTTACTGTTATGACAATGGACCGGGAGCCGTTATTGTGAAGCGCACATGCTACCGCTTGGCCACTACGGTTCTCCGGTTGGTAAAAATAATGTTTTGTGTTTGTTTTAAATTTGTTAGGGTTCCGTAACTCAAAAAGGGAAAAGGAACCTTCATAGGATCACTTTGTTGTCCGCCCGCCTGTCTGTCTAGACCTTTTTCACAAGAACGCGTGGAGGTATCAAGTTGAAATTAATATCAAATACTCTAGTCTGAGGAAAAAACAAACCTCGAAGTCAACGCAATTAAAAGTTACGACCGTTTATGTCATATATTATGACACTCGCATGGGAATCAAAACCTATAGGGGACGGTACCTACGGGACGTACCCCGTTGAACTAGAGTTATGAAATTGGACAAGAATCAATGTTATAGCCGTAAACTTGCAATTGCACCAGATATTTTTTACCACACCACTTACAAGTTTGTACGGAACCCTCGGTGCGCGAGTCCGACTCGCAATAGGTCGTATTTTAAAAAAAATTGTGTATATTATTTTATAGTGTATTTTTTTTTGTGTTTCTTGTGCTACGTATTATTTTCATACGTAGGTACTCGAATTACACCCCCTCCCTCTTAAAGATGGATTTTCAATAAATCCTCCATTAGTGCACCTCTAGGATACTCAAGAAATATTTTCTTCAAATTTAAAATTTCTTGGTCCACTGGTTTTGACTGTGCGTTGTCTGTCAGTCTATCATTAGGTATGTCACGCTATTATTATTACTATTTTTTAGGTATAAATTGTAAAAACGGTCCATAGAAATAAACACTGTGTACCAAAAAGACATGCCGAAAATGGGCTCAGTGGCGGGCTTTAGGACAGTGTTGCTGACTCTCACGTAGGTGCAGGGTCCCAGTTGCAGAGAAAGTGAGACTTGATGAGCTCAGGATAGGAGGATGAAATGAAAACGTACTTGTTGACACTTTAGCTTGTATATTCTTCACATATTTTGTAAAACAAGGATAGTAATGGAATATAGCTTTTGTTATCCCGGTTACAAATGTTGGCTGTCAAAGCCTTAATATAACTTCGTGGTGCTACTAATTATTATTGGTCACTTATAGGGAGAGCTTATTGTCTTCAACAGCTTCAGCAAACAGGAACTTTACGAATGCACGAAATTTTTTTTTTTTTTTTTTTAGAAAGGATATGTGCTGTTGGTCTATAACTGACCTCTACAGCGTCACGGTGGGGCGGGCGCAAAAGCACTCCGCCGCAATGCGTGACGCAGAAGGCGCACGCCAAAGTTAAGTTTTTGGCCACTTGCTCAAGGGCACCCAGGGGGTACGAACCTCGGCTTGGACAGTTGCCATTGATTACTTGGGGAGTATCGAACTAAACACCCCTCGATCTCTACTGTTAGGTAGTGATCGAGGGGGCCCTCATGAAATGGCTGGAGCCCTTTAAATGAACTGCATAACTGACCACCGATTCGGAATACACCTTCGAGAAGAATCGGCAAGAAACTCGAAGGCGAATAAGTCGACATTAATTACGGGACCTTCGACCTCGCATCCGGCGAGGTCGGTGTCTGTGTCTAATTGTGTTGAAAGATGGTGAAGATGACGGAGTGGGCGAATCCATCGCTGCCTGCACTGCGGCAGCGATTTCATCGTCCGGATCGCTCAAGATGTCTCTAGGGCGTCTACGAAGGGGCCGTGCGTCTGTTGTCGCGTCTGTCGTGTAGTCAGAGGCCTGAACTACTAGAGGGTTGGGGTGATGAAGTGCCGCGTCAAAGTAGCGGCGGGAGGCATTTTTCATATATTGAACTATCGAGGGAAGCTCGAGATCACTGTGCAGGTCGATGTTCCTCTGATACCAGGGGGCATCTAATGCACCGCGAACGAATTTATTTTGTAAAATCTGAAGTTTCTCTAGGGAGATGCGGGAGGCGTGAGCAAATGCTACGGACGAGTATGTCATTGTCGGTCGGACGCAGGTTTTGTAGAGTGTCAACTTATTTCTAAGAGACATTTTACTGCACCTGCCTAGAGTAACGCGAGGCGGTATAGGTAGAATGCCGCCCTTTTGTGGACGGCGTGGATGTGATCATTGAAGTTGAGTCGATAGTCAAGGGTGACTCCTAAGTATTTAACTGACTTTTCCCACGGTATGGGTCGGTCGTTGATCCTGACTTGTTTAGTTGGGAAATAGCGTTTAACCCCGTGAGTGAAACGCATCGCTACGCTCTTCTCGGGATTAATCGTTATTCGCCACTTATGAAACCATCCATCGAGCGCTCGGAGCGTTTGTTGGATGTCTCTTTGTAGAATAGTTGGATTCCATCCGGTGGTATAAATCGCGGTGTCGTCCGCAAAGAGAGCGATCTCTACTTTGGGGATGCGGGGGAAATCGCTTGTGTAAAGCGTGAACAGAAGTGGAGACAGCACGGAGCCCTGAGGGACTCCGGCTCTGATGGGGTGGGGGGATGATCGGTTTCCCTCGACACGATAGCGGAAGCTCCGGCTGGTGAGGTAGTCTTGTACTATGAGCACAAGACGATCTGGCAACCCGAGCTGATACAGCTTGTATATCAGCCCGGCGTGCCAGACCTTGTCAAAAGCCTTCGCCACGTCTAGGAAGACGGCCATCGTGGTTTGGGGTTTTGGTTTCCTATTGAAACCCTTTAGGATGTGTTCCGTGATGCGGTGCACTTGCTGAGGGCAAGAGTGTCTCGCTCTAAAGCCGAACTGCTCATCCGGTATGAGCTTTTTGATTTTCGCGATGGATCGGAGTCGATTCAGAAGGATTCGCTCGTAGATCTTCCCCAGAGAGCTGAGGAGACTGATAGGACGGTAGCTGGAAGGCTCGGATGCCTTTTTGCCTGGTTTGTGAATGCCGATGACGTCGGCACTCTTCCAAGCGTCGAGGAAGGAACAATTGCTCAAGGCTGCATTGAAGATGCTGACTAAGAGATAAACTAACGGGACAGAAAAGTGCTTGAGGACCCTGTTACTGACGCCGTCAGCACCGGGGGCCTTTCGCACTTTGAGGCCCTTGATGATCGACTCAACCTCTGCGGCTTTAACGGGCTCGAGGGGGGGGGGGGGTCGGTCGGAGGTAGCCACGCACGAAGATTTTTGGACGTATGGGTATTTATACTAAACGTAAAACACGCGGAGCTCTCCTATTGGGCGATTTATTATATTTTGTTCATGCTTTACGTTCCCCCTTTTGTTATCTACCCAAACTTACCCACGCGCGAAAACAGGCACAAAAAATCGACCCATAAATTTGCTACGGTCGTACCTCGAATCTCCATCACGAAGAAAGGCCAATTTTTATGGCTTTGCTAAGGGTGCAAGGAGAACTTCCGATCTTGTGATCTTTTCGTACTCGTACGAAGAAGGTACCCAAACTTTAGGCATGTTGCCAAAAGTTTGTCCTATTTCAAGACATTCCTGTGTGTTGTGTTGTTCAAGTCAACACACTTGACTGATTTTAGAGAAGCTTCTCCCGGTGAGCCTCCTCTCACTCTTACTATCTATATATTGCATTACTTTTACCAATACCTTGTTCAAATTACTTTTAGATCGGCTCAGGACCGCCCCGCGTTGTAAACTCGTACCTTTACAAAGCGCTGCTTTCCTGAGCCAACCTGTACCAATACCCATGCACCCACAGAGAGCTTCAGTCTCTTTGTGGCTGCATGTTCTCAGCTATTTACCTATAGAGGTACGTGGCCACCCCGTATGCTATAGACGTCATACGTGATGACACGTAGATTCTACTTCCAGTTTCCTAAGCCCATACTAAATAATTTTTAACTCGCCTATGCGTTAACTCGCTAGCGTGCTGAATAACTCAAAATGTTCACAATACTAGGCCTATTTAAATGTGTTCCTATTTTCTACCCACCTATTCACATGTACTTGCCATTTACAGTTGCGATCTTTTACAGTCTTAAATTTCTAAGATTCTATTCATGACTACCTATTCTTATAGCTATAGTTCTGTTGTTATTGCGCTTGTTAACAGACAGGCTGTCTATGTCCAGCAATGAACTAATTCAGGCTGTTGATGAGGCAGCATTATTAAAAAATACTATATTTAGTTTGTAGTTCTATTCTCCTCCATCTATGTATAACAATGCTTTAGACTAACGTTTGGACCATACCTCACAGTTACAAATTAATTAGAATAATTTAAAAAAACAAGACAAAAGATTGTCACATGTTTTTTCCTATTTCATCTGAAATAAATTAACAAATCACATTTTTTCATTTTTTATTGCTTTGTCGTTGGTTCGTGAGCTATCCTGAAAGTTTCAGCCAGATAGCTAATCGGGAAGTGCTCGAAATTTGAATTATAATATTCCAGAACAGACAAAATACATAGATACATCGATACATCGATACATAGATACATAGATACATAGATACATAGATACATCGATACATAGATACATCGATACATCGATACATCGATACATCGATACATCGATACATCGATACATCGATACATCGATACATCGATACATCGATACATCGATACATCGATACATCGATACATCCATACATCGATACATCGATACATCGATACATCCATACATCGATACATCGATACATCGATACATCGATACATCGATACATCGATACATCGATACATAGATACATAGATACATAGATACATAGATACATAGATACATACAAGTGAAGTAAAATAAAAGCTTTTAAAATAAAAATTTGTGCGCATGCAACATTTTCGCAGAAACATTAATTAGCTAAACTTGACATTGCATGACAGTTAGAGATCTATATCTTTAGGTTTGCAACAAAACTAACGAGGGACATATCTCACGATGAGACCACAGTAGATTTTAGGCAGTAGCCATACTGCTTAGAAAACCTTGATATGAAGGTTCAAGAAGTTACAGCATAATCATCATCAGGTAGATATAAACTCCGCAAGGTCCTATGTCTTATAACTCTCACAAAAATGTTTCGCTGTTTGCTAACTCTATGAACATGTTTCCACTATTGAGCGGCAACGGCACGGTGCCAGTGAATAGCATCAAAGACAGCAAAGGCGACGGTACTCATTTGTATGGGAATCCGCCACCACGGCAGCCGGCCAGTAGAAAATCAACGTCGAATTAACGTTTACATACGTACCTACTCCGGATGCAGTGCCGTCGTCAATCAGTGCCATCGCCACCCAATGGCAAAAAAACCCATTCGGTTGCCATCGTTCCTATGCCGACGCCACGCCCTCGAGGAGTTTCACAAAATTGAAAAAATAAATTACCAAGTTTCATATAACTTGGAACCAGGGCGCATCTTGGAAAAAGTAATCAGGGCGTCTGAAAATAAAGTTTTTAATCGATTAGTGTTATTCCGAGACGCGCTAAAATCAATAAAATCGATATTATCGCGCTAAAACGCATACCGAGTCACCGTGAGCACGACAACGATATCTATTGTGACGTCACGAATTACGTCATTACATCCGCCATTTTACGATTACACCTACCATGCCCCAAACAGATATCACCGTGAGCGCTACTGTCAAAGTGACAGACTCTCGGTTCTTTTCAAAGAAAACTGTTGTTTGAATTCAGTTGTGTGTGATTTTTGTATTGTTTTCCAAATATTACTACAGACAATTGATCAATTTTTAGACAGACTACTTTGCCCAGGAGTAATACTTTGTATTTTGAGGTTATCTTGTAATCACGCTCACGAGCGTTCCGAATCAACTGCAGCACTCAACTGTCATGAGCGCGATGTCTGAATCGGAACGCAAATTAGAACTGTGATCGGTCACATCGATATCATCATGAACCGGAATGCACCCTAAGTTAATCTATTGGTGATGATCCGCACCTTTACATTCGTAAGCGCGCAAGTGCTTTACCGTACCACCGATATCACCGTGAGCGCTACTGTCAAAGTGACAGACTCGGTTCTTTTCAAAGAAAACTGTTGTTTGAATTCAGTTGTGTGTGATTTTCGTATTGTTTTCCAAATATTACTACAGACAATTGATCAATTTTTAGACAGACTACTTTGCCCGCGAGTAAAACTTTGTATTTTGAGCAAATTTTGAGGTTATTATTATTAAAAAAGTGATATATTCTTGTACAGTAGCTAGTTTGTAGTCCCCCAGACCATTCATTTATCTTTCTTGTACAGACTTTTTGTTACTTACTGCTTTATTATAAGTATAGATACAAAATGAAAACTTTATTTTGAGACACCATGTAGTTCTCCAGCGGTATGTAGTAACTTACTAGCAGTAACTGTGATACAACTAACAAGGGCCTGATCTCACAGCGAGAGTTCTAGCCGCAGATAAGGTTGAAGTCGTCTCGCTAGAACCGCTATTTTAGCATCTCAACTAAACGTAATACAAAAGTTGTGGCAACTTTATATAGGACCCTGTTTCTAGATCGTGGATGATTTGCCTATTGCCTCTCTACAGGCTTCTAGCTGCACCCCGCGGTTTTTATTGCGAGAACAATGATGATGGATGTTGATGAAAAGTATCATAAGTGATGTTCGAGTATCTAAATTATCTATATATTATTACCAAACATCATCAAAATCCACTCAGCCGTTTCAAAAAGAAATAAAAAACGTACACGTTCACTCACAAACTTTCGCAGTAAGTATAGTCACTTTCTTGTTTGTCGTTCCGGGTGGAATCTTGCAACTCAAATTTTTATAAAGTCACTTTCTTGTTTGTCGTTCTGGGTGGATTCTTGCAACTCAAATTTCGATCACTTTTTGATTAGCTATCCGGCTGAAATTTTCCGGGTAGGTAGCTCACAGCTCGATGCCAATGTACTTTGTAAAAAATAAAGGATTCTAAAAAAGCGTCGTTATTAGTTTAGTTTTTTAATCTACATTTATTTTTGAGTTCAACAAAATTTTAATTATATTTACCTAGAATTATCTTCTTATTCTTAACTACAGGGATATACAGAGAGTATATATTAACTATAATTAATAAAATAAAATTTAATCCATTAATGGAATCTTATACACAGTACATATATAGTCCTGTGTCTTATACGAGGACATTCGTGCACACTCACATTCACATACAATTATTCCAAAAAGCATTCCAGGCGCACAATACACATGATACACAATTACACAATAAACACTTTCAGTAATGTACCAAAAGTTATGTATGTATGTTAGTTTTTAGTCATAACTAAGTATATTATAACATACAATTACACCATTTTGAATGGCCTGCGAGGGTCACGTTAAGCCAGCTGTACAAGCTCTGAAGAAACCTTGATAAACCTAAACGTTAAGGTGAACAATATTATAAAAGTAGTTTGAAATGGTTGCATAATGAGGGGAATTAAAACACGAGAGTGAGTTTTCTAATAGTATCACTCGAGTGTTTTATTACCTAGTTATGTGCCGTTTCATTCACTACTTTATCTACACTCATGCAATAGGAACTTACAATTAATGAAAAAAATATGTCGTAATATTTTCTTAATTTTGCTGGTTTTTCGTCATGATCGTGTTCGTTGCTGTTTCCGTGATGTAAGGTGGAATCAAATTCTCCTGTCAAACACTGCTGTCGGAAATTTTTAATCAGGATAAAACTTGATCAACAATAACACATAACACATTAAATTCGTTTGGTACTAATTAAATGTAAAGTAAATTATGGCACCAAAATCCAGTCCACAGCGAATTTGCGAGCATAAAGTCTAACACGCGCCGCCATCGATAATAAATGGAGAAACCTTGTAATAAGGAGTCAAATCGGTGCTTTTATGGGAAAATATATTTTATAACTTTGTTTAGTTCAAAAAACAGTTTTATAATGTATTATTTTTTCTTATTAGATGCGTGCCATGTAATGTATGTCATTATGCCACAATTTTTGAGTTCATAATCCGGATTTTACAATATGAGTGTAGATAAACGTATATTACAAACCAACTTAAAAAAATGGGGTTCTCATGTTGATGTGTATGTATGTAATATTACTGAAAAAGCGTAATGATTATATAAAGGTTAGTCCTTTTGTTTTGGTTATCTATGTGAGTCTCTGAGTCAATCAGTCAGGCCTTGTCCTTTTATATCAGATTAGCCATTTTAACTATGTGTTCAAATAAAATAGTTTTGTGTAAAATTTGATGGCAATTTGACATACATGAATTTTTAAGTGAGTATTTTTTATTTTTAACCGAATCACACTTCCAAACGTGTGAAATACAATAAAATCATGCCATAATTTGCAATTTTACAACATGCAATCGATTTATTTTTAGAAGTTTTTATTTAACTTGCAATATTGTATGTATGTATGTATGTATGTAGATATGTATGTCTGTATGTATGTCTGTATGTAAGTCTGTATGTATATTTGTTTAGGTCAACTCTTGCAAGCTGTATTAGAACAACTTCCTCTTATCCTACGGAGTTGAATTTTTGCATGTTGGATCAGTTCCGATGAAAATGCATTTTTATGGTAAGCATTACCTGAATCAACATCCAGGAGCAGCTCCAGATAAAGAAACTCTTCAACGGTCAACGAAATTTTGTGTACACATTTTTTATGATAGCTGGTTTGAAGTTTTTCCATGACATGGTTGCTCCACTCCGGGTTGGCTCCTGCTTAAGGAACTCCTTAACGGTTACAGCATAGAGACGAAATGTTCGTTTACGCATTTAATTGTATTATCCCGTTCTACGCGACATGGCTACTGCGAAAAGCTTTTTTTAAAATGTTTTTAATTTAAATCATTTATTTAACATAATAAATAAAAAATACAAGTTATGTATGTTTGTATGTATGAATGTGAGTTTCTTTATTCCATCATAACTTTTAAATGCCTGAACAGGTTTAGACTTATATCGTTAAAATCCTTACATCCCCCTAGTAACATAGACTATATTATTTTTCAAAAATTTGTGATGGCGGCAGTGCCTCCATTTCCTATTGCGAAAAATATTTTTTTTCCTTGAATTTTACAATATGGGTATCAAATTGAAGGCCTTGATAAGCACATTTCAACAATATATAATTTATAGGCATAAGTTCTTTTTTGGCAGGGCGGGCATGTTTTTTTAGCTTCTAAGCTAGTTATTTAATCCATCACATCCACTGCTGAACCACCATGCCATGCTTGGCTGATAAAGATAGAATTGATTAGGTAGGAGATTAATCTTGCTTATTTTTAGACAAAAAAAAATATTCATTTAAGGATTCTAACCTGCCTCCCTCGTATATTTCGGGGCGCCTAGACTCATTAAAATCCCAATATAAATAAAAGTGTTACGTAGTTTTATTGGTAACAATTACAATAATTGACTCCAGGTACTACATATTTTTAGGGAAAAAGACCATTTGTATTTTGGTGTGCATTATGATCTTATAAGCATTACGTAAGAAAAAGTCTGTCAAATAAAGAAAATTAAAAAAAAAAGTTTTAAGTTACTTAAAATAAGCTACTGAACAAGAATATAACATATTTTTTAATCGTGTCTGTCTGTTTGTTTATTAGTTTGTCTGTATGTTGGTTCGCGCATCACGTAAAAACTACTGTACCGATTTCGATTTGGTTTTCACTGTTGGATAGCTTAGGGTTTGACTTTAAAACTGGGTTACTTGGTATCTTAATACGATGATTAGATGCCGAGCAATCGATAAAAAACTATTTAACGTCTGAATGAATTTTGAAGAAATGTAGTTTAATGAACTTTAAAGGCACTTTTGGTCCTGGAATGACATGTACGGGCTACTTTTAAATGAAATGACCACGCGGGCAAAGCCGCGGGCACAGCTATTTTAATAATTTATATCTAACATTTATTTATTTTTATCCGAGTAATCATACAATTTTCCATTCAATTTGTAACACATAACACTAACATGAGGTAACTTATAAAGATCTTTAAAACGCAAAGGTTCCTGTGCATACCATATCTGAAGAAAGTATTTAAAGCAGTTAAATCTAACACAATGCACATATCAAATTTGTCTTCTGTGGAATTACGTCTCAGAAAGAATATATTGAATATTGTTATCATAACTTTTGCATTATGCCTGTTTATTGTACAAGGCGAAGCAAATCCTGTACCAGATGTAGAAGATCGTCCCGAAGTAGATAGGTGATAAAAACCATTAGATTTTCAAGGTTCCAGGGAATTTTATGGCACTGGTTAATTCCTCTAGATTAAAAAGTTCTGGAGACTAACAGAAGATAATGAATAATTTATCATCATTAACATAATGTAAATCAAAAGTTTTATAAAATTTGCCACCTTCGTTAAAAAGTGTTCTAACAACACTTTAAATCTTTAGTTTTTTTTTATCTATTGAGAACTAACATTATTATATACCTGCGGCTTTGATGCCCACGTGGATATTTTTATAAGTATCCTACGTGTTATTCTAGGACCAAGAGATACCTTACAACAATACCAAATTTCATCAAAATTCGTTCAGCTGTCAAATAGTAGATTGGTCGGCTTCTACTCATCGCATTGAGATTCTAAGTAATTCAAATCACAAGCTATCCAACTGTGAAAACCACATATTAATAAATCTAGTTCTTTTTAGTTTACGTAATGCGCGAATCAACATCCAGACAGGTACGATTAAAAAACATTCCTGTGCTCATTTAAAGTACTCGAGACCATTTTTTTAAATTATCTCTATTGTATAGTTTTTTTTACTTACTTACAGCTTTATTATAAGTTTAAGTATAGAATAGAATAAATGTTTATAGAATCTATATTTTAATGTGATTTCCTAGAGGTTAAGTTTAGTGACGTCTGGGTAATCTATGGCGGGACACCCAGATTTAGAAGTTACCTCTCTAGTTATACACACAGGTTGTACTTTTAGGAAATTATCCTGGGAAGGGATTTGGGATAATCAATACTTTTAAGCAATAAGTACCACAAATACTGTACAATGAAGATAATTTAAAAAAATGGACTAGGGCCTACCTAAAATAGGCTACTGAACAAGAGTAGAACATTTATTTAAAATCGTGTCGGTCTGTTTGTCTGTTTAGTTTGTTTGTTTGTTGTTAAAAATTGCTCTGCCTAAAACAGGGTACTGAACAAGTTCTTTCTTCTTTATAAATCGTGTCTGTAAAACTTGGTATCTCAATCCGATGAGTAGAAGCCGAGTAATCGATAAAAAACTTTTGAACGGCTGAAGGAATTTTGATCAAGTGTTTATATATTTGTATTTTAGCTCCTGGAATAGCACATATGCCACTTTTAAAAAATTACCACGCGTTTGAAGCCGCGGGCACAGCTAGTTGTTCTATAAATACCTATCTATTACAATATTATTACTATTTTATATACCTACGTATTATAAAATAGTTTATTAGATATATGAAGAAAACACATTCCTAATTTTGGAACTAAAAAACAGGTTGTCTGGAAGAGATCGCTCTTAGCGATAAGACCGCCCATTGTACTTATTTTAAGAAATGTTTGATATGTAATAATGTCTTTTTTAGGTGCAATATAGTATTATCTATCTATCTATCTTGCTAATCTGCGACTCCTGTTACGAAATCAACATGAGAATAAAACATTGTGATTCCAGATTCAAGAGGGACGTCCTAAAAGGTTTTGATTGCCCCGCTGCTATAATGAAATATGATGAGGGTAGGTGCCACATCGTTTATGGAAGAAACTTGGATTTAGCAAACAGGGAAGCCCTCGCAGGTGGTGTTTGCCCCGCTGGTCAAATGAAAGGTGATGATAAAATATGTCACTACATAGAGTGATATAAGTGGTAACCCTATGTCCGACGGCTGCAACAATATCCACACAACGGGTCCTACACTAATATAATAATGATGTCGATCTTTAATAAAATTACATAGGTATCCTGGGTCATAGGTACACATTGTTTTACTGTCACCCAAGCACTTATAGGTATAAATAGCCGGCTCCGAAACTTCGTCCACGTGGACACAATTAAGGCGAAATGGGCTCCAAATTTGACGATTCGTCCTCACGAATATTTAAAACTAGATCTTTGAAAACGGTTAATTGACTTTATATTTTTAGGTGTAATAAATGTTCACAAAATACTTTATCCGGATGTGGTCACCGAAACACGATACATTTTTGGGCTCGGTGGAAAAAATACGTAATTTTTACTAAAAAACACCCGTTTTTACGTTCCCGGTAATGGGATGAATCAACTTCATTCAGTATCAATAGAATAAAATTGTGTAATACCAATAAATATTCAAAAACTTCTGCGAAATCAGTTTTTTGAAAAATCGTAACATAATAAAAAAATACATTGAAATCGGCTCCTGAGATGCATCACCTGTTGTCCTGCTTAACTTGCACCTTGAAGAGCAGGACAACAATTTTGGCTCACATAGCACCTTAAAACCTGGGTCCTATACGCTAACAACAGATTTTAAATTGAAATGTTATGTACTAGATGTATAAGAGTGGCACAAGATCGCTCGACATGGCGCTCTTGTGCCACTCTTGGGGGAGGCCTATGTTTAGCAGTGGACTTCTAAAGGCTGACATGATGTACTAAATCTATAGAAATTAACTAAATCTATGTATAAAACCGCAACCCGCAATAAAATCTGTCTAGAAGTTTAGTTACTAACTTTCGAAATCTTAAAGAAAGCACTATATCCCGTATTTACGCTTTTTACCCGACTACGAAGCAAAGGAAGGGTAATGATTTAAACAGTCTACGTATGTTTGTACCTATATATATGTGTGTGGATGTTCCACCATAGCATCGCCCAGGGTAAAGTGACAATTGGAAAATTGAGTGTTTTTGCATAGATAGCAGCGCTATCTTCATTAATTAACAGGAAAGCACTACTCTACTACTCTCAAATGGTACGATAAATGTCTTTACGGGCATGTTATTATGTTTTTAAAAAAAATAGTTTATTTTATTTTATGAAACAAAATATAAAGTGTTCCTTTAAAATTAATATTAATTTATTTTATTCGTTATAATTTTACATCAGATCATTTTAGATTTTTCACTCACTGAAAAGTGTCATAATGTTGACATAACATATGTATTATCTCTGTCTCGGAGTAGTCTGTAGACATACCGATGAGCCGATGACAAAATTCAACAAGAGAAAAACGTTTGGTTTTGAATATTTGGGTTTCATTGAATAAAGTTTAGCCTATTGTTACCTACACTTATTTTTCTAAACCAACTTTGTATTTTAATGTTATTTACTGTGTGTTGTTTTAATAAATACTGTTATCTATCAATTCATCTTTTGTTTAATTGCAATTAATAGTGTGATAATAAATTATTATATTTCCCAATTACTTACTGAGCTATTTTTTTAGCTACCTTAATGTGACTTTGTCAAATTACATTAATTTAAAAAATAGCATTTGACAAGGTACACAATACGGTAATTAGAACGAATTGGGAAAAATAAAATTACCGAAATACCTATAGCTGTAGGTAGGTACTATAGCATTAGTTCTTGTTAAGAAATCTAGTGGCGCTTCAATTTCATATGCACGTGGAAGCCGCAAGAGGCCACTCTTTCACAGTAGACATTTCCTTCGCCATTGCCTATATTACTATACTCTTTGGCATCGCCTCTATTTATCAGATTTTGACAAGTGAACTATCAATCGTTTGTCTTCATAAAGAGAGTGTCATCGTTGTTTTTACCAGATTACGACGAAGCAAAGGATGGGTTATTTGTTCATGTTCGAACAAAAAAATTGGTTCTATTTTTACAAGGGAGGTATCAATCGATTTGTCTTCATCGCAAGAGTGTCATAGGCTATATTTTACCCGACTGTAGTGGGGTCTTAGTTTTTGAACTTACTCGTATGTCTTGTTAGGTAACATCGTCAGTACAGCAGTAGTCATCGGCTGGGGCCAGCCTCCTAGATATTTTAAGAATAACTGAATACTTCGTATTGTATTACTGTCTAATACATAGTAATACCATACGAAGTTATGGTATTACTGTCTAATACATAGTAATACCACACGAACTTATTTATTATTATAATATTATCATAGTTCAACAGGTGATCACTGTATGTTGGTGGTGCCTAGACTTATTGTATGACTTGAGTTTTGAAATTAATGATTCCTAACGAAGTCGCCGAATGGTGGTGGTAATGTCAACTACTATGGCCCCATACTTGGAACGGTAAGGGAGTCCACTAAATTATTTATATATAGTTAATAAAATACTGCCACGAAGTAAAGTTGTCTCAGATTAGAGATCGACATTCTTATAAAATCCTAAGGGCACACATCCCAAAGATAATTCGTTTTTATCATATACTAAGAATTAAATTCCTCAATTATTAAATTGTGAATGTCACTTCGTCAGACAATAGTTGAATAAGAAATAATAGTAATTAAGATGTATCTTTTATGGACGTCGAAATAGTTTTTCTCGACCTAAATACATCCCACAACGAGAGTCAAAACGATTGTATGATCATTATTAATTAATAAAAAACATATTATTTATGAATTATTTATGATCGAAGCCGAGCTCGGTCAGAATGTCATTCATTGTTCAATATTATTTTATTGAACGCTTTGACCAGCGTAAATATTATTGGAATGGATTATAGATGGACTCAAAATCGTTTGGAGCTTGATATGTGGTGTTTTTTGTTTCAATAACACCGATAAATTATTACTTATGTTTATAATGTGCCTATGAGAAACAAAACACAAATAAGGTAAGGAATTGGACTAGGTAAGCTTTTTTAATAGTTGTTTATCTCATATCGTAAAATCCGAATTATGAACTCAAAAATGGCGGCATAATGATGTACATAACGCATGGCACGACTCTAATAAGATAAATAAATAAATGATAACACTGTTTTTCGAACTAAACGATGTTATAATATATATTTTTTACCATTAAAGCACCAATATGATTCCGCACCTAAGAGGGTTTTGGTCATTTATTATCTATGGCGGCTAGTGTTAGACCGTATGCGTGCGAATTCACTGTGGACTGGATTTGGCGCCATAATTTACTTTACGTTATTATCTAACCAATTTTATGTGATTATTATGTTGATCAAATGTTTTATCCTGATTAAAAATGTGGCAAAAATGTGTTAAACATGTGATAACAGTGTTCGCGAGAATTTGACTCCACCTGACATCACGAAACAGCAACGAACATGACGAACGGGCTTTTACCAGCAAAATTAAGAAAATATTACGAATTTATTTTTTTCATTAAAAGAAAGTTCCTATTGCATGCTAGTTCCTACTTTCCTACGGCTCGTTTTTTAAACTCACTTTCGTGTTTTAATTCCCCTCATTAGGCAACCGTTTCATAAACTACTATTATGAAACGATTGCATAACATGTGTCATTAAAACACGAGTGTGAGAATACCTAGTAATATGCGCCATACATACATTACATTCATATATTACCTTATATGCACTCATGCAATAAGATAGGTACCTCTCTACTATTAAGACGGGGTAGGCTCTCAATTGTTTGTCCTGCACGTCCAGGTGCAGTGTGAGTGGGAGAGGTGATGCACAGCTCCGGAGTCGATTTTAGATAATTTTTGAGCTTTCCTATCGATATCTCGATGCATAAAAGTCAATTAAATAATGTGTTCGGTTACTTGTCTAGTTTATTAAGGTAGCTATATAATTATTTAAAAAAAGTATGTGGCTGTCGCTGAAAATAACGAGAACTGCGGTGAAACTAGTTATTTTCATGTGGTAGTTCGTGATTTTTTTCCAAGGATACCAAGGCATTTCTGAAAATTCTGTTCGGTTATTTGTTTAGGAAGTATAATATTCTATCCACATTATTTTTTAGTTCGCATAAAGTTGTTTCGTTACGCCGTTCTCGACGGTTTGCTATTCGTATTTTTTCTGATTTCGGGACTGACCCCGCCTTAATAAAAAAACATTTGACGTAATATTTTCTTGATTTTGCTGGTAAAAGATCGTTAGGTATCTTCGTTGCTGTTTTTTTATGTCAGTAGGAGTCAAATTCTCCTCAATAACACTGTTGTCAGTCACTTTTCTCAGAATAAGACTTTTGACCAAAAAACACAGTAAATAATAAATTAATAAAATTAGTTTATTTTGTATATGTGAAGAAACATAAGAATGACGCAGATAATTTACCATGTTTCTATTACTCAGGTTACGCTACGATTAAAAGTTTCTGTAATAGTACTTACATACCTACATGTTCAGTAAAAGTTCTACTTTATTATGTAAAATTTTACTACATACTAATAAATAATACCAAACACAGCGATACCATACAGCGGCTGGAAGAAAGTGAATGAGGAGAGCTGAAGGCCTAGCTCAGTAGCGTGCATTAGGAGAGGCCTACGTCCAGCAGTGGACACATATAGGCTAATGATGAATACTAAATACCACAACATCATCAGCCTCTATCTATCTGTACGTAGGCCTCTCCTAATGCACGTCACTGAGCTTGGTTTTCAGCTCTCCTCATCCATTTTCTTCCAACCGCTTTTCACAGGTCGTCGCTCCACCTGTCCACAGGGCGTCCAACACGACATTTGCCAAAACGTTGTCTCCACTCGAGAACTCGTCTACCCCAACGGTTATCGGTTCTATGGGAAACGTGACCAGCCCACTGCCCCTTCAGCTTGTTTATCCTTAGAGCTACGAGTAAGCTAAGCTAAGTTGGTTCTCTGTTGGATATCTTCATAACTTATCTTGTCCTTTCGAGAAACTCCATCATATCATACTGGTCAACACATCGTTAGGAAAAAGGGAGCTCTATCAACAGGGCGATATGACCTCCGGTGCTCGAATACACGCCTGATAGAAAAGGCAATTGAGCAAAATCGGAGGTCGAAAGACTTCGCCCAACAATTAAGTAGGTCCCATCTGACGAATCTCAAGACGGTACAACCGTCGACTCTAAGCCGGAGATCCTTTCTGCGTTCGAAGACTTCTATGGCCGTTTGTACGACTCGCATACTTCTAGACCCGAACCCAGCACAGAGGTTTCCCACGCAATACTGATCAGCCACTTCACTGACGAATTGCCCGACGTCGAATTGAGATGGCGCTCAAACAACCTAAGAATGGAAAGGCCCCCGGTGAGGATGGTATAACTTCGGAGCTCTTGAAAGCAAAACCCGTACTTGGGGAGCTTCAGGGGTTATTTAGCACCGTTCTTAACTGTGGAATAGCTCCAGAAGCGTAGAACAGGAGTTTGGTAGTACTCATGTTTAAAAAAGGAAAACCTTAATCCTTTAAAAAAACCTTAAAACCTTAACATTTATTTCACTCTTGAGCCACGTCTATAATATGTTTTCGAGGATTATCTCATCTCTTCTCTCAAGTAGACTTGATTAATTCCAGCCTCTTGAACAGGCCGGGTTTCGCGGAGGATTTAGCACCATAGACCACATACACACAATAAGGAAGATTATACAGAAATCTGAAGGGTATAACCAGTCCCTGTGTCTTGCTTTTGTTGTCTTGCATGAGAAGGCCTTTGACTCGGTTGAAACCTGGTCGGTTCTAGAGAATTTGCAGCGTTGTCAAGTAGACTGGCAATACATCAAAGTGCTGAGGTTTCTCTATGATGCCGCAACTATGAGTTTCCAAGTACAAAACCAGCAGTCTAAAGGTCACCACACACTTAACGCCTCGGTACCGGATCGGCAACACCTCGCCTCAGCGTTACGCTGGAATTATTTAGTATTCTGTGCTTACGGTGCGCAGTCAACCCACCGTCACCGTGCTTACGTCTCACGGTTGCCGCGTCTACGGTTGGCGTGCGCAACTCGATCCACGCGGTCTGAATACCCACCATTATGCTCAGTGTTAGAAAAAAAGGCACACAAAAAATTAAAAGGATAAGAAGACATTAATTTTACCTAGGACCAAATAAATAGATGTTACTTATGTTGACTACAATGTGTGTGAGGGGGTGTGTGAGGGTGTGTGTGAATTTTAGAGGATAGTAGTTGTACGATTCAGGAATCTGTGGGCGTCCCCCATTACTCCCAGTATAAAGCAGCTTCCCTGGACCATACTTGTCAGCGATCCACCGAGCGTTTCTAAGTACAAAAGTGATAGATCTCATCGATATCTTTGTTTTTGCTGAAACGGAAACTATGTCTGTGCCAAGTTGCATCAACATCCGTCGAATAGTTTCAGCGTGCTAAGTGTTCTTTTGAATAATTTTCCACCCCTATCCTGCAGGAACACTTCATTTTTTCGGGATGAAAAGTATCCAATGTCCTACCAAAAAATTGTGAACTCAAATCATACCAAATTTCATTTCAATTCATTAAGTATTTTCGGCGTGGTGTGCTGCCAAGGTACAGACAGACAGATGGACAGACAGACAGACAGACAAAAATAAAAAAATACAGTGTTGGGTTTAGTATTGAATATAGAACGGCCTCCAAAAAAATTACATAATATCTTCAATTTACAGAGTTTTGGACATTATCCCGAAGGAACACTTCATATTTCGGGATAAAATGTATCCTCAATTTTTACCTATGAGCGATGGTGGCCTAACGGTTCTATAGTGCAAATTAGAATCCAACGATACCGGGTTCAAAACCTAGGCCCCGCACCAATGACTTTTCTAAGTTATGTGCGGTTTTCTATCGCTCCGTGCTTCGGAGGGCACGTTAAGCTGTCGGTCCCGGCTGTTATTGATTAATAACAGTCGTTAAGCCATGTCAATGGCCCTCGGGCGGCTTGACAAACTCTGACATCAGAGGCCAGCACTACTTCATACGACAAACAAACAAAACCTATGATATGAACTATGACTGTGCCAAGTTTCAACAAAATCTGTCAAGTAGTTTCAAAGTGATACTTGTTCTTTTAAATAACTTTTAACGCCTATCCTGCAGGAACCCTTTATTTTTTCGGGATGAAAAGTATGTCTTACCTCGAGGTATGAACTCAAATCATACCAAATTTCATTTGAAATCTTTGAGTATTTTCGGCAAAATGCACTTCTAAGGTACAGACAGACAGACAGAAAGATAAAAATTAAAAAAATACAGTTTTGGCTTTAGGATTGAAAAAAAGAAAGGCCCCCAAAAAAATATTTACAAATTATCGTTAATTTACAGAATTTGGGACATTATCCCGCAGGAACTCTTTATTTTTTCGGGATAAAAAGTATTCTTAATTTTAATCCATCATATAAACTATGACTGTACTAAGTTGAATCAAAATCTGTCCAGTAGTTAAAGTGTTTTTAAGTGTGTGTGTTTTTAAGTGGTAAGTGTTTTTTGAAATAACTTTCAACCCCTATCCTGCGGAAACCCTTTCATTTTTCGGGATGAAAAGTAGCCTATGTCCTACCTCGTAGTATGAACTCAAATCATACCAAGTTTCATTTAAATTTATTCAGTAGGTTCGGCGTGATGCCTAGCCAAGATACAGACAGACAGACAGACAGACAAAAATGAAAAAAAAAAACAGTTTTGGCTTCAGTATCGAATCTAGAGTAAGGTCCAAAAAAAAAAACTTTAATGTACAGAATTGGACCCGTTGCAGTTTTATTATAAGAATATATGGATGACGGATATTAATCACTTTGAACGTTGAATGAATGCAAATCACTGGAAGTGGGACACCTCGTAGGTATTTTTTCATATTGAAATTCTGCAGAATACTTCTTCCGAAATGATTGATTGTTCTTTGAATAAAGCGTAATTTTTACGATTTAATGTTAGTATCTTGAGTGGCATTTGTGTGTGGCTCTGAATAAGGTTGTTGTGAATATTATTTTTTTTGCAGTTCCGGACATTGATAAAGTTAGGAATAAAGATTAAATATAAGTTGACTCAACTTAGTCACCTATTGTAAAAAAGATGATCGATAATGTATGAAACTCGCTTTTAGTTTTTGTCAAAATTCAATTTTTCTATCCTGTGACTGAGCTGCGGAGTATTACACGATCTTTTCACTATCACATTACTAACAAACAATTTATGAAGTGCAAATGTCTGTTTGTTTGTTGGTTTGTTTGTTAATTTATTGTTCACACAGCATTAAGAATCATTATTTCGGATTTAAGGATTAACGTGATTTTTTGCATTAGTGAGTAGATTCTTCAAAAACCGGAGAGTGACATAGGCTCAAAAACTTCAACATTATCCATGCGGTTGAAATCGCAGGGCGTAGCTAGTATTAGTATTTAGTTATTAAACAGCAAAAGCAGATCTAAATAAAGTTCTTGCCATAATCATTATTGAAGTTTAAAACCGCACAGATCTGGGTTTCCTTGTACCAATCACGCCATTAAGTTGGTAAATTGTTGGCTGTAGAGTGCAAAAAGGTCTGATTCTGCGCGCATTCAATGAAAAACTCCGAACATAATCAGGCTGATGTTGGTCTTAACGTAACTTCATGTATTAATACGGGCTAATGTGTGCCCTGAGGCTGTTCTGAGAGAATTTAAGTCAGAGGCAAATAAAAAACAAACTTGAGAATTCGGTAAACGATTTGAAAGGTTCGAAAAGCGGTTTTGCAAAATGACTGTTTTGATCTGCATCTCATTCGCATAATTTTATTGCCTCAGTTATTTCTAAATAAATAGCAGTTTAGAACAAGGAATATGCTAAATATAAATAAAACGGCTAAAAACTCACGAAAAAGAAGATCGGAAATACTCCGACCAGTTTCGGACTATTTTGAAGTCCTTCATCTGGGAGTGTTATGCCGACAAGCCGCGACGAGCGCTTCGAACGTCAACACGCAAACGGCTTGTCGGCATAACACTCCCAGATGAAGGACTTCAAAATAGTCCGAAACTGGTCGGAGTATTTCCCATCTTCTATTTCGTGAGTTTTTAGCCGTTTTATTTATATTTAATATGAATTTCACTCGCGTTAGTTATCAAAAGGAATAGGCTATGTGAGATTATACCGTTAATTTATAGATATGACGTAATCCATGATTTGAATTAGTGTGTTAATTCATTGAGAATTTGTAGTTCCTGTTTCAACTTGTGTGATTATTTAACAAAGGTTGAGCTTAAAGTGTCAGTGGGCTGGTCAAAATTGTTGAAAGACTGATAACAATTGGCGTATATTTGACAAACAGAAAACGTAGTGTAGGGGTGCCCTACACTACGTTTTCCGGCAATTTGGAGCGAACGATATACGCAATAAGTTAATTTAAAAACATTAAAAAAGAGCCTTTTAGGCAGTAGTGAAACCTAGAACGGGATATCATAATTAAATGCGAATACAACATAACGTGTCTGTGCTGTTAAACGTTGAGGAGAGTTCCCTAGTCAAAACCCAAACCTGAGTGCTGCACTTTTGGGAGACATTTATTTCCAGCAGTTGACCGACACGGGCTGATGCTGATGATGATAATGTAAATGTATATTTCATTTATTTTAGTATGTATGTATATTTTGCAGATATATTATAGGATTATAGTGGTGGTATAGAGTATTGAATTGACTGAAAAACACCTACCCACGCCTCTAGTCCACTCCGTGCACATTGTATGGTAGAGATCGCTCTGATCGTTAAGATTATTGTGATTTATTGTCAAGTTTTATTTTAAGTTATAATTTTTCACTGTCCTGAGAATTATATACCTACCAGCTGCGCCCTGCACGCGTATAATATTTAGCTACCCTTCTCCCTCTCTCCTCCCCATCCCCGCTCCCATCTTGTCCCTCCCCCGAAAGGAAAGATTTTTTAAATTCCAGCCTTAAGGGGGGTGACGGGGGTAGCAAAGTTTACAAGCGGGCAAATCCATCAATGTAGATGGACCTTGAATATGGTTTTGCAGCACAGTAAAGTGCAGTAGTGCACTACTGCACAGGGACAGTACTGAAAATATGCCTGTTTCAACACGTCCACTCGCAGCAATTACCTACGACGATATACTTTTTATTTATTTTAGTATGTTTTTACTGTCGCATAGTTGATATGAATACCTAGTCAGTGGCAGCAGGGTGAAATAAAAGCTTGAAAATTCTTTGTCGCTCACATCATGATCTTCATACACCATTTGCACTATACATGTGGAATTGCTAGAAAACCAATTTGTCTAAGAACCTCAACAGGACATTGACATGCACTATCCTGAACTGAGGACGAGCGTGGTACCTATATTTTCTCGGTCTTGCACTCTCCCTTTTGTCTCTCTCTTTCTCTCATTCTCATTCTGAGCATTACAATTGGGTCTGCAGCGGATCCAGCAGAGCAATTGGGTCCAGGGGTAATGCAATAGACTGATGAGGACAAGGCTTTTCAACTTCGTGATAACACCATGTCTTTGTGACATGTTTCACAGATACTTAAACATTTTGTTCTTCCAGCAAATATTTCAAAAACACATCTTATAATACCTACTCTGACTCACAACAGAATCATTCATCATTAACCAGCATCCGAGCCAGAATTCTAATTTTCCCTAAATTATCATGGTCTCGTCGCCGTTGCACATCAATCACATCTCGGTTTGTAGGAAAGGGACAAGTGGGACCGTTTTCTATTTGTGTTAGGTTCCGCATTGATGACGACATAGTTCAGTCATATTTTACGGAATCTTTGATGTTGAAAGAGTCCTCGTGGAGTGACACATACCTAAATAAGAGCTTAACTTATTTTTTTAAATATGTTTATGGTTCTGTAGTCAAACAAGGAACCTTTATAGTTTGGTCAGGTCTGTCTATCAGTATATCTGTCTGTAAGTAACAGCCATTTTATTTAAACTAAAAAGTTGAAATTAGGCACAAGTATAGATAAGTCGTAGAGAGAGCTCTCTCTAAGAGATAGGTGAATAAAAAAATATATATAACACTGGCTCCAGTACGTGTGGTGTTATTTTTTGTACCCTGTCGAGAGGGGCCTTGTTGAATAGGTATTTTAAAATTATAATGAAAAATAAAACTATTTGTTTACTAACAACATTACCGCGGCTATCTAGGGTATCTACTATAGACAACTTAGACAGTGAATTTTATGCCTGCGAACAAATTCCATAGTGAGAATCATAATCCAACAATAAAACAATTTTGTTAGCATACAAATTCCATAGCGAGAGACATAATCCAACAATAAAACAATTTTGTTAGCATACGAATTCCATAGTGAGAGACATAATCCAACAAAAAAACAATTTTGTTAGCATACAACATACAAACTACTGGACCGATTGCATTTCGATTTACACAGTTAGGTAGCTTAAGGTCCTGGCTACGAACCCTAAACGTGTTCAACACGCATTTGCCCAGTTTTTTAAATAGATTTACTGTTTATGCGAAGTATTCTCCTAGTACTATACCTATTTCGAAATTCTAGCAAAGTTTGCTGGCTTATAGTAAAAAAACGCTACTTCTACCACGAAAACTACGTTTGCGATGAGCCCGCGATAAACAAGTAGCTTTGGAGGCTCTAGATCAATATATTATAGATAAGTAAGGTGTTATCTCCCTTTCATACACTTTACATATGTTACGTTTCATAGGAAAACCGCAAATAAACATAGCGTATGTAACATAAAAAAACAGCTTATTATTTCGTAATAATGAATATAGCAATCCATAGTTGCTCCTTGCTCTTATTTTGAACTAGATAATGATGGATCCCCAACAACTCAGTTCCTTTACGAGAACGGTATCACAAAATATGAAGATGATGAGTTATGTAACGTAATCATCTGTAACATTTGACGCGGGCATTGCCCAGTACAGTACAGTTCGCAAACAAATTATTATTTTTGAAATGAACCTGTTGAAAGCTGCACCCTGTGGCATCCGGAATAAAAAGTATTATATTTTCGTCTCTAACGTTTACAGCGTCTATATTTCAATTACGGGTTCAATCCTAGGCTCTCACACCAATGTCTTTTATAGCTTAACGTGCCCTCCGTACTTCGGAGGGCACGTCAAGCTGTCGGTCCCGGCTATTATTGATTATTAGCAGTCGTTAAGTCATGTCAGAGGCTTTCGGGCAGCTTGACAAACTCTGACATCAGAAGCCAGCACTACCTCAACAAACAAACAGCGTCTACATACAAAACTATCAAATTCAGCCTAGCCGTTTTGGTATGAAAGCGCCCTAAACAAACAAACAGAAAGCACTTTTATATATTAGTGGTGATCAGATTGAAAAAAAAAAACAGACTGATATTTGTGTGTTCAGAAAATTCAGAAAGATTGGCGCTACAAAAGTAAATTCTAAAGATACAAACACACAACGCAGTAATACTACTACTAACTGCAAACTGCGAACTGTTTTTATCAAAAAGATAATTGTTTTTTTCCGTTATTTGAGTTATTGGCTGTAAGTTATCTAGTAATTCATACCAAAATAGTGATGGCAGGTACTAATATTATAAACAAAGTCTAAAGTTTGTGTCTCAAAGACCTTGGTAGAGCAGCCAATCTCCGTACAGAACCCAGGACTTCCAATAGCTTTTTGTCAAATAAATATATTCCATAACATTCACCTGCTAACCCTACAATGTGTTGATGACGATTAAAATAATACAGCGTAACATCAGAACCGTTATTATTTCGTCCCATACAAATCTGTGCACACAGAATAAATAATAGTAACTCCTATTAATGCTGTGACCTTACACGCAGGCATCGGCAGCAGGTAGTGGCGAGATCTTTGATAACGTTACGTTTTTGCGGTGGTGTTATGAGTTTTGTAGAAATATTTGATTAAAGGGCTGATTTTAGTACTCTATCGTATAACAAACTATGATGGTTTTGAAATGGTTTATAGTAATAGCAAAAATTAACTTTTAAATAACAGTCTAAATGAGTCCTTCTGTTTTATGCATATATCACGACAACGTTACAAATATACGACCTTTATTTTTAATAGAAATTGACATTTATATTGTTTGTATGGGCTAGACTTTTAAGGAATAAGTGTCTTCACACTGAAACGGCTGATCGTATTTTGATGAAATATGGTAAAAATATACTATAGGTCCTGGAATAATACATTTGATACTTTCTTTGTCATCATTCACGCGGATGAAACTGCAGGGCACAGCAAGTATTAAATTAATAAAAGAAAACCCATATTAAAAAGTAGGTAAACAAACTAAAATCTTTCTCACAGTAACTTAGACCTGAGATCATGCCTTCATCAGAATCCCAAGATTTTTCAACAACACAACTTACCAGAAGCGAGGTCGGATCAACAACCGTAAGCAATAATCATTACTCCAGCCCATCAGCCTTGAAACATGCTTTATTGTCTTGATTCGGCTTGTTCTCAACTTGTTACTACACAACAAAAAGTAAAAAGATATCATCAAACTCTTATTATAAAAGCTGACGCGACCGCGCCGGGAAATGTTCGTAATGATTTTGTTGAAAGTTTGTGAAGTAGTGTTATATAATACTCGTATCCACGAAACTATAATATGTAACATAGTATCATTATGTTTGAGCATTATAGATACTTAGAATAAATCAAACTTAAAAAGGAATTTATTAATATTAATTTAATAGTTAACGCTGGTGCTGTTGCTATTTGACTTAATTGATTTATGTAAAGACTCAAAGCTATATAGATTAAAAAATATGTGCTAAGTAATACTTTTAAATACGTTTCGATTTATAATCATCATGAAAATATTAAGAGCTTTTACAGCCATGTTAAAATCAAAAACAACATGTTTAAAATTTAAATCTCTTTCGGGAGAAATATTGTTTATCTATTTCCAATAGCTTATTCAAAGCTAAACCATAATAAAAAATCGCATTATGTTATTATTCCACCATAACCTCAATCCAAATCTACTGCATATACGAATCGAATAACCGCTGAATAAAGTCCGAATCAAGTATATTTTCCAACGAAAAGGGCAATAAATTTTTAGAGCCACCATGAAAGTAACTTTTACGATTGTTAGAAATTAATATCTGAAAAATGGTTTGGGACCCTCATATCTTATCGATAAGGTTCCAATATTGAGGAAATATGTTTCAATATTCTTTTTTGATACTTTGTAGCACGAATTTTCTCTTTTTCTCCGCTCTTAATTAAGTCTTCACATCGCAGTTAACATGAGTTAATCGTTATTGTTGAGTTATATTTGCCTGTTTAATTTAATTTGTGGAATAAAATTATATTTCATTTTAATTTTGATATGTGATAATCCCATATATAACAGAATTTGAAATAAATTAAAAATAGATATTGTTCCTGGAGGTTTAACATTTCTTTGTCGAGGTTTAGATTGTGGTTAAAGTGATCATAATACTCAAAAACAAATAATTTATGATCATAGAAACATCGTAGTGTTGCAATTGTTTGGGTTAGCGTTATGAGTTGAATTTAGTGCAATACATATACCTAGTCCTTATACGTACGGTGCCATTACTCATTAGCCCAAAATGTAGAGTCAATTAAAAGATTACAAAGCACCCATTTAACTTTGACAGTGAAAATTCCAGTTCAGCAACTAAGAACACGGCAGAAATAACACTCTTTTTGTTATTACAAGCCTGCTCCGCCGTCCGAAAAAGGTCGCCTAATTTGTCTGCCGGAATTCGACATTATTCCCCTCTCCTATTGTTTGTGTTACGATTACCACAAGGGTTAAATAGCCCGTTTAAACGTCGACTTTTTCGTCCAACTCCGTTGTTTAGGGGAGTGAACTTAAAAGGGTTTAAGGCTGCCTTAATTGTAAACTGCTTGCGTTTCTCTTTTGTTTTCTAGATTTCTGCCGCTACCGGCCGTTGAAATATTCAGTCAGTAAAGATTACGTAAGAAATTCATTTAAGGGTTAAGAGGGTTATACGTTGTGACTAATAAAGTTTTGTAGCTCGTGTGTTGGGAAAAGAGTGGGCAAGTTATACGAGCTAGAAGTGATATTCTTAAAAACATAAACGAAATGTGTTTTCTTTAAAAAATATAGTTTAAAAAACATAAAAACTCGCTTTTATAGAAAATTTAACTATATTATTGCATTGTCATCGGTATTTGGCAGGTGTGCAAAATTTAAATGAAATCTGATCGTTTAAAGTGGGTCAAAATAGCGTCCAAAGGAGTCGGTTACAAACATACAAACATACAAGTGAAGCTAATATAAAGCGTGTAAAAAGTACGTATTTTTAAGTGTCTCTAAATTGTTGTAAGGGAATGTTAAATCTGTTGTTTTTTCTTCATAACTTTCTTAAAACAATTTACTACATTAAAGTAAATCTCAAAAAAGTATTCTATCTCCTAGGATGCAATCTGTAGCCAGCAGCCCATGTCTAAGATAAATAGTCAACGCTCAGGCTTACTATTGTGCCGTGCCAAGTTCTGTCGCATCTTACGCAAATCTCTAAGGCTATTAAGCATATACTGATAAGCTTACTGCAGCCGATTTAGCCTCCACATTAGAGTAATCTTCCTTTAGTGTATACTGTATAATAGGCTTTAGTTTAATGTAATGTAAGACAGAAGTTAGAACTAGCTTGCTTCACTCTGAAACGGTTCCATGGATTTTGATGAAATTTAATATGTAGATACTTTAGTTTCTGCAATAGCCCAGGCTACTTTTCATTATCATTGTCACTGTGGGGCGCAGCTAGAATGAATTTTGGGAGAAGTGACAGGTGTCAAAGTGACGGATGTCAAAGTCAAATTGTTCCACTAATATATTTTTCCCTTCAAAAAAGTGACAGGAGTCAACGCATCGAACTGGTTAAATATCGATACAGGAGTCAATGATTACAAATAATAAACTTAAATTTACAAGATACCATTTTCAAGATGGATAGGTTACTTTTCATCATCATCATCTATCATCATTGTCCACGTAGTTAATACAGCGAGGTGCAGCTAGTTTAAAAATAAAAATTACAAACAGGAGGTAAATTTGTATCCAACAAAGACTTCTGAAAAACAAGATGTAAGTTCAAAAACTAAAAACTGACTACGGTCGGGTAAAAATAGCCCATGACACTCTTGCGATGAAGACGAATCTACTGACGAAAATCTACTCGCTTGTCAAAATCGGACTAATAGGAGCGACGCTATGGTGGAACATCCACATAACTACATACATATATACATACATACATACATAGACTATTAAAATCATTACCCTTCCTTTGCTTCGCCGGAGTCAGGTAAAAATAAACTGGTGGAAGGACTCTGTCAAGCCTGACGAGTCCAACAAATTAATCCTTAACAACAAAGTCTTGTTGTACAACAACAAGAATATAATACACTCGCGCCGTTATGTTCAAATCTTCACCAACATTTGTAGATAATTGAATAGACATAGGAATATGCTGAAGTTTAGTAAGTGAATCACTATAACCCTTAAACAAAAATATGATGATAATATGTGAAAATGTATAGACTGTTAAACTCATTACCCTTCCCTCGCTCTGCTTTAGTCGGGTAAAAAGACTAGAAATAACCAAAAAATTCGTAAAGGTTTGACACAGACAGGATTTTAGACTCTCAAAATTCTAATTCTTTTCAATAATTAATGAAAAAAAAACGCTTTTTAATGTGTTATCTAATATTACACAGCACGTTAACGTAAATAGTGAGATTTAAAAATGTATTGTTTTTATTTAGGTGCGCCTCGCGTTTCTGTTCACGTAGAGAGTGATTATAGATGATGATGACGACGAATACTAGTGGGTGTCCTTCACTATATTTACGAAGCAGTGGTCTACACTCGTTGACTCGTTTACCCCAACGGTTGTCCGTTCTTCGACAAATGTCGAATGTAGCCCACTGCAACTTCAGCTTGCTAAACCCCTGAGCTATGTTGGTGACTATCGTTCTCTGTCGTTTTGTATCTTATTCTTCAGCAAAACTCCAAGCATAGCCATCTCCATAGCTTGCTGAGCGACCTTAAATTTGTGGACTAGTCCCACTATGAGTGTTCTTGTCTCGGCTCCGCACGTGTTGAAGACTTTCTTGTTCATGCACTGTGGAACAGGTGACAAAAAGACCTGACGAAGCTTCCCGAACGCTGTGCCCAGCTGAATCCTTCAGTTGGTTTCCTTCAGTTCTGACAGTTCCAGCTTTATCAAAATCGTACACATCGATATTTCTCATTCAAAACGGCAAGTAAAGATGTGTTTTTTTTTCATCTCCTACAATAAAACTTAGCTATGCTAATTTGTTTAAAAACGGACAATTACTTTACAATATTAGTGAATGCCAAAAAGGATTAAATAGGTTTTTTCCAAACATTAAATTTTCATTTCCTAACTTAAAACTATGTAGTTTTAAGTTAGGAAAGCTTTTATTTCGTTAGGAGCTTTTATTTCGCCAAATAATTGACTTAAATGATTACATAATTGACAATACTAGAGATGATGCCATAGATAATATACGGGTACAGATCTAAATATATAAATATAATAATATACGTTTAGAAACCATAAATTCAAAATAAATAATTTTAATATACCAAATCGTTTAAATAAATAAATTTGAAAATGTATAAAGTTTGTTATCTATAATGGTCGAAATACCAAAAATCAATGTACATATTTTTACAATTCATAAGTTTTAAATACTGAAAATCATAATACCTTTTGGTTCAAATTAATAAATGAAATATCTATAAACCGTACGTATTTATAATAGTCGAACTATCTAGAAACGAGTACTATACTGTGACAGTAGGTTAAGGTGCGGCGTGGGACTTGTAGTTTTTTTTCGATTCCCACAAGAAAAATGATTGCACCTTGTGGGGTTCAAAAAAAACGTAAATATTATATTTAGATATGTACCCATAATATACACTATACGAGTAGATGACGCCAAAATATATAAAAATCATAAACTACTCAGAAAATGTGTTAATAAAACTTTTTATCAGTTATCGTTTTTCTCAGAAAGTCACTGTTGGTTTTGTGTTCGTGGATTTCTGGTAGACTTATAAAAAGCTGAAGAAAACATTCCTGTAGAAATCCTGAATATACGATCTAGAAAGAGGCGTAAATTGGGTCGAGCAAGGGAATAGCTCAAACATGGTACGTTGTGTACGTTAATCAAACCCGTCGTAGTTTATCTACAGATTTTACAATGCCTATCCATTGTCCTATTATTTAAAAACAATTAAAAAAACCTAAAATAACGACTTTTCACCTTCTTAATGCAGAAAATAGATCGGAAGACGAATCTTTGATTGCATGGAAAGTGACATACAAGTTTTGAGGCAGTAAAAAAGATTTGTTTCAAATAAAAGAAAATATTTAGTTTAAAGTGAAAGTTTATGATTTTTTTTTTGGCCCAAATAAATACAGAAACTTTTTAATTCAATATCAAAATTTCCAATTATAAGCTCTTTTTTCCAGCTTGCTCATTTCAGAACTTATAATTTCCATGTGTATTGAGCAAAACCCAACATTTCCACTAAATCCAGTCCAAAACCACACATTTCACAATTTTCGATGTGAAAATTCTACTTAACATGCAACATACGAGTAATTCAACAACTGTTTTTCGAAATTATTGTTCGCTCTTAACCAAATCATTAAGGTGTATTTCTAAAAAATACACTATATCTATACATGTTTTACTGGGTTCTGAAAAATACACTATATCTATACATGTTTTACTGGGTTCTGAAAAATACACTATATCTATATATGTTTTACTGGGTTCTGAAAAATACACTATATCTATACATGTTTTACTGGGTTCTGAAAAATACACTATATCTATACATGTTTTACTGGGTTCTGAAAAATACACTATATCTATACATGTTTTACTGGGTTCTGAAAAATACAGTATATCTATACATGTTTTACTGGGTTCTGAAAAATACACTATATCTATACATGTTTTACTGAGTTCTGAAAAATACACTATATCTATACATGTTTTACTGGGTTCTGAAAAATACACTATATCTATACATGTTTTACTGGGTTCTGAAAAATACACTATATCTATACATGTTTTACTGGGTTCTGAAAAATACACTATATCTATACATGTTTTACTGGGTTCTGAAAAATACACTATATCTATACATGTTTTACTGGGTTCTGAAAAGTTTTCCAAAGTGGAAATATTAGGTTTTTTTCTCACCTCCTCAATTATGATATAGTGTGATTACTGGAAGTATTACTGATAAACACATTGCACTAATATCATCCAGTATATAATATAATATCTGATATAATATAATATCTAATATAATATCTAATATCATCCTATCTTACTATACTCACGCATTTTTTTTGCTATTTCTTTTATCACGGACTAGGCAATCGTTTGACCACGATCTAACCTGATGCAAAGCGATGATGTGGTCGAAGGTGTAGCACGCTTGCCTAGTAGATACCTATTCACTCTTGACTTGAACACACCAGGGTTATACTGATGAAGGCAGGGCATTCCACTCCTTTGCAGTTCTTATAATAAATGAAGAAGCGTAACGCTTCGTTCTTGTGCGAGGTATTTCAACCATAAAAGGGTTGCGCTTTGCTGATTGTCTAGTCATACGGTGATGGAGGAATCAGGTTGATTCTTGTGCACACTCTCCATAGTGCAATCTGTAGAATACCGACAGTCTTGCCACCTCACATCAATGCGCCTGTGTCATCCCCAATGAGCCTGATAGCAGGTCTCTCAATTAAATCCAAAGACTCGAGCTGATACTTGGCAGAACCGTCCCAGAGGTGGCAGCAGTACTCCATACAAGATCAGACCATAAAGATTCAAAAGCTGTCCCGGTGTGAAGTACCGCCTAACCTTAGACAAAATACTAAGTTTTTTTGCAGCTACCTTGGCTTTAGATTAAATCAAGAATATCTATATTATAATTAGCTATACTCGTAGCTACTGAATACGAACGGTGTTTAATTACATACTTTTTTACCCGACTACGGCGCAGCAAGAGAAGTTTGTATCTATGTATTTGGGGGTATGTGGATGTTCCACCATAGCGTCGCCTCTATTAGTTCGAATTTGACAAGCAAGGTGTCAATCGATTCGTCTTCAGGTATAGAGTGCCATATACCCGAATCTTGCAAAGCAAAGGAAGGGTTATGTGTTCAAACTACAAACTTGAAGCGATACGTGTTTGAGCTATTTTGAGGGGAAACTTCGAATTCTTCGCATACCATCGTATATTCACAACACTATCAAAGCACCTTGGCATGAAATGGGGTTACAATAATAATTTTATTTTTTAAATTATTTAGTGCTAACTGTGCCATTTTTCTGGGATATAATGAGCCTATGATTCTAGAACCAAATGGTACTATATTCTATGTCACAAGTAACATTATCATCAAACTTCATTCAGACGTCAGATAGTTCTTAGTTTTTTAGGGTTCCATAAGGGTTCCTTTTAATTATTTAATTTGTTGTGTGTCCGTCCGTTTGTCAAGACCCTTTTTATCAGGAACGCGTGCAGGAGGAGGTATCAAGTTGAAATTAACATCAAATACTCAAATTTACAATTGATATGATTGTAGACATTGTACATTTTCGAGACTCACAAAAGAAACAAAACCTATAGGTACTTGTACTTTTATTTATTCTGTGATATAGGATACTTTCCGTTGACCTAGAATCATAAAATTTAACAATGTCTTAAAGCATAAGTTTAGGGGAAAATACGAAAACCGTACATTTATAGATAAATAAAATATATAATAAAAAAAATACTACGGGACACAATTCTCGTGATGGAAGATCTATTTACATACCTAAAAGTTTGTACGGAACCCTCGGTGCACGAGTTCGACTCGAACTTGGTCGGTTTTTTTATCGATTTCTCGGCTTCTTCTTATCGGTTTGAGATACAAAGTACACCAGTTTTTATAAACCTAAGCTATCCAACTGTTAAAACTGCATCGCAATCTGTCTAGTAGGTAGTCTTTACGTAATGCGCGAACGGACAGATAGACAAACAGATACGATTTAAAAACTGTTATATTTTTGATCTGTCGCTTATGTTAAGTCCCCTAGACCAATATTTTTTTAAAATTATCTTCTTAGTACCAGACTTTTTGTTACGGCTTTATTTTATGTTTAGAAAAGATATAGATAGTGGATATGCATTGCAATCATATATCGAGCTATTGATGTAATGTAAACTCTTCATTAAACACCATAATTAAAACAAATTATCAAAAATTTTGTAATAAAAAAAATATATAGACTTAGGTTTCTGCAGCCAGACCCAACTATGAAAACCACATTGCAGTTTGTCCAGTGGTTTTTGAGTAATATGCCAACAACGTTGTTATAACGGTTGGATTCTGCCTCTCATTAGAATTTGTTCAGAGTTGGCGAGGGCATAACTCGCGTTATCTTGGTCTACTACAAGTCTACTTGATAGTCGTAAGTGGGAAAGGATTGAAAGGCTGCAAACCAAACTCCGTATGAAACCTTCGTCTTCACCAAAAAATATTCATACCCAATTTATATAAAACGTAGGTACAATAAAGTAAGGTGTGAAACTCACCGATCGTGCTATCTCGAGACCTGACTATCAATTCAATTCTTGCTTATCAACAATCGGGTCCCTTAATTGTTGCACTGCGCATGTTGGTCCTTAATTAGTGAAAATACTCACTCCCTATCTGGGCGGCTATCTTTGATTTTGAATGCAATTATTGTTCTTTGATAAAGGGACGATGTTCAGCCTGATGGAGATAGTAAATTTTGTTGATAGCCATTCTTTGTTATACGGTAGCGAACAAGGTAATTAAATTGCTAATGATGAGATTTTAACCAAGGCTTTATATTACAAGGTTAATGTCATGTCGTCTCATTTATTATGTCTTTTGGTATTGATATGGCATTTTGTTTGAGTATCTGTATTGATATGTTAGTGTTAATATGTACTAATTTTTGTGTGTAATTTCTTTGTCTTCTTTGTTTTGAAAAAAATTATAGTTTAAAAAACTAAAAAACACGCTTTATATAGAAAACCAAACTAAAAATAGAAAATAAATTTTAATAATTTTGAATTAAATAAGAAAAAAATGTTTTATTTCAAAAAAATCGTGGGTGCATGGGTAAATATTTCATTGACAGATATGAGAAGAAGGATTATCATTTCCATAATATCTTAAAAAGCACCCCACGCTTTTTTTTAAATAAAACATTTTTTTCTTATATAATACAAAATTATAAAAATTATTTTCTATTTTTTAGGTTGGTTTTCTATATAAAGCGTGATTTTTGTTTTTTTTATACTATTATTTATTTTCTACTTTTTAGTTTGGTTTATTTATAAGATCGTTTTTTTTCTAATTATTGCATTGTCATCGGTCTTTGACAGGTGTGCAAAATTTGAATGAAATCTGACTGTTTAAAGTGGGTCAAAATAGCGTCCAAAGGAGTTGGTTACAAACATACAAACGTACAAGTGAAGCTAATATAAAAAGGAATAAAAATACACATTTTCCTCTGTTTCTACCATAACAATAATTTTAATATTTTTGTAAATTACTTACTAGCATATTTGCACTATTCTTGATACAGAGTACCAGTTCTATAAAATTCTTTGGAATTAACTGATGAAGAAAATCATTTTCTGGTGTTCTGTGATTCTAGGTGCATTTATCAATCTGTTTAGTCTAAAAAATTATTGTTGTATCTTAAGTGTAATGTATTTTGAGAATCAGCACAGCTGATAAAGAGACTCCAGTTGGTTATAGAAAAGCATCCAACTTCAAAATGAAATTTTGTACGAAGAATATATAGTACTGAAGTTAGTTTCAAAATGTTTCCCACTTTTAAAGTGCCAACGTTACATTCAATTTTATAGACGACTGAAAGTGCACCCAACGGAGTTCTTTCCCTTCGTGAGGTTATTTAATATTTTCAAACACGTATTTGACAACTCTCTTAGGTTTTCTATTTCGTGTCAAGAAGATGAAATAAAAAGATGGAGAAAAAATTGTACGAAATGAAGTGTCATTGTAATTTAATACTGATTCAGTGAAAATTTAAATCACCGTCATCGAGTGCTGAATTGCTCCAGTATGAAACGTTTATTAGGTTACGATGATGTCATTACAGCGACAGGATGGCTGCGAACACAAAAAAAAAAGTACAAAAAAATATGTCGTTATTACCCCAATAATCCGTTGATCAGTCAGTTACAAACGAGCAATTGAATTTTATGAGATCGACTCCACGTTTATGAAATCCGTGGGGATGAGTTGGTCCAATATTAATAACATATTGGTACGTAACAGTGCATACAAAAATGAGAATTTAACCCTTGCGAGCATTACGCATAAACCAATCCAAATTATCTAACGTGGTTGATCTTTAGTTGCTCACTGAAATGTGTGGCTGCTTCCCTTTTATTCTGCAACTGCCGCGTATAAACCTGATGGGCTTAAATTTTAATTAATTTTTTACTCCACAGACTCTTTAATAAAACTGGAGGCTTAATTGCAAAAATATTTCACAATCCTTTTAGAAGGGCGCACCTTGAGACGTATTTAATTAGGAACGTGGAATACATTTATATTGCGTTTCTGGTACCCGGTAATAATAGGATTATGCTTGTTGGTTTACAATTAGGGGGTAACTCCAGGATAACCTTTGAGTGTGTAGGTACTCCTTGAGTCATGAGACAACATTTGTGCTAATTGTAGTAAAAGATAGATAGATAGATAAAGTTTGTATTAAAGACCAATCTACAGATTTACAAAAAAAAAATGCAAACAAATTATGTTGTAACAAAAAAAAGTTCATAAAAAAAATATATGCTCTTGAATTGGAAATTCGTCTTGTCAAAAAAGTAGTCATTTGTTCATTCAAAAACTGCAAATCAAATCTAAACCAAAATAACGATGAATAAACTCATTTTTGTTTTGAAATAATCTATGAAACGAAGTAACAGCTATTGATAGTTTTTTATATACAGTAAACTGAATTATAAAGTTGCTCTAATTAAAAAAAAAAAAAGATTTAAAATTTGGTAAAACATAATCCTATCCATATTCTTTTCTCACTGGTGAACAACGCTCAGTATTTACTATATTTGCCTATTTATGTATCTTTGTAATCCAGTTTCTCAAATAAATTGCTGAGTAAAAAGTCTTGCAATTATTTCAAGTAAATTTTAGTAACCTATATTTGTTTACTGTATTATTTAATAGTGTTCAACTGAAAGTTTGTCTATCAATCTAATGATAATAATAAAAACATTACACCATTTACAGACTTTTCAAGCCATCAAGGCTTTACGCTTAACATAAATAAAGAAATAAACGTGTTCCGAAACATTATCCATTATCCACGTTAAATACAACCGAACAAAAGTCTTCCAATTCATTTGGTTATCTATTTAAGAGAGCGGGTTTGCAACACATTCAAAGGCAATGAAGCCTAATGTCACAAAATGGCGTCAGCTCATCCATCCAACCTGTCTGGTCTGCACTGTAAAAAAGTATGAGATGTATCAAGCTTTGGCTATCTGCTGAATGCAGTAAAAAAAAATGTAGATTACAGTATAATTATTTATTTGAAATAATAGCAAGACTTTTTACTCAGCAATTTTTCATGAAATTGGATGAGGAGGATAAATGAACGGGCAAATCTAGTACATACTGAGCCTTATTCATACTGTACTGTGCTCTTGATTAGCTGTTAATTTTTTATTGTTTTTGCTTTTTCTTGACCCCTTTTATAACCAAGTGGCTCATTCTCGACGCGTTAGTAGATCTGTTTTACTTTCCTTGGTTTTTCTTTTTCTATCGATTAATGATGTTCGTTAGTGAAACCATAACCATTTAAATTGTCAATTTAAGTATCCAAAAATAATATTAAGGAGCTCAGGAGCAAATAGTATCCTTACTGGTAAATTTATATAAGACTGTCTTTGTCAAATTCTGAAAATGGTAAATATGCCTCTCACGTTACTCGATCATGCGTGAGTTTGAGGTACATTTACAAACCTTTTACAACACCATCACAGGATTATCCTTCTGAAAAATATATATCTATATTGGCTATATTATTCAAATCGCATTGTACATAGGTGTCTAGAAGGGTTTACTTATTCATGAAGCGTAATATCGAACTACACCAAATTTTACCATAAAACAATATTTTATGGTAAAATGTGGTGGTAGTAAATAGACATTTACTGTCTATAAATATATATTTAGAGTAAAAAACAACAGAAAATGAAAATTTAATAAATCCTGATTTATTTTTGTATTTTTGATAATTATCTTATAAAACACAAAGAATTAGATAAACAAGAAAATTATCAAACATACAGTTTTCCGTTCCCGATGTCTACTTAAAAAAACAAGAGCTTTCCGGTATTCGTTTGCGGAAACGAATAAAACTAACAAATAAAACAAAAAACTCTTCGAGACATTTCCTTGTGTATGGGAAACTTATTTTGCTGTCCCAGTAGGAATTCGGGACTTTTAAATTCAATATTTTTTTAGATATGAAATAATGTTTATCAGAAACTTTACATGTTGAGAATATGAAAACAACTATCTTATTATCAATATATTCAAACATAGTGACAAAAAACTGAGAATAAAAACAATCATTATCATCAATAAGTAGATTTATTGATTTTCCCTGTTTAAACCGTACATGCCAGAATTGCAATGTTTATCTTAAAAGTACTTTGGCGCGTAAATAATTGTTAAGGTCAATGCAAGTTGATTACATTTTCAAAGTTATCCTAAATATCTAACGTCTCGAATCTCGATGATATACTCGTAGTTTGTACCCGAATGCCCTAAAATTATATCAAAACTAGCTTTCCCGCCCGCGACATCGCCCGCGCGAACTACTGTTTAGCACGAAAAAAAGCATCCTATGTTCTTCTAGGATATTAAAAACCAATGCAAAAGTAGGTATAGCACCAATGCTCTTGTATTTTTTTAAATTTTTGTTATTTCGATTCCATGGCAATCGTTTCTTACAGCGAGTTTATTTTTTCCTGATTTTCCGTGGTAACTTTTAATTTTCCGGGATAAAAAGTATCCTATGTTTTATTCTAGGGTATAAGATATCTCCATTCCAAATTTCATCAAAATCTGTCCACCCGCTAACGCATGAAAGCTCCCCAAACAAACAGACAGACAAATAAACAAACAAAAAATAAACAGACAACTATACAACAAGATATATTGGTATGGATCATGGTATCAGACAATTCAAGAGAGTATCAAAGTAGGTACCTAAGCACTAGAGTACCTTTGTGTTATAGATACCAATGTGTGTAAATACCACATTTCCCTACTTGAAACATAAAGCTCGATTACAGAACCAGATTTACTATCCCTAGATGATCCACAGGCAAGTGCTAGTCGAGTAAAATTTCATAGGACATTAGTGATGGTTGCCAAATAGTGTACTTTAATATCGGCGCTGGCAACCAACCATTGGCAACCGGCAACGGTTGAAGGCTTCATGACTCTAGCGGAAACATAAACGTGCTGTATTTTAGTAGTTTGGAGTATTTTAAGAGGTTACTGAATATGTGAGTCTTTTTTATTACCTACAGAAATGTAGAGACATACAATTGTAACAAATTGAAAAATAATTTCATGAGTTTAGTTATGATTGCGTAACTGTTCAATAGTGCAACTTAGAATCCAATGATACGGGTTCGGGTTCTAAATAATGTGAGGTTTTCTATCGCTCCGTGCTTCGGAGGGCACGTTAAGCTGTCGGTACCGGCTGTTATTGTTTAATAGCAGTCGTTAAACCATGTCAGAAGCCCTCGGGTGGCCTGACAAACTCTGGAAGGAAACTAAAGTGGAAATAGTCTGGTCACATATCTTGCAGAACTGACAACCGTTGAGGAAAACGAAATCTGCAGAGACCACGTTTAAGCAAACTTAATGTGAAACGCCCACCGGCAAGATAGAGTGACGATTTGTGAAATTATGAGTAAAGCTGAAGATCGGGCTCAGTGGCTTTCACTACTAGGATAAGACTACGTTTTTTTTGCTTCTTTGTTCAGTGGGTTTTTATTTCTTGAAGTCACGAGCCCAGCAGCTGCCAGCATCGTGTTGTAACCCACACTTTCTCTCTCTCTCTCTCTCTCTCTCTCTCTCTCTATCTGTCACTCTTTCTTAATTTTTAACAAAAGGCTAATGTTAATTTCGCGCACCTTCGGTGCCATCCCCACAAGCTCTTCTCCATTGGAAAAAATAAATCACTTTTTAAAGGTAATCGTATTGCCGTGGAAGACATACTCGGGAAAATACCTCAATAAAAGCTACTCTTACGATGGGAACAATGTAAGATTGCGTAGAATTTCACAAAATTTACCTACCTATATGGATGCTTGTCAAATATATTTAACACTTGCCCTACAACATTACAAATTTATATTTTCTTATTCCTGTGCCAGGTTCAGTTCTGACTCAGAAAACAAAAACATTTCCCTATCAAACCCCAAAGTTGAGTTAGTATGAACGAAGTGAGATATTTCTTAATCATGTTTGGAAATGTTTTGTTGCAGCGGCAAAATAATCGATAGGAGATTTTTATTTCCTTATCTAATTCAACAATTGATTCTTTATCCACGCTCAGTACTGTACTCATTACTGTACGCTTACATGCCTACCTTTGAAAAATCTTCAATTAGGCGCGATTAAGCATCATAGATTTACAACAAGTTATCAGGAAAAAGTGGCAAACAAAATAACCTACTCGCAATTTTCTGTTTTCTACGGCTCACACGAAGAATAACGTTTTGTTATCTAAATTATCTACTATCTGGCAAGGTATTACAACTATTGATGGCGGAATATGGGAGAAATATTTTTGCAGAGGCTTTTACGTTTGTCTCGGTTGCGATAAAGAAAATAATATATTTCACACTTGACTTAGATAAGCCTTGTTTCCTCTATTTTGTGAACGTTCTAGAGATTTCTCCTTTCGAAAAATAAAACATTCTGGGTAGCTATTCTCAAATGCTACATTTTAGAAGGTAGCAATGTTTGAATTGAAACGATGTGTTATAGAATAAGACTAAATAGGTTTGCAGACCCATTTGGATACGCAACATTTATCGCAATGATATATGATGTGACATTAAACTATCGCCTCATTTACAAATATGCACATTAGATCAGAAAATATTTAATGCATTGCTTTATACGCAACTCAAGAAGTTTTATTTTTAATAAATTATAGAGCCTTATGTTCTATTTATGAATTCATTGCTTGCATTTTATGAAACCTTGTACCTGTAGGTATCTAGTAATATTGATAGCGGAAAAATCTAATGCATCGGTAGCTGTTTGTAAGTGTTAAATGGACGGTACATCTTATCAGTAGGTACGTCAAGCGTCGCGACTGAAGATATGGCCAGCAATACAATACCTCAAAACGCTCACTGCTGACCTCTAAATGTAGGAGTTTGTTTACAAGGAGAGGGTCAAGAAAGGTCTTTATATAGTGGCGGCATCACTCACGCGTTTACGTGGGAGGTATAGGCTTGGAAAGAAATCAAGATGGTTGCAACGGAAGCCAGGTGATGCATTGTCGAGTCGCTGCTGCCTCAATTGCCAGATTCAAGATTACATCAAGTTCACTTTCGAATGAACCGTAGTGGTTTATATATATTTACTTTTTGCAAAGGTTTAAAGGGTTTGAAGGAATTGAATTAAGATTTAGCGCGTTATCTTTGCTTCCTTTATGTCCTTGTATTTTATTTTCGAACTCTATAACGGATCTATTAAAGAACATAAATTAACATCAAATGTAATTTTGTATTTTTTTATTCAATTCTAATAACACTATTCCAATACTATTTGGAAATATAACCTACAAAAAGATTATTAAATTAATTTACTTACGTGTTATATTTATGTCATGTAGGGCCAGAAAAACAATTGAATATCGAATTTAATTATTAAACAAAATTTTATTGAAATCATTTTTCCAAGTAAGTAATCGTAAATCCCCGAAAAATCTAAATGTAGCTGAAAAGTCTCGTCGAGCAAATATATCCGATTAATATCCGATCTAAAAAGACACTCTTCCTCAAATATACTCGTATTTCGAACATTTTCCTTCCCAATTAAACGTTCCCCTAACTTGGGATCATTAAAGTATCAAAATATTTCAACAGCTAAACGTGATCAATATTTTCTACCGCTAGTTAATGCAGGAAGCGACAGATACCATCTTGATTAACGTTTGTAATCCAACAATCCATTTATTTTAACTGCGAGTTAGAACTCTCTATAGATGAATGCTGTATGCTGGTGCCGCAATATTCGGCGATCATTCGTGCCATAACAATTACAATTACTTATTTTCGTTTAAAACAAAAAATCGTCGAATCTCAATTCTGTGGCCCCAGCATGAATTACCCATGGGCCACCAATAATATTACCGCACGCAGGTTTAGTGAATGTCAATTTATATTTTTGATAAAAGCTGATACTTATTTACACAAATTGGATAGCAAATTCGTATGCAGAAATTTAGGTCCACGTTTATAGTGCGTCTGCTACGGAACAGAAAATCAGACAAGAGATGCAAAATATGAGATAGTTTTTTTTAAATAATAAATGGATTGAAAATAAATTGATATCTAAAGCGTGCTGTGCAGATTTTTGTAGAACATTAAAAATATGGTGCCCATCAAATTCTGTATTCATGAAGGGCTAATCCGATTTTTATTGTTGAAATTGGAATAACGACCAACTGAAACGCGCGTTGAGAACGCCTCGTTTCTAGCATCAAAGTACTACTAATCATTCTGTGGCATCCCTCTTAGTAACGAAATTAAGTATCCTATCGAGTTTTACTTCTCCGGTTCACGTACTTTGCCTCTCAAGCCATTGCTGCTGGCAGCAGTTAGAAGAGTCCAAGATCGGGCTAATTGGTGTGCTTTAGCCTATGTTATGCAGTGGACTGACATGAGATCATGATGATGACCGAAATACTTGTCCATTGTTGGACGTAGGCCTCTCCTAAAATACGAGCTCGGTTTTTAGCTCTCAACACCCTGTTTTTGTCAGCTGCTTTTCGCATTTCGTCACACTACCTGGCCACAAGGCACAGTAAGTTTTCCGAAGCGCGGTCTCCACTCGAGACCTCTTCTACCCCAAGAGTTGTATGTTCTTCGTAAAATGTGACCAGCCTTTGTCAGTTATTTTGGTTCTCTGTCGAATCACTTCATTGGAGTCTTAAGCATCGTGAAAGTATAATCGTGAGTACACAATAATATATATCTACTTAAAGCCATAGTCAAACCGTAGATCTAACTTTAATATTGGCTCAGGTTAAAACATGCCCCATCGATGTTGCAATCACAGGAATGATTAAGTTTATATACCTGTCCACCAACGCGTTTCATTAACAACTATGATTTGTTTGACGTGTACGTGTGTATCATATCCGTGTGATACACGCTGTTGCCAATGGCTTTGGTCGAATGGTAATGTTATTATTATATCTTTGCAGTTTGACTGGCAAAATATGGATGACAAAACCTGAGCCTTTAGTGCTCAATAGTGAGCATTAGATATCGGAATTGGCAATGAAGTAAAAACGAATATTAACTGATTCTTATACTGGATTTCAAATTAAAACATTCAAACAAACCACCATGAAACTTGACATAGCATTTTTCATCATCGATATCTAGGTACTATTTAAATAAAAATAAACTGCTGTTCGTTGGTAAGCGCATCACTTGAGAACAGCTGGACCAATTAGGCTCTTTCTTGTTTTAAAAAGTTCATGATAATTCGAGTAAGGTTTGGAAAAAAATTGAGAAGTTCCCGGAAAAATTGAAAATATGGAAATAACTGCACGTCCATTTGTACCCGACTATGGCAAAACTAGGGAAGGGGAATGAGTTTAACCGTCTATGTTTGTATGTATGTATGTATGTATGTATGTATCTATGTATGTGGGTATGTGGATGTTCCACCATAGCGTCGCCCCTATTGGTCCGATTTTGACAAGGGAGGTGTCAATCGATTTGTCTTCAGGTGTAGAGTGTCAAGTAATATTTTTTACCCGACTACGGCGAAGCAAAGTAAAGGTTAAGTGTTTAAGTGCTCCCTCCCCAACTGCTGCCCTTCTTTTCTATAACCAACCCCTGCATTCACTTTGACAACAACATTATGTGTCATATTGACGGCCAGTTGGTCTAGTCTAGTGGCTAGTGACCCTGGGAACGAAATCAAATGGTCGCGGGTTCGAATCCTGCAAGGTGCATCATTTGTGTGATGAGCAGAAATGTTTGTTTCCGAGTCATGGATATGATATTCGTATTTATGTATGTTTATCCGTTACCTAGTGGCCATATTACAGGGTATTATCCTAGTTTGGGGCTAGGTAATTGGTGTGGAATTGTCACAAATATATTTATTTATTATTTATTTAATTTATTTATATTATACAAATAGGTACCTGAAATGTAGCTAATGGTTCTAATACTTTGTAGTTAATAAGTAAGACATTCATCATGTACGAACAGCCAGACTTTATTCCAATACTAGCTGCGCCCCGCGGTTTCAACCGCGTGAGGGATGATGATGAAAAGTATCCTACGTGTTATTCCAGATTTCAAGCTATAAGCTATTTCTATTCCAAATTTCATCAGTTCTTTCAGTCGTTTGAGAGTGAAGTATGATGATGATGATACGTATCTAATGTGTTATTCCAGGGTTTAAGCTAACTCTAAATTTCATCAAGACCATGCCATGGTTTAAGCGTGAAGGATGATAATGATGAAAAAGTATCCTATGTGTAATCCAGGGTATAAGCTTTCCCCATTCCAAATTTCATCCAAATCCGTCCAGCCCTTATCGCGTGAAAGCTCCCCAAACAAACAGACAACTTTTCACTTTTATATATTAGTGTGGATAATATGTAAATGTCTAAGCAAGCATCCACTATGACGTGGGTGTCCGGAACAAGACGGTTCATCACGATCGGTTACAGTTCGCTGTTAAATTGAAAACGCTTTATGACGCGCCCTATGGCGTTGATTGATCGTGCGTTTTCCGAGCGTTTTGTACTTGTTAGTTTTAATTGTTTGTTTTCGAAGGACTGCCGATGGCGTGACGAAATGAGTGGGAATTGATTAAGATGGAACTAATGAATGAAAAATCTTTTAGCTAGCTAATGTATCCATGTGTATGTTTTAATGTACTGACATTTTTTTCAGTAATAATGCAAAATGGCATCACTTGACATTGAAGTCCATTGAAACTTGCAATGAAGCAGGTGGATTTTTGAGGGTAATTAATATTCCATTCCATAATATTCCTTTTGAATGTAAATCTACACTAGTAACGTAGCACATGCTAATTGAAAAACTTTATCGGAAATATAACTTGAACTCTAATGTTTCGAAAACAATTTTATCTACACTCATATAGTAAAATCTGGATTATGAACTCATTGGTAGCTTGATGACCTACTTTACACATGACACGTTCCTAACAAGAAAAAATAATATTATAACACTGTTTTTTGAACTAAACAATGCTTTAATTATATTTTTTTCTCATTAAAGAAGAGTTATGGCCCTGACCCACGAGGGTTTTGGCTATTTTACCATAAAAGTACAGTTTGTTGACCCGACCAGGGAAGTTTTAATTCTGTGTGGCCGTTAATTATCTATGACGGCGCATGCAAAATGGATGGACATAGATTTGCTCCCATTAGACATATTTTTTCATGTGTAATTATGTGTTTAAATTAATTGTGAAAGTTTTTGGATTTCAAAAAACAAATACAGATAAAGATTTGACGCCACTAAATCCTCGACGTGGCAAAATCACCCATGATCCACTCCCAGATAACTCAAGGAAAACATTCAACAAATCATTGGAGTGGAAAATGGAAAATAAAGTCATTTTCAGGAAACGTGATGCTTACTGTCTAATTTCAGTACCTAAAAGACAAGTAACTTATAAATGGTTACCTTTTTTAATCACTTTTCTTTTATTCAAAAATATATATTGCTCGAGTGAAGATAAAGTAGTGTATGCAACTGCATATAATTGGGTATTAAAACACTAATGATACTATTTAGATAAACCCACACTCGTGTTTTAATAACCCCAATTATATAACAAATCCTTATTCTACTATTAAAATTAACCTTCTAGACTTCAATTATAATCAACTCATTGTTTGTCATTTTACAACATAAAGCTTGTATTACCTATGCAACAAAATTACAACAGATAAATCTTCGGTTTTAACTTCGTCCCTCGCGCCTATAAATAACGTACCTTAAACGTCCCTTGGTGCGTTAAAATACTCAGTTATTTGAGATAAGGGAAGGCTGTCGCCGTACAAAGGCTTGTACGCAAGCTAACGCAACGTCTCTCTTAGACTGCGCAAACTCATTATCTTTTACACGCCACAAAACTTATGCACCGTGCTTTTCGTATCGTGGCTTTTAAACACCACTTTCTGCTTTACGAAGCCAAATTATAGTGGCTGCAGTAAAGCAACTAGAACTATTTCGTAACAGATTGTACTCTCACAATTGTACACAGTGTGTACTAGATATACGCCGACATAAAACCGACACCGACCTACTAAAAGTATTTTCTTTTCAGTTTTTTTATTTGAGAAAATAAGTGAGAAGTGTTTTATTTTACGTTGGAATCATTCTCCAATTGATTAGACAAATAATTCTACAATTGCATCATTTATTCTCATACAGTTTCTGCTATGTTATAGTCACCTTTCATGATTCTGCTTTAGTATGTGTGAATGCATCTAGAACATTTTTAGAGTTAGCACACTGTTTACACTTTACACCTTCCTGATGTTGGACGCAACATTCTCGGGGTCCGCATCAGATAGGAAAGTCCATACGCTTATTTATTTACCATTATTTACGGTGTACTGTGTAATAGCTCTCGGTATCTCGTTTTTCTCCTCACATGCATCATTTGTGGTGAGATTCGAAGATCTAAACGCGTAGGCTTTCCTTTTATATTCGTAACAGGGAGCTACTTAGCATAGGAAAGTGATTTGAACAAATTGCTTTAACGATTTTTGTTGGGGCTTTGTTTTTGCTGAGATAGATTGGCTATTCAAGACAAGAGTGACGTCCTGATGAACCGTATATTTTTTAAAATGGAATGACTGAAATAGTAATGGTAACTGCAGTACCTCAACATCCATCAAGCAAAGTTACTCTACAAGTAAACGAATGAGCCTTCTTCACTATACACTTGCATCAACCGCTTTCATCATTTATTTTCTAAGCCTATTGCTTTTTTCATATTTTACTGACGTCATAGAAATTTACGAACAGAAATAGGAAAGAAGTGAAAGTGAACCGATGTCTCCAAGTTTTTTCATACATAACGGCCATGACAACAATATGTTAGACCGGTCGTCTAAAAATAGATGCCAAGTTTTTACTGTAAAAGTTTTGTCATAAGTGTCACTCTCGTCAGATTACATAACTTTTACACGTATATCAAAAAAAAGTTATCAATAATGTTGCCATGGTTTTTTGGATTCTCATCTCATTTTTCACGTACTTATATAGTCATAAGCAAACATGAAAGAAACTTCATATTGCCTTGAAAACAAAGCTCCTGCTTATTTTATTTTCACGATATGAGGAAATGATTCATTGTCGAGACCTGTATACGAAAATATTGTCAAAAAACATAAAAGTATACATAAATATAACTCTCCTTGTGCTACCGTGAAGTTCGGCCTGTAAATTCTACTCGAATTCGTGCAAAAACGGTTTTCGAATAATGTCCTCCCATTAGAGGTTCAGTTAATTCACAAAGCTTATTTGCTTAGTAAGTTGCATTTAACTCTTGTGTTTTAGAATTATTTTATAATGGCAATAATTCATTGAATAAACTGTTAGAATCACGATTGAAAATACTGAAACGTGTTTTTGCAGCGTTTCCTAGCATCATATACGAGTATAAATCTGATAACGTTTTCAATAAAAGCGTGATTGTAAACATTAATATAAGCGGTATCATTGTGTTGTCATCTGCGACCACCTGACTCGTTAAATATCATTACAGAGCTTATTTGCTTGGCTGTTATACTAGTTCAAAAACTAAAACCCGACTAAGGTCGGGTTTGTTTGCTTATTTGTCTGTCGTTTGAGGTAGTGCTGCCCTTTGGGTTCAGAGTGTGTCAGGTCGCACGAGGGCCTCTGACATGTCTTAACGACTGCCATTAATGAATAACAGCTGAATTTGCCCTCCAAAGCACAGAGCGATGAAAAATCGCTCATGACATAGTCACTGGTGCGGAGCCTAGGACCGAACTCGGTATCGTTGGATTTAAAGTTGCACTATTGAACCGTTAGGCTACAAAAACACACATCACTCTAAGGTTGGGTACAAAATAGCCTATTACAGTCTTGCGATGAAGATGAATCGATTGATACCTCGCATGTCAAAATTGAACCAAGTTTTTAATTTGAACACATAACCCTTCCTTTGAACGTACGGGAAAAAAATAACTTATGACACTCTCTCTATAAATGAAGACAAATCGATTGATACCTCGCTAGTCAAAATCAGACCAATAGGCGCGGAGGGGAGGGCGGTTTGGGGGGTTACATCCACATATGTACATACATACATAGACTGAAACTCATTACCCTTCCCTTGCTTCGCCGAAGTTGGGTAAAAAGGAACTAGCATGGTTCCTACAGGGAAGGGAAGTTAAAATTTACTTCCCTGTCAGTATTTATAAGGACAGTGACGCCCCGCTCGACTGGGCGCTGTATAAATCTAGCATAATATGCTGCCTAAAAATCATAAAAAATACCTTCATATAAAGTTTTTAATTGTTAATAAGCAGAACATTTTGTTACCATATTAATACAACTAAAGATTAATGTACTAAATGTAAATAATCTATTTATAATATTTACATAAAATAGATGCGCCTTACAGTTTCACTTAAATGTTTGAATTATTACAGACAAAAGATGCGCAGGAGCAAGCAATATCGGCTCCTACCAATAAACCCGTAACCGGCATGGCGTCTTCAGTCCACAGTTTACGTCATAAACCCCTTTTTATCTTTTGTTTTTGTGTTTGACGGGTGGCCGGCATAAAATAAAGGTTATTTTTAACAGGCTGGAGAAAGTGTTTCGTATAACATTAGAGGTAATAAATATTAATAACCGATACGAACTTTCGTTTATAGCTATCGATGCCTATTATAACAATGGCGTGAGGAAACCTAGAGTTTGCATCCTTTAAAATAGACAACTTTTACTACTTGCTTTAAAATTTGGTTGGGTGTTTTGAAGACTTCTTTTTCATTTTATAATATCTGTAGGATGGCCGAGATACAAAACAGACTACAAAAGTGACAAAGGAGATCTATACAAATTACAAGTAGTATTTTTATGCGTGGAATAACAAAATGCGTTTGAATTTGACGCCCGTTATATAATGAATAGGTATACCATTATTATTATGGATATATCGAGTTTTTTTTTTTATATTTGCCGAATACTTGACTATTATTATTTGTTTTGACTACATTAACAATAAAAAACTATCGATACTGCAAAGAAAGAACAAACAAAGTCTGTAAGTACATACGTAGTCTTTTAGTATTATCTAACATATCTTTGTTACAAAAACACGGATTGAGTCAAAACAAGCTCTTAAAACAATAGACCTTAATTAAATGTACCTAATTAGTCTTAAATACACAACAAAACTAGACGAAAACAAAAACGTCAATGGGAATCTAGACAATTCCAACCCAATTCATCACTAAACAATAAAACAAAAGAAATGAATGGATATAAATAAAATTAGATTAGCTTTCCTTTCCTCGCCTATAAATCGCTGCACGCAACCCACAAATAAATCCTATAAGAAAAGTTTCAGCCAATATTCTTTGTGGGTATTCATTTGAATTTTACCTATTGAGACTGACTCAGCTCGCAGGGAGTCATTTGTGACCTTTGAAGATTTGATTCATGAAGGAAAGGGCTGCGGGAATACTTAGGTTATCTTTGAAATGTAGACAGAAATAACTTTTTACCCGACTACAGCAAGTCAAGGTAAGGGTAATGAGTCTAACAGTCTATTTATGTATGTATGTACCTATGTATGTGGTTATGTGGATGTTCCACCATAGCGTCGCTCCTATTTGACAAGGGAGTTGTGAATCAATTCGTCTTCAAGTACAGAGTGTCATAGGCTATTTTTTATCCGACTACGGCGAAGCAAAGGTAGAGTTATGTGTAAAAAACTAAAAACTTGGTCCGATTTTGACAAGCTAGGTGTCAATCGATTTGTTTTCATTTATATAGTGTCATAGGCAATTATTTTTTCCCGACTACGGCGAAGAATAGGAAGGGTTACATGTAAAAAACTAAAAACTTGATCTGATTTTGACTAGCGAGGTGTCAATCGAATCGTTTTCATCACAAGAGTGTCATATGCTATTTTTTTTACCCAACCGTGGTCGGGTTTTAGTTTTTGAAATTAAATCTTGTTATAAAAATGTTGAAGGATGAGTAAGAACAATTAAAATGATAAGTGAGACTTTTTTGAAGTCAAATAGCTCATGTATTTTAATTAGAAAAATAAATAAGCGTTAACAACTATCGCTCCTGATGGTAAGTAAGCACTAAGGAGACTAGAATAGGATCGCTTGCCTTAACGGTATACCTGTTCACTTTCGACTCCTGAGATTTTAGTTTATGATTGGGAAACATAGACGCTTGCAAATCATTCTACTCCATGGCCGTTTGAATGAAGATTATGTAAACAAAATCATTGTTGGCAGTAAAGTGTTTTGTTCGTAAGGAGGAATGTCAATCATATTTATTATCTATCTATTTATACTTGTAATAAAGCATTACGTAATAAAAAGTATTTATAATATAGATAATAAAAAAAAACTAGGGTACTTAAACATTTTAAAATTGTGTCTGTCTGTTTGTCTGTCTGCCTGTCTATCTTTTCACGCATCACGATAAATCTACTGGGCTTTGGATGCGGTTTTTACTGATGGTGTTGTTGGTTTTGACTTAAAATCTGGTGTTGATCCAAGCAATAGACAAATACATATATATAAAATGAAATGAATGAATGAATGTCACTTGTTTCACACATGTTTTTTTTCCCCTTTTTTTTTCATTTTCACTTTTTACGTTTTTAACCTTTTGTTTTTCTTTTTCATATATATTTTTTTCATTAATTTCTCATCTTACGTTTTTAACAATATTTTTATATTTTTTTCACTAACTGTGTTTTGACATATTTAAAAATACTTACTTGAAAACCTTTTAGCCTCAGAATTGATTATCTTTTCAAAACATAGGTAACTATTAACAGTGGCCTACTTAAAAACATAAACAAATTAGCTGGAAAATACTTCAACAGAACTAAGTCTACCCATACCAATAATAAAAACTTTTTTACCCGCAATTCGTTTCGGAACGCAAAACCTTGCTTACGATGTGGCTGAGAAAACAATCCCAAATCCTCCGGCTTCCCTTTAGGCAAATCCGCATGAATTCCTAATCCTTATACGGTTGGAGTCCCGAAGAAGACGGAAAACAAAGTTCCTAGATATGCCTTGATCTTGTGCTTTAATAAAGCCCTATGCCTAAACATAACCTAAATTGTAAGTATACAATATTTTTTCATTCTTGTACGACTAGAAGTCATAAGTTTTTTATTTTTTAATAAATAACTAATTGTAATGTGATTTCATTTGTAGTGAAAATTGACTTGCCTAGTGTGAAACTATCTGTTATAAGGCCAATAAAATATTATATTCTATTATATTCAACTGCATGTTACTCCGTACTCTAGACACGCTTTTGGCGAACGTAGCAATGAGAGCATTTAATTATCGCAATTTTGGCGCTGATTTAGCAGTAGTTTGGCAGTAGTGAGGGTCCACGGTACTAACGTACTTGTACAATTATTTATTCTGTAACTAACGTCAGGAGATGAAACAATGTCAATTTTAGTTCCATGGACCCTCGATGGGGCGCTTTAAATCAGCAAAAACGAAAGTACGGAAAAGCAAATCCATACAGATCAGTACAAACATTGGTTTTATGTGACAGCTAACTTTTACAACTGGAAGTGTCAGTTTAGCGTGATGGCATCACTGTGGTAAGATTGTCTGTGGTTGGTTGATGAGAGATAGATATTATCTGTGGAGAGTGGTCGAAGGTAAGTGTGAAGATTAGCTAACACAAGACCTGAAAGATTACTCCACTCACTGAGCCAAATGTCAGCTGTCAACATTGTCAACCCAAATGAATTGTCAACTTGTTGTGAGGCTTAGCACGGATGGCGCCACATTGCAGTCTATGGTCGAAGACTGGTCCAGAAGAGCGTCAAATCATCTGCCTACTTTGGTCAAAGTGACAGTAGGTATACCTTGGAAAATATTGTGGTATTTCCGTCGAAGCACTTGGCGCACTTGGGAGAACCGGACAATCAGTGTGAAGCAATTTGCCGCCAAGGGGAATGGCGGCCTATTGGATCTTCAGCATTTTTTAGCCCGGTTATTCTTGAAATCTATAATCAGCCAGATTGGCATAGGTTTAGGAATGGTATAAGAATGGCTTCTATAGGATTGCGTAAAGCTAAGTATTTTATGTGAAACCTAAGTTTGTTATAGATTAAGCTTTTTGATTCATAAAAAGTGAAATACTATAAAGTTGCTAAATTTTAATGATAATGATTTAGATTTAAGATTTATATTGTATTTATATATGTTGAATATGGAATTATTAATAATTGTTGGATTTACTGTTTTATAATTATTTTCTATACTAATGCATGTAACATAAGATGGCGGATAGTGAGGATTAGCGCGGCTAACCTGCGATGGTGAAAACAATACCATGGACCGTATGCATAGTAGAATGCTGCCTTCAGGAACTTTGACAGGCCACAAATCGGTGTGGCTACGATTTTTGGTGCGGAGAGACTGCCATGAGATACTCGACCAGGCGGAGATCGAGGAAAAAAGGATCATAAAAAAATCGGGTGAGACCTATCCAGTGTTAAAGATATATAATAGTAATCACTACTAAGTATATTAGGTATTTCAGGTGCTGTGAGGCTTGGGATGGCTTCATGGGGAGGTTGGAGGACATTTGACAACCCCCAAACTATATAAGTACTATTATTTATTCTGCGATAGTCAGTCTTTCTAGAGTGTAGTGTAAAAAACTGTCTGTAGCCTAAATCTCTAGTGCAAAGACTACTTTAAATACTCGTTTTGCAAAATTGTATAAGTTTTTGGATGGTGTCAAATTATGCTGTAAAATTTAAATTTGATTAATAGAGTTGATTGCTGTTTGAAATAATCTTTTAAATGTTTTGCTTAACCATTCACGCCACGGACTAAGTAAAGCTCAGTCTACACCAACAACAGTACCTTTAATATTTTTTTCAGCAGTAGTTTGTAACCATTCATTTAGCAATGGAATTAAAAGCATGTGGGTATAAGTACGAAATGGTTAAGTATTTGCTAGTAGTCGATATTTGCTGATGTAGTTGCAAAATTACTAAGCAGTTTTTTTTACATTTCTTTACAGACATCACATAAATGTGTATTCTCGCATCACGTAAAAACTGCTGGACAGATTGGAATGTGATTTTCGCTGTTAGTTAGCTTAAGATTTGACATAAAATCTAGTGTTATTTACCCATATCTCAATTTGATGATTAAAAGCCGAGCAATCGATTAAAAACTATTTGACAGGTGAACGAACAACAGCAACATTCTAAAAGCAAAATCGACGTAGCCACATATTAAATAATAGTACACATTACTACGAATAGGAGCCTCAATGAGGCAACTGATCCTTTCTTAATTACCACGCAAAACTGGTTAAAATAAAGGGTTACATTTCAAGTCTCCTATATTTCCAGGGACTTGACAACAAAATTCATACTATTTTACATACGCTAGATAAATTGTATTCGTGAATTTGCTTGTGTAATTGTGTTTTAAATGATCATAGGAACTTTTCTTACTTATCCATCAAATATTTAGAGTGTATTTTTGATAAATACTTCTTATGGCATTTGCCCGAAACCTCACCTGATGCGACGGAAACTAGACGTTGAAAATATTTGAAGGTATTAACTTTAAACGACTTTGATGTCGTGTTTTGTTTTTTAATAAATCTAATCGTGATAGCATGTTAAATTTAATGTTTTGCTTCTATCTGGTAGATAATTTATCAGACGTGGTAAAAAGCGACAGAGAACTTTTATTTATTTTTTAATTGTGAGGCTACACTCAATGGTTGGAGCATCCTGATTTTTGTTGGCTTTTGTTTTATAATGATTGGTATTGTGTCTCTAGACGGTCATAAGAGTAATGACCTCTTCTATGGGTGATATATGTATTGTTGTTACTAATGAGACTCGCGTTAAATTGTTCATTACAATTTTTGATGCATACTTACTTATAATAAAGCAGTAAGTAAAAAAGTCTGTAAAATGAAGATAATTTAAGAAAAATTGGTCTAGGGGACTTAAAATAAGCTAGTGTACAAATATAATACTAGCGTATTTTACTAGTCTGTCTGTCTATTCGCGCATCACGTAACAAGTAAAGGACCAATTACGATGCTGTTTTCACTGCTGCATAGCTTAGGGTTAGACTTAAAAACAAGGGTACTTGGTATCTCAATCCAATGAGTAGAAGCCAAGAAATCGATAAAAAAAACTATTTCAGGGCTGAATGAAGTTCTATCTATAATGTGGTATATTGTATATTGTTACTTTTGGAATAACACAGGATCCTTATATCACAGAAAAAATACCACGCAGGCAAAGCCGCATGCACAGCTAGTTTGTTTAATATTACTATGTATATAGCTTTCATTGATAAATTTAATGATTACAAGTAATGTTTTAATGGAATGCGGTAAATTTATGTTTTTAATAGTCATTTATTGTGACTGATGGATCGTTTAAGAGGGCCCTTCTTGGTCAGTCTATCGTCACATACATACATAGACTGTTTAATAGATTACGCTTCCTTTGCTTGGCCGTATTCGGGTAGAAATATAAGTGATGTGCATTTAAACTAATTAATCATTGCCATTTTGGTAATATAACATACTCGTACATGAATTAAAAAAAAAGGGTTTAAAAAAACTATAGCCATGCCATGGAGAAACTATGTACTATTTTTGTATAACTATCATAATAAAATACGTACATAAAATTTCGTGTATGTGTTAGAAAGTTCCTCTATTTGAAGCTAATCCTGGATGTCGATTCAGGTCATGTTTACAATAAAAATGCATTGTCATTGGAACTGAACCAAAATGTAAAAATTCAACTCCGTAAGATAAGAGAAAGTAGTTCTGATGCAGCTTGCAAGATTTAACCTCAAAAGACATACATACAAACATTGCAAGTTAAATAGAAGCTTTCAAAATAGTAGGTAATATTAATTCCTTGCGATAAATTTAAATTTGGCCAAGATCAACAAGAAGCACTGTACACATTTAACTTTAAAATGTACTAAAATTAAAACAACATCATCCTATAAATCTAGTATAATCTTAAATAAATATCCCTTAGACAAAATTTAAAGCTAGAAACGCAATTTGTTGTTAACAGATGAGCTGCCACCTAAATCAAGTGTAATAGCAGCCTCTAATTTATTCATTGATTTATTTTAAACGATACTAAATAATTGTTGAGCTTCGACACCATTATTTTTAACTATTGTTTAAGTTAACCATTGAAATATGAGCTAACAGTTGATTTATAGGAAACTGTAGGCGTTGTAGAGATGTATAGAGATGTGTGCAATGAGTCAAGAATAGCAGGTATCGATGGAAATAATAATTCAATTATTTTGTTTGTTTGATGTTTACAACATTAATTATATGCAATTACTAAAAAAGAACTATTGAACCAATCATATCATCCCAATTGCTATAGAAATATTAGAGATAAGATAGATACACACACCAAAACCAGTTAGTAGAATCAAAAGATCAATCGTCTCAAAAGTGAGTAGCTTCATGGTTTTCCAAAAAGCTTTGATATGTTAAACACAGCTAACCAAAAATTACAAAACGTTCATAAAATTATAACTGTAACCATAAAACGTTCTCAACATTGGATGTACAACTAGTAGGTGCTAAATAAATAAGCTGAATGAATTGACTTCAATTACTTCAAATATTTGAGAGAACGGAAAACTTCAACATACAGTGTTCTTTCGCTTTCCTTACGATATGGAAAGAATCGAAGTTTTATCGATAAATGACGATATGAATAGATCAACCTCACATCTCTAGGTGTCATACAAGTACAAGATTTAGACTGTTCACCGACTACATGATAATTAAATTTTGACCGCAGGCGTAAGGCAAAGATTTTGTATTTACGACAGAGAAACTTGACACATCTTGGTATCCAGGTGTTAACAAGTTTCAGTGTTAGCAGACAATATTTGACTACTGCATTATAAAGATGACATTATTTAGTACTTAGGAACAGCTACAGAAATATAAAAGGAGTTTTTTTTATGTAATGACAAATACTGTACTTATTTAATTTTAAAAGTTGTAACTGTGACCAACCTGCTTGGACTTCAGCCTACTTATTGACATTATAGATGGCATTACCATTTTCCCTTAAGAAGGTTAAAAAACTAAAGGCAGAATATGGAGCACGACGTAAAAGTTATGTTACGTTTGTTCAATTAGTTTAAGACATACTTATACACAGGTATAATGTAAGAAGGATGAGCACATCACATCATCCACATCATAATCATCCGATAAATCACCATTGATGCCTTCCCCAGAGAATGCAACTACGAGCCATTGCTCAATGATTGCCTATAATAAGGGGGAGGGGGGAGGGTAAGCGCGACAAGAGTGATAAGGGCGTAAGAGGGGTGGGGGAAGGATGATGTCACAGAAATATGATAAAAAACATAAAATTCTAATTTTGTAAGCTAGGTAATTAACTATGTCATCTATCTATCTATCTATCTACCTATCTATCTATACTTATAATAAAACTGTAACGGGTCCAATTCTGTACATTGAAGATAATTTAAAAAATTTTTTTGGACCTTACTCTATATTCGATACTGAAGCCAAAACTGTATTTTTTTCATTTTTGTCTGTCTGTCTGTCTGTCTGTCTGTCTATATGTATCTAGGCTAGGCATCACGCCGAAACTACTGAATGAATTTTAATGAAACTGGGTATGATTTGAGTTCATACTATACATAGGCTACTTTTTATCCTGAAAAATGAAAGGGTTCCCGCAGGATAGGGGTAGAAAGTTATTTCAAAAAACATTTACCACTCTGAAACTACTAGACGGATTTTGATGCAACTTGGCACAGTCATAGTTTATATCATGGGTTAAAGATGAGGATACCAAATTCTGTAAATTAAAGACATTTTGTATTTTTTTTTGGGGGCCGTTCTAAGAGTATATTCAATACTAAAGCCAAAACTGTATTTTTTTAATTTTTGTTTTTCTGTCTGTCTATCCGTCTGTCTGTCTGCACCTTGAAAGTGCATCACGCTGAAAATACTCAATGAAATGAAATGAAATTTGGTATGTTTTAAGATCATACCTCGAGGTAGGACACAAGATACTTTTCATCCCGAAAAATTAAAGGGTTCCTGCAGGATAGGCGTTGAAAGTTATTTAAAAGAACACGTATCACGCTGAAACTACTTGACGGATTTTGTTAAAACTTGGCACAGTCATAGTTTATATAATGGGTAAAAATTGAGGATAATTTATATCCCGAAAAATAAAGTGTTCTTTCGGGATAATGTCCAAAATTCAAATTGAAGATATTATGTAATTTTTTTTGGAGGACGTTCAATGTTCAATACTAAAGCCAACAACGTAAGTATTTTTTTATTTTTGTCTGTCTGTCTGTCTGTCTGTCTGTCCGTCTGTCTGTCTGTACCTTGGCAGCCCACCACGCTGAAAATACTTAATGAATTCAAATGAAATTTGGTATGATTTGAGTTCACGCTTTGAGGTAGGACATTGGATACTTATCATCCCGAAAAAAAGTGTTACTGCAGGATAGGGGTGGAAAATTATTTAAAAGAACACTTAGCACGCTGAAACTATTGGACAGATGTTGATGCAACTTGGCACAGACATAGTTTATAAATTATGGATACATTTTGTCCCGAAAAAATAAAGGGTTCCTGTGGGATATGGGTCCAAATTCTGTACATTAAAGATGAAGTGTTTTTTTTTGGATGTTACTCTATATTCTATTATGAAGCCTAAACTATATGTTTTTTCATTTTTGATTGTATGTCGCTCAGTCTGTATTTTAGCCGCGCATCAAGCTGCCGGAACTTCTGGATGAATTCAAAAGAAACTTGGTATGATTTGAGTTCGTACGACGAGGTAGGACATATGATACTTTACATGTCGAAAAATTTATGGGTTATAATTTAGGGGTTGAAATTTATTTAACAGAACACGTACCACGCTGAAAGTAATTGACAGGTTTTGATGCAACTTGGCACTGTCATAAGTTATATGATGGGTAAAAATTGAGGACACGTTTTATCCCGAATAAGTAAAGGGTTTCTGCGGGATATGGGTCCAAAGTTATGTTAATATTAAAGTAATAAAAAATATTTTTTGGATGGTTCTCTATATTCGATACTGAAGCCAAACTGTTTTACTTTTTAATTTTGTCTGTATATTTGTCCGTATCTTGACCGCGCATCGCACCTAAACTACTAAATGAATTCAAATAAAAAGAATGCACTTGGGTGCTTAAAAAAGGTATTGAACAAATTTTTTTTTGTTAATTGTGTCTTTCTTTCTGTTTGTCTGTATGTATGTTTGTTCACGCATCACGTAAAAACTACGCGACCGATTGCAATGCGGTTTTCATTGTTAAATAGGTTAGGGTTTGATTTAAATCTGGTGTAATTGGTATCTCAATCCGGTAAGTTAGAAGCCGACCAATTGTTAAAGTATTTTTGACGGCTGAAGAAATTTTGTTCAAATGTTGGTATACTGGTCTAGAAATAGCACATTATGGTACTTTGAACCTAAAGAAGCCGCGGGTGCAGCTAGTACTATAATAAAACTGTAATTGGGCTAAATCTGTACATGAAATATGTTTTGAAAATTTTAATTCAGGTAAACTTGGAGTGCAAAAAGGTTATTTTTTGTCTGTCTGTCTGTCTGTCTGTCTCTTTGAGCACGCATCACGCTGAAACTACCTGGTGGATTTTGATGCAACTTGGCACAATCATATTATATTAATCATGTTATAAATTAATATTTAGAATACATGTGCGCGCGCGTGTGTGTGTGTGTGTGTTTGTATCTGTCTGTGGCGTCGTAGCTCCCAAACGAATGTAAAGATTTTGCGGTTTTTTTTGGTTGAAAAATAATGTGATTGAGATGGTTCTTAGCTATATGGGAAGGGGGAGGGGGTGGTGAGAAAAAGAGGCGAGAATCGTAGCTTCCAAACGAATGGTCTGATTTAGGTGCAGTTTTTTTAAGTTTGAAAGCTGAGGTAATCGAGATGGTTCTTAGATATTAGATATTAGAGTACAAGTATAACACAATGAAGTATCCTACGTCCTTAACAAGGGCGTAAGTCTTTTATCGTAGAACCTCTACACTAGAGAGCGTAGTATCTGTACCTATAATAAAGCAATAAGAACAAAAAAGACTGTACAAAGAAGATAATTAATGTTGTAACACTACATAATTTACCAGCATCAACAACTCAAGCGCATAAACCAAACGCATCAAAGTTCTTCCTCCGACTTAACTAGATAGCGCTGATTGAAGTTAAAAGACGCAAGCATTTCATTCAAAGCAACCAAGGGTCCCTAAGGCTAAATTAAAATCTGTATTTTTTTTGAATTCGGCTCACACTAGCTTTAGCGCTCCATTTATGACCTCCAGCTCTCAAGCTCTTGCGACTGGAAGTTGTTTGTTGAATTGCCTACTGTCCGGTTGATACACAAAGTACTTTGTATATGGTTAATATCAAATTACTCTGCGCATATCTATATATATCAACCTATTCTGAATATACGTAACTTATACGAACTACGTATTTTCTTCGCTTCATCTGCACGCTGCACGTCATTCTTTACCTTACCGCCTGTCGCACTACAACTCCTTTGATTTAAAAACTGGGGTACTTGGTATCTTAGGCCTTGCACGCACTGCCTTGCGGTGGAAAGTGGTGCGTTTATTCCAGCGTTTATTTCATATTAAATAAAATATAAATATATTTGGGACAATTCCACACCAAGTTCCAAGTTCCGATTGCCTAGTCAGTAATAAAAAATAAATATATACCTAGCCCCAAACTAGGATACCCTGTAATATGGGCACTAGATAACGGATAAACATGCATAAATACGAATATATTGTATTATATGCGTTTATATCATCGCAATACGTGCACTTCTATGACACTCCGTACTTCACAGAATATGCGTTATAAAAACGCAAGGCAGTGCCTTATTCCGATGATTAGATGCCGAGCAATCGATAAAAAACTATTTGACGGCTGAACGAATTTTGAAGAAATGTAGTATAATGTTGTACTTTGTAGGCACAGACTTTTGGTCCTGGAATAATACGTGTGGGCAACTTTTAAATGAAATTATCACGCGGGCAAAACCGCGGGTATAGCTAGTTCTCAAAAAGAGGAGAACAAAATCATGTAGTTAAGTATTGAATAAGAGGTAGGCTGCTTTCTAGAGATTTTCGTAGTATTTTTTAAATTTATGAGAAAAATGTATGGTATAATTGAAAACAGTGGTAATATACAACTTGTAACATAAATTACCTATTAAATACCGGGGTGGGGTATACAAGTCGTTCTACAAGTCATGGCAAACAATGCTAGTTTTACTACTTTTGCGATTACGAAGTTTTTAATTCGTGAATTTACTTATAAAAAGTCCTATACGAACATTGCACTCAAAACAGCAGCACAGAATAAATAAAAGGACTCCTTGTAATCAGCAGGGAAAAATCAATAGTCATCTTGATCTTGAATTTGTGCTTGTCAACAGAATTCGCGCATCAAAACATACTACGCAGTGGTCAGTTACATTTCAGTAGAACGTCACAGTGAAAATCTGAAAGTGAGAGTCAACTACGAGTTTTCTTTTATATATTGTAAGAAGTGAATAAAAATAACTAAAATTGTATTTGTGATCAGTTTCAAGTATTACATCAAATTATCGTTCTCTAAGCCTTCAGTGTTTTCTTCAGCTACTTCAGTGGACTGGTGATCAATCTCCACTCAACGGGAGTCTTTCCAGCACGCAAGCGAGGTGAGGTCTAGCAACCTGATCCCACAGCTGCAGCAGTATATATGTACTTACTTTTTGTGCGACTTGATAGAATAGTAAACAAACATTTAAGGTTGTTACAAACTTCTTATTTTTAGTTTTGTATGGTAATTGAAAATACGATGTATTCAACCATTGCGCGCGTAAACGAATTGACATGCTTGGTTGAAAAAACCTGCGGCATACTTATAAGGCTATTCAGTGACACGTTGTATAGCCGATTAATTAAACTAATTAATATCAAATCGAACAGTTCTAATATTATGCAAGATGCATCGAAATCCGCTGGCGGGCCGCTACCTGAACATAAATCGTTTACTCATTAACGATTATGATTCCAACGATGATTTCAATACTAAACCGGCAATAAATAATATCGAAACAAGAAATCAGCTGTTAATAAGACCACACCCACAGAACCACACACTAGCACCTATAAACAACAATAAAAAACTTAACGCGGTTTTGATTGGCCTCTTAACCATTACTAGTGTTAACTGTCACATAAATACTTTCACAGATTCGTTTATAAAGAAAAAACAAAACGAATCTTCGATATTTGTGAGATAAGTTACCGGATACAGAGCTATTAGAATGGCGCAGTAAATTTTACAAATTAGTAGCGTATGACAAACTAAAATTAATGGATTTTGTCGGCCGCAGAGTTTTTTTAATTTTACACGGTTTGGAGGTGGCCTAATGATGGAGCAGATGTCATCGTCGCAGCTGAAAAATGAGATTTCATATTTTTGGTGGCAGGTCTGAGTTCGTTGGTCTCTAAGAACTTCTTTGTCAAATGTTCCGTTTATATATAAAGCAATTCTATGTTAAAAACTTTTGTGTCATTCACTCTCAACTCAAAAAAATTGAAATGAAACTACTGACGCGGCCAAATATACTTAGAGGTGTTTCTAAGAAAAAAGAGCTAAACAAAGATTCAAGTTTCACAATACTATTATGTTATAAGTACTACTTTTTTAGTTTTAAATTAATTTTGTATACTAGCTGCGCCAATGATAAAAATAGTATCCTAATACGTTTGATTCCTGGACCTAAATCATGTACCTTTATACCAATTTTTATCAAAACTCGTTCTGCCCTTGGCAACAAACATACTCTCACAGGCTCTGAGTTTAGAGCGTGTCCTGAAAATATTTGTTATTCTTCACTGCTCCATAGCCGATTTAATCCTGCTAAATAGTATAATATACAGAAAGGATACCTACTCAACTAATTTACATTCTGTACTTAGACTGCCTGTTATGAAATTTTAATCAAAGTTGGTGGCCCCAAGCGAATCACCGGATACAGTTTTAATGGTTTCGATACAGTTCCTCTGTAAGCAATTCGCGTTTCGAACTTGTTTTGATCACAAAAGTTTGCGTTGTTTGATTTGAAATTACAATTTTATAGCATTTTTTTTGTACTGAGTTGTTTGCAATTGGTTTTTATTTGTTGTGCAAACGGAAACTTTTATAAACTCGCTTTGTTGAGAGCTACAATTATTTACACAATGTGGGTAGTTTCTGTTTCTTACAAGAATCATGTAATTATTTTTTGTTAAAAAGTCTACAATTTGCCATTGATTAAAAATTTGAGAAACTAAGCTACCAAACCGCAGTTTTTAAAGAGCTTACTAACCAAAGAAAATTTGATTCAAAACTTACGATAAAAGAAAGATTCCAACCCAACATAATTTAGTATTCAATCCAATCAGGTCAAGTTTTACGTAACTTTACTTTAACAAATCGTTTCGGATTCCCTGGTGACTATAACTCATCAAGTACCGTCGCTGAGGCTGGAAAACTATACATCAAGTTTGATAGTCAATTATATTGGTGGGTACTGGAAACTGTCTACTCTGGTTTATCTGAACTGTATTCAGTAGTACCTTTGGGCCGCGAAAGTAACGAGGTAAAGCGGACTTTTTGTTGTAAAGGTAATGGAGTTTTACATTTGACCGCCATTTGGCCTATGTGCTCTACATAGTTTATGCATATAGCGATATATGCAATCTTGATATGTTATTTGGATGGAATTGACTATAATTTCAAACATAGTTGAACAATAGTTTGCCCAAAAAAAAAACTGTTGTATAACCAGTGTTCTGATGGTAATGATATTCAGGTGCTAATTGACGATGACGGCGGAGATATGATTCTATTTTGTTCTCCAGTTGATATCAGTCACAAAAATATGAAAAATGTTTTCATTCTCTTTATCAATACACACACAAACCGTTCAAAGATAGAGAAAAAGAGAGAGAAGAGAAAAAAGTACAGCGTGGGATATAAACTACAACCAATACATTACTAAAAAATATCTAAGGCTACATTAAACGACAGTTGTAATAATATTGACATACACATTTTTTTCAATTATAGTGTTTAACTATTTCAAAGTGGTTGTAACTCCGGCCAAGTAAGTTTCAAACTATAATCCAAGCCGGCTTGTATTGCTCACAAAATCTTATGAAAAATTCATCAAAACTTTAATTTTGTGGCCCTCAATTTAAGGATAGGCCTTACGTAATATCCTATTCATAAGGCAAGTATCAGCCAAATAACGGTCGTCTCAAGGGAGGTTTTGATTCATTGACTAATTTGATAATACAAATGCGGTGTGAATTTAATGTGTTTCGGGATGCCGGGCTCGAAACCGTTCATAGTGATAAGTAAGTGAACCTTTTGTGTGTTAGCCTAAAGTTTAAACTAAAATGAATATGAGTGTGATACTATCTCCTAGAGCTTTTTTATAGTCTTTCAGACCTTAACGAGATTATTTCGTTGAAATTTCTTGCACTATAGTAAACTAGCCTTTTTTAATCCTAAGTAGTACCTAAGCCATAATATATAGTGCAAATAAAATGTTTAAATAAAAGGATACACCGCACTTTGACATTGAATTCGATATTTTTCATAAATCGCTCTATAGCGTTCAATAAACATCTAAAAAAACTAAAACAACGAACTACCGTTTTGTACAGCGCGCTCTCATTGGTCAATTGTGAATCAGCAACCCTGCATCCGATCTGTACTAACTTTTCGGCCTAATACCAAAGTCTGGATGGCGCAACAAAACATCGTTTGACTGACGATCTTTATTACCGGAGTTCAATTCCTAACTGGAGTGTTTACATTTTGCACATTAAAAAATGTATGTGATGGCTTATAACTTGAATATGGCCGAGCTGATGCTAAAAGAGCCAACGAACCACGAGCGGTCACGTCACATCGCGATCGATAGCTACGCAAACAGCGTTACCCCCATACCACGTCATTAGATGTTAACACATCAAAATCTAAATAACTGACCAAAAAATAATTAGCCTTTAGCTGAAATGTCTATTTCACTAAACACGCTACAAGGCCACGGCGCGGGTGTGCCGCCATCGCACGATTTCAAGTTTGTGCCTACTCATATCTGCCACCCCGCTCCTGCGATGTCGCAGGGATAAAAGTTTCAATTTTGCCTAGTTCTATGTTTTATTAGTTATTTACTTTTTATATTTAATGCTACATATACATTTTATTGCATGGACTGAGTACAGACATTGAAGAAAAATATCGAATTCAATGTTACGGTGTATAGAACTGAAGAGTAACAAGCATAAAATTCGTTTTCTAAAGAAAACTCAGCAATAACTTCGTCTAAGCGACTTTAATTGAATTAAAGACACAGTGAAATTAAATTATTGATTTCACTCCCCTTAAGTAATTAAGTTTTATCGATAATTAAATTATTATAGCTAATTTTAAAGTGAACTTTATGAACATTTTTGTTTTAATAGCCTCAACAGAGCGCGGTGCTTGCGAGATTTATTATAGGAAGGATCCTTAAGTGACATCCAGTGGTGATGCTGGGAAACTCTAACGCTAAAGAGCTATTTGCTGTCCTCCGAAATTTCTCATGCCCAACGCTCTATTCACATTCTTCACTGACTTCCAGATTGAATTAATGACACCAAAAAGTGCACGGAGTCACGGAATTCACACTGGAAATTAACTGTACCAGATTCTATTGTACTACCGTCCGCGTCCTAAATGGCATTCTTAAAGCTTATTCAAATTTAGACCGCGCCGCCATTCGAAGTTTTAACATTTTGACAACAAATTCGAGACGAGAATGTTGTAAGCCAGTTGTAAACGTACAAATAGATGTTTACAAAAATAGATTTGTGATCGTGTGTTTTGGACTAACAAACTTTTTTTTCGAGGGCACCGGTGCATGTGATTAAGGGATGGGACATTATCTGAGTCGCTTTTGTCCCCGTTTGGCCTCGTTTTGCGGTCTGTGGTCTACGATTCAAGCAGCCAATTTAACTCTTATCCACTCACAAATAAGACGTTAGGTTTTCTACCTCGGTTATAAAATGTATTGAGTTACGCAAACCCAATACCGATGCTAGACGAAAGCTGATCTCTGACGGTGACATCTCCAGAGTACGTAAAGGATTATCGAATGACAATATGTTTTTTTTTCTTATGAATTTTAGTAGATATTCAACGGGATGCGGTGCTTTTAACTAGGATGCTATTAAATTGCGCATGCGTCTTTTGTCGCGCCACATGGCATTTTCCAGCAGATGGCTCCTTTGTTATGCCTACATTATTTGAGTAAGCCAATATCCTTGAGTATTTAGAATCTCTGCAGGTATTTGAATTATCATTTATTTAATTAGAAAAGTAAACTTTAAATACCTTTTGATATTTGATGGCAATATTATCCATACTCATATGATTTATTTACTTCTGTATAGATAAATGTTTTTTTGAATCGCTTGCTATGTTATGTTATCGGTAAAATACAATATTCACATTATTTTAATATACGAGTACTTACGAACAATATTTAAGGTGAAATTGGAGATTCAAATAATATTGTAGGTACCTATGTTACAAATACAAATAGGGCATATTTATGGGTAGTTTGTTTAGTTACAGGTCATGACAAGATCATGCTTTAGGTATTTTAGTACTGGCTATTTTAGTACCTACCATGTCTTTATCTGTAAAGTTTCACGGCCTGTTTCCATAAACTGCCTCTGAATATTTTCTCAAACGCAATGCAGATACGATCGTTACAAATTAGGAATAGTTCGTTTAAATTCTAAATTAGATGTTAGATGAGTTTTAGATTAGAATCTAAAATAAAAAATAGTTAACTTAAGTTTTTTGATTAACTTCATGGAATACGGATGGAAAATAATAAAAAGATCTTAAAAATACATTATAACATTCTCACTGCTGAGGCTTTCACTAAAAAAAATGAGAGAGACAGCGAGATAAAGAGGTATGGAGAAATTTCCACCATAGTGGTCCTGTTTGAGATGGTGGATACTAAAACTTCTTATGTGATTACGAGCCTTCATCGTGTCTCTAAACTGAAAACTGAACGTAAGTGAAGAGGTATCCGTTGTTTGCATCCAATTCGTGCAACCCTTTGAATACTCTAATATTGGAAAGATTTAGGATAATTCCATTTAATACAAACATCAAAAATACTCTAATACACCATCAACTTATCTTTCAATGACCTCTATTCAAACACAAAACCAAAATTTTATATGTACCGACCCTTTCCGACCATAAAACTAAGTTAATTACGAAACTAATTCCATTATGTGATCCTTGTCCGCTAACATTTGGACCCGAAACGTTGGGTCACTAATCGTTATAATATTTGTTTAAAGTTAGTTCAGTTCTACTCTGGGTACATGAGCCTCTTCATTTTCAACTATGCAAAACAGTGATAGCAGAGTTCTATACTATCAAGGTGATTTTGGGGGTTCAGTACCCAAAGGATCCAAATCCTATTGCTGTGCAACATGGTCTATGTTCTTGCCCTTCTATGTTCGCGCAGCGTTCTATGTGTATGCCCTTCTTGGGCTTGTTATTATAATTAACTATGTGATTAGATCATTCTTACACGTTTTTTATCGTGGTATAATAGAATAATAGTAATACCATGGTGCTTGCGGTGATCAAACGACGAAGCCTGGTTTTTCCTTCTGGCGCTTATATGAGCTAAACGGCTCTGCGACTCTGATGAATCTACTGCACTCCAACTACAGGGTCCGTCACTCGAAGTGTTACCAACTTTACACTACTGCAACTTTTAATCTATAAATGACATCGTGGTAAAATTTCGCAGAACGTAAGATTGCTTTCCTTTTTTTCTAGGTGTCAAAAAGAGCGGGAGACAAAACAAATTGCACAAAACTTATCAATATTAGGTTTAAAACGAAATAGTGTGGTTGCCATCCATTTAGCTGGAAAATGAACGATTGTTCGAGAGCGCTTGTAGGTGAACAAAATGAAAGTGAGGATACGTTGAAAGCAGCGCTTTGTCGAGAATTGGACCAAATCCTAGAATAACCCACCTTCGTGCAGCGTGCGATGCCTGTGTCGGAAGGTTCCATGCCATTATCCATGATACAGGAGATATAATGAACAATAACTTTGGTTTTCCCTAAATTTACGTTATTTGTAGCACTACCCTGAATTTTTCATAAATTATGCCAATTAACCATCAACAACATTTTTAATTAGTAACATCTCGAATGACGGACCATGTAATATCACACAAGACGTGTTCGAACTTTTCGCTCGCGTCACCTCGCGTGGTTGGTATGATAGACATCAACGAAAATTTGTCTTCCGTTGAACACAGATGCTGATGATCAGCAACAATCGTATAAGGCCATGTGTGTGTATATAAATAGGTGTTGTACGATAACATGTAAAATTCTTTCAAAAAAAAATAGTGTGCTAATTTTTTGTGTTCCGTAGTCAAAAAATAAACCCTTATAGTCTCTCCATGTCCGTATGTCTGTCCGTCTGTATGTCACAGCAATGTGTATGTTTACTTAGACACTATTAACACAAAGTTGAAATTTGGTTGCTTATAACCGATTACATAGGTTAATAAAAAACTTGATTATATTTTTTGCAGTGGCTCTCTTTATTTTAAAGTGAAGCTGAAAAAAACCCATCGAGGCGGGTATCTTTGACTGATAATATGTTAAAATTTTAGTGAGGTTCCAATAACAGTTTTTCTCTTTTTGGTTCCGTTTACAAAATAGGATTGGGTTCTAAAGTGACCATTTTGCTTGAGTTCGCCCTCTAACTAACAAAGTTCAGAATAACAAAAAAAGGCTACTACCGCATAACACGAATTTACTCATAAAGAGAATATTAAAAAAGCAATATAGTTCTAGCGCTTAATACAAAGTTACAAAAAAAAACTACAGGAACCTAAAGTATACTAGTTTTCGAGATATAACTGACCAATTTAGTCCAACTTTGTAAACATATCACGTAAAAACTATTGGACCCATTGCAATTTAGTTTTTACAGTTGTGTATCTTAAAATCCTGACTACGGAATCCTTAGCCTATGCGTGTCTGACACGCACTTGGCCTGTTTTTAAATCATGTAGGCCTGCGGACTTGTCTTAATCACCATGGCACTGCAACTATTGACTGTTGAATATTCAATTTGATTAAAATGTAACAAATTGTACTTTTTAGTTCTTCTGATCTAGAATGCAGATATACGCCGAGACAGATTCGGTTAAATTGAAACGCTCTTTACCACATACTAATTCTTAGAATTGTTTAGTATTTCCCTAATCTACAGCTGTCTAATAGAAGTAACTTATTCGTAATATGCTTAGACCGCCGATTGTTTTACCGCATTTTTTTTTTGTGATTTATGATGTACAATGTACGATTTACTTTTAAGTGGTATGCAATAAAGAGTTATCTACCTATCTTAGCCTTAATTCTTATGTTACAGTAGCTGATGCCCGCGGCTAAGCACGCGTGGTGGCTAACTATTTCTCTAGGTTAAAAGTTATATACGTACTATTCCAGGACCTAAATTACTAATATACCAACATTTGATAAAAAATCCTTCAGCCGTCAAAAATATTTTTATCGATTGCTCGGCTTTTACTCATCGGATTGAGATACCAAGTACGACAGTTTTTGAGTCAAACCTTAAGCTATCCATAAGTGAAAACCGCATTGCAATCGGTTCAGTAGTTTTTACGAGATGCGCGAACAAATATACAGACGAACTAACAAACAGACAGAACCGATTTAAAAAAATACTGTTTTGTAGTTTATTTTAAGTACCCTAGACCATTTTTCTTTAAATTATCTTTGTACAGACTATTTCGTTCCTATTGCTTTATTATAAGTATTAATTACCAATATACCAACATTTGATAAAAAATCCTTCAGCCGTCAATAATATTTTTATCTATTGCTCGGCTTCTACACATCGGATTGAGATACCAAGTACGACAGTTTTTAAGTCAAACCTTAAGCTATCCATCAGTGAAAACCGCATTGCAATTGGTTCAGTAGTTTTTACGAGATGCGCCAACAAACATACAGACAAACTAACAAACAGACAAACAGAAACGATTTATAAAAATATGTTATGTAGCTTATTTTAAGTACCCTAGACCATTTTTCTTTAAATTATCTTTATACAGACTATTTCGTTCCTATTGCTTTATTATAAGTTTAGATTTCTATCTGCTTGGATTCAGGCTACCAAGCTAGAGCAGGTAATAATAATGTCACAATACAAAGTAAAATCGTCGCCTTTTGCCCAATGTTCCATAAATTCATACAAATTCTTATAGGTCACCTATAAATGTTGCAAAATTTGTAGATGATGAAAATTTAATAACTGTCGAAGTCCCGCATAGGTAATAAATATTCAGATTATCACAAACTTTTCCCATCACTTTAACATAGTGCCATTTGCGTCTCTCATGATGAGGGTGCGAACGTCAAATATAACTGATGTTGATTCACTTTTGATTCACCCACAAGACGATAATAGCAGTTTCATGACTTGATCGCTAGATGGCGCCACTAGTAGCGCCGGTTGTAACAAGTTGGAAGAGGATAAAACTGGTAATATCTGGATACAGGGTGGAAAATATGAGAATTTATTGCGACCAGTGTGTTTGTAATGGAAAAAGAATGGTGTGAAGAAGTCAAGGGGCGGATACTGATAAGGTTTCTTAGAGATTTATGTTTTTTATTACAGTTCGAAAGCGGTCCCTTTAACGTGTAGCGCATAATCGTAAAATAACGGCTTATTAAATATGGGCGTTTACACATTTTTTAATGATGAAGTTTTGATATCGATATCGTGCGCTATGTTGGCTAATTTTGAATAATTTATGACTTTGTTTTGTATGATATGTTATTATTTTTTCAAATTGCTAAAGCATTTTCAGATAAGGTAGTAGGCGGTAAATTATTGTTTATTTTTGAAGTTATTCTCAATTTCAGTTGTTTTTTTTCCTCTATTTCTATACTTTTAATAAAGCAGATAGTAGGTAAAAAAAAGTATGAAGATAATTTAAATTATGCATTTTCAAGAATATTACATACTGCGTGAACTTGAATAACCTCATTTTTATTGAAGTTGGTTAAAAAGATCTAGTATGCTTCTGAACAAGAATATAACATTTAAATAAATGGCGTCTGACTGTCTGTCTGACTGGACGATTGTTCTTGCATCACTTAGAAAGTACTGAATTGATTAAAATGCGGTTTTCATTATTGGATAGCTTAGGAACTGACTTAAAGTCTTATTCATTTTGCATGAATAAAATCAAAAGAAGCTGAGTAATTGATAAAAAAAACTATTTTGACGGTTTCGCGAATTCTGGAGAAAGGTACCTTTACTATTATATTTATTGTAATAATTATAGGAATATTTGGTCTTGGAATAGCTCTGGCAGGATACTTTTATCCCAAAATAAGTATAACTTAAAATTATATTATAAAATAAGCTTTTACGAGCATTACTTTTAATGGATGTTACTTTTTTTTTTAATTGCATTGTCACTTTTTACGTTCGTAATATTATTATTATTTTGCTTTTTATTACATTTTTATGGCATTTTCGCTTTTTACTTTTTAAGTTCTTATTTTTCCTTTTCTTTTGTTTTTTTTATTGCTTTGTCCTCGGTTTGTGAGCTATCCTGAAAGTTTCAGCCGGATATCTGAACGGAAAGTGCTCGAAATTTAAAATGCAAGTTTTTAGATTGACACATAACCCTTCCTTTGCTTTGCCGTAGTTGGGTAAAAAAATAGCTTATGACTCTATAAATGAAGATGAATCGATTGATACATCGCTTGTCAAATTCAGACAAAGTTTTTAGTTTGAACACATAACCCTTCCTTTACTTCGCCGTAGTCAGGTTTTTTTTTGCCTCTGATACATCTAAAGACGAATCGATTGATACCTACCTCGGTTGTCAAAATTGGATCTATAGGGGCAACACCGTGGTGGAACATCCACATACATACATACATACATACATACATACATACATACATAGTCTGTTAAACTTATTACTTTTCCCTTTCTTCGCAGTACTTGGTTAATAAGAGAACAGCTAACACTAGCCACTGTTTCCCCCTCTTTGAGCAGCGCTCACTCGATATCGCTAGTATGCGCGGTGCCCGAAGGATTATTTGACTTTCAAAAGGTTTGTTTTCCATTTGAATGTATGTTTTTTTGTGTTAACTATACCTCTGGGTTTTCTGAACCGTTTAATTTTAACCCCCGAATGCGAAAAGAGTGTGGTGTTATAAGTTTAGGGTGTGTATGTGTATGTATGTCTGTGGCATCGTAGCTCCCAAACAAATGGACCAATTTTGATCCAGTTTTTTTTTTTTGAAAGCTGACGTGATCGAGATGGTTCTTAGGTACAATGGGGGTCGGTATCGTAGCTCCCAAACAAATTGACCGATTTTGATGTGGTTTTTCTGTTTGAGAGCTGATGTGAATGAGATGTTTCTTATCTTTAATGGTCAGAGGTTATATGTCGTTTTATTTTTTATTGTATTTCATTTGATAGGGAAGACCTCCATTTGTGGTCCACTTACATTAAAATTGATACAGTATTTTTTTGGTAAATTCATTAGTTAATGTATGTTTAAATATTAATTCATCAAGATTATATCAAGTTACTTTATGAGACACCGTTATTTACAGCATGACCTAATGAGCTCATAATTGGTGGTATTATACTCGTAGTTATTGAGATCTCGCCCAGATTTTGACAGTCAGTGAATATTAATTGAAAGGCTGAAAGTAAAAGGTGAGAAATATTTCTCAGCAAAAAAGTCCCTATTATAAAATGTTTTATAATTATATTAAACTAGCTGATAACCGCGGCTTCGCACTTGTGGTAATTTCTCTGGGTTAAAACTAATCAATGTACTATAAAAAATACCATGTAAATTATCTAAAATACCAATATACCAACATTTAATCAAAATTCTTTCAGCCGTCAAAAAGTTTTAATCGATTGCTCGGCTTTTACTAATCGGATTGAGATACTAAGTACACCAGTTTTTAAGTCAAAACCTAAGCTATATAACATTGAAACCCGCATCGCAATCGGTACAGTATTTTTAACGTGATTCGTGAACAAACATACAGACAAACTAACAAACAAATTAACAGAGAAACAGACAGACACGATTTTTAAAAACTTTATATTCTTGTTTAGTACTTAGCTTATTTTATGTAGACTAGAACATACTTTTTAAATTATATGCTTTGTACTGATTTTTTCGTTCGTATTGCTTTATTATAGAATAGATAGATACCAATTATAAAGGTCAATAAAAATAAATGAATCTTCTTAGAAATAGTACAAAATTTAGTATTTTGTGGGAAAACTTTCAATAAAACAAAATCATTGTGAGCTTGCCTCTTAGTACGTAAGAAATTTATGCCATTATATCTTCTTAAAAAGAGTTAATTTTGCATTCAGTATATTTCTTAATTAAGATCTTACACACACCTTCAAACCCTAATGCTTCTCCAGCGGATATACTTAAACCTAAGTAAGTTAAGCGTGGCATTAGTCTCCTTGATCGATCACTCGTTAAATTGATGTCGAAGGAAACTTACCTCGTCTTTACTTTGCTCTGCTCTAATCCAATTTTGCTGGTCCCTGAGACATTACCGTGACAAACAGTACCTATTGTGTGCGGTGGGTCTTAGGTGGGTGTGTGCGTTGAACTAAATTAAATGTGTGTGTAATGTTGTTTGCAAGCATGTTTTTTAAAGTAAGGCTGAATAAGTTAACAACAATCATCAAATCTGGAGAGTTTCAATAAAATTATTTTATAGTGACTTGCCCCGGCTTCGCACGTTTAGTGCTCACACAAAGGCATTATTTTAACTTTTAGCATTTTCATACACGCGTAACTTCTAAAAATAAAATACGCCAGTAAACGTAATTCAAAATCTTTGGCAGCAACGCTCGTGGTTCCATTTGAAAAAAAAAAAAAATATTATGTCATATCCCCCGGTAACATGTCACTCCGTTCCTTATTAAAGCAGGCAAATTTTTGATACCTTGGGTTCCATTACTGCAATTTTCGTAGGGATCACTATTTTTTTGAAAAATAAAGTACTACCCATATTACTGGCTGATACTATAGTTTTTTTATATGTTAAAGTATTTTAAAAATCGGTTTAGTAGTTGTTGAGTTTATTACAAATAAATAAACATACAAAAATCAAATCTTTCCTCATTATAATGAGTACATTATATTAGTACGATGATAAATATAATTTATCCTCATTATAAGATATCATAAATAGATGCTAAAAATCAAGCTATATACCCTGATTTATATTTTTTGGTCTCGTACAGGATTTTGATGACTGATTGTGTATCAAAGTCAGCTTTTTGTTGACTTGACGAGGGATATGCCCTTCTATTCATATCCCACCTAGAGTTAATAGTTTATAAGTAATTAGTGTTAATGTGAAATTCTAAGTCCACTGCTTTCTCGCTTGCATTTTCATATTAATAAATTTTAGTAAGACGGAGAAAAATTACATGAATTTAAAATATATCAAAATGCAAATTTGTCTAAAAAACTATTACTAGTGAAAAATAATAATTATATCATACTTTATTTTATTTTATTTGCGAGCTGTAAACTTGAACGAATTAAAATAGTGAGGGATAATAATTTATTTATTTATTTACAGCATAATCTATCTAGATATTAGAAGTGACAGAATAATTTAGTCAAAAGCCGATTTACAGACAAATTTTTGATCTGTATTAATTCAATAGTATTTTTGACTTACCTTTTCCGTTCCAAAACTGCAGATCCCATTAGTTATCATCCTAAAGTTCCCAACTAAATAGCCTCGACTTCGTTTATACAGCATACTTTAACTGCTTTCCTTCTAGTCATGCCTTACTTTGCCGGAGTGACTTTCAATTTCCAATATGTTTGCATATTGGCTAAAAGCGTTAGAACCTACTTCAACTTTAACATACTGACGGGTACATATTAACTTCCCGAGTGGCTGAACTGTATTTGAACTTGAAAAATATGTTTTATTTGTTGCTGGAACGATGAACGACTCTGCATGAACGATTTTATCTTTAAAACGTTAGGTACATAATATGTGAAGTAATTGTTTGATAATTAAAATCCTTGTTTAAAACTTATCTTTCTGCATAAAAAGATTTAAAATAAATTTTAAACTAATTGCACCTAACTGTCTGTATTTATATTCATGGTGTCCTGTGAGGTAAAATAAAGGAAATAAAACAAAACAAAATAAAAATTTTGAAAATGTGTATTTCGTTTCTCTTTTCAGATAATATTATCTCCTCTCACAATTATTTACATTTATTTACAAAAATCATAATATTTACAGTCTCTCTTTTCATGACATTAATTGTTATTAATTGCTGTATAAAATTAAAATAAATGCATCTGTACATCATAGATTTAACTTTGGCATTAATATAAGTATTTATGTGATTCATATATCGTATTCAGTGGATGATGATAAAATATTTAAAAACAGTACCTTTGAATTTATTATTTACATCATGTTTTCGATACCTATCTAAACGTATAAATTACTATCGCAGAAATTAGGAAATTAATCCGTAACAACTTAAAATTAATACTCGAGGCCTATTTTATACAAGTAAATGCGTTATCGTTTAGGCACGATATTCTTAATCTAGACAATAAATATAGGTATGGAACAATCTTAAGAAGTAATTATCACTTTTTATTGGACTAAAACGCTTAAGCGTTGCAAGCATCAGTGTCTGTTTACCTGCGTTGGAGCATACGCTACGCCCAGAGAGGCGCTTGCGGCGGCATGCGGTGTGCGTGCGGGTCCCGCGCGTGCACGCCGGGCGTGAGAGCCAGGCCGTCGCCCAGCAAGGGGGGCAGCTTACCCGGCGGAGGGGGCGGGGGCGGCGCCGGCGCCCGCCCTGCCCCCACTGGCGAAACCGACGCGTAAATATTCACTGTCGACCGGTGATATTGACACTTCCGCAAGTCCGGCATCGCGAACCTCAACTTTTGCCAAAACTGTCTGTCACCCCACTCTATACACGTGTTCGCCTTCAAACACAACCTCAACTCGGGATCGATGTCTCTGTTCGGAATGTCACCTAACAATATGATTATCAGTCTTCTTCGTCTCTCTTTCAGTACTTCATGCAGTGCCGTTTTGAATTCGAAACGGCACCATTCGTTGTTGATGAAATTTTTAGACAGAACTATAATCGTCCTTTTAGATGACTCCACAGCTTCTATTATCGTGTCCGCCACGTATGCCGAAGCGTTGAAATCGCGGTAATGTAGGCAGAGCCGGAAACTCGGGTCGCAGGATTCTAGACCAGGCGCTAGCATTTGAGCGACGAACGCCTCATCTTTCACGCTATAACTAATGTAGGCGTCGAATAGACGGTCTTTATCGGCTTCCTCGTCGAACGCTGTGCTTTTGTAGCACATTCTCAAGCCACAGTGGTAGTAAACCCACACGCGGAGTTCTCGCCGCCAGTAAAACACGCCGCAAATTAGCGCGGAGCTCACAACGAACACACAAAGCGAAATCAGTAGCAGCGGGAGATAGTCGTTGATTACTTGATTTTCAATAATCGATGAAACTCCACCGACGTGGCTCGTACAAATTGTGGAATTGAAATCAGACATGAGCGGCCCCACTGCGTTCGTTATGTTGTCAAAAATGCACGTGATCTTATTAGCGTCCTCTACTTTCCCCAGGTTGTTCTTAAACCAATTTCTAAATTTATGCATGTACTGGCAGTCGCACGACCAAGGGTTCCGCGAGAGACTTATCTCCACCAAATATGGATTCATCGTGAATTGCCACACTGCAAAGCCGTAAATGTTGTTTCCTTCCAAGCGCAGCACCTCTAAATGCCTCAACTCCATGAAGGTTCGATTGTCGATATAGTGTATTTTATTATCTTGTAAATGCAATTCGCGTAAATTCTCCAACGGTGACAGTTCAAAACCGAGTAACTCTTTAATATTGTTCTTTTCTAAATGCAAAACAGTTAAGCGTTTTAGTCCACTAAATGTGTTATTATACAAAGCGTCTATGTTAGAATTATTTGCGTACAATATTTTTAAGTTCTTACGCCCGATAAAAGCGTGACTTGTCAAACCACCAAAGTTATTACCGTCTAAATAAAGTTCAGTAGCGTCCATAGGTATGCTGCTAGGTATTTCAGAATACCCAGCAGCAGAACAGTCCACAATGTTCGCTGACCACGGCTGGTCATGATAACACGTACAGTTCGATGGGCACGTCATTTCACAATCACAAGCGTCAAAATCACAACAATGGCACAACGTGAAACAGTGAGTTTTATATGTACACAAAAACTGCGATGATTCCGCTTCGATGAGCGGGATATAAGTCCTTTCACGATTGTAGAGCAACTTGCAGTATATGCTTTCCAAGTCCATTACGCGCGGGTGTTGCCTCAGGTGATCCAGTTTGTTTATGCGTTGGAGCCACTCCATAGTACAATCGCATTGGAACGGGTTTCCTCCAATATAAAATTCTGGCAATGGTCGCCCCGGATCGACTGGAGTCAGTCGGAGAGCATTGAGATCCATACTAGTAATCTGATTTGCATACAAATCGACTCTCGTTAAATTGGTTTTCCCAACAAAAGTTTGAGCTTCAACTTGCGTAATTTGATTATCATTCAGGAACAGAAGCTCCACACTGCTTGGTATTGAGTAAGCGGATATTTTCATCATTTTATTAAAACTTGCGTCTAAAGTTTGGAGACGAAGCTCTTTGTCCAACCGGTAGCTATTTTCTAGTTCTTTGATGTTGTTGCTGTGTAGATCCAACCACTGTAGTCCCGTAGGAATGACTGTGTAATCAAACCATCCTATTTGGTTATCTGACACGTTTAACCACAACAGTGAGGGAATGTTTACAAATAAAGCTTGTATGTCTGTGAGCTGATTAGCATCGAGTCTTATAGCTTGCAGTGTTGTAAGCGACTCAAATGCATTCATATCGATGTGCTTTAACTTATTTCGGGCCAAATTCAAAATTTGCAGAGAAGGCAAGTCCGAAAATACATCTTTGCTTATGTTCTCTATTTTATTTCCGATAAGACGTAATCCGTAGACGTTATGCAAACCGACAAAGCCTGGCTCTTCCAGGGATTTTATCTGATTTTCTCCAAGATCGAGAGTTCTAAGTAATCGCATATTCCTTAGCGCTATGGGTACTTTCTTCAAGCGATTTCCATTTAAATTTAAATCTTGAAGGGAAGATGTATTCCTGAAAGCTTCGGGGTGAAGTTCGTCGAGATGGTTATTGTCTATAGATAGGAGAGACAATACGTACAAACCATTTAAAGCATATGCATCGATGTGCGATATCTTGTTGTATGATAATATCAATGTGTGCAGGTTATTCATAGGCGCAAACGTATCTGCAGCGATGTTTTCTAAGCTATTGTGTTGAACGTTTAGAATTTGTAAGGTGTACAGATCTTTGAATATCTTCGGCTCGAGCTTCGTTAATCTATTGTTAGATAAGTTCAACAGTACCATTCTTATAAGACCGGTGAAAGTATTCTCATTTATCCAGGTGCTCGTTAAATGATTATTAGATAAATCCAACGCTAACAGCTGATCTAAGTTAGCGAAAAGACTCGGTGAAAGCACACTGATCGAATTGTTTTGTAAGTATATTTCTTTTATCACAGGCCTGCAATCTTTAAATAGATCTTGGGGAAGAGCAACGATTTTGTTATTTGAGAGATCAATTATCTGTAACTGCTTCAAGCCAGATAGTGCTTTGTCAGCCACCATAGAAATTTCGTTGTCATGAATGTGCAGTTCTTTTAGTCTTCGTAGTGCCATAAAGCCATTTTCCGGCATTAGCACAAAGTGGTTACTCGAGGCGTCTAGAACTTCAATGTCTAAAGAGCATGACGAATGCGAATTAGACGACGTCGGCACTGGTCCATCTTGTTCACTTATGAGAGCTTGATGCATCGCTCGCTCTCTGAACCCTAGATCACTCACGTCTTGCAGTCGGTTCGAAGAAACGTTCAAATATACCAAATTGGTTAATGGACAAAACAGGTTCTCGGGAAACGACCAAATGTTATTAAAACTGAGGTCCAACTTTTCCAACTGGCGAACAGCCGTAAAGCTTTCCGATGCTATCTCTAAACTCATAGCGGCCCATTCCGTGTTTTTCGTTCGGATCGTTAAATTACGGAGATCTCTGAGGCCGGAGAGAACACCAGGCGGCCATCTTCCAATTTTACAGTTATCTAAAACAAGTTCACGCAGTTTCATTAAATGCGCGAAACTCCGGTCATCTAGTGAACTCTTGTACATCATTTCTTCATTACACTCTATTCTAAGTGACGTCGTATGCTCTGATGGGATGACACTGAAGTTCGTAGTGTCAAACTCACTGTTTATCGTACGAAGTTTACATGTGAGAGAAACTTCGTGGGCATCATTGGGGCCTCTAAGCCACCACTGGCAGTCATCAGGAGCTTCGTATTTCAGCGGCAGTGAGCTCTGATCAGCAACATTAACTCCCACGACGAACCAAAACACAATTTGGCTGAAGAAAAAGTTTCTTGAAGAAGTGTGCTGAAGAGCCATTATGGGGAATATAAAATATCAAGGAAGAAAGAAAACAAGACACGGCAGGCTCAGTGTCATGTTTTTTCCGACGGTGTTCGTGTGCTTCGTCCCCTTGCCGGATGTTGATTATCCATCAATTTATAAAGTCTATTCCGGCGTCAATTTAACAAATAGTCCTTGTTACGTTGATACACTTCATTATTTTACGATTCACAGTCCGAAAATTGCTTCCGCGAAACTTAACAATGTTTTCACAAAAATAGTCCACTTTTACTAAAATGTTCACTATGCACTGATTCTCATTTTTAATATAACCAGGAATATGATTTCAGACGATTATATTTCACAGTTCTTTAGTTTTTTGTTATGAGAGGTCGTAATGAGCGTGTTTTAACAGTCACGTAAGTACCGATCAGAGCGTCGAGTGGCGCGACCGTTCACCGACGCTACTTCGGGTCGACTGAATGCTTGTAGAGCATTGCAGTCGAGTAGTGTATACGTTCCGGTGGTGGGTGAAGGGTGCGGGGCGAGATGAGCCGAGCGGTGGCGAATGTTCACGACGACTTATTACAATAAATTATTTTTTTCCGGAGCTTTAGGCGATCGGCTATAGCCCTAACCACAGAACTTTGAATGAGAAGCAGGCATCAGCTGTTTTCAGAAGTTGTGTATTTTGGATTTATTAGTAATTATAAACTTAACATATTCTACAGTTTACGTAGAAATAAAAAATATTTTACGTTGTTTGTGTAGCTTTCAAGATAGAATTATACCAATTTGTTTCAAGTTCCAAGTTAAATAGTGCTATAAATCTTGGTGTCACATTTTTTTGTGTGAGCCTGCTAGAATTCGGCCAAGGAGATATCACAACCGAAACCGTCTAAGTTATGGAATATTTTGCATGCCATGACTTTATCGATCTTGGGGTTCTCGAGCCCTACTATGACTTCACAGAAATTACTAAACGAAGCTGCGGAGCTTCTATATTTTTAGGATATTGAGGCTTGAGCGTATGAGCTCGCGAGATTCAGTTAGAGGAAAAAGTTGCGGCTAAAATTTTATGCATGAAGGATTTTTAATAGGAAATGGCGGCATGAGGAAGACACACATTGTGCAAAAGAATAATAAAGCTTTCAGTTTATACTGAAAGCTTTATTATTTATTTATTATATATTTATTATATTAGAGTATTTTGCTCCAATGAAGATTTCATATTTTTAAAAGCTTTTTTTTAACTTCACTTGTATGTATGTATCTATGTATTTCTGTCTGTCCTGGAGTCTTGCAATTCATATTTTGTGCACTTCCTGATTAGCTATCCGGCTGAAACTTTCAGGGTAGCTCACAAACCGATGAAAAAGCAATTAAAAAAAAACTATAATAAAACTATAAAACGTAAAAAGTAACAATGCAAAAAAATATATAAAAACATTCATAAAAAATGGTAGCCAAATTATATTTTTTAAATTGATTCTTAAACATAAGGAACTTATTTTCAGATGAACCATAGGAAATATCGTCTTGGACTTAACTGACTTAAAATGATTTACAAAAAGACTTCTACATTAATCAAATAACTAAAAGCCTGAGCCTTTAACATGATTAGGCAACCCTCAAAAGTAAGAAAAATAGATTTCAAAGGCGCCCAATAGGATCAACTAACTCTTAATAAATCTATTTCAAATACCATTATAAATAAAAATTCCCTTTCATGAATCGAAACCACAAAAAGAAAGGATCGCAACAAAAGGGAATCTTAACCGTTTTGCCTTCTCGTAATACGGATTAAAAATCAACCCTTTGGACTTTAATGCTAAAATTAAAAAATATGGCATAAAGGTATTAAAAGCTTAAAGGTAACAAAATTCTTGAACGTTCTACAAAAGATTTTTCTGTTAACGCTTGGTGGACCACACTGGCTGTCAGACGCCGGAAGATATCATTTTAATCCTTTTAGTTAAGTTGACTATGAAAAGACAGATGCCTTGCCGGCATCCATGTTTTTCTTTTGTCACTTTGCTGACAGTTCACGCTTGGCGGGATATAAATTAATTGAAACTTTTATTTTAGGTATAATCTGTGGTCTGTGATGATTAAAAAAGTCTAGTGCGCTTGAATTTTAGTGTGTTTTTACCTGCCTGCAGGGTTATTTTCTTACTTAATACGGACTTAAATGGCTGAAAGTTTCAGCCACATTTAATATAGAAAATTAGACTATGGTTATAACTACAGCAAAATTTTCATCGGTAATATTGTGGTAACTAGTTGTGCCTGACTGCGTTGTCATTTCATTTAAAAGTAGCTCATACGTGTTATTCTAGGACCAAAAGTACAAATACTACATATCTTCAAAATTCGTTAAGCCGTCAAATAGTTTTTTTATCGATTGCTCGGCACCTATAAATCGGAATAAGATACAATGTACTTCAGTTTTGAAGTCAAACTCTGAGCTATCCAATAGTGAAATCCGCATTGCAATCGGCTTAGTAGTTTTTAAGTAATAAGGCGAACAAACATACAGATAAATAGACAAAAAGACACACGATTTAAAAAAATGATATTTTCTAATTATATAGCTTATTTGAAATTCCCCCTTTTTTAACATATCATAATAAACATTATTCTATTAACCTGTAGAAATGCCACTGTTTTGGAGTTCATGTACTATGTTTTAAATATAAAATGATTAAAAAGTTTGTCATAAAGAACAGAAAGCTCAATAAAAAATGTATAACAAAAAACAGATTGTTTAATCGCATTTATAATTCAAATTTGGCTTTCCACGCTTCTCTTTGTGATCTACACATAAACACAATCTATATATATATAAAATAATCGTGTTAGTTACACTATTTATAATTCACGAACCGCTGAACTGATTTGGCTGAAATTTGGTATGGAGGTAGCTTATATCCTGGATTAACAAATAGGCTACTTACTATTAATCATTAAATAGGGAATAAAATATATATCGTTTTCTTAAGGACTTGAAAAAGCAAGGAAAAAAGAAGCAAAAATTATTTCTAAGTACCAGGAGAGCAGAAACACTTAAGAAGTTGGAGATACAAAATTGACAAATAAAGTTATTAAAAGTAAGTATACCTCCCCATGAACATTATATCGGGTGATTATATTAAAAAAGTATTTCTAAGTACCAGGAGAGCAGAAACACTTAAGAAGTTGGAGAAACAAAATTGACAAATAAAGTTATTGAAAGTGAATATAACCTCCCCATGAACATTAAATAGTGTTATTATATTTAAATAATGTTTTTCTAAGTACCAAGAGAGGACATAGGATACTTTTTATCACGTTCCCGTAGGACGTGACGTAAAACGTGGTATATATTATATAAAACAAAGTCAGGTTTAGTGTTTAGTTTAGTGTATACCACCTCCCCATGAAAATTAAATGGGGTGATTATATTTAATTAAAAAATATTTCTATGTACCAGCAGAGCAGAAACACTTAAGAAGTTTTATCATCATTAATACATTTTTGCAATTTTTTTGTCAAAGTGACATGGCGGGATTAGGGATTGAGGGTTGTTGGTAGGGGTTTTTAAGGAGATGGCGCCAGGAGGAGGAGGATGGGACCAACATTTTTAATTCATCGCAATCAGTCAATCAAATCTCGAGATATCATCAAAAAAGCCGCTCCATAGAATAATAAGTTAAAAACTTTTATTGACTCTAAGGCGGCTCGAAGTTCGCCGGGTCAGCTAGTAAACTAATAAAATATTGATTTCATCTGCGAAATGAAATTATTTTATTTTTCGCTTCCATCTCTGCGCGGCAAGGTAGTAAGCGTACTTATAACCTCAATAAAATGGGTCATCTTGGTTCTTAATAACAACTAAGTATATTTATCAATCCCTCGATCAGTCATAACGTTCACTAATCTATTCCACTCCTATCACAACAAACTGAAACCAAGACCAAGATGATGACGTGATTATCTTCTTAATTCGATATCCAAACTACAAAAGAAACACATACAATATTGACACTCGAAATGTGTTAAAGTTTCAGCTCTATACCACTATGTCGTAATGTTGAACCAGTAAAAAATAGATGGGCTGTTATTTGACACTTTTTAATCATCATCATTATCATCATCATCAGCCTGTATCTGTCCACTGCTGGACGTAGGCATATGTTAATGCACGCCACTGAGCTCAGTCTTCAGCTCTCCTCATCCACTTTCTTCCAGCCCTTTTAAATATTATGTAATTATATCCATCTGTACCTAATTATTTACAAATAGTGACTCGCACCGGCTTCACACTGGTACACCACACCACGGCATTTTTATTACTTTAAGCATTTTTGGGTTCACGTTATTATTTCTAAAAAAAAACGCCAGTAAGCGTAATTCAAAATCTTTGGCAGCAACGATCGTGGTGCGTTCCACGGCAACATGTTTTAACATTCCTTACAGCGAGTAATCGTCATGCAATTTTCGTAGATTTTTATTTAATCTTGCTGATAATTCTATAGGTGTTTTTTTTTAAACTGTTTAGGTTGTATTTTTGAGATTATCCATTACAAACAATCATACAAACATACAAAAAAACTAATCTTTCCTTTTTATAATTTAATGTAGATGTAAAAAACTACGTCAGTAAGCGTAATTCAATATTTTTGACAAAAATATGATGATGGACTGATGTTTTTTTTCTAAAGATAGTGACATTTTCAATTTTGGAAGTTAAGAGATAGATTATTAAATAAAGACATTAACAAAAAAAATATTTTTAAACCAGCCGTCATAGTCAGCGCGCACTTTATATTGAGTCAATATTTATTAGAAAAACTATACAATGACATACATGACATTGGATGACTCCCAAAGGACTGGCTCCAATCCGCTTTTCTCCAACTTCCCAAGAAAGTAAATGCGAAAAATTGCAATGATCACAGATTAATAAGTTTGATAAGTCATTTTCTTAAAAATACTTCACTCGAGGATATATAGTAAAATTGATAAAAACATATCGAATACACAATTTGGATTTCGTAATGGAATAGGAACAAGGGAAGCCCTGGTTGCCAGACTGGTATTAATATAGAACTGTTTAGAATTTTACAAGGACATTTATGCTAGCTTTATAGACTTCGAAAAGGCTTTTGACAAATTTATGCAAATATTGAACCAAACGGAAGTGGATGGCAAGGATCTAAGAGTAATACGTAATCTATATTGGAACCAGACAGCACATATATAGATGGGAAAATTTTACAACTGGAGACTTACAAATTTCGAAGGGTAAGACAGGGATGTATTTTTTCGCCTTTGTTATTTAACTTGTATTCGAAAAACAACTTTCAGGAAGCTTTTGATGAGGTAGATACTGGAATTAAGATAAATAGAACAGTAATCAATAATTTGAGGTACGCTGACGACACCGTCATTCTTGTACACTCACTCGAAAAGCTGCAACTTGTTCTAAAACATATTATCACATAAGTAAAGGATCATGGCATAAAAATGAACATATCGAAAACTAAGTACATGATTATCACTAAGAATACGGCAGACTCAGGTACACTGACTATCAAAGATAAAACCATAGAAAGGGTTAAGCAGTATCAATATCTAGGAACCTGGTTTAATAAAAACTGGGATCCAGAAAAGGAGATCCGAATCAGAATAGAAATTTCCAGGAGCACCTTCATGAAAATTAAGTTTTTTTCACTAACAATGATATTAAACTTAAACTTAGATGGAGAATGGTGAAGTGTTACATTATGTCAGTACTTCTGTATGGTGCTGAGGGATGGACTTAATAAAAACATTGAATCAAAATTAAATGCATTTGAAATGTGGCTTTATAGGCGAATGTTAAAGCTCTCATGGACAGATATGGTAACGACTAAAGAAGTACTTAATATAATGAATAAACTGCTGGAAGTACTAATCACAATTAAGAAACGTAAAACAGCATATTTTGAGATTGTCACATCTACAGAAACGAGAAGTATACCATATTAAAAAACATCATGGAATGGAAAATCGAAAGGAAGCGGGGACGAGAGAGAAGGAGAATAACATGGAGTGACAACCTAAAGAGCTGGACCAATATCATAGACGCTGCCAGTATTTGTAAACTGGCACAGAACAGAGAAAAAAATCGTGTGGTGGTCGCCAACATCCGCTAGGATATGGTACACGAAGAGGAAGAATACTCAAAGTCAAAGTTAAAGAATTCTATTCATTTGTTTTTTTTGATGTTACATTAGATACTAGCTGTGCCCGCGGCTTTGCACCCGTGGTCATTTCTGTAGGTTACAAGTACTCTACGTACTATTCCAAGACCTAAAATACCAATATACCAACATTTGATCAAAATTACTTCAGCCTTCAAAAAGTTTTTTATCGATTGCTCTGCATCTAATCATTCAATTAAGATGCCAAGTACAGTTTTAAACGCAAACCTTAAGCTGTCCAACAGTGAAAACCGCATCGCAATCGGTTCAGTAGTTTTTACGTGATGCGCTAACAAACATACAGACAAACAAGCAGACAGACACTATTTTATTAAATGTTCTATTCTTGTTCAATAGCTTATTTAAAGTAACCTAGACCATTTTTTTTTATTATCTACTTTGTATAGACTTTTTCGTTCTTATTTCTTTCTTATAAGTATAGATAATAGAAATGAGTTGAAACTGGCGAGGTAATTATAATTTCAATTCTTAAATTAAAAACGTTAACATCTACGTTGTTACACACATCTATCTATCAAGGGAGACGTCGAAGCGTGTTAAAGTTATTATGCTGAAGTGTTTCACATCCGAATCTGTCAAGGAATGAGTAATGATCGATTTTGTTTACGTAGGTACGCGGTATCTTTTTGAGTGCAAAATATCAATAACGCAAAAAAAAAGTTTTGACGCCAATGAATGATGTGTTGTCATCTAGTTGTCATATTATATTAAGCACAATACTGAAATATTTTTTTTAAATAAAAGTTAGTGGAGAAGCCAAAATGCCAACTTTAGCCTTTATATCGTGATCGTTATAACATTTTACTTTATATAAGAAATACAAAAACAACTAATAACTGACATGCTAGTAATAAAAAAAAAGTAAATACATGCAGGTCTTTCGCTTGAAGTTAAGTCCTACGCTATTCCGGAACAATTATCGCATTAAACTCATAACTGCCACCTTATATTTAGCGATGGTGTGGTCAATGATGCAAGCTTGCTTATCGTATGAGGTAGTGCTGGAGTTGACAGGCTGCCCGAGGTCCTCCGACTACTTTTAATCTATAATAGCTAGGCCCGACAGCTTCACGTGCCTTCCGAAGCAAGCACGTAACGAATGAAATCCGTACATAGCTTAGAAAAGAAATTGATGCAAAGCCGATGATCAAATCCGGTATCGTTGGGTTCTAACACTTACTAGGCTTCTATCACTCACCGTTGATGAAAATATAAAATTGTTTGTATGAATAATCCTAAATTAATATAAATAAATAAAATAAAGTCGTAGTCTTCTTCATTGCACTTTAAAAATAACACAGAAGTTATGACAAAATATAAAGTTAAAGCACTTTAGCTAAAAGTATTTACGAATAACGGCGAACAGTGTGTATATTCGTACCTACATCAGAAGCTTACAATATATTCACTATGGTGAAGCTGATATGTATAAAGTAACATCCTACGCCCGAAGATATTACGAAGGCAATCATATCCTCTGTAATATGTAAAGTTCGATATCAGAATATAAATATGTTTATCTTCAATATAATGTTTCGGGATAAGATTAAACCAACAACGGATTATATTATTAGAGATATACTTAACAAGGGTTGGACGAGGTAGCAGCGGGATGCCCTACGTGGACTAATATTTCTTAGTAAAGTTATGATTGTGTTAGATTTAATGTTGTTTCTATTAAAATTTATGATACTTTATTTAAAGTTTGTTTGTTTGTAATTAAAATAGTGTAACAAAGAAATTCAGAATTTTTATTATTAAAATTGTATTTTCTGCATTTGCTGATTATTGATCCATCGTCATCCATCATTTTAATACGACTGTTCTAGGTGTAATTTGAAATAAAAATAATACAAAATTAATTATAATCTAATGAAAAACGCTCAAAATATACATTTGAAAACATATCAGCAGAGTTAAAACTATTTTGATGATGCTAGCTTAGTGGTAGTGCAACTTAGAATCCAATGATACGAGTACAGGGTTCGTTCGGTCCTAGGCTACGCACCAATGACTTTTATTTATTTATTTAATACTTTATGCACAAAAACAGTGTACAGAGGAGGACTTAATGCTAAGACAGCATTTTCTGCCAGTCATCCTGGTTGTGCAAGAAAGATGTGTATAGGCACACATTACATTTCAAAGTAATGTGCGGTTTTTCATCGCTCCGTGCTTCGGAGGACACGTTAAGCTGTCGGTCCCGGATGTTATAGATTAATATCAGTCGTTAAGCCACGTCAGAGACTCTCGGGTGGCCTGACAAACTCTGACATCAGAGGTCAGTACTGACAACGACAAGCAAGCAAAACAAATTTTTTTCAGGCTATTTTCTTTGTAACATAATAAAAGTACTCGTTCATTTAAATAAATCATTTAAGATCAATGATGGATAATGCATCTCAATGAATTTAAGGGTGACTTAACCATAATAGTAAAGTTGTCGAAAGCTTTCAAAAAAACTCCTTCCACCAAACCATATTAATTTATCTTGGGGTAAGCATCTTTTATCATTGAGATATCGATAAAAGTAAAACTTGGAATAGAGGGCTACAAAATTTGGTTCTCGAATATTTATTTTTTGTGGGTGATGGATCAGCTAGCGGTCAAATGACAAAGATGTTGTAAAACACCATGGCGTACTGCAATGATAGTCACGCGCGCTTTACCATGGTAGAAAATTCATTCATTTCATGATGATTAATTTTTTGCCTATTTCCTCCCTTGCTTGTAGATAAGCCCTAGCGACTAAATTACGGGATGGATTAGTATTGTACCATGTTGAAACGTGTAAATCCCCGCCAAAAATGGATTCCATAGTAGTACGTGCTATAAAAATAAAGCAACCATGTAAAAAAAAAGTACGAAAAAATATTTGTGTATATGTTGTTTTTTTAACTAACCACTAACTACAACAAAATATAACTATTAGCTAACTACTACCATGAAACACTTGGACAACCTACATGCCTTTACAGCCTCATAGGTATTCCAAATGTTTTAGTCCACTACCAATTGGCTTTACTAGATCGAATAAAATCGTTCCCAAATTAATCTAGTAGTATAAAAGTGTAATTTCTTGTTCAAATTCTTTAACTTAATAATTGGAGTCTAATTCAGATTTTTACACCATACTCCTTTCAGTGATGAATTTACTTTCGTGGTAGAGCACGCGAGCAAACTTGTAAACAAGACATAACGTTCAAAAATTAAAAAATTAAAACGGTCAGGTTTAAAATAGCGACACTCTTGCAATAAAGACGAATCGATTGATACCTCACTTGACAAAATTGGACCAATAGGGGCAACGTTATGGTGGAACAGAGTGTAAAAATCATTACTCTTCCCTTGCTTCGCCGTACTCGGGTAAAAATGGGCACGTGTGTTTGTGATCTAGTGTTAAAACCTATTCAATCTATCATTGGCTCACAGTGTTTTGTCTACGTCTAAACATATACAAAATCTCATGGCTTACATTAAAATCTTTCGCTTAGTAATGATAAGTTAGTAGACTAAACACAAAGATATCTATTGTATTTTACGTGATGAATTATTTAAGTCCAAAAGAATCATTTATGAAAATATATAGATAAATTGAGGTAAATGAAGGTCTCCCTAAAAAGTGTCAGAGTAAACATCCTTACGGAAATATAAAGAAGCCAAACTAAATGGCATGCCAACGTTTCCTTCTTAATTTTTTTACATTGTGTTGACAGTTACGGTCACCAAATAATGCTATAAAGATAATTTTCACACAATGACCAAAACCTGAGAATAGTAAACATTCCTTTCATATAAGATTCCATATATCATGCCGTAGAAAATAACAAAATATGAACCTTGACAGAAAGCGTGATTCACTAAATTAATATCCTTGAAATCTAATCAAAGCAATTATGGATGCTTCTTTTAGATTCCGCGGGTTATGTCTATCCTTTTCTTGCGCGAAGGTTATTAACAGTCCATCTCATTCTTGTTAAGTTTTTTAATCCGATATGTGACAGGGGTTGGTCCGCAATATTTCACAAGGACCCGAAAGGCATCCAAGCTCAGGTAGCAAACATTATCACTATAAGCGTTGTTCGTAACTAAAAAAGATGGTGTTGAAAAAATAAAGGAACATAGTGATAGAGTAGTCAAAAATAAATTATGAAATTAATTAAAAGTTCGCAGATTATGGGCCTGTTTCACGAGTATAAGTAATGTTCAAGTAGGCTGATCGCCAGTTAAGTCACCAGTAACGTATGAATTTCATCATGTCTAAGCAATACTAACCAATAATTAAACTTGCCTGTAATTTACTTGTTACTTGCATGAGGAGCGTTGGAACAAAATCCGATAAATCACATTTTGATATATTCCATTTTTGTGCGAAAGGGTAGTTTTCATTGGTTACATTAATGTTATATTCGTCTATATAGAAACCGCTATATCCATTCGAAAATGAGATTAAACTGCCCTGATTATGCTTATCGGGATATAGGCTGATGATAATGCTTATCGCGATTGTAGAAGACCCCATTGATAAACTGTCACAAAAAAACCCCCAAAAAATTACTATTTTGCTAGTCAAAAGTAAATGTTTTTTTCAAATACCGTATTAGTTAGTATAATATAAATAATAATTTATATATATTATACTAACTAATATACTTATTTATATTAGTTAGTATAATATAGTTCAGTCTGATCAGAAACCGATAAATCCTTTATTGTTTTTTTAATTTCTTGTATGTCCTCGCACGAATATGAAAATTAGGTTTTATAAAAATTAGGTTGTCCTTAACAATAAATTGGCATACTCCATTCTTTTTAACTTTAACAGACCATAAATAAAGATGTTTTTCTTGATATGTCAAAGAATCTTAATATGTGATTTATTGGTTTTTGTTCCGATGCTCCTCATATTTAATTGGTAAGTAGAGCTGTTTTGTTATACATAAATGAATTCACAACAACATTTGATAAAAGAATTATCAAATTTTGTTGTGAATTCATTTATAAATATAAAAAAATAATTTATTTGCTTTGATTGATGCTCAAATCGATGAATTAGAATAATTTTCATTGCAAAGAATTCCGATAAAGCATATGTGTGTCTACTTTTGCCAGATTTCGCTAATCTAAAAATGAAATAGTGAAATTGTGCACAATCTAAGTATAATCATAATAAAACAAAAACTTGTTATTATATTATATTAAATTCCTTCAACAATGTAATGTTTTGGCACAGAAATATTGAAAGTGTCCCATTATTGCAAATTCGATTTAGTGTTGTGTTTTATACTCGTAATAGTTGACCATGATTTAGCAATTAAGTATTCAACGTTATACTTGTCGTTTGTAAAAGAGACATTGAAACGTTTGAGCTCGTTGCGTCATAAAGTTACTAGTACTTTTGTATTATTTGTAACCTACCTTATTTGTTTACGTGATGTGCGATATCGTCTGCAAACTAACACATGTTTAATTATCACTTCTTTTTTTTTAAATTTTATTGTTCTAATGTAGGACATAGATAAGCTTTATTATCTACGAATAATTAAAACAACATATTTAAGAAAAAAAAACATTTTAAAATTTCAAAAACCTAATATTTAAGTTGAGTACAATCTAAATAAAATATTATTTTGTTGCAACTATGTAGCTCAATGTATTTTACTAGTCCGTCCGCGTTCTCGACCAAACTACGAAAATATATAAAATGTGCAAGGTGAGGCCGTTTACAAAAAATGACTTGAAAAATGTCAAAAATGGTAAAAAACACTTTTTCTAAGGCACCTTTCTGCGTTGCGATCTCTTGTGCCAATTATTAGCTATGATCAATATTATTCCACAAAAAAAAAACTTGTGGGTGGGTGGGAACTTGTAGACAAATCTTTGCTATGCTGTTAATTTAACCCCAAATTTAAATAAATGTATTAAAAAAAATGTTTTATTATTTATATTTCACTATTCAACGTGGCAATGCTGGCAGCATTCTGGAAACATTGCATACTGTTAGACTAGGTTTAGTTTTAGTATAGTTTAGCATAGTATATATTTTTTTTCACACTGTATTATTTGTTCCGTAAATTAATTAAGTTAATGGGTGTGGGATTGCCCCGAATATATTATTATATTATTATAATTTAATTAAGCTTTGAATTAATGTGGACACGGAAAAGCATCATATATTTTTTGTTTTCTTGTTACAAGACTAATATAAAAAAAAGGAATACTTACTTTCTATAGATTTGCATTATTAGCGTTTTTTTTTTATTACGGACTAGGAAATCGTTTGACCACGATCTCACCTGATGGAAAGCGATGATGTGGTCGAAGGTGTAGCACGTTTGCCTAGTAGATACCTATTCACTCTTGACTTGAACACACCGGGGTTATAATTTACCGGAAAGACTGACGAGGGCAGGGCATTCCACTCCTTCCATTCCTTTGCAGTTCTTATAATAAATGAAGAAACGCAACGCTTCGTTCTTGTGCGAGGTATTTCAACCATGAATGGGTGGCGCTTTGCTGATCGTCTAGTCGTACGGTGATAGAAAGGTGATGGGGGAATCAGGTTATGCATTTCTTGTGCACACTCTCCATAGTGCAATCTGTAGAATACCGCCAGGCTGCCAAGGCAATCGCTTAACTTCGATCTAAAAAGATTCTAATAGGTTCACGTATCATTTCAACAAGGCGCACGGCTGTTAGTCTTGTAGTACACTGTTGATAGCTTTAAAACTAAAATATTGTTGAAAATAATGAGTAAAATATTATAACGTGTATACCGTTCTACTGCATTCTGAAGTTTGTTTCCTGTGTTGCAATCCATGTAATTTCTAAACATATTTTATTTTTATTTTATCAATAACATTGAATTGACTGTGGATTTTTGGAAATAATAAAAAAACAACGTGAATACCTACAAATATAAATTGTAGAATATACTTGGTTTCACAGCAATAAAGTAATCGTTAATAATTATTTGTATGTCAAAAATGGACCAAATGTGTTGTTTTATGACTTATTAAAATGAAATTAGATTAAAATACATAGCCTCATTAAATTTTAAATCCAATTTAGATATCCTAATTGACCAAACAAGTTCACCAACCGCATAAATTTCATTTGATTTGACAGTTTTATCAGAAAAGCCAGTATAAAAGGAACAAAAAATGGTCACTAACTATTTAAAATTCTGCATAAAATATTATTATAGTCTCCGCCTACACGAAATTAATAACCATTTCGATAAAACAAGCAATAAAATCTTTGATGCCGTATAATACTGAGCAAAAATATTTGGGAGTCGTTAACGTTATCTAAAATGATATATTTTGCATGTTTTCATTAATTCACATCTGGATTCTTTTGTTTTTATATATATAGCTAAAGTTCTACCTTGTAGAGTTTTACACACGCATTATTTAACAATTTAACAAAAGAGAAACTGTTTAGAAAAGTTTTCAAAGAACACCCACTCGATTTATTTTTAAACTTTTAGCATCAACATTTCTTATCTCAGGGTTTCCTTTTTCACGATGTTTATATTTCAAAACTAAAACCCACGTAAATTATTATTATGCACCAGGGGACTGTGGATATTTATTACTATATTGATAGTTCAAAGTGTAGAACCGCCTTGAACACTGCATGGTTCCATAAGCGTGCAAGCAAATTATACTGCTCACAGCGGGACAGACGACCTGCTTAGCGCAATCTTGTATAGAAAATATATCTCACGTGCTTATCGAACGAATTGGAACTTTTGTTTTTGTTTGTATCTTTTTGCTTTTATATCCGGATTGTTGGGATTTTGAGCCGATAAAAACAATTGAATAACGATTCTGTATTATCAGGCGCTTTTAGGAGTAGTTGTTTTTAACTTTTCATTTGCAAGAAGGTAAAAAAATAAAAGTTCAATTGAAACCAAAAATTGGGCTATGCCATGTCTAGTCCAGGCTTTAATCGTTGTTTTTTCAAATCATCGAATACTTTGCATAGAGCCCTTTATAGGGACTTTTGGTTTTCAGTACATAATTAAAATTGACGAAATATTTTATTTTTTAAAGTTCTTAACTTTATGAAATTGAGACAAATTATTGTTTTTCTTATCGGATATATTTTGGCTATTGATATATTAATAATTTTTAATGCCACTGTCTTGTCCAAAACTATTTTGTACCTACGTATTTATCATATTTATATTGAGAGTGTTCTGTTTTGTGTGCCTGTCATGAGGCGGTCCAGGATTTGGGTTAGTTACCACTAGCCCAGGGACCAAACCTCAGTGGACACAAAATTACAGGAACAATCACAGGAACAAATAGGAGTATTTGATGTACATAAACAAAGATCTTGCACTCGACTATTCTATTCAGTCTTCTCTCAATTTAACTTCAACGATACGGATGAAAACAACAATTAACGAAGGTATTATCATATATATTTAAAAGACTGCAGTTGAATTAAACTTATTAGGTATTTGATAACATATTATTTTGTAAAATTGCAGTGTTTGCTAATCCAAAAGACAATATGGGAATGACATGTTATTTGAATTTAGAATTAATAATGAAAAACTATCAAATGGAATGAAATGGATTATGAAAGAATTAAGAGATCAAATGAGTATTATTATGAGAGAGGTTTTCACATCGTCACATGCCTTTAAATAAATAATAGACTCGAAATAAAGTTCAGAACAAAGGAATTTCAACTCATCTCATTATCTCAAAAACAGGACGCTTGTACCGTTGGTCCTTCCGACCACATAACTAAACTCAATCCCAACGCTCATCAAAGCCAGGAACAAAATTCAAACATTCGTTACATCCCCAAACCTAATTTCTTTGCGTGCTTTTGTTTGCACAAACTCGTTAAATTTTACAAAAGGTAAACAGGTAAGGTACGGAACCAATCTTGCGAAACATAGATTATCTTCGTTAAAGATAAAAAAGACAACACTGAGAGGCCCGACAAACATTGAATTAGCATTACAAGATTACAAATGGAATTTCGACGGGATAAGAGGCTTAAATAAAAAGGATTTGTATGTAAGAGAAAATCAATTCACGCAAACACGTATATTACTCAGGTGCTTTCGATTTAGGCCTATTTGATTTTCATAAAATTGAGTTTCTAAATCAAAGCCTATTTGAAAAGTTCTACATGTCTAACATTTAATATATTATGTTAATTTCTTTTTTATGTCTTTAAAGAAATTGTAGATCACTAACTTTGTAGACGTGGTGAAAGTTTGATATTGAAAATGATGTTCGTAAGTCCTGAAGTATATTACTGTACTCGTAGTATTTTAAGCAGTATCAAAGCTTGAAACGAGCTCATCTATCATATCAAAAACTATGTAGGAACCTACAACAAGTTGATCAAACTGAAGTAGTTACTTCTATGAGATGACACCAAGTAGATTGTATGCCTAATGGTAAGAACCCTAATTTATCCATAATAACAATACAATAACTCTTTATTGTTTGATTGTTTGTCGTATGAGGTGTCAGAGTGTGTCAAGCCATGGCTTAACTATTGCTATTAATCAACAGCCGGAACCGACAGCTTAACGTGCCCTCCGAAGCACGGAGCGATAGAAAATCGCACATAACTTTGGTGCGGAGCCTAGAACCAAACCCGGTATCGTTGGATTCTAAGTTGCACTATTAGTTAGCCGATAGGTTACCAGCGCTCGACTTTTATTGAACAAGCACATCAAATTATAGAAAACAAAATAATAGTACCTGCCTGCACCGCCTATTGTACGAAAATGAATGTTATCCATCTATACCAATATATAAAAGTGAAACGTTTTCTCTTTGTGTTTGTTTGTTTGGGGAGCTTTCCCGCGATAGACTCATTTTGATGAAATTTGGAATGGAGATAGCTTATAACCTGGAATAAAACACAGGATAATTTTTATCCCGGAAAGTTTCCACGGGAAAACTGAAATCATTTTTCGATGATTACATGCTGTAAGAAACGGTTGCCATGGAAACGAAATAACAAGTATGTCAAAAAACATTAAAAGCATTGGTGCTATACCTACTTTTACAATGGTTTAATTTTAATATCCTAGAAGAACATAGGATGTTTTTTTTCGCGATAAACAGAAGTCCGCTCGGACGAAGTCGCTGGCGGGAAAACTAGTATGTAATCTAAGTACTATTATTTTGTTACTCCCTAGCATCAGTTGATAGACCACAGACTATATTAGCCATAGACATAGACCATCAGCGTTCGGTTTGGCGGTTTGTCGTCAGTAAGTGAAATTTAACATCACTCTTACGGGTAAAACCGTAAATCTGAACAGAATTTATTTTTACAGCGTAACGTGATTGTTTGGTTGTTCCGTGACAGGACTTATCGCTATCAGCAATATCTTACAGGCAACCTTTGGATGGACAGGAATAATACTGATCTGTTAAGTCCTGAGCATGGACGAAATATACAAGTATATACTTGTATATTTCGTCCATGGTCCTGAGTAGTTCATTACATGGACTCAGTACGTATAACATTTAAAACATTTGAGTTATCTTATATCAGACTATTTTTGTTTAAATATTTGTGTTTACCTAGGAGCTCTAGGATTGTCCACTCACAAGATTTATTTCATAGCTCTCAAAATAGCCTGTAACCTCTTTAGTGTGAGTGAATCAATTACATTGTTTCCATGAAGCTTGTCTACTGTTTTCATGCAGTGTAGTAGAAGAGAGTAATTAAAAAACTTAAACATTGATTTCAAACTTGGATATTGCAGTAATCCAATACTAGAAGGGCTGTATTATGTCTGATATAAATATTTAATTACTTTGATATTCAAGATTATTACGCTCATAACTTAATACACATTTAAGATTCATGGATATTCTAGATGTATTACTTATTTCTAAATGAAATTTGAATTACCTCGCAAAAGCTACTAAGAATGAGCATAGCTACATTTTATATTTTTGTTCAGCAACTTATCTTAAGCACCCTAGACATTTTTTTTATTATATTTATTGTACAGACGTTTTGTTGCCTACTGCTGTATTATAAGTACTAGCTGTGCCCGCGTGTTAATTTCTCTGGGTTTAAAGTATATGTAACTTGTAAACTTTCGCGATTCGAACACATAGTTAAATATTTAAACGGGACTTAATTGCGCTGAAAACTTAATATTTATTTACCTCGACGTTTCGATCAAGTTGCATTGATCGTGGTCACGAGAAGACTGAAGTAGCGGGTGTCAGCGTCGAGAAGGGCGAGCGTTGTCTCCAACTACCCGCATTTGGTTTTGTAAAAATTCAGAATTGTCACGACACACGACACTAACGACATCTGCAGATATCTTCTGACATAAACAGTGACGCGAACATTTGCTTATCACGGGATTCCAGGACGCAGCCAACTTGAAACCATCCTCTCGGTTGAAATTGGGATAATTTTTAACTTCAACCGCTTCACGTACAATCCTGGAGTAGTAGTGACGTTCTGTGGAGTGGATCTTCGGGTCAATATTAAGTTTTCAGCGCGATTAAGTCCCGTTTAAATATTTAAAGTATGTGTGTTATTCCAGGACAAAAGTACCTAAAGCACAAAATACCATTCCGTTTAGCCGTCAGATAGTTTTTCGTCGATTGCTCAGCATCTAATCATTGGATTAAGATACCAAGTACCCCAGTATTAAAGTGAAAACCTAAGCTATCCAAAGAAAGTATCGCAATCGGTCTTGTAGTTTTTACCACTCTTTGGCCGTAGTACGGTTCTACGTGGTGCGCGATCAAACAGAATACACCATTTAAAAATTATTATGTTAATTGTACAGACTTTTTGTTAGTAACTGCTATGTTATATGTATAGATAGATAGAATATTGACTAAATTAAATTTAAATTAACTTGCAAAAGCTACTAAGAATGAGCAAACGCGATAATTACTGTTTGTTCGAGAGTCGGATATTTATTTCAAAATTAGTTATTAATTAAGTTTGCAATATTAATTTTAATAAATTTGAATTATTTTTAAATGCATTAATATTCTATACATGTAAAAAATAATGTTTGTTTGTGAGTTTGTCTTCTGTTTGTTTGTTTGTCGTATGAGATAGTGCTGGCCCTCTGTCTCTAGTCTCTCTGGTGTCAGAGTTTGTCAGGCCACCCAGTGGCATCTGCACATGGCTTAACGACTGCTATTAATCAATAACAGCCGAGACCGACAGCTTAACATACCCTCCGAAGCACGAAGCAATGGAAAACAGCATTAACTTAGAAAAGTCATTAGTGCGGAGCCTAGGATCGATCCCGGTATCGTTGGATTCTAAGTTGCACTATTGAACCGTTAGGCTACATCGCATCGCTCTATGTCCTCTATGTCTTTGTCCTCTATGCGTTCCTAAACCATTGATAGGTTTGTGTTGAAACTTCGGTAGGGTATTTTGTGGGAGGAAGGGGTGGTGGAAAAAATGGTACGCATGCAAAGCCGCGGGGCACAGCTAGTCTATAATATTTATGTATTATTGAGCGTCTAGACTTGAATTTCTAGAAAATGATTTTCACGTAGGTAATCAAAATATTTATTATAAATTTCTAATGGGTTACACTTCACAAATTTACCTTTACCTATTAGCTTTTAGGGATTCATATCAAGTTAATTTTAATTTAAAACTCGTTCTATTCCTACTAACATAACTGACTATCAAACCTCTTTCATTACTCCAACTGCGTACAAACTAAGCTCTATTAGACTCTAGATGTGACCGCAGCTCATAGCGATTATATTTGCTCAAGTGTGCTACCAGTTGTCCGTAATTACGGAACTCTATATTTGCTAAGGAAGTCACTGTTTGAGCATTATTACGTTCACCGTGTAACTTTACGGATTTCTTAGATATTGAGTGCGGTTGAACAATAATGCGGTAGAGTAAGGCTTTAAGAAATGAAGTGGTTAAGAAACTGTGTTAGAGTAGATAGAGTATGGGAGTATGGTACGAAAGTATAGACTTTGCCTGCGGCTCTAAGCCGTTATTAAAACCTTGAAACCTGTAATGGATCATGTCTAATTGAAAATAAAAAACCTTGTCTTCATGTTTGTTTATATTTCGATCTTACATGACATGAATTTTAAAGAACTTGTTTAACTTACAATAGTAGCAACGGTTTGATGAAACACCTAGTTAATATTTTTTGAGAGTGATCGCTTTGAGTCTATGAAAGAGAGATGCAAGCGAGATCTCAATGCTCTTCATGATTTCAAATAGCCAATTAACTAAACCCTAACAAAAACATATGATGAAACAAATGACTGACGAATGATAAGCAACAAATTAAAGGAATTCCTCTCGCACACTGTCATCGATACACAAAAGAAAAAAAAGAACTCCGTTCAAATAGTGAAGAGTCGATATTCAAGTACAATAGTCACTTCGCCTCGAACCGAATCGAATCTTTTGTGCAGACAGACAGACCGACCGTGAAGAACTCGTCCGGATACTAGGTTAGGTTTTTATATAACTCTCCGATTCTAACCAGCCAAATCGAATTTTGAATTATGTCGTTAGTTAATTAGAATTACACACATACACACACTGCCAAAGACATATGTTTGTAGAGCTACAATTTTTAAAATAGAAGACTATAAAATATTTATTTTTACCCGACTACGGCGAAGCAAAAAGAAGGGTTATGATTTAAGTAAGTGGGTATCTATACATACATACATACATACATACATACCCACATTCATCTGTTCCCTTGTAACTTCTAAACTGTTCATCTTAATTTGACAAAAGAGGTATCGTTGGAAGCGTCTTCATCGTCCGCTGGTTATAAGCTATGTGACGTCACATTAAATTGAATATGGCGCCCTCTAGAGGACAATAGAGAAGCGAAATAAAAATAAATAAAAACTATGACTCCGTGTTTGGTATCAAATGCAAGGACTTAATTAGCACATTTCAAAAATTTATAGTATTGTTAGATGTTGTTCGCGGCTTTGCTTGCATTCACCCGATAATTGAGTTTTTTTTCTAAAAAATATTTAAATAAAATATAGGTCAAAGACTACAACCCAACAACGGTGTTAGTGGACTAAAAAGACACAAAGAAGAATTTTATAACGTTTTAGAAATTTGAAACTGTAGAGCCGTGAGCCGTTTTTTTTAACTATCTGATGGCTATCTAATTCCCAACCATTATAACTCGTACGGCAATTAAATAAGATATTAGAATAACTCAAAATTACATGATTATTTTTATTTTTATTCATTCTTAACGGAACTTTTTCAAAATATTTCATTTGTTATCTCACAAATCATTACTAAGACTATTTTGTTTCTTTAGATAGTAGCAACAGTCATAAATACCTAGCATATACCCGAATTTACGACAGT